>OU830599.1:2400000-3079478 GCA_917563855.2 Limnephilus lunatus
TCGTCGCTACAGTGGTAGAACCGCCTTGATAGCATTCCGGCCCGTATGTTAATTGCTCTCCTTTGTCGTTCCATATCTTCTACATCCTTCATGTCTTCGGTTAGGATATGTCCTAGGTACTTAACCTGTGCGGCCACAAGCAGTTCGTTTCCTTCTAGATATATTGGAGGAATATTTAATGGCTCCTTATTGTGTTTGAAAGCGACGATGACTGACTTTTTAGAATTGTACAACAAGTTATGAGAGTTTGCGTACTCTTCGCATATTTGCACAAGTCGTCTCATCGCTTTAATCGAAGGTGCAAGCAGCACCATGTCATCCGCATAATTAATGTTATTACTGCCTTGTCCGCAGATATGACAACCGATTCGTGTATCGTTCAGCTCCTGTAAGAGGTCGTTAATGTACACATTAAATAGAGTTGGAGACATATTTCCCCCTTGCCTGACTCCGCTTTTAAGGAATAAAGGTCTTGAAGAAGCTCCTGCCCATTGAATTTGATTTTCCTGTTGTCCGTACCAAATAGCCAGCATATTGACCACTGCTGCTGGAACATCTCGTTTTATGAGTTTTTCCCACAATAATTTGTGAGAAACACGATCAAAGGCCTTGCTTAGGTCCAGAAAACACCCATAAACGGTGGTTTTTCTTTTTTTGTAGTAGGCTATTGTTTGTTTTACCCCATAAATGGCCATATCAGTTGATGAGGCGCTCTTGAAGCCGAAATGGTTGTCCAGGGTAAATAGTTTTTCTTTGACTAGCGCGAATAAGATTTTTTCAAACAGTCTCGAAAGCATTGTCGCCAAGGAAATCGGTCGGTAATTTCCTAATATCGAAGCATCCAGCTGATTGGATTTCAGGATTGGTACGATAATAGTTTGGCTCATGTCCATCGGCATATGTGTGTGTTTTAAGAGGCTTGAGTACAGGGCGGCTAGAATAGTATGAAGTTGATCTCCTGCGTATCTTATGTGCTCAATACCAATGGCGTCGTACCCTGGACTTTTACCGTGGGCGGTTTGCTTAATTGCGCTTTCGATCATTTCAGGAGTAATATTCATGACCAGGTCGTCATTGGCTGCAGGTGGACATGTCATTATCGAAGGTTTCGTGGTATCTCCTTGATCCTCGCTTAAAGAAAAAAAGTCTCTAAATTCGTTAGCTATGTTTTCATCCCCCGTGATGTTGTTGACACATAGTGGAACTTTGCTCTTGGCTTTCAGCACAGTTGAAGTTTTATGCCAAAACTTTCTGAAACCTTTGTTATGCATAGATGTAGCTATGCTATCCATTCGTGCTTTGTTTTCCGAGTGTTGGCATTTTCGGAGAGCAATTTTAAAAGATTTCTTACTTGTTTTCCTTTCGTCTGCGAAACGGCCTTCCGTGGGCCTTCCGGCTTCAATCCAGCATAGAAATGCATGTCTTGATTTGCGGTACAAAGTGGAGACATCATTATTCCACCCAGGAACAATGTCATACTTTTTTTTGGGTCCTTTACTTCTGAACGCTTTTATGGCGGAGTTTCTTAGTATATGCACAATATTACCGTAGAGAGAATCTAGTTCAAGTTTATGAATCTCGTTATCACAGTTCTGCCTTTGACATCTTACGGCATCTGGGAGTTTTATTTTTAATAGTAGTTTATTGGCCAAGGCGTTGTAAGTTTTAATATCATTTTCGGACTTTGCCGTCCATTTTCCAAGATCCCTTGGTCGATCCTGTCTGTTGGAAATAATGGGGGTTAGATTTAGATCTATTTCCACAGTTAGTGGGAGATGATCTGACCACGTTGCATTGGCTGTGATTTTTACGCTCTTTACTGCACAATTCAACCCCTGTGTCATAATGCAGTGATCAAGCCATCTGGTGGTTCCGTGGGCGTCACTTATATAAGTGAATGTATCAGAGCTTAAACGCACAATATCAGTGTATGTATAGTTATTATCTGTACAGAACTGTGCAAGTTCACGGCCAAAAAGTGACCTCGGATCTGCATTAAAATCTCCTATAATCATTGAGTTGGAGCTGTTTTGTTCTTCAATAATGGCGTGTATTTTTCCCAGACAGTCTGCGAATTCCGGTAAGTTCTCAACTGAATTGGTCGGCATATAAACCGTTACTATTAGAAGAGTTCCATTTGCTGACTCCATTTCAATAGCCGTGATTCTAGGATCTCTACAGTGTACTCTATGTGTAAGTGTATGCATCTGTAAATATATGTATATTTATCCGTCTCAGAACAGACATAATCTAGTGAGGCGGGTCACTTACTTCTTTATATACGATAATTTAAATCAATAAACGCCCGGGTTGCCGGCATAAAAAAAAATACCTAGCGTTTTCAGTCAAATAAATTTAATACATTAAATATTAAATGAAAAAACAGACTTTTTTAAACACGTTTAGGGTGACGCTAATCTCTTTAAACCTTTTGTTTATAATCCACAAATTACAAGGGGCAATATATTTGCCAACACAAATAACGGAAATGTCTCGATAAGTAATAATGCTGCCGAATTTCCCGTCGTTTTAAATTCGTAATAAAACCCACACGAAACTAAATTTCGTAATAATCCCCGTCGACGGCGAAATGCGTTGGCGTTCGATCACTTCGCTCTTTTGTTTGTAAACATAGACATAGCAGTTCTTTCAACATTTTTTATTAATAAAGTTCCGATACTATGAACGAAACATTTCGCGATTTCATTGACTCAATGAATGCCAAAACACGATATATCAACGTTTGGAGTTAATGTCAACAGTGTCAACGGCCAAACAACAAATAAGTATTTAAAAATCGGAACATTTTGCGGGTAATATTCTTCTTTTTCTCAGATTTTGCCTATGAATCTTCTTTATGAGTATACCGTCGTCGGCAGAGAGTAAGCATCTTTTGCACCTAATTTGTGACATCTTGCTTCTTGGACAATCGTCTAATCAACAATTACCTAGCTGGAACGAGCAGGCTCGATGTAAACATTAAAGCAAGGTTAAGAAGAATAAACGATCTTTAAAATAATGGAAGAAGAAGTCATGGAAGTCCAAGAAGACATGTCACAATCAAATTGATCAAATGATTGATTTGGGTCATGTTAGGAGTCAATTCAACAAAAGTGTACTTAATATTAGACGATACATGGACGTGATTGAAGCAAGAAGTGTTCACCAAGATTGAATTTAGTGACAGTCAGTGATAGTGATCGTGGCAAGTTAATTAGCTACTATAATTTGCGTAAATCATGTCAAAAACGTGTAGTACTTAGCATGTACATTATAAATTCAATACTCACTCTCGTTGAATGGATAAATGAACAATACTAACTTGGAGTACAGCAATTTATAGTGGATCAGCCGAAACATGAATGTTTTTTGTCTAGTTTCAGTTAGCTGGAGGTGTTTTTTTTAGTTCCGGGATTTTCACTACTTATAAATTCGACATGTGTAATGTGTTGACTGTAGACACGTGTTTTGAACTAATCAAACAAGATTAATTGTGTATTTATTATAATGTGGCTAATGGAGGCCTGTATTATTGAATACACATGTCCCACTAGGCGCCACTCGCCAGCGAGCCATATCGTCAGAAAAGAGATAAGTAAGAAAACTGCCGAGGAACCAGTTTGATTAGTATTAATGAAGTCAACATTGAATTGGTCGCTTTAAAGTGGCTCTAAAATGAAATCAATCAGTCACCAATGCTTAAAGACTCTATTTTTACTCGCTTACTGAATTAAAAGTGTCCAATCTTTTTTATTCCAATTGAAGTAATGCGCGATTTATCAGAATGTTTGCGCTATCCCATAACGGGCGAGTCGGTAATTGACAGTGGGATGAAAACGACCGAATCATTTAGTATCGGAGGCGTAGTCAAGTTTTATTTTATTTTGGGATGCTGTAAAGATAAATTATAAGGTGAATGTGGATTGTTAAAAACGTCTGAGATCACGCCAATTACGGTGATCAAAAGATCAGAAAGTTCATGGGTACAATGTAATATTGGCAGGGATCATCAATGTACAATATGTATTATATTTACATACATTTAGACATCACAGATATCATGTGATGCGATAGCATTAATTTTGTGGTAGGGTAAAGCATAACTAACTAACTAACTAACCATCACGCCATTTCACGTAGGCGTTTAGGATCAACTTTGTCTTGGTCTTGGCACACACTTCTTGCTACGTTCCCGTTCACGCATACTCAAGTGTTTGATTCATTTGACCTTGACCGTGCCATGTCTTCCTGGGACGATACCGACTTTTCATCTATTCACTTGGAAGTCACATTATTATCATCTTCTTCTGGGACTCTTTTCTACTGTCGTCATTCTCTCCTTATATACAAATCCTTGTAACATCCCAACGACTTTGTTAATTGTGCTAACTGCAGTTTAAGCATTTTCGGATCTCCATCACAAGCAGGTCAAACTTTCACTAAATCAATATATTGTGTAAAATGTTCACACAGTTACCAGATAAGTTAAATAGAATATCTTGCAAATAGTAGAGTTGGTCATCTCGACACCAATGATGACGTGGACACTCGATACAAAGGCAAAATCGTAAAGCTCGTGAGAACAAGAATGAAAACGGCTCTAGAACAGTTGGCAGGTATGGTCAGTATCATCTTATCTTCCCCCCTTCTCTTCCGGCCCCTCGCTCCCGCAGAGCAGGTCTTGGCAGTTTTCCTGAATGGGAATAAATAATACGAGATGCAAATTGGCTCGAAGCCGGCAGCGGCAAACATAACGAGTGTGGACCCGCTTTGACGCTAGTCAGGTGAACAATTTTTTTTATCAGAATGTTGCCAAACATTGCAAATTTGTCTAATGTCACCCAGTAGTCAACTGTATCTCTTTCTATGTTGGGGAGTCTACGTTTTGTTTCTGGTTATGTGTTCTACCTATTTTGCATGTATTCGCATTTGTTACGATGTGGTGTGAATAATTATAATCTATTTAGTGCAGTGTTTGTGTATTTAGTGTGTGTATAGAGTATTTGTCTCTATGTAAGGTTATCCACTTCAATGTGTATGTTTGTCTGCAGCCATCTGTATTCAATTGAATTTGCGTGTGTTTGTGTTTTACTATGTCGCACAATGCTTGTCTATGTTGTAGTTTTACTATATGTGTGTGTTGTCCGATCTCGTCCAAGTTTCCGCCCCTCAGATCAACGCGATACGTTGGCTGCAATCGAGATAACGTGGATTTCAGTTGTGAAATAATGTATATAATGTAAAAGCACAGTTCATGATGTATCGGACACCCAATTCGTGCTATCATCACCCATAATGTTTATTAATGAAGAGGAATTAAACAAATTTATTTAACATGGACTTGGGGAACGATTGTGACGACATCAGACTAATTGGTCACTTAAGTAATATGTAAAATTACATAAAAACAAAACAGACTTGTGTAGCATGTTAGAGATATACTCATGCATTCACACATACGATGAGAGTTGGCTATGTTTCTGACTGGTCAGTGGTGGGAAGATAATCATGAATGTGGGGTTTTATAGAAGAAAATACGCTAGTGAAAATTGAAAGACTTTCTTAATCCTCGGTGATTCATTCAAAGGTTAAAAAATTTAAAGACAGTTTAAAAAAAATTTACAAAATAATTCATTTTAAAAGAACATCAGAAATGATTTGTGTTCTTGATTCCCAGTCCCAGTTGATTTTGATACAATTTTCGCTACCCTTTTCAACAATTGAAAATGTGGTGCAAAACATATGGCCTATCTTGCTGTATTGGCAGTTCGATGGATGATTTGAGGCTGCAGAACTTTTTTGTATTTGATATTTTTATTTTTTATTAAAAAAACTATCAATTTTTAAACCAAAATAGTTTGTCAGCAGGTCAATTGATCAAATATTTGATTAAAATCATCAAATATAACATATCATACAGAGGCAGTGAATAGATGTAGAAGAATAACTTGAAACAGTGATGGGCAATAGGTACTGCGAGATGAAAATTGTTGCACTGCAATCCAGTTGTTAACACATTTATTGAACTTTTGTTTCATAGAAACAGATAATTTGTTATTTCTTCCCGTTACATCCAGCATATAGGGAAGACAAACGAACCTTGGACAGGCCCATACCAATATAGTATATAAATGTCCGTATCTACTCGTACCTTGGTTCTCGTCGGTCATAATTATGCAATCAATCGTAAATCATTTTTATGCTTCAATTGAATTGGCTCATAAAAACGTCTTATTATCCAAGAAAAACATAACCCCAAAAAGACGGTTCATTTTATTTTTTATTTATTTATTTTATTTGCCTTTCTGTGTGTTCCGCATTTTGGAGCATCACAGGCTAACTCACTTTGTTCCATGTACAATTACATTATGAACGTACCTATGTGGGTTTTTGATTTTTGATAAATTCCCTTTCTATTATTTAGTAGGTAGGTACCCAGATATGTTGTACCCCTTTTACTTATTACTCTTTTAAAGTTGATTAATTTGATGGTTTGATTTATGAAAAATAACAATTTTTTTAATGAAACCTTTTATTTTTTTACTTTATTTGTATTTAGGAGGCGGGTATGAGTACCGCCGCCCCAAGAATCATTTATAACAAACACCCCTGCCATAGGCCTTCCAAGCGGCTTACGTTTTTCACGATTTAGCAGGGGTGGCCGGGTTCACGGGTGAGGTTTGTCTAGGTCGTGGCGGGCCGGATCGGAGAGAGACTGGTTGATGGACCTTAACTTTTTTATTTCTTCAGCCAGACTCTCGACCGCAGTGGGAGGAATTCATTCATACGTTCGTCACTTCCACCAAAACACATTTTTTTTCTGAACAATTTACTTTTTATGACCAAGGTACGATACCATAATATGCAGCCCAAGTTATGAAGGTATGGGACCGTACTGTAGCTTGGGTCAAAATAAGAGGTTTCGTAAAATGTCATTCGTGTGTAAGTACAATTCGATCAATGATAAATATATAATATCCTCCAACAGTTTTATCATAAATAAATGATCTGAGAAAAAAGGAGAAGAATCATGATGAGGCTAAAAGAGACGATAAAAGCCAAAGAAAGGCGAGAAGAGACAAGAAAGCCACGAAGCGACGAGAAAAGCCAAGAAGAGGCGAGAAAAGACGAGAAGATCCAAAAAGAGGCAAGAAGAGACGAGAAGATCCAAGAAGAAGCAGGACGAGCCAAGGAGAGATAAGAGACAAGAATAGTTGAGAAGAGACGAGAAGATACAAGAAGAGCCGAGAAGAGGCAAGAAGAAGGAAAGCATAAAGGAAGATAAGAAGAAAAAATTAACACTCAATCCATTCCTTTACTCCTGCCCATCCTAAATTACAATATGGGCTTATTAGGTTGCCAAGTATACCGGCCGATTAAACTCCAACCTCCTCCCTATCCCCAGAGCACGTGTTCCAAGTCCTAACAAATCAGCGCCCCCTGGTGTACCGGTCTCACCGGGACAGGAGTGCTCCTGGCTGGGGTGGTACAATCGTATCGTATCGTAATCGGTTCTATAAAAAATAAAGGTACTTGGATAAGTGACCATTTTATAAGACTTCAAAAAATGTCCAAGGTACGAACCTCTCCTCTTAATATGAATATTATAACCTTGGAGGAAATTCCCTTCAAGATTAAATCATATTTTTCTCTGTTTTGAATCTGCATTCTTCTAACAGTTTCCCACTAAATCATCGCTTTTCCAATTAAATTGTCCATCTACAATTAACTGGCGAGTTTTCCTGCATTCTTAATGCGAAATTAATTCCCTGAAGCGCATAACAATGTTTATTATCAGCTAATCACGATCTACAGTCACAATATCTCGTTGGAAATGACTCAGTGAGGAAATAATTCATTAAGTTCACTCAATAAAGCAGCTTCATAAATATAATACATAGATTAAGCAACAATAAAGATATGACATCAGATCAGAGCCCTGGGCTGGTGGTTGGTGGCTACCATACTGCTGACTGCTCGCTTGTTCAACGTTCCCGTGCATATTTTAATCATTTAATTACTGACTTCTTGTTTTATCTTGTTATTAGCGAAGTCATCCGGCGTTGCTCAAAAATAATCTAAAGGATTGAAAGTATTGAAGATTGTAGCAAAAAAAACATAATTGATTCACTAGGGAACGAAAGCATTTAAAAAAATATAATATGTGAATGCCTCACAAGAGTCAGAACTGTACCCGTCTGGATCCAGTGAGACTATGGCAACCTCATTTGGGGTATGTTTTGAGGCTGAAGGTAGTGTGGAGTAAAACCACCATTCAAAACTGAAACGTTGCTTTAAATGGTTTTAGCCGTATTTGGTCACTAGATTTGGATCTACGTCTTCCCCATCTTCTTCCCCTCCCCACTTACCTTCAGCATCAAACCCCAATTGGAGATGATTGACCGGTCAGTGTTTGAGTGGGCATCGCGTTTGGGTCTCACCCAGGTGTTCTGTGTTCGATTCCTCAGCTGGTTAAGTCCTCCATTGAGACTCAAGCAACACTTTCGGCTTACTGTGGTGGTATTAGGATATTTTCAAAGATTGTCGGGTTATTCATAACCCGGGAATGTTTATCTTTCTTTAAAAAAAACAGATGCCATAGTCTCACTGGCTCCATACGGGTGAAGTTGGGACTCTTGTGAGATATTCACATAAAAAAGAGGGAAGGGGAAGGTGGTGGGCATGAGAAAGTTGGATGATTAATTGACCAAACACGGCTAAAGCCCTGTCAAGCAAAGTTTCAATTCTCAATGGTGGTCTTACACCAGAGCGATACTGAGAGTATCATCCACTCTGGAACGTGCTGAAAATAAAACTTATATTATTTTAAATGATTAAATTGTGAAAACACAAAAAAATGAAATAAAATTAGAACCCGCGACTTCCGGAGCCTTTTCCCTCGACTACGGAGCTCCAAAAAAGTTATATCACAAATCGACTTCAAAATTAATGTAGATTCACCAATTTTCCGCATTGTACAGAGCGCTTTCTGACACCATGTATAATCCAACATTATCGGATCATAATATCGTGTCACCAGTACATCAGTTTCGCCACCCGATACTTGGGCACCCGGTACACGGTGAAATCTAATTCTCGTTTAATCCGCCCATCGCCGATTTGGAGATGATTTATTGGCGGTCCGCGGCGAGGCCCAAAGCCTCTCAAAGCCACTGGACACTCCGGTCTCCGGTCCCGGCATCGGTGACTCGGGGCTGTGCGGCTGGTGGCGCGGCGTTCGACGGGCGACGGGCGACGGCCGCAGTCGGACGGCGACCGGCCGGACACGGAGACCGGAGAAGTGGCAGGAAAAAAACACCGACCCGTCCGAGGTGTGAAAATGTAGCCGACATATTCTGCATTCGTAATTATTAATCAATGACGAAAGATCTACGGAGAACGTCGGATCGTCAAGGAACATAAATAATAATAATAATTGGATAATTTATATAGCGCCGTTTTTGTGAAAAATCACCTCAAGGGCGCTGTACAATTTATTGAGAATTCTTGGGTTCTATTTAATTCTACTATTTACAAATGGATACAGGAACATGCTAACCTGGCAGGTCACTTCCGATAAACACACTTTAATTAGAAAGTTTATGGTTGAAGAAGAAAGTTAATTAGAAAGGTTATGGTCTGATGACCGAATTCCGAGGAAAATACTGAGTGCGATTCCAGAGGAAAGACGTCCAGTGGGCCGCCCTAGACACAGTTGGGCAAGGCAACTCCTGAAACTGTGTGAGGAGAGGATGGGTCTACCATGGACAGAGGCCGAACAATCAGCACAAGACAGGGACTTATGGAGGAGCCTTGTCGATGCAATGGGTCCCCGACCCGAATAGGACAAGGGGAAGAAGGTGTATGTATGTATGGTTGAAGAAGATACGAATTTGCACGCGGAGGACATTACAGTTATTGTATTACACTGGACATTATATGATTTTACATTTTACGTTATTTGCTACCCTCATTACTGTACTACATTTAATTTATGAAAAGATTAGTGGCAAAAATAGAGTTGATATTTATTTTAAAAGACTGGATAATTTAGGACTCTTTAGGGCTGGAGAATGCTCATGAAATGACCTTTACAAACGCTTACAAATAGGTTTTTTTTTGCAGATTAGTTATTTAAAATGTCGCGGGCATTGAATGTGAAGGTGAAAGATTTTGAGTTTATGGATACGACTGTCTGAAAATGTGAGTTTTATAAATATATTGCGGCACGTTCCAGAGTGGAAGATACTTCCAGTATCATCCTGGTGTAAGACCACCATTCAGTTCCTTGAAATGGCTTTAGTCGTGATTGGTGACTAATTCACCAGATACGTCCACACCTTTCTCCTTCCCATATTCTTCCTCTCCCCGTTTACCGTCAATATACCCCATTTGGGATGCAATAGTAATAAAATTATTGTTCGCAAATTTTTTTTCTTACATTTATCCTCACAACTGTCCGTGTGATAAGTATGGATTTTCCTGATACTATCCCCTACCGCTACTATATCTTCTTAGAAATCCCTCCCTCTGCCCCTCCATTATCTCCCACCCCTCCTTCACTCTTCCCCTGCATGTCCTTTCCATTGCCACACCTTTCCCGCCCCATTCCCTCTCTCGTCCCTCGTTGCAATAAATTCAAAAATATTAATATTTCACTTATAAAAAAACAGCTTATTTATAATCAAGTTCTGTCACATAATTATTATTAAGTGTAACAACTGTTTTACATTCTGAAGGCATTATAAAACTGTGATTAAGCCACTTACAGACGATATACCTATTTATATTATTTCTAGAGAGGTACTTATGATGAAAAACTTATTGCTTTAATTTTTATTACACACCCATATTTATTAAAAATTAAAATGGAGTTCTTCAAATTAATCTTAATAATAATAAATATAAGTGGAATAATGTAATGTTTTTTACGACTGTTTCCTAAAAACAAAAACAATATAACGAAAATGTCGTGTTTGAATGATTTATGTTGATCCAAATAACAAAAAACCAAAATGTCAAGTTTGAATGCTTTATTTTGATCGAAAAAACAAAGATTTCAACTTTGAATGCTTTATTTTGATCAAAAAAACAAAACCAAAATGTCAAGTTTGAATGTTTTATTTTAACAACAAAAAAAACAAAAATGTCATGTTTAAATGCTGTATTTTGATCAAAAATGTTAAATATAAATGTCAAGTTTGAATGCTTTATTTTGATCAAAAAATCAAAAATGTCAAGTTGAATGCTGTATTTTGATCAGAAAATGTTAATGAAAATGTCAAGTTTGAGTGCTTTATTTTGATCGAAAAAACAAAAATATCAAGTTTCAATGCTTTATTTTGATCAAAAAAACAAAAATTTTAACTTTGAATACCTTATTTTAGTAAAAAAAACCAAAATTTCAAGTTTGAATACTTTATTTTGATAAAAAAAAACGAAAAAGCCAAAACGTAAGTTTGAATGCTTTATTTTGATCGAAAAAACCAACATATCAAGTTTGAATGCTTTATTTTGATCGAAAACTCCAAAATGTCATTTTTGAATGCTGCATTTTGATCAAAAAAACAAAAAACCAAAATGTCAAGTTTGAATACTTTTTTTTGATCGAATAAACCAAAAACAAAAATGCCAAATTTGAATGCTTTATTTTGATCAAAAACACAAAAAACCAAAATGTCAAGTTTGAATGCTTTATTTTGATCGCTCTTTTATCAATAAACTTCATTCTCTACAGTTAAGTTATATGCGTAATTAATACGTTAATATTATTCAAATTGATCGCAGCCGGTCGGACTGGAGATTTATGTACAAATCACCAAACCGCATTCACACCTGGATCCGTGATCAGCTTATTAATTTGCACCTATCTAATTTACACGAAAAAAATTCTAACGTGTGCTAACATTTGGTAGTTTTGTTTTTAAATTGGCTAGACAGTCAAGTTGAATGTCTGCAATAGAGACCAATAGTCTGTAAAAACTAGATGTCTACAACATGGCGTTTAAAGGGTATGTTGCTGTTTTTGCTTTTGAAGGGTTGATGATTTTCAGTATTTGGTTTTATTTTTTCATTCATTGGCTAAATATGAAGTACATTGAGCAAATACCTAATTAATGCACTTTATTACTTAGATATTAATATTACTTGTATAAGGTTGATACATTAATAAACATTTATAAGCTCATGCAATTCCACTACAAAACCTCATAGCACAAAGGGCATTTTTGAAAATTATACTTAGAGTCGCCATCAGAACTCCTACAGATTATGTTTTTAAAGCACTGAATTTAATGACACAGAAACAATTTTCTACAAAAGATATTATTATGAACGCTTTAAGAAACCAGGATAACTTTACACAGACTAACTCGGGCCGATTCACAAGATCTACATTTCAACATACATTCCACCAACCTACAACTAAAACGACTTTGGGACAAAGAAATATGCAATACTTCTCTATAAAATTATTTTATTTACTCCCTAAATCATATATATTTTTTTAATAACTTCGCCACAAATTAATAGATTATTGAGCTAAAAATTTGAATTTTTGATTGACAAGTAAAGTAATTATATTTATTTATTAAGAGTTTCAAGTCCGCATAACAAATATCCTCCTTTCTATTAAAGCTTATCTAAAATTGCCTTCCCTTCATTCAACACCTCGTCTCTTCTAAGGCTGAACTCGACTCTAATCTTCAATTTAATTATGAAATTTGTGTAATAAATTTTTGTAATTTGAATTTAAAAGTAAAAGTCACTTTTTGTCATGTTTTGACAATCCTCATCCATAAACCCGGACACCCCTGATAAATCACCAAACGTAGTGAACTACTTTTTTCTTTTATTCCTTTTAACTATTTAAGAGGCCGGTATTCGAATTTCTACCGATTTCTTGCAAACTTTCCTTAAACATTTGAAGTTTTTAAGCTCTATATATATGTTATTTTTGAAGATAATATCTAGACATTAGTTGCGCCCAAACGCAAATTATATAAAATTCCCTCGATAGAAAAAAATGGCAAAGTATGTTAAAAAAATTATTATAAACACGTTTGTTTCAGTTATTTTATAAGTAATATGTATGAAAAAATTCACTGCGTTTCTTTAAATGCTGTTTAAGACAATTATGGCGAGATTTTTGCTCTATTTTAAACGAGTCGTGTTTTATTAAAGATTTTCATTATTTTTGCATCGATTTTATCGTTGTAAATGTTAGCGCGCTCTTCTAACATTCGCAATTTCATATATATCCGTCTACTTCTTTTTGGGGCCGGGAACGTAGTTCCTTAAAGAAAAATAAAGATTTCGAATAAAAAACAATGTCGAATATCTGTCGAGGCTGGTTAGTACGGCAGAGCATCATAAGCCTGTAAAACGAGTATTTTTCTGTTTTTGGTAAACAAATCATATAGATGTAGGTTGATAAATTGAAGCTACATATTTATAGCATCGTGATATTATATAATTATAAAAAACCGGTACCCTCTGGTTGTTTATCTTTGCGATTTTATCAATATCTACCTCGACTCGGCTCTTATAAGATTTATGCGGTGCATAAACTGCTGAAACTTACTTGGCTAGAATCAGACACATTTATCTCATTTCCCTAAATAAAACTGTACCGATTGTAAATTGTAAAGCATTCGAGATTTTTAAAAGACGAAATGAAGATGCTAGCATTTTTCTATTGTTATGTTAATTGGACATCACAGTCGTTCAGCAGAGCCGGTATCAATGAATTAATGAATATATTATATATTTTTAAAAGAAAGAATATTCACGAACGTGTTTCTGTTGAAATAGCATCCAAAATGGCGGTTTTAAATGAAATAATACGCAGCACAACTATTCATTTAAATAGATTTTTTTGCAAAACTAATTTGTGGATGTAATAATCATTCTTGGTTTGCCTAGCTTTACTTATATAAAATCCATAAAAGGGTGGACACATATCCTAAGAAAGCTAGTGAAAATGATAATCTTTTCAATATACCACATGGTAGAACAGATGTTGTAGCATAGCACAGCATAACAAGAGGAATTGTGCTATTGAATGAAAGACAGTTGTGCAAAGACAGTAGATGCACAGGGATGTACTTACTTGTTAGTAATTCCCATAGACACATTGTAGCAACAATGTAGAGCATAGATTCTCAACCTTTTTTTTTCCCACCGCCCACTTTGATAACATTTTTATTTCTATCGCCCCCTAACTCGTGAATCCGAAACAGCATTCGACCACGACGGAGGGGGGGGGGGGGGGGCGTAACGGGATACCACGACAGGGTTACACTTGCCATAACGGAGGGGGCGTTATGGGATATCACGATAGAATGGGGCAAGATAGGATAGGTTTCTCTGGGTCTCCTACCGCCCCCCTGAAATTCTGAAACGTCCCCGTTCGAACTTGAGTTGATTATACAGTTAATAATGAATACCACCAAATCAATTATAATGCAGAAAAACTTATAATGAATTAAACAAAATGTTTTCTGGGTAGTAGGATATTTCAAAATGTCATACTAATTTATTGAACCGTTGTGCCTCCCGGTGTTTTCATAGCTTATTAAAAATATAAAACACAGACACATGTAAATAATATTTGATTTTTGGTGAGCATTCGAGTATTACTTTCCTCATTATCTCAAAGCTTAGAATTTCGAGATGTCTGACCAATCAATTGGAAGCTCGAAACATAATAAAAGAAAATGGTAGGTATTAATTGTTTTTGTGTTTAATTCAAAGAACTCCATTTTAATTTTTAAAAATTCAATTAAAATTAAAATTGATAATTTTATTATGTACTTGCAGAACTCGATTATAACATTATCAATTTTAATTTTGATTTAAATTTTTAAGAAAAGTAGGTGATAATTAATGCAAGTTTTATAAACATTACAATTAATTGTTCAGTAATAATCTAATTTAAGTAGATCTAAGAACTTATAATACAATTTAAATACTAGAGTAATAAATTGTATTTTGCTTGGTTTGGGGTGAACTGGATTTGGAAACTACCTGCAGCTTATTATGCTAAAACTCTTTTTCTTATTTTATTGTGTTTGATCGAGGAGATTTTTTTTTATTTGTTTATTTTTTTTTTGAAGTAAGACTAACATTCCCGGGTTACGAAAAACCTGACAATATTTGAAAATCGCAGCAATCGGAAAATGTTGGATGTGATGTGTCGTGATAGAGGAATCGAACACCCGACGTCCGAACCCAAACGCGTTGCAAACTCAGCCACTAACCAGTCAATAATGAAAGATTTGTATTGGAGACAGAAAGTAAACACAGACAGTCTTCTAATTATCTTATCAATACATGCACTTTATCTTGGCAAATCTCTGGTAAATCCAAAGAATAGGTAGCTGATACGCTTTTTCACTTCTTTTCTGATCTATATCGCTAAACGAGTATGTCTACTTAGGCATTTTTTTTTCGTTTTTAATCATATTCCATATAAGATTGATCGTGTTTGTATCCACCGCTGGTAGCTGTTGCCGATATTCACGGCCAAGAAAAAGCGGCGTTCGGCAGATATCATTAATTGAATAAATTTGTCTAGATTGTCCGGTCCCAATTAGCAGACGTAACTACTCAACATTTAAATGGAGGCGAGCTATTATTATCCTAACTTCTGATGTCATCACAGAGGCAGTTTCTTTTTTAAGCGTAGAGACAAATTTAAGAATATTTGTAAATAAAATAATACCTATTTCTTCTTGTGGGAGTGCCATGGTTTGACTGTCTCTAGGTTCTAATTTTCTTGTATGGTGTAACGTAAGAACGTATACTATTTTGCCTTTGTGACGTCAATATTTGCCACTCTCGTGCATTTTATTATGTACAAGTTTTACTGTCTCAATCGCTGAATGATGATCTGAACGTCATCAAAACTTGCAATGGTGAGTATATATTTGAAATCCACCAACTTAAGCTATATATTATGTGGTCAGGTCAGGCATAGTATAAACCAGAGGTACTTCTAGAGGTGCAGAAGTGGATCACACTGATGAAGCTATCACAAAGAACTATATGTAAAATTTTTATTCAATTTCAAATAAATAATAAAATTGTCGTCTTCCGTTTTTGGAATGATAATGTCCAGATGACCCCGAGGGCATGCCGCCACCGTATCCTATGAGCTTTTTATCAGTGATACAAAAGTCCTTACTGTACTCTTTAGAAATTTCATGGATAGTCTTTGTAACCTTTCAATGATTTATATATACATTATTTTTTTAAATTACCGTACCTATTTAAATATTAATAACTAATAATTTCCAAAAAACATAAAATGTAAATAACTGTAAAAATCCGCATGATGAAATTATGTCTAAAATTTCGCATCTAACAAATGCACTATTATGTCGATAACACAAATAGTAAACCTATATCAATAAATAGATACTAATCATAGAGCCGACCTTCATAATGCTTTATACATGTTACTTTGAATGTATATTTTATTTGATATAGACTTTTATTGTCGATGCTATACTAGATCCTAAAATAGCTGGGTAGTACTGTTGTTATTAAATAAAATAAAAATATTATCAAATAATACCCATGGGAAACTATAATATTATTTAGTTGTTCTCTTAGGGGCCATCAATAAATTACGTCACATGAATTTCATGATTTTTTGACCCCCCCCCCCCGTCCCCGTCACACATCGTCACATTTGTGAGACCAATTTTACATATAAAAATAATCAAAACAGTAGTTCAAATTTTTTTTACATGTGACGTCACAGAGTTTATGACCCCCCATACCCCTTGTCACACAATGTCACACTTTTCTACTCCCCTCCCACCTTTTTAAGGTATGACGTAATTTATGGATCGCCCCTTACTGTAACGTTTTATATAAATTTTCAATAATAATACTTTTGAATGTAGCTATAACTTTGTGGTTCTCCATTAATACATTCCATATTTTGAAATAACAAAAAAAAAGACAAATAATAAAAAGAGAATATTTGAAATATTAATGACAATTCAAAAATTAGTCTTATAGTCCTATCTTAGATATGTTTCCTTTCAATGTCCATTCTGTTTACTCCTTAATTAATCCCAAGTCACGCCCCTACCCCTACCATAATACTTAGTAATATATTGTACTAATCAACTGTTTTGTACGACTAATTGTCAAGTCATTATATTATGTTTGCAATGAGGGAGGAACGGTCGTTCTGAAACCGGTCGGCTTTAATAAAATATGTAAGTGGTTCTAAGAAAGAAAAATTGTTTAATTTATTTCGATAATAAATTCAAATTCAGAACACTCAATGATTTCTATAAATTTTTACATACTGTCCAAAAATGTCTTTCTTTGTTATTATTTTTAATTTTAAATTAAGACAAGATTTTTATGCATAGCACAAAGGGTAACAATAAAATTATTATAAGTTATAATTATTAGCCTGAATCACTCATCTAAATTGAAAAAATCTAAAGAGAAAAGATACAAAATGAGAAGGACGCGGGTTTGAGTCCCGTCGGCGGCATTTATCTGTTCTCGGGAAATCCTTCCTTTGTATTTGATTCTAGTAATACAGGGTAGACTTCCAATAAAGTTCTCCTTGTTACGGACTTACATAGTAACACGTAACATGGCGTGACATAAAAAACCGTCTCCAGTCTCATAAGGTCAAAGGTTGGCGACAACGCAACGGCTCAGACAGATTTCCCCACAGAGATAGTTTTGCTTGCATCGTTGTTTGATAATCGCTTTTGTCTGGGATTAGAGTATTTCTAGCTGCCTGTCACGGCTGGTCTATTTGCTCCTTTTTCTAGAAACGAATTCTGCTTCGCTCTCGGCTGTCCACTGTCACTGGAGTCTGAAGAACTTGGTTAATGTTCACATTGAAATAGTTACTGCTTTTGAATAGTTAAAATACCACTGAGAATATATTCGGCTTAAATTTTTAGTTTTTTTTGGGTTATGGTTTCTTTGATGGTATTGAGTTTTCATGAAATATCTGCTAGTTTAACAACCCAACTAAATAAAATTTAAACATCATAGTTAAGGTTTAGTAATAAACAAAGTAAAGCCATGATTATGTACACTTTAAAAAAAAGGGTACTTGACGTAAATTTGAGAAGGTGAGAAGGTAGGCTTGAGAAAGTGAAACTGTGGATGGGTAATGTTGTATGTTTCGTGAACACTGTGAGGAGAATCTGTGCTGAGGTGTTTATGTGTTTATGATTAAGTGTGATAAGTATTTATGTGTTGTAGTAGAAAGTCAGTTTTTTTTAAATTTTAATGGTTACTTTTATGTCATGTTTGAAAGTTTGCGAAAATAAGGGTTACCGTGGAAAAAGAAAGCGTTTTACTGGATTTTCGTGGAGTTTTCTATCATCTTAGATGCTTTGTGGAGGGTCTTTTATAGAAAAAAGTTTTGCGAAGGAGAAAGGTACTATGGGTGAGTAAGAATCTGGGGGTCATTTTGTCTAGAAATAACAGACGTATGAATCCATCCCTCCAACTGCGATGCAAGGCGATGGTTCAAAAGAGTCCGGCTGGAGAGGTCAAAAGATTTCAATCCGGCCCGCCACGCAATAGGTGGGCAGATGCATCTGCTGCCGAGAATCGGACAAACCTCACCACATGAAACAACACAGGAAAACTGTCGCGAATAATTTTAGCCACGAAAGGGTATTCTTTAAAAGTTGTTTCTTATAGCATCCATAATTAATGTTAAGGACAGTTCTTTTCATTTACTAAAGTAAGATCAACCTTTAACTTGGACAACTTTAAGGATTGACTCTAAATACGGGTGTGAGGAACTTCTGCAGTGGTTGGCAATTGGCTATTCCGGAATATAATTTTTTTTTTGTTTGTTTATGTTTTCATTTTTTATAACTTATTAATAATTTATTTTATTTTACTTTTACTAAAGAAAAACTGTACGAAAAGCTCTAATTTATCAAAAAAATATTTTAAATGTAAAACTGAAGCAAAAATAGTGATTTCGCTAAAAGCTTTTCCTTAATAGCCCGTACAGACTAGGCTAGTAGTTAAGTCGAGAGCGAGTATTTTAGTAACTAAAATTGTCCGAACTAATTTAATTTCGTAGTTAGTAGTAGTATTGTCAGTCAAGTGGCGAGTTTAAACTCGAGTTAAAACTAGACTAAACCACTATCCTAGTCTGTATGGGCCATAACAGCCGTTCCGAAGTTCCTTCTTTGCTTCAGTCTACTTATGATATACACATATTACCATGTTGAATGAAATTGAAAGGATAATTTTTTCATTGCGGATGCTGTCACGACTCATAAAAAGTGCCATTTCAAAAAAGCAATATTCTTTTGAGAGTCCGTCAAGCCTCCCGCGCCCCGCGCCCTGCGCCCCTTGAGATCATCTCGAAAATAACCATGAGATTGTATTGTCTCTTAATTCTAATCCGCCAGATGGTGGAGTGTCGGCCGCACTGTGAGGAAATACAGAAAAAAACAGTCGCCAAACCAACCTTAGACAAACCAGAGTTAGAGGCACGGCGGCATAGTGTTGAGATGCCCCAAAAAATCATCTAATATGGTCCAAAAATTCCCCGGAATTTCCCTAATTTCACAGTAACAATATCAACTTTATTTTATGTTATATAAAAATTCCACACTCCGGTGCCAATGGGGCTACGACGTGGCCAATTTTAGGAATTTTGTGAGGTTTAAAGCAGTCGTTAAGAGTATAAAGTGGGAATTGGAAGATTGAGTACCTGGCGCATTAAAAAAACTGTCAAAAAGAGCGAAGCTAGCACTCCACAATGGAGTCCTGGTACCTGGCAACTACCCTGATGTATGGCAGTGAGGCATGGAACTGGCAGAGGAAGGATGAAAGCAAACAAGCAATGTGGTAACCATGTATGATCGTGAGAGAAATGTGGAGATCCATAAATAATGCAAGGCTGATGTAAGCGTAATGAGTAAGATTAAGAAAGTGATCCTCAGATGGTTTGGGCATGTAGAGCGAATGAACGAAGAAAGTGGTGTAAGAAGAATATATGACGCAAATATGAATTGTAGAAGAAGTCGAAGACGCCCGGGGAAGACATGGCACGACATACCTACAAGAATACAATAAACTGTTGTCATAAGTATTACTACCGTTGTAGTTTAATATAAATAGATTTTTTATTACATTAGCTCCGCAAAGGAGGCCTTGAGGAAAATTATTCCCCTCAAGCCCTATGTGGTGTTGTGTTGATGGAAAAGGTAAGTGGGTCTTGGCGACGGATATTTCTGCCCACCAACTACATGGCCGGAATGGGAGAGTTTAATTGCTGGAGACCTAATCTAGATCTCTCCAGCCGCACTCTCGACCCTTTGCCTTGCATTGGGGTAGTTCTAAAGAAGAATTGACACGTCCATTACTCCTAGAACACATTGACCCCCAGATTCCTACCCACCCCTCAAACCGTTTTCCTTCCATAACTGAATCTCCTTTCTTTCCCTAAAAATACCCTCCCCACAGCATTCCCAAAGATGTCATGAAGGAATCTTGCAGTGAAAACTTCTTTAGCACCGATGTCATTTAAAACTCGATGATACGAAAAAGCGAAACGATGAAGAGACAAACACGTACATCTATAGGATTTAGCCTGCGAGATAATAAGATAGAATAATCGGTATCCTCTTTGTGCGGTGCTTCGTAGCCTCCTCACTCTTGTCTTCTTTAGTTTCACTTCTACCGCGAATTTTATTTTCTCCGAACCTCCTGCGTTGATCTAAAAGGTAAAAAAAATGAATATATTTAATTCCTCAGATGTAGGGAAATTTTCCAAACATCACATCGCTGTTCTAATATTTAAATGTGTGGTGGCTATGACCGAGCCATAGAACACGGAAGGCACTCCTCTGTGTTTGAACTTGTTTAGAGTTGTGTTGTTATATCGGAATAAAGTGACGACTCGATCGAGCGGGAACAATCAAATTGGTTTTATAAGCGGGCGAGTATTTTTAGATATTGCATCATTTCTCACATCACCAGTGACGGAGCGAAAAATCCTAAAAAGCGGCAAAGAAATATTTTAAGTGGGTATCTGTTCTAATTATTAAAAAAAAATTCCTTGATGACATTATACTATAATAATTGACATCTTTTCTCACGTGGTCCTGCCGCTGAGAGCTCTGCTGTACTACCCCTTTACTTATCCTGTTGATGACGATGACGAGAAAGATGGATAGTGTATAACCAAACTATAAGCAATATACAAATACCGGCACCAAATCGAGAAACAATTTCCAATCACGAAACTGCTCAACAGGAGGCTTGTCGCTAATCAGATGCTCCTGTACAAAATTATTAACTCCAAAGTTGACTGCCCGGAGCTGCTAAATAAAATAAATTTCCACGCGCCGACTCGACACAACACACAAAATACCCTTTTCTGCATTGATAGATGCAACACCAATTCCAACCAAAATGAATTTATGCAAAGGACATGTAACTACTATAACAATAAATTTGCACATATAGACACACTTGCTGACATATTCACTGCTAGTTAGTAGGTACTGTCGCTACAGAATTTCATTGTATCACATTCTAGGTGCGAATAACACATTACACATATTCGTGACGATTAAATTAATTTTACCTAATATTTTATATTACTTATTATTAACTTTCCTTTATCCCTCTCCTCCCCTTACCCGTCCCAACCCAAATAACTATTTCGCAGTCTATTTAAGTATAGTTAAAATCGCATTTATTTTATTGTTGTATATAACAGGTTTATCACTTGTTGAATTTACATCTGTATTATTATTTTTTTAAATTGCTGCATAGTTCTGTTTCTATTTTTTTTTGTTTTTCTTAAATGTTCTAGTTTGCATTCAGTTACTTTTATGTTTCTAAATACCTATCTGTGAAACTTAATAATTGGTCTGTTCTTTTGCCATCCTCTTATGTATATTTTGTTACTAAGACTGTTTATGTTCCTTAAATAAATAAATAATAAAAAAAATAGTTGAAACAATAATATACACACAAGAAAATTATTACGCTTAACGCAGAAAGGAACTAAGAAATAAACATAAATTGTTAATTAGGTATACAGGAAAGAAAAAAAATATAGTTACCTATCGAACAATATAGAGTTATTATTAAACACTGGATGTTTGCTGAAAATACAAAAGAATTCTGGACCAGATTTAACTATTTTAGAAATATTTGGTTAAAATAATGTGATAGTTCGAGCTATGTACCATAGATGGCACTAGTGCTAATAGCTCATAAAGTTAGTAGATTCATCCAAGAGATGTCTCTAGAATATAGGTTTGCACCTCAAGTTTAGAAACTATGTGGGCTAGCAGACAGGTTCCTGACAACAGAGAGATTTTGAAAGTTATAACGGAACGGAAATTATCCCTACGTGTCCTACACATTAGCTACTGTAAAAGTTTTAAGACTAAATAATGAAAAAGTGTCAAGGACCATTCACGCCAAATATCAGATGAATGCCCACCTAACGCACGGGAGTAAAGACTCCAGTATCTTTAAGATACATTATTAGACCAATACTTTCAAAGTTCCACAGATAAACCAACTGAAGCAAACTAGTGAAGATGTCACGAAAGCACCTAGAGATTTAGAGAATTAAACGACGCTGGGATTCGATCTTCTAGCCGTGTATCCACCAAACATAGTCACAACCACCAACCAGGTAACCAGCAACCAGTCCCAAGTCAGGAAGAGGTAAATCGGCGCCGCGGGCTGTTGCCTGTTGGGTCAACCTGCTGCCTTACCGAAGGCGAATATTCCAATCCCCCATAACCGGCTAATTTATTTCACAGGTAATTATATTACCGTTTGTTGAATTTATTGCACCTATTTTATTGGCAACATTAGACAATCTGATTAAATATACGTATCAAATGTACTATCGAACTCTTCGGACACTTTTCATCTTTGTCGAATGTCGAATGGCCAATTGGCCGGTGGTTTTGGAAATCACACGTAATTTTGTTGGTTCTCAGGCTTTTGATTGTAGATTAAATTTATGTGTCACGCGTAAAGTTATAACAAAACGATCGAACGAAGGTTTTTATCATTACTATGACGATTAACGATTACGGTACCGTGACGGCAAAAAAAAGGTAATAAACATACGTTTCAATCATAACAGAAATGTTGTCAGAACAATGTAACTAAGACCTTACACGTATTTGAATGTAGCAAATAATATTATGAAGCGTTTTGAACAAAAATCTTAATTTAGACAAAGAAGCTTTCTTAAAATCTTCATATAGCTAGATTTCGACATTACCGCGGCGGTTCACGTTTACGGTACCGTGACAGTAAAGAAAGGCAATAAACATACGTTCCTTGTCTATCAAAATAATACTGCAGCTCTTTCAAAAGATGAGATGCACAATGTACGTAGTTTTGTTTCCTCCAAAAGAAAAAATATGCATCTGCATCTCATGCAATCGTGCATCTCTCTCACATAGCACATCGTGCTGTCTTCGCAGACCCCTACAATACTACTAGCCGTAACGATAATTTTGAAAATATGGAATATAATTACAAGGATAATATTAAGTGAGTGAATTTAAAAAAAATCGAAAACGACAAATGTCAATGCGCTGATTGTTTTGCCTTTGTTCTTAAAAATATAATGCTGCAGCTCTTTCTTACACACAAAATAAATACAGTTGACAATGAGATAAACAGTTAACGTATGCCTTCACCCACCAAAAGGAAACATACATTACCTTAGAGGAAACAGTTACACGTATTTTGTATGTCTCACCATTATTTATTGTGTAAGAAAGAGCTGCAGCCTGTTTATTGCCTTTTTTGCCGTCACGGTACCGGAAACGTGGATCACCATGGTAATAATAAAAGCGTCCAACGTCAAAATCTGGCTGTATGAAGATTTGAAGAAAACTTCTTTACAGATTTTAAATTCTCTTCAAAACGCTTCAAATAACGCTTTTTATTCGCAAATATTATTTGGCATATTCAAATATGTACACGGTGTCCGTTACATTGTTCTGACTAAATTTCTGTTATTTTTTTTCCTAAGAATATTATCCTTTACTCATTACTTGCTCAAACTCACAACGACATTTTTCGTAGAAGTTTGATTTCCCAACACCCAACCTTGAGACGAGAGATTACGTAGAGTGTAATGCATGTACATGCATTTATATAAATGCATAACTCAGGTTAGTAGATACCTATGGATAATTTTTAAATACTGTGTATATTTATCATAAAACGTGTAAAAATATTGACTTTAAAGAAAAGGGGTATATCTATATATCTTATGTTATCAATAATATTATTCTCAAAAAAGTTTCTTCAATAAGGGATCTAGGAATCACTCTTGATTCTAAATTCATATTTGATGTACATATTAACAACATTAAGTGCAAATCATTAAAAATGATGGGATTTATTCACAGAATATGTAAACCTTTCAAAGATCCTCAATCAATTCTAACACTTTACAATGCCTTAATTAGAAGTAAACTTGAATATGGAAGCACTATTTGGAATCCACATTACTGTAAATATGAAAACATTGTAGAATCAGTTCAAAAAAAATTACTAAGAATGTTATCCTTCAAATGTGGACTACACGACCATCTCAGATCATACGATGTACGTCGTGATTACTTCAAGATTGATACACTTAAAACTAGAAGGCAATTGACTGATCTAATATGTTTACATAAAATTATTCACGGCCATCTTGATACTAAATTATGTCTTAACAGTATTAAAATTAATGTCCCCAATTCCCATTGTTTAAGACGCCATAACATTTTTCATATTAATATATTTAAAAATAATATCGCCTACTTCAGCCCTCTGACCCAGATGTGTCGACTATATAACAAGATAGAGTGCGCTGATGTGGATATTTTCATTGATAATTTGTACAGTTTTAAAAAAAAAGTTCTAGCGCTGTTAAAAAGTACTAACTAATTATATTGTGTGAATTGTCCCTCTATGCATGCTTGCGTATTTCATATGTCTTTTACCACTCATTGTAATGTGTTACTTAAGTGACCTTGTATATAATTCTGTATTTTAATTTGTGATGTTTTTGTTTTTCTAATTGTATTTATTTGTATTTAATTGTACGTAATTGTAGATTTTTATAATTGTATAATAACTGAGTTTTATAAGTGGATTGTTCTCATGTAAATGTAAACATCTGTAAAACCCAGTATAAATAAATAAATAAATAAATAAATATCTGAGATGTATAAAACTGTATATAAAATCGACCACCACAAACGGGCATGTGTCTAGAAATCGTAGTCGAAAAAATCTAAATATCTGTAATAAACGATGCGCTGAATAAAGAAAGAAAAGACAAAATTAACAATTAAGTATTGGAGATATAAAATAACAATTTTCAAATTTCTCAGAAAGATATCTCAAAATTCTTTATCACAGTCTTATCGCTACGTAATGCCTATCTGCGTTTTCTATTTTATTTTCTCTGTTAATCTCCGGCGTTTCGTAATAATAATAATACCTTGTAATGAAGAGTAGTTCTGACATTTGTTTTTGTACCTCTTTATCTTGCGGTACATTATTATTATCTGTCAATAAGAAGACATAAAGTAAAGTAAACACACAAACTAAACATAGAAAGTGTAACTCGAGAACTGTGCAAACATTTCAGCCGTGTCAGCAATTAGTTCCTTCAAAGCCTCTTGAAGTAATAACCAATATTGATCGGCTGTATAAATGCAGAGATCGGCAGATTATCAAGCAAATAATACTGATGATCACATCTATGGACTTGCTTATTATAACTATGAAAGGAGCATTGGTTTTAATAATTACTTGGTATGCATAGAATTGCAAATCAATAAATAGTAATTATTACAGAAAAGGATAATTAATGACCTTTGTTATACAAAGGAATTAATTAGCCTTCTGACCAGCTTTTGGCATAGGCCTTCCTCGTGTGTGTCCAATTTTGGTAATTCTTGACGATTTGTACCCATGCAAACCCGCAGTAATTTTTGGTTGTACCTCTTTCACTTTTTCTCAAATTGTGTTGATTAATTCACCCGTGAGAATAATACTAGCTAGATCATGATATGAAGTAGGTAATCAGACAAAAACTTAAAATCTAAGGCTTCGAATAGGATTCATCACAAAAGCTTTTCCTCTCCAGCTTTTCCGGAATATAGCAACCATGAAAAACTGAAGACGATCAGTTCGCTGTAACTGACCCCTCCAATTGAATGGGTAATTTGTAAGCACAACCTTTATCCTTCCTCTTCGTTCCTTCCCATAATAGCTTTCTTCCTTCCTTATAATTCTATATTGGTTCCTGTTTGCTGTGTACATCGGCTGATTCAAACCCAATCTTCTTTCTACCATATCTGGCGTCCCTAGTACACAGAGTCATACTACCATGTATCTACTTTTCACACTGGGATAGGAAAACTCTTGAAGTATTTGTTTATGAAAGATTGAAACAATAATCTATAGATTATTAAAATACGAATTAAACTTACACGGGAAATTGTTTTTCCGCGAGCCTTGAGTTATTTCCTTGTCTTAACGAACAACCTTATTATCGTACCCACCATTAAATATTTAATTAATAAGAAGAAACCCGGTCGTCGAGAAATTTGAATAATACGTTTTTTATAAAACTGTTGCTGTCAGTGTCACTCTTACTTCACCAAAAACCGAGTAAAAGGGACAGCTGCACCTTAGGCTAATAATGCCTAAATAAATTATTTAAAATCTAGGTTTTGAATTCCTCATTTTTCTCCTTAAAAACTGAACCGATTTTAAAGATTTTTTTTACTGACTATATTAGGGAAAAATATTCTATTTCCACAAGTTTTGCTTTTTAAAAAATTCTTTTTCTAGTTTATATGCGGAACGTATGTTTGTGGCATTCAAACTAGTCAATTTTAGTGAATTTTGAAGGTTCCTAACTCCTGCAAGAAGTAAATGATCAAAAAAGCAACACGCACCGATACGGGGTACAAATCTAAATTATATTAAAAAATATTTGCAATTCTACATTACATTAAAAAATATTTGCAATTCTACATTATATTAAAAAATATTTGTAATTCTACAATATGTTAAAAAATATTTGCAATTCTACATTATATTAAAAAATATTTGTAATTCTACAATATATTAAAAAATATTTGCAATTCTACATTATATTAAAAAATATTTGTAATTCTACAATATATTAAAAAATATTTGCAATTCTACATTATATTAAAAAATATTTGTAATTCTACAATATGTTAAAAAATATTTGCAATTCTACATTATATTAAAAAATATTTGTAATTCTACAATATATTAAAAAATATTTGCAATTCTACATTATATTAAAAAATATTTGTAATTCTACAATATATTAAAAAATATTTGCAATTCTACATTATATTAAAAAATATTTGTAATTCTACAATATATTAAAAAATATTTGCAATTCTACATTATATTAAAAAATATTTGTAATTCTACAATATATTAAAAAATATTTGCAATTCTACATTATATTAAAAAATATTTGTAATTCTACAATATGTTAAAAAATATTTGCAATTCTACATTATATTAAAAAATATTTGTAATTCTACAATATATTAAAAAATATTTGCAATTCTACATTATATTAAAAAATATTTGTAATTCTACAATATGTTAAAAAATATTTGCAATTCTACATTATATTAAAAAATATTTGTAATTCTACAATATATTAAAAAATATTTGCAATTCTACATTATATTAAAAAATATTTGTAATTCTACAATATATTAAAAAATATTTGCAATTCTACATTATATTAAAAAATAATGTCAAAATCCAGAGAAGAAATTGGGGAATACGTTTGTATGGACAAAACGCCGCCTTTTTTTATCTTAATCCCTCGGGCCTTGACTTTATTTTATGAGCGGGTCAAAATATTTCCGTTTATAAAATTCAAATAAATGTAAAATTTCTGAATGTATGCGAAAACTAAAAACTGTTTCGGAAAGATGATGAAATACGCTTTCAAAATTTATCATTAGAAATAAACTATGTTAAACTACAATTACTAAAAAAAAAATTACACATACGATTCGAAACTTTGGTTTCATAAAGGTGAATATTTTACTTTTTTTGGATATGAATATAAAGCGTGGTGTTTTCTCTTTCTAACACTGTTTAAATCATATTCTCACTATGATAGTAAGAGAGACACAAAGATTTCTATGAGACCTGTGTAAGTTCTTCTGAAAACCGAACAAATAGATTTTAAGGGTTAAGGCACACAAGTCATAAACAAACAACTCTAGCAATGGCAGCGTATCAAGAAGTCACACCTTCCTCTGAAGGTCTTCTACTACAAAAGTAAAGATATATAATAACGGGAGCAGTATTAAAATAAGTACCGTGTAATAAAACAAGACATTTTACGCTACGCTATATTATCTCTTGAATAATTCACTTTTACTACCAACGTATATTTTTCTGTGATTTTATTATCAAACTTCACATATTCAAAGTGAGTTACTTATTTTCTCGGAAAGCAGAAAAAAACTTTATTACCGGCGGCACACGACTTTTAATAGACTGGATTCTGAGAAACAGTGTTGTAATATTATTTTATATTACCTTGCAGTTGTCTCACTGCTTTTATTAAGATATATTGAAGTCGACATAAAATAAGAAAAAAAAATAGATGCTTCTGTCTGCAATCCAAGCTTACCGTGTCTGCTCAAAATTAGAAAAAAAAGTATTAAAAAGAGAATTATAGAAGCTTCCAAATAATAGCAGAATAAAGTTTTACTGCACCATTTAAAATAGGAACCTTCCAGGTTTTGGCTATACGTTCAATATTTATTACATGTATTGTGATCCATCAATGTGGAACAGAGTGCTACCCTAGATGTTCAATATTTATTAAGATCTATTGGTTCAAGATAAGGAATTCAGGCGTACCTTAGTGGGGTTAATAATTTCATGCTAAAAATGTATTTAAATTATTAATGCATTAAATTATTGAAGAAGCAATAAATAAATAAATATTGTGTCCATCGATACGCTAGCCTACGCGTTCAATAAATATCGCAATGTTTGATAAGTATTGACTGATCACAATAAATGTTGTACGATTCGCCCTATATAATCTGACGTAATCTTTGGGAGGCGGTTATGGGTACCGCCGCCCCGTTTATTGACCATTTATTGGATAAACAACACCTCTGCCATAGGTCACCACAAGTGGTTCGCTACTTGGTGACTCAGCAGGGGTGAGGTTTGTCCGGTCTTGGCGGCGGATGCAGCTGCACGGCAGGCCGGACCGAGAGAGAATGGTTGAGGGAGTTAATTTGACTCTCTCGGAATATCGCCATAGTGGGAAGAATGGATTCATACGTCCATCACTCCTGGACACACTGTTCCCCAGATTCTTACTCACCCCTCATACTCTTTTTCTTCCCAGAACTTCCTCTCCTTCCTTTCCTACAAAAGACTCTCCACACAGAATCCCCATAGATGACATAGGCCCTGAAGGGAACTATTTTCCTCAGGGCCTCCTGTGTGGAGTTAATGTAAAAAATATATCTTGAAACCAGAATATTTTGTTTGCTTCATTAGCAGTAAAAATTCTCGAACCGTGGCATCGTGAAATTTGCACAGCTTTTTTATCTATACCTTCTACCCCAAATATTTTCTGATTTGTAAAACTATGTACATCGTGAGCTTTGAAATGCACAAATATTCAATTAAAAGACACGACACTTATTACTATTGCTACTTTCATTTTTTTTCTGAAAGATTTCCAAAATGAATTGTTAAAAGTATCATTTCTCAACCTCTCGACTAAGATCAAAGTGTAAAGTTAGGAATTATGTGAAATGAAAATGATGAAAAACTACAGTGGAATTTACACATAGATCGAACCTCAAAAAGCTAACAAAACTCATCTACTTATTCAAAAAATTACGAAACATCTTGTCAACGAGGGATTTAAAGAGAGTACATTATGATTTATGCCACTCTCTTTTGGAATATGGAGTAATACGATAGGGCTCAGCAGTATCTAAACACATAAAACAACTGAAGGTAACTCAGAATTGCATCATCATAAATACTAAAGGTCCCCATAAGGACGTCAACAACAGAAATTTTTAAACAGTTTAATGTTTCAAGCATACAGAAAATCTATGCCAAAACATTCTAGTACATCACCTCAAAAATGATTCAGAGGCAGATACCTCACATGTTCATAAAACAAGAGCCAAACAAACAGACATACTTAATACACCAAAGTGTAACTCTTCATTTGGACAAAGAAGTTCTTAATTTTTAACAGTAAAGTTATACAACAAACTCCCACTTAGTATTTAACAAATTAAAACAAAAAATAGCTACATTAAGGACAATAAAAGTTGGCTGAAGGAACTATCGGAAAATGAACTTACTAGTATACTTAAAACATCGTCGCAGAAGTTTCTGGAAAACCTTATCCAAACCATGAAGTTAAACCACATAAGTCGCTGAAAACTTATTCAAAGCGTAGTCTCCCTCAGCACAAGATCTCCTAGTGAGGAGGTCTACGAATAAAATTTATTTTTATATATGTATATACCTAACATGTTTCATATAAAAATGTAAAAAATAATAAATAGGTACGTAGTTCCTAAAATAAAAAAATAATAAGATTTTTTCCATTCTTTTTGATAAAAATAAGGTACCTATTCATTAAAATGCTTTACTACGGCATCCAACATTAAAAATGAGGCGCACTTTGTAAAAAATAATATGCACTTCAATAAAACTGTCTTAGATGTTTATTATGTAAGCGATCCCAAGTCTGCGCCAATGTCATAAGTACTGTTTGGTTTGTTGTTGCTCGTAGGTTAGTAATTTATAATTTTCCTCTTGAATTTAGTTATTTCCACGCTAAATGTGGCGTGACGCTGCATATTTCAGAACCATCACACGACACGATACGCTTAGACGGTCCCGACTCTGATAAACATCGTTTAATTGTCTGATTTACGAGTCTCGGCCCGTCTGCGTGGCTGTGTTATGACATCAATATCTCAGGAGGTCCCCAGTCCTCAGTCCCCGGTCTCCGCATTGCACACCACACACCACACACCACACGGATGACTAAAATACATCACACACCATCACGGATCACGCCAAGCCATTGGACACTGGACACTGGACGGAGACGCCCGAGGCAGGGCGTACAAAATTAAATGGATCCTAAACGAGCGAAGTGTTGCAAACTGCTAACTGCAAGTTTAGATAGTGCAAGTTTATCGAATCACTAGCTAAATTATCGCTATTCAAGAGGAGGATTTGGCTGGTTTAAAACCCCCAGAGCCTAATGCTTCAATAGCAATATTTAAGGGCTTCACTTATTACCGAGCTTTTGAATGGGAGCAGAGCAGAATGCTAATATTATATAGAATCAAAAGCTAAATTTGGGGAGGAGTATTTGACTGGTTTAAAAATCTGCAGGTTTCAATGGCAACATTCTAGGATTTCAAGATTAATAACCGGGCTTTTCCATTTTGTATTACGTTTTGCTATTAATTGCTACCACATAAGGGGTTTGGTTGAACGACCACCCGAATGTGGATATTGCTGCCATTGTTGATGTTAATTCCAGTTATAATGTGCAACTGTTGTAGCGAATAACTGTTGTTATAAGAACAATCAATCAAATTCGGTACCTAAAATAGGTACCTTTTTAAAATACCCATAATTCTTGATTAGATTCTAAGTATTTGATTTGAGTGAGAAGCGTAGGCGGTATTTCAATTAAATTAATTAATTTAAAGAGTTTATTCAAAATTTGAATTTTGATTAAACAATAGATGGTTTGCAAAATGTCATTCTCAAAGAGTTTTTGTACAGATTAAAAAAAATTCAGATGTATTGTCATGATGTGGTTACCTGAAACCTTCGCAAGAGTGAAAAGAAGATATTTTTAAAGTTTCAAACATTTCCGATGCTTATATGCAATACATAAACAACAAACTAACGAGCAAGCATACATTCATTTTTATATAGATATGTGTGCATAGATTAGAAATATTGTAAAACTGAAGTAATTTAGTATGCCCCTGCTCCAGACGCCACCAGTTTGGCTAAAATTAACGCAAGTGGCGCACTTCAATAATGAATTTGTCTTATTCTAAAGCACTCCGGTAATCTGAAGATGACCACATTGTTTGAATTTAAGATGTCATTCTGAGATCGCAACCGAGACGCGAAGTTCTTATGTCACTTTAAATAAATGTCTGAATTAATTTATACCTGTACCGCCTTATGCCACTATTCTAAATTAACTATTAATTTTTTCTTTTGTATTTTATAAGTAGATACAAACAATTAAAAATACTAATTTCGGTAGACTCCATCTATACTTTTTCTGCAATAATTCCACACAATAGGCCCCAAGGAAATTAATTTCCCACAGGAACTACGTCTTTGTGTGAAGAGTCTTTTTGGGGCATCTGGGTCTTGAAGATACCCATGATATAGGAGGGAGGAAATAGAGGCCGGCAAATCGACAGCCGAGCTGTTGAATTCAAGAACGAGTCGTGGAGACGATCTCTTTTCACGTGACAAAATGTCAACTCTATACAAATGTTGGTTATCTGTCTGTAACTCAGGTTCAATTAACTCTTGGATTTGCATTGAGTTTAATATTAATTATTGGATAATTTGTAGAGCACCGTTTTCAAAAATCATTGAAAATCATTCTCAAAGTGTTAGCAGAATTTAAACAAGCAGTGAAGTACCCACCTATAATATAATATTTTGACAAAAAAATATTTTTAAAAACAGTTTTTTTTCCAAAATTGATATTTTAATAATATTTAGCATCTTTTCAATTTGGGAGGCGGGAATGGGTACCGCCACCCGGGAACCTTTATTGGATAACCAACACCTCTGCCGTAGGTCACCCCAAGTGGTTCGCTACGTTTGGTGATTTAGCAGGGGTGCCCGGGTTCATGGGGTGAGGTTTGTCTATGTCTTGGAGGCGGATGATCAGGACACACTGAACCACAGATTCCTACCCGCCCCTTTTTTTTTTTTTTTTTTAATTCTTGGCGGAGACGGTTTACGATTAGTTCCCGTGAGCACTTAAGCCATAGGCCCATTGTGCTATCTCCCATTTTACCTCAATCCTTCAACAACAACCCAGTCCCTTTAATAAAGTTCACCAGAGCTGTTATTGGAAATGAAGCTATATCCTCTGGTTCGACAATGTGTCTTCCCAGGTTTCATTTCCCCTCTTCACTCGTCCTTGGTTCCCTGAAGGCCCCATGAGGGAAGAGAGCTTCATATCTCCTCTCCACTCCTTAGTTCCCCGAAGGCTCCATGACAGAGAGTCCACCCACCCTTGGTTTCCTAAAGGCCACACAAGGGGAAGAGTCCCTCCCACCCCAACTACCCCAAAAGGAAGAAGACTAGGACTTCATCTATCCTCTTAATTCCTCCTTGGTTCCACAAAGGCCCCAAAAGGGAAGAAGACTTCATCTCTCCTCTTCACTCCTCCTTGGTTCCACAAAGGCCCCAAAAGGGAAGAGTTCATAGAGATGGTCTCATTTCTCCACCTCACTCCTCCTTGGTTCCTCGAAGGTCCCACGCTGGAAGAGTGCCCTTCCCCTTGGTTCCCTGAAGGCCCCACAAGGGAAGAGTTCATGGAGGTGGCCTCAGCTCTCATCTCCACGGCTTCTTCTCTTAAAGTCCACGGAGGTGGCCTCAGCACTCCTAGGTTCTCAAAAGGCCCCTAGTTTTCGAATGGTCCAATTTTTTGTCCCACGAGTTACCAGGGCAATAGAAGGTCCACTCCAGCAGAGCCCCGAATGCTGGAGTAAGGTCTAAATACTCCGAGATGCGACCTTGTTTCTCGGAGGCACCGTTCGTGACACTGTTCCCCAGGACATTCAGCCTGAGCACGGTAGCTCACACCTTGGCTTGGGATGGCTATTGCAGGTGTTTTTCCACTCCCTGAGCGATGGGTTCGCCACACTCCCTACGCTACCCGCCCCTTAAACCCTTTTCCTTCCCAGAACTCTCCTTTCACACAGCATCCCCAAAGATGTGTGGAGCTCATGTAGAAAAAAAACTAATATTAATTAATGTAATTATTAGCTTCTTTCAGCTTAGTAGTTGCAGGTCATTTGAGAGAAACATTAATATAACATTATTTAATTATTTTTATAACAATTATATTATATTGTGTTATTTGTATTACTTTAATATTTTTTTTGGCGTCATTAATTAATTATTGTACATGCTTGTCCTAGTGAGGTTATTCATTAAATTGTAAACAAAAATACTTACCACGTAATGAAATAATAAATAAATATAACGTGATTTTTCACGGTTCTGCACAAGTGCATTTAAAAAATACTGGTAATAATATTCAGCATCTGAAACAAATAAAACTATTTGTGACACTTAAAGTCCTGCTGCGAACTGTTACGTTAGCAAAATTGGATGTGAATATTAACGTCAGCAAGGTAAATATTATGTCCACAGAATTTATAGAAGATTATGCTGGTTTGTCGGTGTGTTGTCCGTCCAACGGATCGACCTGTCCATAAACATGGCCGTCGACAGGAATACTCGGCAGACAGAACTGTTTGCAGTAAATTGGCGGACAGACTAAACTTCAGCCAAAACATTGGCAAGAAAGTATGCCAAACCCATTTTCACACTTCAGCATCGTTAATGCGCATTGCACGACGTATTATGCAAAAAAAGCTTCCGTTTAGAAAACTTTGAACCAAAATATGTTTTTATAGATTTTTTTTTTGGAAAAGTGCACAAGGAAAGAAAAGCAGGAAGTGAAGGATAACATTTTAAAAGCCAGACATAAACTTCGAGGATCTGCAAGCAGTCGTTATTCAAAATTAGCCTTAAGCCACCGCTATCCGAATTTCTACCGATTTCTTACTCGTACATATCTCCCTTTAAGCCTTAAAGCCCATAAAAAAAAATATGTTATACTTGAACATAATTTATTTCATATTTACATTCCCCACGCTGAAATGCAAATTACATAAAATTCCCTCGATATGCTCTAAAAATTATTATAAACATGTTTGTTTCAGTTATTTTACAAGTTATATTAAGTGCACTTGAAGTGAAATGACAAAAAACTGCGCTATACAAATATTACGTTATCATTATTATATCAATGAAAAAATTCACAGTGTTTCTTTAAATTCTGTTTAAGACAACCCCGCGTGATTTTTGCTTTATTTTAAACGAGTCGTGTTGTATTAAACATTTTCACAATTTTCGCATCGATTTTGTCGCTTTAAATATAAGCGCGCTCCTCTAACATTCGTAATTTCATATTTCACCATCTTTTTTTTTTTTTGAGCCCGGTTGCGGCGCCTTTATAGCGAAGATGATTCCATATTGAATCAAGGGGAAGCCACAAGCCAAACATGTATGTATTCCTAGTGCGCCTATATCGCCATGCATATAAGTAATAGGCATAAAATTTGCTTGGCAAATGGAATCTAGAGGTCATGACGCCAAGCGCAAAAATAGTTTTTATTGACGTGAAAACTTCTTTAGTACCGTTGTGATTTGAAACTCGATGAAATGAAAAAGGACACTAAAAAGAGAAACACAAACATCTATGGGATTTAGCCTGCGAGAGAATAAAAAAGTACAATCCGTCTTTCAGGTTTCACTTCTACCGCACCAGAGCTCACCATTATCTATAGAAACCTTCGCGGTAGTGCGCACAACAACTCACCAAAGTTTCATCGGAATCGGATGAATGGTATAAAAACTAATTTCATAATGCCAAAGCTCGCCATTATTTATGGAAACCTTCGCGGGTGTGCGCACAATAAATCAACAAAGTTTCATCGTAATCGGATGAATGGTTTAGTAACGTACAAGAGACAAATAAAGAAACATGCATTTTTATATATTAAGATTAACAATTTTATGTTAATTATCCTCAATGGAAACAGCAGGAAAATCTTCAATTTATTCGAAGCATATTTTTGAAGTGAAAAATTCTTTAGCACCATTGTAATTTGAAACACTAAAAAGAGACAAACACATACATCTATGGGATTTAGCCTGCGAGAGAATGAGGTAGTATAATCGGTCTCCTCTTTGTGCGGTGCTTCTTACTCACTCTTGTCTACTTTAGTTTTCTGAAGGTTCCACTTCTACCGCGTGTGAATACAACACTCTGATATTTTTTGTATTTATAACGTAAACCGATTCCTTTCTTTTACATAAGCTCTACGCAGGAAGCCCTGAGGAAAATCTTTGCCCTCTGAGCCTACATCATCTTTGGGGATGCTGTGAGGAGGGTATTTTTTTGAAAAAAGAAGGAGAGGAAGTTTTCGGAAGGAAAATGGTATTAGGGGCAGGTAGGAATCTGGGGGGTCAGTGTATCCAGGAGATGTGATGTTCCGAGAGAGCACGGCTGGAGAAGCAAAAGGGACTCCCTCAACCATTCTCTCCCGATCCGGCCTGCCATGCAGCCGGTGTGCAGACGCATCGTCAAGACCTAGACAAACCACACCCCATGAACCCGGGCAACCCTGATAAGTCACCAAACGTACCGAGCCACTTGGGGTGACCTATGGCAGAGGTGTTGGTTATCCAATAAATGTTTCCCGGGGCGGTGGTACCCATACCCCCCTCCCAAATTGAAAGTATAGTGATTTTGCATTAAGCTTCGTTTTAATGATGTTTTTATCCTTCTGAATATTTATCACAGATATAAATTATTATTTTTAATTGTTAAACTAACTTTTTTTAAGACAAGATTTTTTATCCATAGCACAAAGGGTAACAATTATTATAATCAATAATTATCAGCCTGAAACATTCATCTACATTGAAAATCCGAGAAAAGATATATGCCGCCAACGGGACAATGCCCTTTATAGGACAACTTTTTTTTTTAACGATACGCCCTTAATGGTTTTATTTATATATTCTATATCCCTTTTGATGAACAGAAAAAACTTTTTTTAAATTTTTTTATACTTAGTCTTTTTGAAATTTTCGATTTTCCAGCGGTCTTTTTTCTGACCGGTGTCCATTTAGGTAAAAAAAAAAATTTGTCTTAAAATTTAGTTTTTTATTACAAAAAGACAGGTTGGTAAGGAAAAACAGACTTTTAATTATTTGCCTTACAGGAGAATAAGTGCTTTGATAATTTTACAGAAGATTTTCAAACATAATATACAGTTCTAAGGCCTCAAAGACTTCTTCTTTTGATCAGATAAATGGGTCGGCATAAAACACGGTATGTAAAGAGCTACTTTGCAAATGTTGCATGCTACCGAGTTTCGTACTACTTTTCAGGACGACCAATCTTTTTTCTTGAAGTAAAAGATCCTATCAACTGATCAGCCAATTGGTTTCGGAAGTGAAGATGTGTAATAGGTTTTTTTTCTTTATCCAACGTCTTCAATGTTTCCCTATGATGATGCCTTCGTTTCCGCCATTTATAGTAAGTCGTTGCTTGAAATGGCTTTAGCCATGTTTGGTGATCAGATCTGAATAGCCAGGTACTTCCCTACCTTCCTCTTTCCTATCTCATTCCCAACCCCACTACTTTCAGCCTCACAACATACCCCAATTGGGGATGCCATAGTCTCACTGGCATCAGACGGGAGCAGTTGGGACTCTTGTGCGGTATTCATATAAAAAAAGGTCGCACTGGGAGAAGGAGTAACTTCTGGTGATTCTTCATCTGAAGAACAATCAGCTTCCATAATCCTTTCAATATAAGTAGGGTCCGAAACCGCATTGACAGGATTAGAATCGAAATTATTCTTAGCAGCGCTCCTAGGAACTGAATCCCGAGGACTTGATAAAACCTGGGAAATCTCATCTTCGGGATTGGAGTCTCTTCCATCCTAATTCTCTGTTTGGTCCTCCTTTATTCCCTTAATTAGTTATAGGAATGCATCCGTCTTCTAGGTCTTTCACACTAAAACCTCCGCCACTCTTATTTTCCATCCTAAAATCAACTAAAAACTTTCTTTTGTGCTGTAATATATTTTCATAACTTATATAACATTCCACAACCATTCTACTTCAGTTTGATATATGTATTTCAAATAATTATTACAGTTTGAATGAAAACAAAAAAAATAATTTTGATCGGAAATTTTTACGAAAAGCGTTTTATGAAGGATGACACATATCATCAAAAAACTCGATGGCGGGAAAATATCCACAAAAAATAATTATTAGTTGTAAAAGAACACAATATTATCCTACAAAATTAAGTGTTATGTGGTTAAGAAATTATTTGCAGTATCTGTAATATAGTAATCAAAAAGGGCCCACATTTTAGCTTTTGAGCTTAGATTTTAGACATGACGCTAAATAATTTGACTTAACTTGATTATTCCACATACATTTTTTAATCAAAATACAAAAAACTATAACGTATTGTGTATATTACAAATGTGGTTACATTGTTTTCAAAAATAACTCTCAATGTTCGAGAAACAATAACATAAAAATAAGTGTTCTTGTAAAACTGACAGCCGTCGTGTTGCTAAATGGACGTAGGTCTTGAAACTGACCAGGACGCGATTTTCATAAATTTACTCAACATATGCGAACTTCGGGGCGGTTGGTTCGATTCAAGACCTCTGTCCATTATCTTAGAATGATTACAACCCATAAAAGTGATTATAACTTGTAAACATAAAGAAATATAGACCTTATTGTTGCAGGTCTCAAAACTATCCGTTTTTAGCTTATGACCTATAAAGGGTTAAACTCGTGTCCTTCTGATTGCCGGTCAGGTGCTCTACCATCGAGCTATGTCGGCTTATCTAATACCCGCCAAATAATTCAATATATAGGTACTAGTGTTTCATTCAACAATTACTGCTTATTACATAACTCAGTGGTAGAGCACCTGACCGGCAATTAGAAGGACACGGGTTCAAGTCCCGTTGGCGGCATGTATCTTTTCTCGGAAGATTTTTCAATGTAGATGAGTGTTTCAGGCTGATAATTATTGCTTTTAATAATTGTTATAACAGATATACTATCGTATTCAAGAACAAGGGCAATGGAGGTATTTGGGCAAAAACGCTGAGGGTTATATATATATATTTTTTTTTTTTTTTTAAATAGCTGTAATTAACGAATTATGAACCGTATTGGCTATCTACATTCATACATTTTGTTTTCTACACTCGAAGATAAAAATTATCTCCCAGATTGATAATAATAAATGTATGTCACAGATTATTTAGAATTGTAATTCCCGTTATTGCCGATAATTAGTATTTTGCAATAATAATATTACGCTTCGGGCGGTACTTAATCTGTTGAATTGTTATTCGACCTTAATATGCGATTTTCATGGTATTCGCCTTTTATTGTTTTTAGAAATTTCTTACTATTTTACATACTCTCAGTAAGCTGTTTATTAGCGCTACTCGTTACTCGTTATTACATGAAATAAAATATGGTTCCACGATAACTCAGAATCAACTCAAATCAATACATCTTTGAAAAATCATTAAGAGTATTTTTTTAAAATAGCCAATAACTTAATCTAACGTAACCTATAGAACCAAAAGCTATCTGTCATTGGTTTAAATGTCCCAATGAGGCCTACCAGACACACTCCCATTTTTCACATAGAAGCTAACAACACTATTGCAGCAAATAACTCACCAATTACTCGCGCAACTTACTCGTAGACATTTTTCATGATTCCTTGCAAACATACAAAAGTAATTTATTAAATTTCTTGGCGTGATATAAATAAATGCTATGAATTTTAAAACTACTTACATTTACTTCTTCTAACACAGCAACATTATTTTTACTTACATTTAACTTTTCATTAAACTTAAATCAATTTTTATAAGAAAAAATTTCTAAAATACTTTTTTGAAGGTTATTCCCATCAGTGAAATATATCATATTAGAATAAGTTAACAATAATAATCCAAACGAAAATATAAAAGAGAACAAGACACAGAAAAACAGAAAAATACAATGGTCGCAACTGGGACTCGAACCCAGACCTCTCCGTCTAACCGGGACGAGCGCGTTAACCAATTTCGCTATTGCCACCTTCTGTCAAAACGTCATAATTGTCAATCTCATATTTTAAAATTTTAGAATTACATTATTATGAACTAATTATTTTTCTCCATATTACGGGCAACTACCCTTTTTATTGGAAACAATCATTCTAAGAATTGGTTTGCGACCTGTATAGCGTCTAAAAAAAAATATTTTCGTTATATTCATATTTTCGTTTGGATTATTATTGTTAACTTATTCTATTATGATAAACTTTAATCAATCAATTACAATTAGTGAGCATGTAATTCTTGATTTTAAAATGTCTCTTTATATCCCCCCCCCCCCCCTTTCTTTCTTTTTATTATTATTACTCGTTCATTCACTAATTAAGTATTAAGACTCGTTTATATCTCAGGCGAAACTACCAAATGACATTCTATGGACTTACGTAATAGGTACATAACCATGTTAAAAATTAATTTAATAAACCTCATAACTTATATAATAATGAACAGTGTATGTCTTAATAAACAAATAAAAAAACCTATTTAACTAATTTTTCACAAATTTTTTTCATCACTTTTAATGGCTTTTTAAAGGATGTGGTGAGTTGAATTCATTCTAAATTGTCCGGTCACCATAAAATATATATCAATCTACAAGTGAGTAGCACTATTGAACAATTACCGAGAGTATGGGAAATAGTCTCCTATTCAAATATGCCATCGTCCTTGTAATAAGTACCGCGCCGCTCCGGGAACTTTTTATTGGATAACCAACGACCAACACCCATGCCATAGCGAACCCCAAGTGGTGCGCTACGTGTAGTGAGGTTCGTCTAGGTCTTGGTGGCGGATCACTGCGTGGCGGGCCAGATCGGGAGAGAATGGGTGAGACATGGTGAGAATAGAAAATGGCTGACCTCTCCAACCAGACTCTCGCGAGCCCATTGCCTTGCACAGCACAGCAGTGGGAAGGATGGATTCCTACATCCGTCACCCCTGAACACATTGACCCCTAGATTCCTACCCACCTTTTTTTATTTTTTATTTTATTTTAGCGACTATATTAAATAATTGTTACATACAAAATATAATGGTGAAATTAAGTATGAAATATTGTATTTCTTAGTCCTCCTCACTAAGGGGTCTAAAGTTATTTAAATATGGTTTATTTGTCTCCTATGTCGTTTTTAGTGTCTTCATTAGGGGTTTTTCATTGACCTCTTTTTATATTTTGCCATATTTTTATTCTTGATTTGTATTCATTAGGATACAAATATATCTTTCTCCTTCTGAGAATTTCCTCTTCTACCTTTCCATAAAAAAAGTCCATCCACACAGCATTCTCAAAGATGCTAATCTGGGGGGTCGATATGTCCAGGAGTGACGGAGGTGTAAACACATTCCTTCCACTGCGGTGCAAGGCGATGGGTCCGGCGAAGAGTCTGGATTTAAAGGTATAGGCTAGGTCTCCCTCAACCAGTCTGCACAGTAGGTGGGCAAATGCATTCGCCGCCAAAACCCAGATAAACCACACCCCATGAACCGCGGTTGTGCCATGGTTCATAGGGTGACCTATGGCAGGGGTGTTATCCAATAAATGGTTCCTGTGGCAGCGGTACCCATTCCCGCCTTCCAAATTCAGTAACTTTGTGTACTGTACAACAACACGACACCAATCAGTATCTCCGTAACAACGTCTTATAAAAATGAACGGTGTATCATCGAGTTGTATATTTCAATTGTTATTGAGGAGGTGATGTGTACCGCTGATAGGTCTGACCTCGTCCTCTAATCTTCAATGGGGAACACGGGTGATACCCACAATATAAACACCCGGTTTAGATAAACAGTTGACTGGTCTCCCCAAGGTTCAATTCTGCCGCGGAACCTGTCATGAACGACGTTTAAAAACGTCCCGTTAAACCTCCGCTCAACGTTATAGTTAAGTGAACATCATTAAAATGTAATTTTAACGTGTATGACCAAGGATATAAATACCAATTACATAAAAGCCAATGCTTTCGTGGAAATTAAATGGACATTTTCAAACTCACAAAAGTATTTACTAAACTGACCTTTCGAACAGAAATCAATGTATCTAAGTGTCGATTTTTTAATGTTTCGCAGGTAGGTAAATCTGCCTTAACTTGTTTTTATTTATTTAAATTGGTATTTTAAGGGTTGCTACTTCCTTCCTTCTTGTATTCACAATACAGTGTCAATTCTTAATAATAACAATACACGTACGATAATAGTATTATATGTATAATAAAAAATAAAAAGTTTCACATCATCCAATTAATATACATTTGAATGTATGGAATCTTTCAGTTCCATTTTCATCTACTTCCCGAGCTACCAAAATATGTGAAGTTTTGCATACGTGATAAAAATTATTATAATACATACAATAACAAAAATTAACCAATATTAAACTTTACTTTGTTTTATTAGTACGTGATTAGCGTGTTTTTGTCTTTTTTAGACCTTGTTTTTTTTTTAACTGTCCACGCCTTCCCTGTGCCATCTCAACACCCCCTAATTTTCTCTTGGTCTTCTACTGTCCCCCCTGAAAGTCTCAAACGCCCACAAGGGGGCGTTATAGCCCACGTTGAGCATCTATGGGGATGGGAGCGTAGAAATTGTCTAGTGGACTACATTGTTTTTCCAGAGCCTCGTCTTATTGCTACCACGATAGATTCACCATTCACCACTCGCAACAGTGAATAAATAATATTAACTACTCTTGTGAGATATCGTATGACCGTATTATAGTGTCTGTGTAGATAGTTGTGGTCTGGTGGTCAGAAGCCAGTGGTACTCGTATTCTATGGTCAATCAATTGTCTTGTCTCTACCACACTACCTCCTTACGGTACGATATAATCAGTAATTGACATTTCGTGGTCAAGTGGTGTTACTTACATTCTTATTCGTTGTCAATGAATACGACATAATTAAACGTTAAAAAATAATAAAAATATTTTTATTTTAACTTAATGAATAAAACATCGAATTGTAATATTTAATTACTGAAAAGATTATTAGCGATTGTCAATCAAAAATTTGATACAGAAACATTTTAAAAAGATACGGTCGCATCTAGGAATAGAACCCAGAGCGATGCTCCACCACGGTTTTGTTGTATATTTAATATGGATGTGTAATAAAAAAAACTTGTTATTTTATTTTATTGACATTACTTCCAGAGTCTCCATAGACGGCAATTATTGTAAGAAGTAGTTCATCATTAGTGGTGTGCAACATATAACTACAGTGATGTGACAACCACATCATATTTAACTGTTTCATACTTCGAATAATATAAATATGGCATGTCACCAAGATTAAAGTGCCGTTTGGGTAATGGAAACGAAGTTATTTTTTCGACACTTTAGCGATGTATAATGGCGGAATTCTGTAAAATCCAATAAAAATAGCTTTATGTTACCTTCTCAATCTCACTATGGTACTTAGTCACATTTCAAAAAATTTACAAAAATACCTAGGAATTAACCTTTTTTACAGGTATGCAAAATTGGATCTAATGTGTCTTTCCTTTTTCAATTTCTAATTAGTGTTTATTTTATAAAGAATTGTTAATTCTAAGAAGAATGTTATATATTTCGATGGCCTACGTGGTCGAGGGGTAAGGCTCTCGACTAGCCATCTGAAATCCTGCGAAAGTCAATTTCATTTGTGCGAATGGTGTTATTTCACAATTTAACATTTAAAATAATATAAGGCATATTTGCGCCACGTCCAGGGTGGAAGATATTCTCATCGGAGGAGACCCCGCCATTTTTTCCAACGCGTTATAAGGAAACATATGGTTTCCTCCTTCACCGCACACGTCAAGGCTCTACTTTTTTATTGAACGAAGCTACATTTATTTGAACGACTCTAGACCCTCAGATGTCCATGCATACGGGGTTGGTAAGCAGTATGCAAGTACATTAGAAGATAAATAGAAGTAGTAGCTCGTGGAATAACTCTTCTGAAATAGGTAACATAAAAATAGAGATAACAGTGTTATTATAATAAGATTCTCTCAGTATTGCCCTCGTGTAAGACCTCTATTCAGAATTGAAAAGTAGCTTAAATTGGCTTTTGCCGTATTTGTTGATTAGATTTGAATAGCCCGGCAGTTCACAATGTACCAGAATTTGAGATGACGTAGTCTCACTGGCTCCATACGGGAACAGTTGGGACTATTGTGCGCTATACACATAAAAAATAAACATTTTTTTATGCTTTTTTCCTCTAAAACTCTGATCAGTGCTGATTTAGCAGATATGTCATCACTAATCCAGGTTACATAAATATACATCAGATGATAATTAACAAATCGACTGGTGGAAATATGACGTCCACCATGTTTATTTTTTGACAAGTTATGAAAATGAATATTCAGTTTTGCATTGAGCATATTGCTAAAAGCTGGCTGCCAAAAGAAAAACACGATTTAAAGCTTCTATAAATGTTGTTTCTATAAGCGTTATACCCTGAACTACTTTTGAAATCCCGTTGGCGATTATCGCCGACGTTTTGTCAAAGCTTCCCAAGAGTTATGCTTTCCTATGTACTAAAAGCTTCAAGCTAGAAGCTGTGCGCACGGAGGATTGTGTCACAGCTTCTTTGAAATTATAATTTATTCGTCCTTACTAGAAGGTTGCTGAATCTAATAGGTTCTTGAGGAATTAGATTATGCTCTCAAATGATGTTCGCGAAATTATATAATCATTTTCTTAACCCATTGGCCACAAACCACTGCCACGAGAATACGAGATAGTTATGCGTCTTAAGTGGGAATAACCAGACAAAACCGGAGATATGTCACTTTTAAGTCAAATTTTAGAAGCATTGACTCTTTTCCACAAAAAATTACAAATTGATTTCGAAAGACTGTTATTTTATCTAGTAAAGCTATGTTTTAAATTTTGAGAAAACATGTTAATTTTTAGTACAATAAGGTTTTACCGTAGATCGTTAAAACAAAATTTTGTATTATACCATATACATTTTAAATCATGTAATCATGCAGTAAAATAAAAATAACATCACTAAATTTGATTTAAATCAAATAAAAAAAAAAAAATGCTGTTCTGCGAATTTAACTCAAAAACTATCAATTAAATAATGCTTGCATTAATTTCCAACCTACTTTTTCCATTTGTCTTTCTGATATATTTTTGGTGTCATGATAAAATAACTCAAAGGAAAGCAATAATTTTTTATTTCGCACAGAAGCAAAATTAACAATTTTTTGCAATGTCACTTCTTTTGCGACGTTGCTCAAGTGGTGTTGACTGCCATAAACCAGGGTTTGACCTCTTTCTCCTTATCTGCTACCTCCAAAGATAAACATTTGATCAAACAACACAACACTAATGATTTTATTCTACCTTGTTCCAGGTAAGACGCTGGTATTTTCAAGATTTTTCTCTCGCCCAAAGACTGGAGACTGTTTTAAGGTAAAATGTTTTTCCTTTTTTTCTGTACTTAAATAATATTACAATATTTCGTCATGAAACTATGCTACTAATTAAATGAAAATAGCACTCTTTGCATAAACCACTATCTATATCTATACATATAAATTAATCCCTGTCTCCCTTGGTCACGCCATAACTTGAGAACGACTTTACCAATTTCATTCATCTTTTTTAAAGTTTTTTAATACTTTGTAGAATGTTCTTACTAAAAGAAAAATGAAGAAAATTGCGCAGAAAATTGAATGATTTCAGAAAACTTAACGACTATTTTAACTTCGCACGTTTGACAGTTCGCGCATTTGTTGAAATTGATTTTAAATGGCAGCTGTTTTTTTTGTATTAAAAGAATTGTCTATAGAATTTTTAAATTATAGATATTTTAAATAGGTACCTATGTGAGGTACCAAATTTGATTGATTTTTCTTATAATATACAAAAATGAATATTTGTAATATACGAAAAATGAAAATTTCAATAAAAAAATTGTAATATTTGGCACGCGAGCTGTTTGAAAACTGAATTTACAGGAACTGAATACATAGAACGCGGGAGGGGGTTTGCGGGACGGGGGAGCGGGAGAAGTAGAAGAGTAGGTGGGGAAGGTGGAAGGGGAACGCGAGAGGGTAGAGGATGCGGAGGGGGAACGGGGACGCACGGGAAAGGACATGCAGGGAGAAACAATTTATTTCAACATGTTCTAAAACCAAAAGTTTCTGGAGCCCAAAATTCCTGAAAAACCCCTTGACTCTGTGCAGAGATGGGCGGTCTGCTTAATAGAATCCCCTGTATTAACAAACGGATTGCAACCTTTAGAGCACAGGCGTCAGGTAAGTATGATGTCCTCGTTCCACCGATATTACAATGGAGGATGCTCCGACGAACTATCGTCAATGATCCGTTCGGCACCGGTGCATGGTCCGGAAGCATGCCACAAGCGCGCTGAATATATACACGGTTGACATTTGTCAAATGAAGACTCGTACGTGAGTTCAACAGCTCAGCTGTGAACATTTTTGTGACGTGATTTACACTCCTACAACAAGGGTATCTTCAAGACCCGTCTTCTCTCCGTTCTCTCCTCAAAAAGACCCTCCACGCAGCATCTCTAAAGATGACATTAGGGAAATTATTTTTCCCAGGGCCTACTGTGTGGAGTTAATGTTTAAAAATTATCAATATATTTCAAAAGCAAATAAGTAGGTACCCATGGAAAAGTTAATTTGAAATTTATTTGCGTTTGAAATATATTGATAATTTATATTAAAAGTGGTGGTTTAAGCAAAGTTTGTTATTATTATTTTTTTAATTTTTTTTTTAAAGAAAGACAAACATTCCCGGGTCACGAATAATTTGAAAATCTTCTACTACCACCTCAGTAAGCGGATAATGTTTCTTGCGTCGTGATGGAGGACTTAGCCAGCCGAGTAATCAAACACGCAACGCTCGGGTGGGACCCAAACGCGATGCCAACTCAGCCACTGACATTTCAAATATTCCAAAAAGTGAATTTGCGTTTAGCAACATAATGTCCATACTTATACATCAATCTATCTCTTGACGAATCACATTTAGGTAGATCAAATCCTTATACTACTGTACCGACCACCACTAAATGTTGCGTTACTTTACAAAATACACTCGTTAAAGAATATATTATTATACAGGGTGTCAGGGGGTAAAGTACATTAACTTCAGAAGGTGATTCTACATGATGGTAGGATTAAAAAAAATTAATAACTTTTTTCGAAATTCCAACTTTTTTTTCCCATACAAAAAGACGTACCTACTAAAAATCCTTAGCGTGAAGTACGATCTTACTTGCTGAGCGCCCGCCGGGCACTATTGTGGCAACATTTCATGGTTGTGACTGCCCCTTTTCCTAACAGCGGAAAATAATAAAGCTAGCAGCACACGCCGGTCTATTTTTATCTTTTTACCACAAAACAACCCCTAAAAGTTGGAATTTCGCAAAAAGTTATGTATCTTTTTTACATATAATATCATGTAGAATCACCTCCCGACGTTAATGCACTTTACCCTCGGACACCCTGTATATTAGCATTAAAATATTTTTCAGCATTACATAACATGTGTTCACAATTATATCCTCTGCGTGCAAACTCTATCTAAATTTCTTTAAATAGACAATAAACAGTGTTAATTTTAAGCTACCTCCAAGGTAAGTATTTATTTTTAATTTTTTTTAAATTCATTTATTTATATACATATGTATTACAATACGTTACAAAATGATACTTTGTCTGTCCAACTGGGAAGGATATCCGTTTCAGGACAGCCAAATTGTATATTTAGTTCATAATATTTTTACAAGGGAATGGTTTATTTCAAGATATCATAGGAATGAGCCTCTTTCAAGACAATTTTTGAGAACATTAAAATTTGTTTTCTGAACGAAGCGATGGTTTCTTTGTCTTTGAAAGAATCGCAAAGATGTGTTTTTTTTTTCAAGGTCATTTTGAAGAACATTAATACTTGCATTCAGAGTGAATGAGTGGTTTCTTTACTGAGATCATAAGTAGGCGATTCTTTCCAGGTCATTTTAGAGAACATTTACAATTGTGTAATTAGGATTTACACATATGACATAAATTCCCAGTGTATTTATGGCTTTAATAAAGTACTACAATTTTTTGAATTTCTTAAGTAGTAGAATTTACACATTTATAAACCCAATATATGACAAATGATTTTTTTTTAATATACCTAACTTTTTTTATATACGTGACTTTATTTGTTCTATTTTAAGAGAAAAAAAATAACAAATAAAGTTACGATGGAAATAAAAGCATATAAATGAAATAAAGATATGAGCAAACAAAAAATATTTTTTTAAGTACAGTGAGATATGTACTATCAATAAGTTAATAAGTTACGAAGTGTGGTCCTGTATTCTTCCATTTTTAGGCAGCATCGCGTTTATTGTTTAAAACATTGTACATATATTTTCGTATCGATCAATGAACCGGTGGATGTAATTCTTAGCCATAAGTTTTTTTTAATTTTTTGTCTAGCTTGTAGTTTTTCTAGATTGTAGAAATGTGTTATAAGTTTGTACAGGGCTCTTGAGGTGATTTTTCACAAAAACGGCGCTATATAAATCATCCAAATATTATTATTGAAAAAGTAGGTATTTATTGATCAAAATGTGGAATATTTTATCTGAATCTAAAATTTTGATTTTTATTGACATATGAAGTGATTGGTGAAACGAATTTATAAGAACAAAGAAAAGCAGTTCAAAGTTATATTAAAACGTAAGAAAATAAGTAAGAACTGGTGAAGTGTATTCTGTAGACGGTGTGGTTATATTTAGTATTCATTGAGAATATCCATAAACAAGAAGTTCATAAAAGTTTCCAGTTTTCTGTAAAACATGCTTTAAAATCTCATGCCAGAATCATTAAAAATGCAAATACGGTGGCATCCAATGGCAGTCTTCAATGGATTTCAAACGAATTCATAAAATAAACATCATTGAAAAATAAATGCAAATATTGGGATGAACTGTTGACAGATGGCTGATGTTTATTATGATACGGTTTTGATGTTTTGGCGCCATCATAAAATCATATCAGATATATCAACTTTAAACATGTTCAAATTAAAAACAGGTTTGTGAAAATCAAAACATACGAAGGACTTTAATGTTGCTGATAACACGGTGGACCAGAAGTCGAAGGAATCGAGTTCGCACACTGTTTACGCTTAAATACTCCCCTTACCAATTAAATTAATTAATAAAATAAAAAATAAATAAAAAATTAGAACAAGAGCTAAACAATATGTAGATTATTTAGTAGCAATCAGATGGATCGAGTTTGATCGTGATTATTCTGGGTTTCCATCATCAGGGCGCATGTCCTACCATGGACACTTAAAAAAAACTGGAATCCGGCTCGAAGGACCAAAACGTCAGCGTTCTTTTTTTTACATAGCTCCACACAGGAGGCCCTGAGGAAAGTAATTCCAAGTGTCATCTTTGGGGATGCTGTGTAGACGGTCTCGTTCGTAAAGGAAGGAGAAAAAGTTCTGGGAAGGAAAAGGTATAAGGGGTTATAAGGAATCTGTGGGTTAGTGGGCCCAGGAGTTACAAACCAATGAACAGTCCTTCCCACTGCATTGCAAGGCGATGTTCCGAGAGAGGCCTGCCGGAGAGGTCAAAAGGTCTCTCTTAACCAGTCTCTCCTGATCCGGTCTGCCACGCAGATAGTTGGCAGACGCATCCGCCGCCAAAACCCGGACAAACCTCACCCCATGAACCCAGACACCCCTGCTAAGTACCAAACCTAGTGAACCACTTGGCGTGACCTATGGCAGAGGCGGTGGTTATCCAATAAACGTTATGGCGGCGGTATCCATAACCGCCTTCCAAATTGCAACGCTGTCCGAAACATTAGATAAAGAAGAAGGAAGAGCAACACGACACAATAACCCAAAAATAAATCACTAAAATGCTTTTGGCCGTGATAATCTAAAATAATATCGGATCGAGTTTGATATTCTCAGCACTCTTTCCGAACCTTTTTTCAGAATAAGTTGCGGTTAATGACAAGTACCTACTGAAAAGGTCTGTACTATAAATAACTTTTTTTTAAATACGTTAAAAATGCAAATATTGATGTTAATATGCAGTAAAACCTGATGAGAATGGTGATAATTTAGTCTTTTAAAGAAAGTTTTATTGTGGAAATGCACGTAGGATCGGATTCCACACGTTTCTAATGAAAAAAAAATAAAGAGAGACGTTTGAAACAAACTAAATGATAGTAATTTCACGACCATCTTTGTAAAAACACCTACCTACGCAAAATGTATTAATGTGATTATGCCAAGTGATTTAAGAACTAGTCTAAGATTACATTTCGCATAAAGAAATCTTATCGTGGATACGTGCCGTTCGCAACGGTTACCATGACTTTATACGCAGTTTCTACACCAAATCGCCGATTAACATGCCTTAAATATTCGAAAATGATCATTTTTGAGTTGTATTGACGTTGATAAACGTGGAATTCCTGTTTTATTCGTATAACATACAGTATTTCTCTTTTCATAGTAATTTTATTCGCGGATCATTACATTATTTAATAAGATACCTTCATCAAATTGATTTGATGTGTTTTATATAATATGTGTGTTGAAAATAGCCTCTGTTTTACAGTGTCTTTAACATTCCTATGAAGTGTTATTTAGCATCAATTCTCACTTAAAAGGGGTTAATAGTTCAATTTGTACTTCGGTTGTAATGCGATGAAATATTATTCCATGCGGTTTATTTATTCTTTTTTATTATATTTGATCTCATCATTGGGTACTCAAATTTTACACTAATTTATATTTACGTGCCATACGCCAATGTTTTTTTTTTTGCTTAAAAACCTTTTAACGATTATTTATATTAATTTAAAAGCACTATTGAATTACATGCACGAGGTATTGGAATTGGCATTAGGCATTGAGCAGGCACGGGGGCTCAATTGAGGCCTGAGTCAAATTAACCTTTCAGAAGCTGACAGGGTCCGAAACTTTTCAAATCAAATCAAATAAAAAATAAAAATTTATACAAATAAAAATAAAAAAGGTGTAGCTTAAGTGTAAACCCCATTTCTTTCAGCTAACCACATACATGTTATATTGTAATGTTTATACAATGAAGAATATTGTAATATTTATACAAATAAGAAACATACAAATAAAAATACATAAATAGGTGTTTCATATATGTGAGGTATTCACTTACGGTGTAATGACAGTTGTTAAGACATTAAAACCAAACAATTACATGTTACATTATATGAGAAAAAAACAACAACAAAAAACAGTGTTGATTTACATAAGATATTCATTAAGAGTATAATGACTTTTGTTTAGAAGAAATAATTTTAGTGACGATTTGAATTTGTGTGCATCTTGTATTTGTTTTATGTGGAAGGTTGTTTTATACTTTAACGGCCATGTAATATGGTTATTTTTGGAATATTGTTTAGTTTGTTTTTGATCCCTTCGGCACCGATGCATAGTCGGAAAACACGCCAAACGTGCGCCCTACATATTTACACGGTTGACATTTGTCACATGAGGACGGGTCGCTTCTATAACTCGTTCTTGAGTTTAACAGCTCGGCTATGAAATGATTTTGATGTTTCCTCCCTCCTATAACATGAGTTTCTTCAAGACCCATTTTTACTCCTCCCTCTCTTCAAAAAGACCCTCTACACATCATCTTCACAGACGACATAAATCCTCAGGGAAATTATTTTCTTCAAGGCCTCCTGAGCGAAACCTCTTTTACCAAATCCATAAATTACTCAAACGAATTTCATGATTTTTTGACCCCCCCCCCCCTGTCCCTGTCACATTTGTGAGACCCCCTGCTCCTAGTGTGACGTCACATATTTTGTAATTTTACATCTAGAAATTATTAAAAACAATAGCTCAAAATTTGTGAGACCCCCTCCCCCCAAGTGTGACGTCACATATTTTGCAATTTTATATCTAAAAATAAATAAAACAGTAGTTATTTTTTTACATGTGACGTCACAGATCTGATAACCCCCCACACCCCTTGTCACACTTCTCTCCTCCCCCCTTTTAGATGTGACTTACTTTATGGATGACCCCAAAAAGGTTTCGTTTATCTGCCGAATTTCAGCTCGATCGGATAATGGAATGTGAGTTAACTTACAAGATTTGCAATAATTCAAGAAAACAAAATCACACATAGCATTCTTTTTAGGGTAAATTGTCTTAAACAACAAAAAAAAACAAAATCAAAACTCAAATAATAGATGTCCATAATAACTACGCCTATATTTCATACAATAAGCATTTGGTCGTAAACATTGACAAAACTTGACACTGCTATTTCTCTTTGCCTTACTTTACCGTCTCGTTTTTCGCACGAGTTGGGTTAATTTCTCTTTAGAATGTTCCAGATAAATAATAGACTTGATTTCCTTAACGCGATGAATAATACCACTTCCTCGCGTTGACAAACATCCCATCTCATTGTTGTGCGTCGCGTCTCTGTGCGCGAACAGAATTTAAATACTGCACGTGCGGATTCCTCGGGCGAATTATGGAGAATGTGACTGAGGACTATGAAACCCTCGGGGATTGGACTTGTTCGAGAACTTGATGATTATTAATGCCTGAGTGCACACCATTGTAATTATGTTTCATTATTGATTCGCAAATACGGCATTGCGTTAAGGAATCTCTGATGAGAGGTGTTTGTATGTTTGTAACTCATTATGGAAGATGAAAGCTAAAACCGTCACCACATTTACATTCTAGGCGAAGAGTTATTATTGCTCGCTTGTATGTGCTATTTGAACTTTAAAGCGGTACATTATACATTTTCTGTTTGATTAAATAGCTTTTCAACAATAGGCTATTATTTGTAGTTCTGGAAGAGAAAAGATATGTAATTAACTCCACGTCTATTTTAGTGTGTGTGCATGATTGAAGTAGTATATAGATGTAAGGTAGATGAATAAATAGATGGAAGGTAGGTATTGAAGGTGTATTGACATGGAAATTGGTAGATGGAAGATACAGAAGGAGATAAAATTGATATTAATCATCAGCGTTACAAGTCTTGGCCGCCTTCAGGAAAATCTTTTCATTTTGTTGGAATCTGGCTGTCTTTATCTGGATTTCTAGGCCCAACATGAAAATATTCGCATCCGTACAAATGTTTCGAATTAATCGTTTAACTTCTTTAGACGTTTCGGATATTTGCATCTAAGATTTAATATTCGACATCGTTATAAAGGAATTCAAAATTGGAATAGCTGAAAATGTGGGTTTTTTTTAACATTAGCTCCACGCAGTAGGCCCTGAGGAAGATGCAGTGTGGAGGGTCTTTTTAGGGGAAGGAAGGATAGGAAGTTCTGGGAAGAAAAGGTATGAGGGGTGGATAGGAATGTGGGGTCAGTGTGTCCAGGGATGACGGACCAATTAATCCATTCCTCCCACTGCAGTGCAAGAGTGTCCGACAGGGTTAAGAGTGTCCGACTGGGGAGGTCAAAATGACTCCCTTAACCTTCTCAAAAGTCTCTTCCGATCCGGTCCGCAACGCAGTAGTTGGGCAAACGCATCCACCGCCAAGACCTCGACAAACCTCACCCCATGAATTTGAGAACCACTCACTTAGAGTGACCCATGCCAGGGGTGTTGGTTATCCAATAAGTGCTTCTCGGGATGGTAGAACCCATACCCGCCTCCCAAATTGAATTGCTCAGTCAAATTACTGGACTAATATATCTAATATCTTCTTCTCCTTTCTTTAGGAAAGGATTCGTTGAAAGGAGAGGTCAATAAAGAAAGAAAAAAATGATAAATAATAAATCGGCTTAAGCTTTATCAAGATCAGTGGCGGCTCGTGACTTTTGGGTGTGCTAGGGTGCTAATATTTGAAAAATGGCAACATGGTTGTCGTTTGCAAAAAAAATTATTTTTTTAAATCGCTGTTTTGTAGGTATGAAGATTTATTATACATTTATTAAAATACAAACAAAATATCAAAAAAAAAATTTTTTTTCGGCTACAACAACATCAATAATGCCATTTTTTATATCAGCACTCTAGCACACCCAAAAGTCACGAGCCGCCACTGCTCAAGAGTAAACGCTGGTCTAGGGAGTTTTTATTTCTACTATTGTTGTGTTATTATTAAAAACGCATATTTTCATAAATTTGAACACGTTGTTTCAGATCCGTATAACCATTCTAGCAGAAGATACCGCCGCGCGCCGGCCAAGGGCCCGACGATTGCGAGGTCCATTGCCCAGCGTCCAGCGCTATCTTCTTGTATTGTCTTTCGCCTTGCCCGCTTCGTATAAGGGAACACAATGTCATCGGATAATCATTATTAACGTCACTTCCTAATTTGGTAAGATCGACTTGAATGTGATGTATCGTTTTTGTATTAATTTATCTGATACACTTTTGCTTTATGGCGTCGGTAAATCAAACAAGTTAAATGAATATGAACGTCTCAATAAATCACTCGAAGGTATAATATGAAATATTTTTAACACAAATGAAAAGAGATAGATTAATTAATAGCGACCAGCAGTTAAAAACCCGCTCCTGCAGGCGGCGGACGATACGATAGTTGCTTTGTAACAAACTTCATTTACGAAGATGGTTTTGCATAAGGTGCGACGTCAGACGTCAACGTGGAAACTCGAACTCGGGCTTTTAAATTTCAACCTACCAGTACAGATGCTAGCGTATTAATACTATCAGATTCTGTAAAAAAAAATTGCCCTCACGGGACGCCTGGCTGATGTGAAACAGTCTTAACTTCACCCCCCCCATACACACAAGCCCTGCTTATTTATGGGGGTAAATCAAATATGTATATTATATAATGATTTATTGTATACAATTAATTGTAATTTATGTATCTTTTACTGAATAAAAAAAAATCCGATTTGTTTTATTATCTTCAGATATTAAAACAATTCTTTTACTACTGTTAAAATAAACAAATTAAACATTTATTATGATTTAGTCAGTTACAATAGATCTATTGCCAATTTTCGAGCCAAAGAGCGTCGTTCCGTTTCCGTGTTAGATCGTCATCCCGAGTGAAAAACCCCGAGTGGTTCACATAAAAAATATGAGGTTCGCGTTAATATATTTTTTATTTTTAATGTGATCCCGCACAATCTTTCTAATAGGTATACGAAGCCAAAAATTGGACTATATCAGAATTTAGGGTAAGTCGTGTAGTGGAAGTAAACATCTATTAGATCATACATCTTATAATCAAAGTAATCTTGGGTCGATCATGAACTACCGTTCATTGTAACCCGCTCACAAACCACCAATGAGTGAGCGGAATAATTTTTCAAAAAATATTCGATCGTCAGCATCCGTGTCCAATGATGGGTATTGCGAGTGATCATAGGTTTATGAATTTTGTAGAGTGGGCATTTCAAATATCGTTCTCACGGCAGAAAAATATATTGATCATTTACCATTATTTACCTAAGACAAACGGTACTCGGGTTTCCGGTGCGACGGGTACTTTCGATTTACGATTTTGTATCTGTATTTTGCGGAATTTTTTAATGAGAAAAATATCCGATCAAAGAGCGGATACTCTCGACCCGATCACTTCGTCAGTGGGTCGTGAAAAATGATCGATCGACTTATATCTAAATCGTAGTACAAAGATGTATCCATTTTAAGTAACAATTCGATACGAATGCTCAACTCTCTTCCTCTATCTCTCTATCACACTCTATGTCTATAGCTAAAACAAAAATGAAAGCAATTTCTGGAATAAAGTATATTTAAATAATTTTAAATTTATTTAAATTATGTTTATAAATAAACCCATTAATTTGATTATAGCTTTCGTCGGGTTTTAAAACCACGACCTCTTGACCTAAAGCCAACGATCTTAACGATCATCGAAGGTTCGTCAAAACTATTACAGGCGACGTTTTTGGTTTTAGTGGTGGTCTCTTGCCAGGGCAGTACTGATTTTTAAATCTGGAAGAAGAAGTGCGACTTAATAATTAAAATACAATAAAATCTTCTCGTTTTCATAGGATTGCATTTTATTGAATTAAAGTTGATTTATTTATCATGGTATGGCGTTTTTCCATTTTATTTTCAAACTCACGTTTATGTGCAATATGTTAACCGAAACAAACATTATTTTATTTACGAGTTTTTTTGTCTCTGGGGTAGGAAATTACTAATACCAAAGAAGGTAACTCAAGTTATTTAAATTAATATGGATAAATCTGAAGATAACATTGAAAAAGTACAGGTATTTGTATTTCTTCTATTAATTAATGTGCACGGACATTAATAAATCAAGTATTCATAATAGCACCAAATAAAGAAGTAACTTCGCCCGTAGAAAGCTATCCGCTGCATTCCAAGTTCAACGATGAACAGCCAAGTTGCAGGCAATTAACAATGGCGCCCACGCGGTGCCTGATGCCGCCGCGACGCCCCCGACCGACGCCCGACTGAATTGAGAAACAAGAATTCAACGGCTCGAAGAAGGCTCTGTTATTGGTACCTACCTAATATAACTTTATTCGACGCAGACTTGAATGTTTAATATTGAATCGTCTACTTAGTGTGCTGCCTTTTTGTCTGTTGTAAAGTTACTCTTCCTATCCACGGTGATGAACCGTCGAACTCTTACAGCTAATGTAGATATTTATTGGTTTTTGATTTTGTTTCCTCTTTTTGCGTGTATTTTTATTGTTTTATTTGTGTAATTATTAAAATTTATAAAGCTTAATTTGAAGAATTATAAATTATTTAAAGTTTTGTCAATCCTACGAAGTTATCTTTCTACGTTCCAAAAGTCATCCATCAATTTATTAGTCCTTTATATGGTATTATTCAAAATCTTCACAATGGTGCCTTATCGGTACCGGTGACCAGCCAACTCCGAATGAAATTAACTCAGAACCACCTCAGAAAGGTCATTAAGAGTGATGATAAAAAAATGGTTAAATAGGTTAGGGTTACCGGCCATTTTAAAATTATTTTTTCATAGCTTTTAATGACCTTTCTGAGGTGGTACTCAGTTGGTTTCATTCTGAGTTGGCATGGAACCATCGAAACCATAGGCATGTCATTAATTTAGACAACAAGACATTTTCGAGTACTGAGCTAAAAAGAGAACCGCTTGACTTGAAGTCTGTTTATTTTCAAAATTAAAGTATTTTAATTTTTATTATTGCGACATCTATTTCGGCGTTCAAGGCCATTATAAAACTGTGGTTATGCTACATTGGGATGATTATTTATATGATTTTATGGTTGCTTTAAGTTGCCCCTTCCATATTTTTAATTGAATGAGGTTTACAGCGATTTTTTAATATTTTGTGTTATTTATTTGATGAAGTTATTAGTCATTCGTTATAGACGGTTATAAAAATGTGTTTATTAAACCCCTAATTCTTGTTAGTCTCCAATATTTCTTCCAGTAAAACTAAATTTAATTAATAATCCTTTCTTTCTAAATGTAAAGGTTTAGGCTTGTTACTGTTAAGCGGGCTGTAAGCAAAGAGCTTTAAGAAAAACTATATTATGTTTACGGAAACATAATATAGTTTTGTTTTTTAAGGTGATCCAATAGTCCAGGAAAAAAATTGAAATCGGAATCCACGCCTCTTTTTGAGAGGAGTTTAAAAGCTTTTGTAAAGGTTGGAAAAGGTATTTGAGATTTTTTTTTACAGGTTGATTTCGTAAAGACCTGTAAAAAACATTAAATCATTTTTTTACGCATTGTTTATTGTTCATACAAGGAAATTTAAAATTGATTTCAAGAAACCAAGCGACGCGGAGTCTAGGACCTTTATTCCCCGTCGTTACACCCCGCCTGATACGAAATGGGTGTGCCAAACTCATGGTTCTTACGCCGATGGCATAAGGATAATTTTAAAAATCCAAATTCGTCAAGTGCTGGCCTTATTGATTAGTTTCAAAAATAACAACGAGAAAATGCATATTTTATTTTATTTTGTGAAGTTCGGGCGTAAATATATATTTTTTTGCGATTATTATAAAAGAAACTGAATTTGCCACGTTAAACAATAAAACAACAGGCCAAGATATGTTCTACATGCAGTATTTAATTGAAGTATCTATGTAGAATACTTCTATGCGATCAAATTTTCAAAACAAAAATACATGATTTTGTATGATTTTGCTTTATTTCGCATGGCTTCATCTTAATGAGAACATCAGATGAGTTCACAAACGTCAATAATTCTAGTAGACTTGTCGTTGTTGCCAAGCCAAATATTGTATAAAGTATGGTGTGTTAAAAAATGAATCAAATCACTGACGTCTACATTATGTATAGACATTGAACTTTGGTGAAGTATTATAATTTGATGTCATCGTCTCGGCGAATAGGAATGCCTCCAAAGCCAAACCCAGAGGCGTGTGCCTCGCCATTGTTATGGTAATGCGACAAGTTTGTAAGATTTAAGCACGGGTTCGAATCCCACGTAAGGAATTGCGCTCGCGTAACAATACCCGCCGATAGAGGCTGTCATCTGAGGCTGCAAAGGTCGTTTGCTCTGCTCGCATGGGATTGTCAACCTTGAGGATGTTTAATGAGAAGAAACCCATTGGTATTCATGCACTTACCTAACCTAACCATCAGCTCGGCTGCCAGTCGTTCGTCACGGAGGATTTAATGTGCCACTTCATTATCCTGTTGTTTTTGGTACGTGTCAACATCTCATGCCATTGCGTTAAGTGTCAAGTGTGTGGTACGAATCTTGGATTTTTTTCCTTATGCATTATGCATAAATACCATCGTGCGATTTAGCGCTTCCTGATTAGGATTCATTGTTAACATGTCAATTTCAAAAGTACGCAGTTATCTAACCTAACTCTTTGTTTTGCGTGGTTGGGGTGCGTTTTTTATTGATTCCATTTAATCATTTTTGAAGTAAAACTTCTTTACGCACGCTCGACTTGGGGGGTAAGCTGGTGAATCCGTTACGAAAAGTGTGTTGCATTACAAAAAGTGTGTTGCGTTACGAAAAGTGTGATGCGAACGGTAATCGATGCGAACGGTGATCGATGCGAACGGTGATCAAGCGAGGCGTACATACTGCACACCTAAGGTAAGGCGTAAATATTAACCCAAGGCCGTAGGTCACCCCACAGTCGTAGGTCATCCCAGGGTCATATGTCACCCCAATGTCATATGTCACCCCAATGTAATATGTTACCCCAATGTCATATGTTCTTTTATAAGTTAGTGAAGTTTTACTTCAGTCGTGTGGTCTAAAGCACACTTGTTTTTTTTTTTTTTTTTTAATTTGCAATCTCGTTCTCCTCCTATCCACCTTCAACCTAACAACATACCCTAATCGGATATACCACGGTTTCACAGGCTTCAGACGGTTTGGGGCATTTGGGATTTGGGACCCTTGTGCGGTAAAGCATAAAATAGCATACATATAATGTATATATTTTCTTTAATATTGTTTAATATTTTTATTTGCACATCAATTATGTACGCGGACGTTGTTAATTTTAGTGTCGTAATGTGTGTACCTACTTTAATTTAATCTAAGAGTTTGATAATGCCCTCAGAAGGCGAAACAGCTGTCACGCGTAATAATAATTACCAGCAGAACTTGTTTATAAATAAACTGTTTTTATTAATTTAATAATAAAATTATTGAATATATAAAATAAATAAAAATTAAAATGGAGTTCTACAAACTAAACTTGATAACAATAAATTAATCTAAGAGCTTCAACATTGCTCTTAGAAGTGTTATACTTTATTAGTTTTAGACTGAATGTTGTAGACATGAGATCCCTGAGGCGTTTTTGGTAAAACCATGTGTGAGAAATGTGGAGATTCGCAAATAATGCAAGGATAATGTAGGGATAATTAATTAATTTAATTAATTAATAAAACAAATTAGACTAAGGGGTTAAGATCCACATCAGCCGTGAGATCATTTATATTAAGAGAAAAAAGGGGTTAAAAATGTTATGAAATAGTTGTAGGTTAGACGAATATAAGAAAATTATTACAAAGGGACCCTCAGGTGATTGGGCATGTAGAGCGAATGAACGAAGAAAGATGTGTAAGGAGAATATATATAACGCAAATTTGAATGGTATAAGAAGTCGGGACCGAGGAAGACACGGCAAAATCAAGTGAATCAGATACTTGAGTCAGACCATGTCAAGAGTCAGTATAATAGAAAAGTATGTGTGAGACGGTGTATGAATATAAATGAGGCAAAGGGTGTGTGCCAAGACCGAGTTGTTTTTGCGGTCCGTCTTGTCTGCCCACCCCTCGGAGAAACGGCGTGATGGTTAGTTGGTTTTAGAGCACTAATTAAATGGAATCTTCCCTGGTTCTTCTTACTTCCACTAATTTTAGAAAATCACGCAACAGGATTAATCCATCAATATATCTAATCTATTTAGTGGTACCGTTGACTCAAAACTCTTAAAAAACGTGCGAAAATCTGCCATTTCGCAAGCTTATGTTGTGGTAATAATATAACGAATTTTCAGAGTTCCTCCATAATCCATAGTACTACTATCGTACTAATAAAGGGGCAAGCATACAAGGAATCACACAGCACAGACTGAGTGCGTATCACGGTCTGCCGCATCAATTGCTGAACACAACACCTCGCTTGTCGGCAGAATGAAGACTTTCAGAATAATAATAATTGCAATCGTCTGAGACTGCAAGAACTTCATTCATTAAGGCCTGTGAAGAGTATACCGCAGATTCATTTCAGATCTGACAAGGCTCAGACCCACAGGCTCTTTCGAAATAGTCAACTGAGCTTAACTACCGATCACAAGCAGTTGGGATGAAATCTTCAGGAGAATCTGTGTCTTGGGAATTAGGCAACTCTATGCCAAAAACATACTAGATACTAGTATACCTCTTCAAACACAGATCTTCCCTTCTGAAAAGTTCAAACTGCTTGAGATACTAGAATCAAAAGGCTTTACTTTTCAATTACAAAACAACATTTTGCAAAATTTTTTTTAGATACTTTGCAACAAACACAATTCTCTTCCACTGGCCATTAGACAAAACACTATGTATCTTAAATATAAATCTGACGTAAAGTCCTGGATTACCAGCCTAAACAGATTCAACATCAAATCATATCATTAAAAACAACTTATAATTATGTTTATTATTGAGTAAAACCTTAATTAAATATTATATCTATAAAAATTATATTTACACTGGGTTTTTCGATGCCTGTCTCACTAGGATATACCTGTGTCGAGACAGGCGTAAGGCGATATCATAATTATGTATTTTTTCAATGGTACGATAATGATTGCCCGTTTCTTTAAATGTAATATTGTTTTATTATTTGTTTTTTTTTTTATTATATGTGTTATTATTTTTATAAAATGCTCATGTTTTAAAGCGCCTGTTCTCAACACTGCAAGTATTTTGGTATGTATTTTAGTTACAGCTGTTTCGATTTGTAAGGTCATTTTCAAACTGTGGTGATGCCACTTACCGATGACTTATTTATAATATTTTAAATTTAATTTTTTTAAGGTGTGTCTGTGTATATTGATTTATTACCGATTTAACCAATTTGCAGAGACTCTAATTGAGGGAGTGATTATGTAGGGTTAGGAATCTTTCCGTTTGGTTTCCCTTGCACCAAGTGTAGAAAACCGGCCACTCACAACACTGGCTCCCCTGACTGTCCTGCCCGCCAAGCCGCTGAGAGACGCGAATTATCTCGTGTCAATTTTTTAGGCTGAATCAGAATCGACACCTTATTAATACTAACTATTCGTCGTATTATCAAAATATTCGTGGTCTCAATACCAAGCTTAACTCCTTTAGATGCTCCGTTAATATATGCCCTTATGATTTTTTATGTCTTTCCGAAACATGGCTATCAGATAATATTGCTTCAACCGAACTACACGACTACAATATTTTTCGCTGTGACCGCTCTTCCTCATCTAACAAGCGTAGAGGAGGCGGGGTAATGATATGTATTAAAAAAAATACCCTTGCCACTTTCTAGAATCGTCTAATAATGTATCTGAACAATTATTTATTTGTGTTCTACTTGGTTCCAAGAAACTTGTCATTGGTTGTGTCTACATTCCTCCCTCATCTTCAACAGAAATCTATAAGTCACATACTGAAGCTGTTGAGCGTGTTTCCATTAATGCGGATTTCTTATTTATTTGTGGTGATTACAATCTACCTAAAATAGTGTGGCTTAATGATAGTCAGGGTGTGAAAACTCCTAATAATGTTTCCCTTCAAGCTTCTATAATAGTAAATTTCTATGCCTACTTGAATATGTTCCAACTAAACTCGATCAATAACTGTGTAGGATACTGTCTTGATCTGATATTTACCAACATGCCTAGCGTTCGTGTATGTGAAGCTACTGACTCAATATTACCAATAGATAAATATCACCCACCACTCGACATTAACTTCTCTAATCCTTTCAAAAGTGATACTCTGAAGTCAACAGCTACATACCACTACAAATTTAACAAAGGTGACTATACTGGCATGAACAGGTATCTTGCCCAATATGACTGGACTTCTATGTTATCAAACACCAATATTAACGATGCTGTATTTAAATTCAATGAATGTTTAACTCATGCTATAGACTTGTTCGTTCCAAGGGGAACTTATTTTCAGCCTAAATTTCCTATTTGGTTCAGTGTGAAATTAAAGCAGTTGATTATTGAAAAAAAGAAAATACACAAGTTATTCAAATTAACGAACAACTTAGTGCTTTATCAAAAATTTTCTCATTTAAGAGAATTATCCAAAATTGAATCTGCCACATGTTACAAATCGTACATTGAACTCACTGAGACAAAATTAAATCTTAACCCTAAACAATTCTGGAAATTTGTTAAACAAAAACGTGTTGTTAACGATCTCCCTTCAAGTTTATTCTTTAATGAAACTCACGCTACCAACGATTTCGATATTGCCAATCTTTTTGCTAAACATTTCTCCTTCGTCTATTCCGATAACAAATGTACCATCCCTCCACTTAAATATGCTAATACTATTGACCTTAATAATTGCGAAATCACACTTATTGATGTCTTCAACTACTTAAAAAATCTTCCCAGCAAATCAAGCACTGGTCCTGATGGTATACCTGAAATATTATTGAAAGAATGTAAATCTACTGTATCTGAGCCAATTTGTTTATTATACAACTTATCACTATCATCTGCCACTTTTCCGGATTCCTGGAAGGTTTCCTATATAAGACCTATTTTTAAATCAGGTAATAAGTCGAACGTAGAAAACTATAGACCTATATCGATTTTATCTCATATTCCTAAAATCTTTGAGTCTATAATCACAAAGAAAATAACACATATTTTCAAAAATGTGCTGATTGAGGAGCAGCATGGCTTTAGATCTGCTAAATCTACCACTACAAACTTACTCTCCTTCACCAATACCATAGTCAACGGCCTAGAAGATAAATCACAAGTAGATGTTCTATACACCGACTTTTCTAAAGCTTTTGACAGAGTAAAACATGCAATCCTCATGGCCAAGCTATATGCTATAGGTATTCGAGACCCATTTCTATCCTTTATTAGTTCTTATTTAAGTAACAGAAAACAAAGAGTTAAAATAAATGACATTATGTCTATTATTATTGAATTTACATCCGGCGTACCGCAAGGAGCACATTTAGCCCCGCTTCTTTTCAACTTGTTTATAAACGACATTATTAGTATTTTCTCACATACGCGCTTTTGGCTCTTTGCTGATGACAACAAGATCCTAAAAATAATAAATAATTACCATGACTGCCTTCTTTTCCAATCAGATATTGACTCATTCAATGACTGGTGTAAAATTAATTGCTTGGAACTAAATGTCGATAAGTGCAAAATTATGTCCTTCTACAGATCTAAAAATCCGATCGTTTTCGAATACAAACTAAATAATAATTGCCTAACAACTGTTCAATATATTAAAGACCTTGGTGTCACTCTTGATAGCAAGCTTTCTTTTCGGGAACATTTAAATGTGATTATTAATAAATCTCTCAAACTACTTGGTTTCATCACTAGAATCACTTCCGACTTCAAAAACATAAATACCTTAAGAACTCTTTACTGCTCCTTGGTTCGCCCCCATCTTGAATATGCTTGTGTTATATGGTCTCCTTTTTATGCTGTCCATATTCGTCATATTGAATCCGTTCAACATAGGTTCCTAAAAGGGATTGCTAGGAGGCTAGGATTAGAGCGAGGCAATTATTCGTATGCTGAAATTGAAAAAACTCTAAACCTTTCTCCTTTAGAAGACCGTCGGAAAAAATCCGATCTGATCTGTTTCTTCAAAATTATTAACTACATAATCGATTCACCTACATTACTACAACTCATCCCATTCAATATACCTTCTCGTAGACTCAGAAATAAAGACCTACTCTTCCTCAATCAGCACTCCACTAATTATTGTTACAACTCACCACTGTCCAGAATGTGTAGAATGGTCAACTCACGACAAGACCTTGATTTTTTTGGTATAAGCTTGAATGAATTCTGTCGCTCTTTAAATAAATGATGATATGATATGACTTGACACTTCTATTTTCTGTTTGTCTTTGCTCTCATGTACCATTTTCACCCTTACAATGTACATTCCCAAATTTTCGTTTTACCATGTTGTAAATTGGACGTAAGTCCGTAAATAAATAAATAAATAAATAAATAAATAAATAAGTGTAAAGGTTTTCTTAATTGATTTAGAATGACGTGACTATAATGCTCTGACTCTTTTAAGTGAATTATATTGTTTAGGTTTGGTAAACGTACTAAGTAGTGGGAAATAAATATTTTTCCTTACTTTATTAATTAGCGTTATATTGGGGTCATTCGTTCATTTATGGTCAAGTCCCCTGGAGATTGTTTTGTACAGCACCGTAAAAATTAGCCTAGCCCATAGACATACAAATAACTAGACGAGAACTTACAGATGAGGGGTAAAAACCAACTATGGCGGGGCGAAGAGAGGAAAGAGACTTGTGATTCGCCAATAAATCAATCTAACAGTATATAGGCACCTCGCACTATAATATCACTATTTAGTTCTTGATAGTAAAATCTGCTTTTGAATGAATAGACCTTTTTATATGGGAGCGCGAATTGCATGCCACGGTATGAACAGATGTGTAAAATCCAAATTCGCAAAGTAAGGTTCAGAGCATTTTCATAGTGGAATATTTTGTTGCCGTAGACACTTTTACAAATGTTTCATGATTTACTTAACCCAGTAAACAGCGGCTTTGTGTTTCGCGTCGCTATGTATCTCGATGTCTAAGTATGTGTTTCATAGACATACAGCGTCCGTGCGTAAAATGTACGATGAGAGCACGACACTGGTCCGGACACGCCCAGCCGGTTCCGAAAAATGGTTCCAATGGGAGGGGGAAATAACACGTTTTTTAACACGTAAGGGCATGTCCATATATTTTGTACGTCCGTGGCCTAGCCCTTCAGGCCTTGGGCGTATTCTGTCAGAAGGTTAGAATATTTCCGTTTTGCAATAAACTCAAAATAACTGAACTATTTCCAAACGTTAACGAAAACCAAAAACTGTTTTTGAAAGGTGTAGAAATACGCTTACTAATATTATTATTATAAATTAACACGTAATTTTGAAAATATCATATTTTGAATCCAAATACTCGTATAAAAAGTTTTAAAAATGGTCGACCTTATGTTTTTTCTAACTGAAATTGCTGAATTAACGAAATAAAAATAAAAATGCATACCTACACATTATATTGGACAAATGTATTATAAAAGTTATTTATCATCACCTCACTTTCGTGTCTTTTTATGTTAAGAAATTTTTTTTTAAATATTCAAAATTTTACAATTTTTTTTTCAAATCGCGGTCGGAAAATTTTGGTTTTATAACGGTGTACATTTTAATTCTGTTGTGGTTAATTTTTACGTTTGAATATAAAGCGTGGTGTTTTTTTCTTTCTAACACCGTTTAGATCATATTTCTCACTACAATAGTAAGGGAGACACTACTATCTCTATGAGACCTATTGGAGTTGTTACCAAAAGCGAACAAATTAACCTGAGGTGCTAGAAATGACATTATATAAATTGACTTTAAAATGTTGAAAAACTTGGTTCGTAAATGTAGTAATGGAAGTGCGCGTGTTCTTAATTCCTACCTATAAAATAAAGCTTCATTCAAATAAATAAGTGGACTTAAACGGGATGTTGTAAGTTGTTGAATTAAAGTGCTGTGGCAACATTCATCGTATTGTGTTTCTGTACACCATGCCAGTGTTGCCAGTATTGCCTGTTGCCTGTTCTGATACCCGAGTAGATATTATATTACTTACTGCTTATAATGGCCTCGACAGCGTAGTATAGATTCAAATCTTTCCAAATGAGTAGTCAAATTTTAATTCGTCTCGAAAGGTTGATGAAACTAAAAATAAATCGACCTTTTGCTGAGCTCACTACATTTTGAAACAAATCGGAAAACTTTAGGGAAACGTTGAAAAATATTACTTACATCTGACTGTTTTTTATTTATTTTTTAATGTGAACACCGCACAAGAATCTCAACTACTCCCATCCGCCACGAGCCAGAGAAACTATTGCATCCCTAATTGGAGTATGTTGTGAGACTGAAGGTAATGAGGAGAGGAAGAAGATGAGGAAGAGTAAGGTGGGAAGCCATTTCAGGCAACTTTTTAATGCTGGATGGTCTTACCACGAGGCGATCGTGAAATTATCTTCCACTCTGGAACGTGCCCCAAATATAAAATACATTATATTAGTTGATGATCGATCTCCGGATTGCTAGTCAAGAGCCTTACCCCTCGACCACGAATTTTGTTTATTTGACACAATTTTGCTCCGCCTAGAGAACATTAAAATTAACGTATGAACAAAATACTGACAATTATACATAAATATTTAGGTGGTTGAGTGAAAATCTTGAGTAGAGGAGAAAAAATAAAAATCGTAAGGCGAAAGATCGGGGGAGTGAGAAGGGTACATCCACAGTCGTTTATCAAAGGAGAAGGCGTAATTAGGGAACTTATTGGAAAAACAAAGCGGTTTTCTGGATAAATTTATCTAGAAGAATCATAAGATAAATTTATTTGGTTATTCAATATAAATAGGTACTAGAATTATTATTTTGGGATTTTCTGATATCAAGTGTCTGTTAATTATCTATTTTTTAAACTTTTCTCCTATATCAATATTAAAAGTACGATGTGAAAAATGTTGCTCTTTAAACGTCCTAAGTGTACAGTGATTGATATATTTTATTAGTGATTATTTTTAAATGTTAATGTTTTAGTTAGGTTTGGTCACGAAGAGCAGATGGACGGAAAAAGAAGGATCCGGAGTGAGAATACATGATAAAAGAAGACGAGGACGCCCAACAAGACTTGGCATGATCAAGCGAAACAAATGAGTTTCTGACTAACCTATGATTATGAATATATGAGACGATCCGTCTGTGTGGAAGAAGCAAGGAGTGTGTGATTAGGCATACTCAGGTATTACACCTTTTCTGCATACCCCTTCAATAAGAAATGATGTATTAGTTAGTTAATTAGAGTGTTTGATAAATTTCCAGATTTAAATAATGTTTTGAGATAAAACATACACAAGAAGTCTTTCAAATGACACGGAAGGGACGTGAATTGCATCATAAATAATGACCAAGTACACATTATTCTCCTGTCGATTTATTGTGCAATTATACAGAAACAATAACAATTACAAACCAATAGTAATAATTAATTGTCGAGAATTTATGCATTTCCTGCGAATAAATTTAATTATACTACGCATTATTTACCAATAACTCACGATATTGTAATTAAGTTAACGTACCGCTGTGTAAGAAACAATGACTAAGTACCAAGTTGTCACCTGGCGAATAAATTTATTGTTAAGAGAATTAAAACATCAAATTAGTAATAATAATGTGGCGCCACAGCTTTGTAATCTGTCATTTTACTATTTCTAATACTTAGAACCAAGTTGTAAATTAATTTAGAATTATACTTGGTAAAATCAAGAGAATGGATATTATTTGTTTATTTTTTGCATCCGATCTGCCGATACAAATCGAAGATTTAAACTTGAGGCGAATCTTCACAAAATTGCTCTGTAATAATTGGCTTCACGTTAAGTACCTAAAATGCTTTTAAATAATTCTTTTCAAGAAAAAAAATTGTTGAAAAAAATGTTTTTAAAATTGCGTGAAGGTAAATATTTTATGTCTCCTAAATTCGTCATTGATTTCGATGAGTACCAATGGCGCAATTTTAAAATGAATTCCTCGAATTTCTTAATTAAAATGCAGCTTCCGTAGCGTCCTCTTTCAGTGGCTCTAAATGAGACATGCCCAATTTTAACATTCGGTTTCCTGCTTTCTACGTTTGTATTTTGGTATTCATACAAAAAAGAAAAAAAATCTTTATCGTAAATTTATCACATTTTTATTATATTTTGTGAGGTTAGAACTTTCTCGTTATTAGACCTCGGACTCTTTATTTATTGTTTGGACGGTTTTGATTTATTGCTTGAAAAGTTTCAAGCTTTGCTGCACTGGGATTGGTACTGCACTGGGCGCGTGGCTGAACTGGGAATTAGTTTTAGCAATCAATTTGTTTTCACAAGTATTTAAGTGGAGGATGAGTGCAAAGAACACATATAGGTGTGTGTATGATCAGTTTACGCTTTTTAGCATTAAAGATCGCGGTTTCACAATAATAGCATTTTTGGACACCGACTTATCGGTAACCCCCCCCCCCCCCCTCCCTAAGTGCCCACCTAAGCTAAGTAATATTTTTTCGGCCCAAGAAACGATTTGGGTTGAGCACCCTTGCACTAAATGGTCATTAAGAGCCATTCATTAATTACGTCACACGAATTTCATGATTTTTTTATCCGACCCCCCCCCCCCCCCATCCCTGTCACATTTGTGAGACCCCCTCCCCCCTAGTCTGACGTCACATATTTTGAAATTTTACATCTAAAAAGGTTTTAATAATTTAGATTTTTAGATGTGACGTCACGGAGCTGATGACCTCCCCATACCCCTTGCCTCACAATGTAACACTTCTCTACTCTCCTCCCCCCCTTAAGGTGTGACGGCCCCTAACAGATTTCTCTTCATTGGTATGATCTGACTTTGTCTAAAGCTAGGGGTTTTTCAGACATCGTATTTGAATTTACTAAATAATACAATAATAACAATTGGGATAATTCTGGCCATGCCAGAGTAAACCCAAATAATAACAGTAAGAGAACTCTTTTTTACCTTTGAGAAATCGTTTACAAAGTTAAAGTTCCTCGCAATAAAACGCCCCTAGCAGCGTCTCAAACATTGGTACTTGGACACATTTTCCAGTCAAACAAATTAATCAATTGCATTTATTAAAATTACAAGTCACGTAGATATTCAACATCTTTGCCAGACAATCTGCATCTACGTTGCACCTGCAAGAAAATAGTGGAACTGCGCAGTGAAAAGGCGCGCCTCTCGTCATTAGTGGATATTTTCAGTGATGACTAGACGATTAAAGAATTATCACTTAAACGGAATCTAAAGTATATGCACAACGTCTCCCTTTATTATGAGTTACTTGTAATGTTAGCCAAATTAAAATATTTGACCCAATATCCAATATTTGAAACAAAGTTTTGCACTTAAGATGAACCACGCGAAATAATGCTAAATCATACATAATCATATGTTTTTGGTTGAAAAATTTGAACGCTTAGAAATATTATAGTTGCTTCAATTAAATACTGCGAGTAGAACACAATCTTCTTGGCTTTGGAAATAATCGAGCATTTTTCAAGTCTGAAAAAAAAAAAGTATCAGGCATATAAAAAAATACTTTCAAGTGCCAAAATATCTTACGAAAGAATCAATTTTCGGATAAAGTCGCTTTAATTAACGTGGCAAATTAAGTTCTTAATCGGAAATTTTTTAAATATTTGTGTCTAAATTTCACAAAATAAAACATGAATCAAAATGGCGGCGTTTAAGGTTTTTGGAATTGAGAATTAAACCTAATGCCGTCACGTAAAGATTATGTGCATTTTGTACTGGTTACGCCCCATTGCTGTGGCAAACGGACGTCTCTAGACTCTGTGTCGCTTGGTTCCGTCAAATCGATTTAAAATTTCCTTGTTATTATAATAAACAATGCATAAGAAAGGAGTTAAAGTTTTTACATGCCTTTACGAAATCAACCTGTAAAACACAATTCTCAAATATCTTTTGCAAGTCTTCTCAAGTATTTTTAAATCCCTCCCAAAATGAGGCGGGGATTCTGATTTTGGATTTTTAAAGGACTAGTGGATCACCTTAATTCAAAACTCCCAATGAATTGTGATTGTATTGTACGAATAGTGTGAAAGTCTATCTGCAGTAGTAAGTATTCCATTACATAATACCCTCGTATAAATTTCGTTGACCATAAACGGGGTGGTAGGTATTTCCTGTTTTGACTTAGAAAGTATTTATGTCCATTAATTCTCAGTGAACTGTAGTAACTTATTTATTACCATTTAGCAGTTCAGAATACATATTTTTTTAATTAATGAAGAACAATCGAAAATCTGAAACAGCAGGAGTAGGAAACTGCGTGAACTAATTCTGTCAGACGTTTGACAGTCGAAATCAGCTGTTTATTGGCAGCCATATGGAAAACATAAATAAACCAATCACGATTAAGCGAGTGGCAAGTAAAGTTGACGACCTATCAACTTTTTTCGTAGATTGTCAACAATCTGCTAGTTAGCAAGTAACAGATGGCACTGAGCGAGTTTACTAACAGATGGTGAATTTCCCAGATTATTAGCTTGTAAACTCGCTCAGTGTCATTGACTCTTTTACACTCTTTGAGGAAATACAGTATCTTGTTTTTATCCGCAAGACTTATCAAGATCTTAGATATCAATAATGTTTTGCTTGTACCTGAACTTCATAAACTATAGACAGAAACTTATCTTAGAGTTTCTATGCCTTTTTTACCGGAATGTACAAAATTTTAATTATTTTAACATTCTACCATGATTCTGGTGACCAGATATAAGTTTTATGTTCACAGGCGTTAATAACACTAAGATGCTTTGGTTCGTTTGAGTAAACCTGGTTACACGAATTTAAATTCGTTTCATTTAATTGAGGTTATTCATGGAAGGGAAATTGCATCTTCACATACGAAAATAGCCGCATGTCCTGAATTATGAAATTCTCGCAACACACGAGAAGTGAAAACACGTCTCAAGAACAGACCTCCATAACATCGGCATAGTACAGTTGTGAAAAAAAAAAAATATTTTTTAAAAATTATCGAACGAATGGCAAAACTTACCATAAATTTTCTCGCTTCATTACGAAGTATATATTATTATAATACAATATACATATAGCGGTAAGAAAAGATACATAATAAAGCGGTAATAAAAGATACATAATAAATAAATTTACAGTTAAAGTCATACATTTAGTTAAAACAGTGCTATTTCATGCTTAAAATCGTTTAAGGAAATGTGGAAAATATCCACATTTCCTGCGAGGCAGCTAATTAACATAGTGAGTCGTCCCAGGCGCATCACCATTGGTAAGTTAGTTCTGCATCCAGGAAGAATCAAAAGTCTGTGTTGGCGGCCTCGCGTGAAATTATCTGGTACCGATATAAAGCCAGAATATCTGGTACCGATATAAAACCATTTTGAAGCTTATAAGCCATCAGCAGTAATGCGACATCTCTTCTGGAACTAAGGCTGCAGATACCCAGCAATCCCGAGATAAATGCTGTTGGAAACAGCCACGAGTAAAAACCTAACTCTATCAGAAATATAACTAGATTTTTTCAATTTGGGAGGGGGGTATGGGTACCGCCCACCTGGTAACCATTTATTGGAAAACCAACACCTCTGCCATAGGTTACCACAAGTGGTTCGCTATGTTTAGTGACTTCATGGGTGTTCCGGTTCGTGTGGTGAGATTTGACCGGGTCTTAGCAGCGGATGCGTATGCCCACCAGCTACATGGCAATACAGATCAGTAATTTTAAAAGAAGTGTGTTTAATCTAATATGACAAGTCTAAATTGAAACAATTGTGTTTAAACGTTAATATTAAAAGTTGTATTTAAATATACGTAAATTTTTTGGCATGTCTCTTTTATGTACTGAAATAAAAAAAATTAAAAAATGGAAACTATTAAACCTTTTGTTTTAAAATCTTTTAATTGTTTTTAAATCTGTCAAGATGTAAACACGCTACCGTCTGGACGAAAAACTAGAAACTGGAAAAACAGTAAAAACGGAAAATAAAAAACCCGTCAATTTTTAATCGCTTGAAATAGTTCTAAAATTCTAAATATTTTTACATTACGTACGGTCAGAAAGGGTTAGATTCGGTTGTTTAAACGGCTAATCGGGAATGTCACAAGTGGTCGTAAATAACGTTTTAATAGGATTCCGATGGTTATTATACAAATATTTGCACTGAACGATGTTCATGAATTAATATGCAATCCATAGAATCTCGATATTCGTTAAAATAACTTTTAATAGAGATGGGAGACAATAAACTATACATATTTAACATTTTGTATGGAAATTTAATGATTATGTAATGGTTACACTCGAATAACAAATTTTGTATTGCGTTGTCGTAAAATAATCCTTATTTAATGTTTCAAATCTATGATTCACAAAAAAATGTTTTTCTTGTAATTCTATAAAAAAAACAGATTAAGATGAAACACGGTCACTGATTTTTTTTAATATTAGGCATTTTATCAAACTGTTGCTGTGACTGTCCCTGAATACTGAACGAAAGGGACAAATTCAACTCAGGCTGATAATGCGTTAATGCCCGGCTTCCCGCGTTTTTACCGATTTATTACACATTTTCCTTAAATAATTGATGATTTAAAGCTCTTAAAAAAATATATGTTATTTTTAAAGATAATATCTATACATTCCCCATGCCAAAACGGCAATTATATGAAATTCCCTAGATAGAAAAAAATCGCAAAGTATGCTCTGAATATTATATGTCACTTTTTTGTTTTATCGAGTTTAAAATCACAACGGTGCTAATGAAATTTTCACTTCAACAAGTAGGTGATCTTAGTTATTTGTTTATGAGGCTTAATGCCGTGTTGTGCTACCTCCTTCTTTAGCCAACGTTCGGGACAGCGTTGCAGTGTCCATCATCAGGGCAGATCCGACAGATGTGTAAATGTGCGACAGTAGGTGATCATCTTGACGTTGCTTTTTTGGGAAGAATTCGGCCTAAAATTTCCGGAAAAACCGCCATCACCATATACAATTCAATTATTGCTCCACACTTCAACCACTGTTCAAGTATCCTTTTCCTGTGTAATGAAAGAGAACAGAATAAGTTTCAAATTCTCCAAAACAGAGCAATGAGAATAATTCTCCGAAGAAATAGATTTTCAAAAATAAATAAAATGTTAAAGGAACTTAATTGGTTAACAGTGAAACAAATGCTGACCTTGAACACGTTGATATTTATTTATTCACAAAATATTAAATAACATGTTACCAAAATACTTCTCAAATAAAATCGTATACAATAAGTACATTCACAGACATTACACAAGGACGTGCAAGGAAATAAGATTAAACAAAAAGGACAAAACGAATACGCAAAACAGTTCGCTATACAAAGGGATTAAGTTCTATAACACACTACCAGAAACTCTAAAGCCCTCACCAATTGAAAAGTTCAAGATGTATTGTAGGAGCTACATAAAGCAAGAAAAAATATAGTGAATTTGAAATATTATAATTAATTTGCTGAAATATAAAATATTATAATTAATTAGAAATTTGTAACCTTGTACATACAAATTACTAAAATTCAAATAATAAATAATATTTTACAAGTGGACTTTTTTAAATCTCTATAGCTCATAATGGTTGAATTTAGTGATCTGAAATGAGTATCTGATGACCTAGAAACATTTGGGCCGAAAAAGCTGTATTTATTTAATTTTATCAGAGCTTCCCGTTTGTGAGTTTTCGGTACTTCAAACAAACCCGTTTATGATTCTTCAAATGCAAACAATTTCAAGCGTCTCAACGCAGCATTATTATTTATGCGTTTGCATAATGAGTACAAATATCTGAAATAAATTAAACAACTCTTATTACCGACATTAGCCTTCGTCACACCATGGATACAGTCCCATACACAGTACACACCTTGCTCTATGGTAATTAGCACCATTGACTGGAAAATATGTCCAGTGACATTTCAACTTGGAAATATTATTAATTCCGTTTCCTTTCGGGTTACAAATCAATTCAACTGAACTTTAGCGTTATTCCGTAGTAACTTAATCACCGTTAGAATTACTGAGTAACCTTTATAATTTAAAGCAAGTAGTTTGAATAAGACAATATCTGTTTGTGCTAATGTAAGGGCCGAGGGAAGAGTGAGATAAATACGAAAGGTGTAAATCATATTTTGTAATAGGAAAATCGTATAAAAAAACCTAAACACGAAGTATAAATATAAAAAAGGTATTTTTTATAATAAAGTCTCCCTTAGCATTTATGCATTCATGGAAATCATTTTAAATCATGCTGTTACCAGGAACGCACGATGACAAGAGATGAATAGAAATTCCAAGAAATTTCTCAGTAAGGTCGCGGCGCGAACTCTCACCACTGCGATTGTTCCTATTTTCTACATTCCTTCAATTATCTCTGCGTGATTATGTATCCCTAGGAATGCGAAAGAAACACGCCATTTTGACGGTTGTTAGTAGTAACAAGTAATAAATAGTTAATAAAAAACCTTACTAATAAAAAATAAACACTTCCCAGCTGTTAAACGGTAATTTAATTTCACATTAAATTTCTAAAATTGCTATTTCGCATTATCTATCTTCTTCTATCTACCTATCTATGTAAATAAAAATGAATCCACAAAATTGGATAATTCGTTTTTTGTATTTGTTATTGTCAGGACAAGGTTTGTATAAAACTACTAGTGAGCTCTGGCATTATGAAATTTATATAAAAAAATTGCAATAGGTGGTACGCGAGCTGTTTGAAAACTGATTGTAACGAGAATGCATGCGGGAGGGGAGAGGGGGCAGGGGAACTCGGGTAAAGGGTTCGCGTGACGGGGGAAAGGGTGGAGTGGGGAGAGGTAAGGTGGAGGAGGCGGGAACGCGAAAGTGGAAGGGGACGCGGGAGTAGAAGGGGAGGAAGAATATAGGAGGGGAGACGAATGGGAAAGGACACGCAGGGAGAAACAATTTCTTTATTAAATGGCATAGCAACGCATGCAGAGTATCCACTATTATTAATAAAAAAAACTTTAAATGCACTGCGAAAGCATTGCATTTTGGCAGATTGGCGCATGCGCCATACGCTTGAGTTTAAACGACAGGCAAAATGACAGTTTTGATTTGTGATATGTGTGATTCAAATAATATTTTTGTTCATAATTTCTATTCTAATGATTCACTATTTTAAACAATGTATTTTTCCACGAACAATTTTGTGCCTGTTAAATGTCAATTTTTATTTAACACGTGTTTGTAAGTAAGGTTTTCACATACACCGTCGTCGTTTATTAATTGATAACATTTTCCACCACGTTTAACTGTTAAAGTTTTGTTTAATTTTCTTTCCTTATTGTCCTTATGCGCTCCGGGAAATGATCTTAAATCATATTACTACCAGGAACGCACGATGACAGGAGGTGAATAGGAATTACAATGAGATCTCTGAACGCGGTCGCGGCGCGAACTCTCACTACAATTGTTCTTACCTTACCTTCAATTACCTCTGCGATATTATGCCTCCCTAGGAATGCGACATTCGATCCGACTGTATGGGCGTGTCCCATAATGTCACTGGTGCAGTTCGACGACACGATTCATTGACTATTTATTGCCTGCAATAATTTGCAAACTATACATACATTATTTATTTATTTGACCCTGCATTGATTGGATCGAACAATCGATATTGAATTTTTAATTCGACGACTTTGAAACGTCCTTCTCAGGATTGATCCGGAACTAATCGCAAATGTTGTACGCAGACAAACGTAGCTAAAAACATTTTTAAATTTTAAACTATTGATGATATAATGTTATATAATATATAAATGAAAAACAAGTTGAAGAATTTGTTAAAATAGTGAAGTGTTGTTTAATTTGTTAAACTTTTGATGTTTTTGGTATTATTATTTATTATTTTAGCATTAAAAACATATATTATATAACAGCGACGTGTCATTGGTACCAATTATTGTATTAATTCTACAACTTGTAACTACTTTCTAATATGTAATTATGTACTGTTTGTTTCTGCAAAATAAATAAATACATTATTTTACAGCTTTAAATTCACTAGTGTCATCTGTTCCGCCTTTAGAAGGGATTATAAAACTGATAAAACGGAATTGATAAAGTGAAGTATTATGTAACTACTTTAAATCACGATTAGGAGATTGGTTGAGGAAGGAGTTTATTCCATTTATTGGATAAGAAACACCCCTGCCACAGGTCACCCCAAATGGTTCGCTACGTTTGGTGACTTGGCAGGTGTGCCCGAGTTCTTGGGGTGAGGTTTGTTCAGGTGTTTTGCGTTTGCCCAACCACCGCATTGAGAGCGGTGAGAGGTATGGATTCATCCTTTCGTCACTCCTGGACACATTGATCCCCAGATTCCTATCCACTCCTTATAACCTTTTCATTCCCAGAACTTCCTTTCATTTCTTTCTAAAAGATCCTCCGCACAGCATCCCCAAGAATGACATAACATTGACGATAGCAATAAATTATTTATTTAATTCGCGGGTACTCGGTTCCAAAATAATACGATAATTCCACGGTTCCATGCAAGCCTCCTTTGGTCTATTGGTACGAAGCGTCTACGAACCTTGGCGGCCATACATTCAGCGGGACAAAGGATATGTATTTTTTATTCCATATCCAATTTTCAAACCACCCTAAAATGAACAGGCAAAGAAAACACAAAAGGAAAGCTACATCTAGCGATTCCGAAGAAAAAAAAACACAAATACTAATGACATGACCAAATATAGCAAAAGGTGCACTGGAATTCGACGACGAACATATGGAAAAAAATCATCATTGACATTGTCAAAAAAAGTGCTTCGTGTCTCCCCACTCTTGTCTACTTTAACTTTCTGAAGGTTTCACTTGTACCGCGTGTGGATTGCACACGATAAAATGAGTGCGTTTAACGTTTATGGAAATGACCCGACCTGTGCGACTTTGGCCGAATCGAGTCAGTCCTACAATTTGCATCGATCGCATAGTCGAATTTATGTGTATTTTATTAGTCGTTACTGGCCATGTCTGCCGGCGGTAAGTTATTAAATCTATTTCAAACAACCTTCCACGGGTGACGGTGGCGCCTCGGATATTACACATACGAGTATTACCTATATATAGATATTAATATAATCTAGATAAAGTATACTAAATGTATAGAAGTTGCGTATTATGTTATATCTTTCTCTCTGGAATTCACGATGATATCACAGGAGGATTTGGTCTAATGGTCCATGAAACTAGTCGCGTGCCGTCTGCTATGCTGATATCATTTATATTTGTGGATAGATTAGAAGATTTTATAGAATAAAAGATATTTTGGTGACTAAATTAGAATTATAATATAAAAATACTATATAACAATATTTTTATTCCTTGTAATTTTGAGGTTAAAACTTTTTTAGCGCTGTTGTGGTTTGAAACTTGATGAAATGAAAAATAGCGACACTAAACAGAGACAACACACATCCATCATTGCACACTTTTTTCTTATAGTTCTATGCTCAGTCTGGTAAGGTCTATCGAACGCAATAATTATCACATCATTTTGGACTTGCAGCGCTCGTAACATAAAAACCATTTAAAAAAACCGAATTTATAAAACTTCACGCACATTTTTACAGGGGAAGGCTAATAAAATTGGAAGGACTCTTTCACATTTAACCATTTTCTCATACGCACTCCAATTTACGTATGAGAAAATGTTTAAATATGAAACGATAAATTAAGTATATTAATTTTTATTTTTTTTTGTAATTCGTGTTTTCTAGTGGATTTTTCTCTCTCTTTTGGTGAAACTGACCAAAACCTTACCTCCACCCTACAATTTTACAATCAGCGAGACTTTTCCCAAGGTGTGTCTACTCCTCTCAAATGTATCGCGCAGTTATTGCATGGATTATTTTTTGGTTATATAGTTGCAGCGTTCTCTCTCAAGACATTTTGAAGCTTGACCCGTCTTGTCAAGATGCGCTATTTTTGCAACACAAAATAATGTATTTTGCAAAAAAACATTGTTTTTATAAAATTTCGTATATTTTCACTAGGTTCAGGTTACGGGTTTAAATTCGGCTTGCGCTATTTTTATTTGGACATTAGACCATTACATGTAATTATTTTTTAATGTACGTGTAATTGGCTAGCAAAAGCACAAAATATAGTTTATTAATGATATCCTAATACGGCTTCAATAGATTAACTAATTTATTAAGATGGGCTTCGATTTTTCGAAATTAGAATAATTATTAATGTTTTCGAGTAAATACTTTCTTGTCTAGCCCCGGTTATAGCGTTTCCAAAGTTATTGGCTTACATTCTTAGTGAACAAATCATAGCTGAAAGCAAAGAAAATTCGTGGAAATTGGTCGAATAAAAACGGCAATATTTCTCGTTTTTTGTCAAAACAGTTTCACGCCGAGTTTATTGGCCATCGGGCGTCTGGCAAGATAATCTTCAATAATCATAAACACTTTCGGAGATTCGGATTTTAAATAATTATATTTTGAATGCTTGACGAGAAAAATGAGAGAAAATATATTAAGTTCGCATTTTTTTCTTTCTACAATTTTTATGTTGTTATGGATCAGCGTAGAAGAGCTTTGGTCCTAGGCTTGAACTTGCTTTTCTCGATTCTCTGGCGAATTCCTGGGGTCTTGTAACGATCTTGTCTGTCTCCTCAGTAACGATCTTTTGTATTTATTTAGTGATAAATCGGAGGTATCCCCTGACTCCGATTAATTATTTCCCTCCGTTAGTATTCTAGGCAATGTGGAATGGATATTATGGTATTTAGTCTTAGAAGTTCTGGAGAAAAATTAAACCCGACTTTTAGTATTATACAGTGGCATCCGAAAGCTTATCAATGCAAGCAATTCTGGACTTTAATAAAGATAAATCAAATCTCTAAAGATCATTTCGTCCGAAAATTTACGTAAGCATATTCAGATTTAGAATATATATAAATAATATTCAGGTTTGGAAACTTTATTTCAGAATATTAGAGAATTAAAATTATATTTAAAAAAATATATGTTACGCATAAAAGATATAATCATGCTTACTTTTTCATCATGGTGATAAAGCGAAATCTTCTTAGAATTAATTAGTAAATATTTCATCGATTTGACAAATTTCCACGAAAGTTTATGAAGTGATTGTTTCATGTGTCGATAAAAGTGATTATTTACGATTTTTCCCAGAAAGCTTATTGCGTAGTCAATAGTCATTACGTCATTAGTTATACCTACCACAAACTGAATACAAATATTTTAATGCATTAATTTACATTTTTTGAATGTACTCTAAACAATTTTTTTTACAAAAGGTCCACACATGAGGCTGATTATGCAGTCTTTTAAAGTTAAGGAAGGAGAGGAAGTTCCGAGAAGGAAAAGGGTATGTGGGGTGTGTAGGGATCTGGCGATCAGTGGGTCGAGGATGACGGACGAATGGATTCATCGCTCCCTCACTGCGGTGTAAGGCGATGAGTCGAGAGACACAAATGGTCTCCTTCAACCATTCTCTCCCGATCCGTAAGTGGGCACCTGCCACCAAAACCTAGACAAATCTCACACCATCCCTGCTAAATCACCAAATGTAGCGAACTACTTGGGATGACTGTGACAAAAATTTTGGTAATCCTACAAATGGTTAAAAATGGACATATTTAAATACATTGTTTGGCAAATATATTAAAGAATCCGGCTACCTCCGACGTATTATAACATCTCTGCAAATAAAGACGCGAAAGCACGTCAGCTCGTTAATGTCCAGGAAACCTTTTAATTTAATTGTTGAGCTTTAGAATCTGACAAATTTATTGCCGATCTAAAATCATCCGAGATTATCTTATAGACACAAACAAGTCCAATACACACAAAACAACTAACAATTCGATCCAACACTTCTGAAAACGCTTTTTATAATCTTACTAGTAAATTACCCGTGGGTGTTTTATTTACTTGACTTAAAATCGGACATCAGAACTTTAGTTCAACTTATACTAATGGCTAGAAAAAAATACTACCAAACAAATTAAGGATTATTGTTTTGTATTACAGTACCTTTTATTGTGTTCATTTTTAGGTTACTATGGCGTTGTTGCGCTTCCCCCTACTTTAGTCAACTTTTCGAACAGCGTTACACCGTTCATCACCAGGGCAGTGTAGGACTATGCCATCCCAACTTAAAGGGATGTGGCTGAAAAATGTGGGGGAAGGTTCTGGGATTAGAGGAAACTTCAGAATTATCCGACTCTTCAGATGTTTCAACTAAAATAAAATAAAAATGCTGAAGCCATTTCAAGCAACGTTAAAGTAAAATCAAACATTTTGAACGATAAGCCTTAGTCTTCTTCTTCTTTATTATGGTGAGGGATCAGAGGGGGAGTCAGTCGAGGGCCTCAGTTGACCTCATCAATCCCAGGGAATGAATGGAGCGGGCATTCGTTGGCCACATGGTCTGCACCGCACCGCACTCACACATCGCCGATTCTTCAAAGACCCATCTATGGGTCATGTGGGCAGAACGGCTATGGGAACACCTTATCCTATTGATGGCGAACTATGTTTACAAGGCAATGAGAACTCAGACTGTCTCTCAGGCCTTAGTAACAGTTCGTTACTCAAAAGTTTTTTTACTTGATATATTATTTTTATTATTTTCCAAACAAACGGTAGGTACATTAATAAAATGGGTGTAAACGGTTTAGAAGTATTTATTGATAATTACAAGGTTCGGTACCAACTACCAATGACACGTCTACGTGAAATATCTGGAGTGATAATTATACTTTTTACCGGGCGGGGTTAGCACATAGATAAACGATATATAAAAAAATTATGTGTCGTATACGTGTATGATGTGTATGTACATGTAAATATGCATGTGCAATTATGTGTTAATTATTACTGGATCGTTGTGAATGAGCATTGATTAAGTTACCAGTAATGTTTTTCTTAAATATAAAAAAAATCATTATTTCAAGTTAACCAATGGTTGTAAAAGTCGCAAAATATCACTGCATTGGACCATCCAACGTTATTATCGATTCGCAAAAAATTGATATAAGTATATGTATACATGCTTTATTTTATTTGACGCATTTAGTAAAGTTTATTGACTTTAAATCGTTAAAAAGTTATGGTTAGTAAACTCCCCCATAAAACTATAAAGGGCACCGCTAACACCTTGCGAAAATCCCCGGTGATCGTATAATATTTTATTACTTTTATAATTAATTACGAAAATTATTTGATGCGACCAAATATATTTCATTTTTAAAACACCTGTCATAATTCACCCAGATCATGTTGTGTGTTGTGCGTATGCCCGCAACACTTTACTCCATGACTGTATTCTATCATTTAGGATATTCTCACTTAACAAGTTTTATTCTGTTTATATTAATTACTTCCTTCTGATGGATCAATTTAAAAAAGCATTAATTATTATATACGACATAATAAAACGTGTATAACAAATTCATAATACAAGCCAAGTGTGTCGTTATGTCATGTTATAATTCATATACGAAACTTTTTGATTGAACCAAGGTTGGGCAGGTCAGGGCCGCATCGAGGGAAACCAACACTCTTATCATTCACTGGGCGCTTATTAAAAGGCATCTGCAAGATAGCGGCTCAGTTTCGTAAAATAACGTAATCAGTTCAGTTTACCTAGTTAATTAACGACACTAGTTTTTTGTTGATTGTTTTATGCTAATGAAAAAAATATTTGAATGCACAATTTATAAAAATTAATCAGAAGATATCATCCATGTTTAACGACTAAAATAACGTATATCATAACGTATAGACAAATGAGAAAAAATAAGTATGCATTTCACACGCGATAGAAGTGAAACCTTCAGAAAACTAAACTTGAGAGTGAGACGAATGCAGAGTATCAGGAGTAGGATAATTGTAGGGTTTATTTATTATAACATTATTACTAAGTTTAAAAATTATCTTTGATTTTTTTCTACGAAACACCGCACAAAGATGACACCGATTAGTCTATCTCATTCTCTCGCAGGCTAAATCCTATATATTGTGTTTGTTTCTTTTTAGTGTCCCTCGTTTCCGTTTCATAGAGATTCAAATCACAAAGTTGCTAGAAGTTTTCACTTAAATAAAGTTGTTAAAAAAATCGCAAATTTTGTAAATCGTCATTCGTGCTCAATACTATATTACTTCAATGTGGAGAGGGTATTCTTTATCTTGCTCTAATTCACTGATTCGTCTTTTACCTCGCAATATTTTAAATTACGTACGTTGCTAGTCAGAATTCAAGTTTGTGATTGTAAACGTTAGACTTGTTTGTGAAGTGGGTATGTTTGTTTTACTGCTTATCATAATAAAACAATTTCTGTTCAATGCATTGCGTGACATGCAAATAAAATTCAATCATTGACATTTTATCCGCATCATCGTTATTTATTTACACTGTAAACTACAAAAAACCCATTTATTACACGGCACAATGCCAAAGTATCAGGAATGTAATTATCTTAGGCAAAGTGTATACCAATGCCTTGTTCATTTGAATTATTATTACGCTGATAATTTTTCATTACGTACATGTGCGCATGTAAAAACTAAATGGCGCCTTACTCGCTATGAACTACTAGCAAAGCCGTCAAAGCAATGCATGCATAAAACATGTTTAATAGCTTCATTTTCCTTCGCGAAAATTACGATTACATTTATTTATAATGATTGTCTTGTTAAGTTTATGTGCTCCTGGCATATGGCTTGGTGTAGCGCGGTGCGGTACGCCTCGCTATGAAAGGCCCGGGGCGCCCCGAGCTAATAGTATTATTCTGAGCCGACCCTGAATTTATAATAATTATTCAGCCAGTTCGATGACTGGTCTAGTCAGTGTGTTGGAACGTTAAGATACATAGTTTTGTTCCTTATTTGAATAGTTTTGCTAGACGCACAACGCATTAGAATAAAATAATGTTTCGTGTTTTAGCCGCGGTGTCATATAATTAGTCAACGCGTATTCTGCTAATCTAAAAAAATATCTCAACCTAAACATTTGGTGTGAAAGAGTCATGTTTTAAGCTTATATTGAAGTGATTTAGTTTTTTTTGTATTTTTCAAAGCACTTGCTGTACAAGGCAAGTGCTTTGAAAACTACAAAAAAAAACTAAATCACACAAGAATAAAAACAAAGCTGAAAGAGGTCAACGAAAACACCCCAATGAAGACACTAAAAACGACATAGTGAGGAGGACTAAGAAATACAATATCTTTACCTAACATAACTATTATATTTTGTTTACCTACTTGCAGAGTTATTTTATATAGTCGCTTAAATAAAAAAAATAATAATCTAATTCGTCATTTTAGGGGGAATTTGTTTAAGTATTTAGTGAAAAACATATTTATCAAAACCATCACTTTTTCTATATATATATGTATGTCCTTATAATTCTTATATTTTATAACTATTTTTATGAATTTAGTGTCCTTGAAACCCTGCGTACATATTCACGAATGATATTTCCTTTGCGGCCTCCTTACAGTTTACTAAAGGCTCCGATAATTTATTGATCGATATTGTATGTAAAACATTCGTGGCTCTACAATTACATATGCAAATGATCCCAGTTTCTACAATTGTCATTAGCTTTTATGTGTACCATTGTCTTTCGCAAAATGCTATGTTAATTTATTGATTATCAAAGTTAAGGTGGTTGTCTTACATGGCGGTTTGACTTGCTTTTTTTATCTGTTTTTTTATCTCGATCTATGATCTGTACTATATCCGCAATGGTACAATTGAGCTATATCTATATAATCTAAAGTAATACCTAAATAATAGTGCTCATTGTGAATGGCTTGACTTTGTACCTAAAATAAAATATATCTAATCTTTTCGTAGAATGCTGCTAACAATTGTGTGTGATTCACTAATTTATCGATTGTTTGTGATCTAGTTTTTACACAACTTTCTGAACTATTTTACTTATAATAAAATCATGTTTTAAAAACATTACATAATTTAATCTTATTTTTCAAGGAAAGTTTCACGCTCGTTGAAATCCCTTTTCCTCGGGATACTCGTATCATCATTTTTATACATTTTTAACCCCTCATCCTAATTTGTTAGCTTTTCGGATGTCTCATAGAAATCGTTGTGTCTCTCTTACTATCTTAGCGAGAAATATCTTCTAACCAGAGTTAGAGAGAGAAAACACCACGCTTAATAATCAAATCAAAAAATTTGGCACTAAATAAGTAAAATATACACCTTCACGAAACCAAAGTTTAGGATAACAATTTGAAAAAGAATTATAAAACTTTTGGGAATTTTTTATTAATTATTTTTATATGGAACGATAAAAATGTGAGGAATCAGTAATTTTAGTTATAAAAAATTTAAGGTGAGCTATTTTAAAACTTTTTTGTGTTTGCATGAAAAATTTTTATGTTTAAAAAATTAAATGCTTATTTCGAAATTTGAAAGCGTGTTTCAACCTTTCAAAAACAGTTTTTAGTTTTCGGACACGTTCAAAAATGTTCCAGTTATTTGGATTTTATTGCAAAGCGGATACATTTTCACCCTGTGACAAAATATGGCCGAGGCCTGAGGTGTTTAATTTTAATGCTTTATGAAGATTGCATTTAAAAGTGATCAAAATCAATATAGCCACAATAATCAGCCAAGAAGTCGGGTTGAAATGAGTGAACCGTCGTTTTTCCAATTTTTGAACCACTCAGACCCATTAGCTTGTTTTCAATCTATCTACAACATTACTAGACATAAGAAATGGTGTATGAGGCGTACCTGACTTATAATAATACTCTTTAGTAACTGAATTTATCCAAAATCCATTATCTTGACTCATGTGTACAATATTCGCTGTATTGTAAACACGAATCTTTTTTAAAAATCATTGGTTCCTGAATGGATTCGTAGAAAATTTGTCATTGCCTCGTTGATAAAAAGTACACATTAAAAATCAATAAACTCAGTAAAATCGTCAGTAATCATCTCACTGCAGTTTTGGTACAGTAATGATTGCATAGTTGCCCTTTGGACCCACCGCACTGAACTGTGAACTACACCTACCTACATCTACTGCATACATACATATCTAGTGAATATTTAAGGTGACCAGATTTGGACTTAAAATGGGATATTGTGAAGTGTGGGAGGGGAGGGGGGTTAAATATCTGAATATAGTTTTGACACCCCCACCAACGTCACCGGGACTTTCTCCAAAGATTTCATCAGCGAAATTCACTGAAGAAATAACACGGTGGGAATATGGTGTGTGCCCAAGCAGGTTGCAGGATCTCCTCTGTCCTGAGGAGTCGAAATGTCTTATGGCTTGTCTAATTTGGCGACGTTAGTTGTCTTTAAAGCCGTTGTAGATGAAATTTGTAACACTTTTCGTTTTACTACGATTATATCTATAAAATTGTTTTATCGGACAATATCAGTTCTATTCTTTAACCTAATTATATAAATAATACTCCCTACAAAAACACGTGAACTGAACATCTCAGCACAGGTTATCCTAGCGAGGTGTTCACGAAACAAATAATATTTAAATGAAGTACAGTACCCATCGTTTTTACTTTAAAAATAACCTGAGGCTTTCAAACTCTATTTTATATTATTATTGCAATTTAAATAATTTTATTTTTCACTGCCTCCGTGGTCGAGGGGTAAGGCTCTCGACTTAAAATCTACAGGTCGCGGGTTTAAATCCCGGCATTCTTAAGTAAATGTTATTTGATTGAATTTTGTTACTTCATAATTTAATCTTTTAAAATAATATAAGGTAGGTACGAGTAAATTTGCGCCACGTTCCAGAATGGAAGATACTCCCAGTATAGCTCTGGTGTAAGACCACCATTCAGAATTGAAATATTGCTTGAAATGGCGAAATGGCCTTAGTCGTGTTTGTTGACCAGATCTGAATAACCAGACAATTCCCTACCTACCTCTTCCCATCTTCTTCCCCTCCCCACTAACTTTTGCTCCCAATTTGATGTCGCGAGTTGCTGCTTTCTGAAAACGGGACTTTTCCTCGTCCCACGCTTTTCTTCGGAACAACGGGACAGGGAACCTGAAAACGGTACATTTCTGCGTCCCGACGCTTTCCTTCAGACAACGGGATAGGGTCTCTGAAAACTGGACCGTCCCGTTAAAATCGCGGCGCATGGTCACGTTACGCACACATTGCCTGTATACTGTAGAGTGCATAATGCTCACTGCCGACCGTATCTGCAAGCAGCAATATCGAAGTCAGTGTTTTCCGATCGAATGCATGTCATTACTGAACTCTGCTGCGTTTGGAGTTGGCGGGGTCTCGGTTCTCGGGTCTTGGTTCTGGGGTCTCGGCAGATGGCAGTTCTGACCTCGCGTAACCCAAAGTGTGAAATGACCGAGTCTCGAAGGCACCGCGCTTGGCGCCGACGGGACGCCATCTTGCTGATTATTATTCACGACACGTCTTCCACCAATAGAATGTCGACTGGTCGACAAATGTAGGCTGCATAAAAAATATTGTGTTTTCACGCCTTCTCTAGGTGTTTTCGCAAAGCACTTTTCAGTTACTGGTACGTAGATGTCGATTGCCCAACGCTCTGCAGGAATTCGCCTTCATGTAGGCCGAGCCAGGAGAACAATGAACTACGCCAAAAGAATAATTATTTGGAATAACAAATGTCATATTGACGAAAATAACTTACAGGTAAAACAATTTTCTTTAGTTACAACTTCGCATGTTATTCTGCATGTCAGTAGACTTGACATAATTCTCTGTTCTTGAACCCTGGTATAAATAATATCGCACCTATTTAACTGTCTTAAAAAAACTTTGATTCATCGACTGATTTTTAACGCATTTTTTTGAGAAAGGATTATATTTTCTATAAATACCACATTAACACTATCGTTAGATCTAAGATGGCAGTTGAAATCCCGGATAGTTATTTATATTCAGGATAGTCTGTTTAGGGTAGGTTAAAAAAGAGCCAAGTTATCAGGGGAACAGGATAAAAGTCTCGATGAATTCTAAACTTGAAGAAAAAAACGATTTGGAAAATGGTTACTTCAATATTTTTTATCACACTAAAACACATGTTGAATAATTATAATAATCCCCTTATTTCCTAGATTCCATCATAAAGATTCAGAAAAACACGGTAGTTGTTGAATTATCACGATGACGTGCACATTTAAACCAAAACCTCCTAGATCACAATGCCGGGACACTGAATGCAATCAGCCTTCTAACTTGTATGAAAACCTCAAATAAAAATTATTTTATTTATTTTTTTAAGAAACTCAAATATTTTTAAATAATTGAATAAATAAGAATAAATAGAAAAAAATTATGTAAAATGAGAATTTTTGTGGGATCTCATACAAGTTTAAAAAAAAAAAAAATTATTAGTGGCTATTTAGTTACAGGTTTTATGAGAATTACAAGATATATGATAAGGTATATAAATATTTCATCTGTTTGTTCTTAGTCCTCCTCACTTGGTGGTCCTGTGCTGAGGCGGACTGGTAGATTTCTTTGATTTTCCGTTATTTAGTTTCTATGATGTTTTTAATACATTCTCTAGTATGTCTGCATTAATTTCTTTCACCCATGTTTTGATTTTTTCCTTAAACTTATTTATCTTTTCTAACTTTTTCAGACTTGGAGGAAGGATGTTGTAAAGTTTAGTTGCCAGATATATTTGGTTTCTTTGGCCAAAACTTGTCTTGAATTTTGGAACATCTCGTATATCCTTTTTTGAGGCTCTTGTGTCATGTACCCGAGTTTCATTAGGAGATTTTCTGTTTTTAAAATTATGTATAAGAATATTCTTGGCATATATTTGTTTTAAATTTAGAATGTCAAAACACTTAAAAATATCTTTTGAGGAGTAATTTAATAAGTTAGGAGGCTGATTTGAACGAGTGTCCCGGCCTTGTGATCTGGGAGGTTTTGCTTAAACCCGCGTAGAGATCCAAACTCGACCGCATAAAATTACTCGTTCGCGTTTCGACGTAGTAAGTTTTTGCGATGTTGGCGTGAGGTCGCAAGCAGCTAAAATGTTATTTTTTTCAATTTCTAAAAAAATTTGACATGTAGGTATCTACCCAATTAAAATTAAATTAAATCTAGAAAGAAACTTAGAATTTTATAATAAAGTCGAGCTAGATACCTCAAATTACTAATTGTGCGGCGTTTTATCCATACAAACGTTTTCCTTAATTTCTTCTCCGGATTTTGACACTACTGCAAATCCTTTATAGTAGATACAATATAGATATTGACCATTAGCGTGTCGGAACGTTGTGTTTTTTTGGTAACTTACTTCTTGTATGAGTTAGAACTCTCCGAAAATCGTTAAAATTGCCTGGTTTGAGAACCATCAACAGACGTTCAGTTAACAAACTAGACAAAGTATTTAAAAAAAAATAGGCAGTGTTGAACCTTAGTTCCGGCTTAACAGTTGATTAGTAGGATTGGGAACAGCGGCCGTAATTATTTTCTCTGGTGAAACAAGTTCAATTCTTTGAGCAAATGTAAAACTATCGACATCTTTGCATGCGATCAATCGGATCGGTGTAAAAAGTGTAGTGGTGTTTGCCAGCCTTGAAGGAGAGGTTCGCGCCATATATGAAGACAGGATTAATTCGACAATCGGCACAAATATGGTCGGATTTGCGGGCGCCTAGCACTGATCCTTTTGCTCTGGGATTACAGAAATAGTGACTTAAGCTTTTGCCTTGTTTGTCTGTAGTTTTTTTTTCTTGTTGTTTTAAATTTGCCGTTTCTTCAAATGGATTTTTGAAAATTGAATTGTTAAATGAAACACATGTTCTTGATAGCATTTTGCGATTTTAACGGCCAAAAGTATTATCATGTTCATTTTTGGGTTATTATGTCGTGTTACTCTTTCTCCTTCTTTAGCCAACGTTATTATAATTCCGATTTTTTTACATTAGATCCATACAAGAGGCCTTGAAGATAATAATTCCCTCAAAGATGCATTTTCACGGCCAAAAGTATTTTCGTTATTTGTTTTTGGGGTGTTAAGGCGTGTTGCGCTACCTCCTTATTTTGCAAACGTTTTGGACAGCGTTGCAGTGTCCATCATCAAGGCAGATCCTCTCAAGGAATTTTGTTATTGTTATAATTTTGTTATATCTGCCCTTTCCTCGGCAGATATTAATTATTACAAGGTTCTTTAAATATAAATGTGTTTATTACTTTGAATAACCTAGCTGGATAGCTACGACTGTTTACTATTCGGGGGTAGGTATATCTCTGCGCTCCCACCTCGGGAGCTGGTAATGTCTATCTCTAGTACCACTTCTTGTACACTAATGCCATCTGGCGAGCTATGGCGCAAGCTAAATGCTTACCGCCATCTATCGTATTATTTCCATATTAAATACCTATTTACTATACATTACAGTCATCTTTTTGGGTTGCTGTTTGGAGGGTCTTTTTAGGAAAGGAAGTAGAGAAAGTTCTGGGAAGTATAAAGGTATGAGGAGTGGGTAGGAATCTGGGGATTAGTGTATCCAGGAGTGACGGACGATTAGATCCATCCCTTCCACTGTGGCGCAAGGCGATGTTCCGAGAGAGCCCTGCTGGAAAGGTTAAAAGGTCTCCCTCAACCAGTGTCCCGGCCTTGTGATCTGGGAGGTTTTGCTTAAACCCGCGTAGAGATCCAAACTCGACCGCATAAAATTACTCGTTCGCGTTTCGACGTAGTAAGTTTTTGCGATGTTGGCGTGAGGTCGCAAGCAGCTAAAATGTTATTTTTTTCAATTTCTAAAAAAATTTGACATGTAGGTACCCAATTAAAATTAAATTAAATCTAGAAAGAAACTTAGAATTTTATAATAAAGTCGAGCTAGATACCTCAAATTACTAATTGTGCGGCGTTTTATCCATACAAACGTTTTCCTTAATTTCTTCTCCGGATTTTGACACTACTGCAAATCCTTTATAGTAGATACAATATAGATATTGACCATTAGCGTGTCGGAACGTTGTGTTTTTTTGGTAACTTACTTCTTGTATGAGTTAGAACTCTCCGAAAATCGTTAAAATTGCCTGGTTTGAGAACCATCAACAGACGTTCAGTTAACAAACTAGACAAAGTATTTAAAAAAAAATAGGCAGTGTTGAACCTTAGTTCCGGCTTAACAGTTGATTAGTAGGATTGGGAACAGCGGCCGTAATTATTTTCTCTGGTGAAACAAGTTCAATTCTTTGAGCAAATGTAAAACTATCGACATCTTTGCATGCGATCAATCGGATCGGTGTAAAAAGTGTAGTGGTGTTTGCCAGCCTTGAAGGAGAGGTTCGCGCCATATATGAAGACAGGATTAATTCGACAATCGGCACAAATATGGTCGGATTTGCGGGCGCCTAGCACTGATCCTTTTGCTCTGGGATTACAGAAATAGTGACTTAAGCTTTTGCCTTGTTTGTCTGTAGTTTTTTTTTCTTGTTGTTTTAAATTTGCCGTTTCTTCAAATGGATTTTTGAAAATTGAATTGTTAAATGAAACACATGTTCTTGATAGCATTTGCGATTTTAACGGCCAAAAGTATTATCGTGTTCATTTTTGGGTTATTATGTCGTGTTACTTTTTCTCCTTCTTTAGTCAACGTTATTATAATTCCGTTTTTTTTACATTAGATCCATACAAGAGGCCTTGAAGATAATAATTCCCTCAAAGATGCATTTTCACGGCCAAAAGTATTTTCGTTGTTTGTTTTTGGGGTGTTCCGAGAGAGCCCTGCTGGGAAGGTTAAAAGGTCTCCCTCAACCAGTCTCTCCCGATCCGTCCTGCGAGGTTGGTGGACAGACCAATCCGCCGCCATGATCCGGACAAATCTCACCTCATGAACTCGGGCATCCCTGTAAGTCACCTGAGCCTCTTGGGGTAACCTATAGAGGTGTGGGTTATCCGATAAATGTTTTTTATTTGAATTTTGTTTAAAAAAGTGTCTGCAATTCCTTACAACGAAACGTCGCTAAGAACGAATAATAAACTTACTAGGCAATAGCACTTCTAAAGAATTTTCGATAAATCAGTTTTATTTCTGGTAAATTATAACGTCATATTGGAGGAGTTAAAATTCAACAGGCATTTTCTATTTCCACGTCCTATTGCTTCATCTTTACCAAACCATCATAATAATTCATTTTCTTTCTTCTCCCTCACTTCTAAACAATTTTAATTAATTGTTTAAACCCTCAAACTAAGCAAACACAACCGCTATATAATTCTATCTTCCTGACATGTCCTTATCACTTGTTAAATAAAATGGAACTTAGAAATATTTACATTGACATTTTAAATACTTTTCTGCATGTAAATAAATTGTTGAGTAAATTATTTTGAGGTTTTTAACAAACTTTAATATTATTTATTACATATAACTTACTGCTATTGTTCTGTGAGGCAGGAAACATAAAAACATTATATTATTACTATTATGAAAATAAATTAAGCCTTTGGTTTGGTTAAGGCAATTAATACAAAATCAATAATACAAAACTGAAAGAAAAAAAAATCCCACTAATTGGTGCATTTGTTGGATAACAAACACCCCTGTTATAGGGCACCCCAAGCGATTTGTTACGTTTGGTGACTTAGCACGGATGCCCAGGTTCATGGGGTGAGGTTTGTTTTGGCGGCGGATGCGTTTGCCTATCTACTGCATGGATTGGGAAAGACCAGTTGAGGGAGACTTTTTGAACTCTCCAGCTGGATTCTCGACCTATCGCCTTTAACGGCATTGCTGTGCGCTATTCACATAAAAAGGGCATGGGGGTGTGTGTTCAGAATACCCCGATAATGAAGAATCGAACAATATCTATTTTAAAAGAATGGAGAATAGAACAACATTAAAAAAAAAGGAAATCAAAAATTTTAAAAGATCAATCAAATCAAAATTACGATATACCTACATAAGAATAATATTATGTAAGATAACACAAGTAATACGAAATATTATAATAATTGAAATTGTATTGTGTGGTTAATACGTTAACAAAGTGAAATAATGTAATAAAGTCCAGAACCTGAGGAAATATTTACATTCTACAGGGATAGTAAATTACGTGGAAGTAGTGTTAACTATTTACCCTGTGTGGCCGCACATCCTCGCTATTTTAATAACCTCCGTCGGTGTTCTCAAAGAGTGCATCGGTTGAGGTCTGATTGATGGATCTTTTGTGAGCAGAATTGCATTCCGCACCCGAGCATGACTGATGCACCATTGTGCCGGTGATTGCGTCAGTAGGGGAGACTGGTGTATATGGTAATGCTGATTGTCGTTGACGGCGGGGGCGAACCAAGAGCCGAGAGCTGTCAAATGATACGGACCACGATTTATCATCTGTTGTGCGAGATGAAAATGCAAGCAATTAAGGAAGGGTATTAAAGATCGGATCTCCTTCCCGTCTAAGCACTCCTAGGCGGTGTGTTTTTTGAAAAAATTGCTTCACAAGTTTTCCGATTATGATTTAGATTTCAGACTTTTCAGGTTTTCAAAAATCACCCTCTCTCTTCTACCTTTTATATGACGATAAAGTCTATTTTTCCAAACTACGAATGTTCGTGTCAATTTTGTATGGGAAAAATTCAGACTTTTAGGTCTTCTAATATATCCACTCCTAATAAGTAAGAATGATCGTATTCCGATTGTGAGGATATATTCAAAAGTATTATTTACCGAAAAATTATTTGAAATTTAATTTATGGATAATAAAATAAGATTTATTTAAAAAAATCTTAATCTATGACAGACAAATAGAAATCTACACATTTTAAGAACTAGAGAGATTTTATGTAGACAACAAAAGACATGAGAACAATGATAAAATATATAAACTGATGCAATAAGTTACGGTTTGTAAAGATGCAAAGAGACATCATTGGCCGAAAAGATACTGCACCCTTATGCAAGTAAGTATTTTCCACAAATATACCATGAGATGCTAGAACAACGAGAAAAGATACTGCACGAGTACACAATCTGACATTGTTCACCAATATACCAAGAGATGCCAGAACAATGAGAAAAGATACTGCACCCTTATGCAATCTGACATTGTCCAAAAATATACCAAGAGATGCCAGAATAACGAGAAAAGATACTGCACGTTTATGCAATCAGGCATTGTCAACAAATATACCAAGAGATGCCAGAACAACGAGAAAAGAAACCCCATGCTTATGCAAACAGGCATTGTCCGCAACAGTACCAGGAGGCTCTAGTTCTAGAGCAACGAGAAAAGATACTGCACGTTTATGCAACAAGCATTGTCCCCAACAATTCTGAGAGATGCCAGAACAACGATAAAATATAGTTTCGATGCAACCAGAAAAGCTTTACAAAGAAAATGAGATACATTGGAATTACCACACTAAACTCTGATGCAATCGGACTTTCTCTTTACAAAAACCATAAAAGATACTGGAAAAGGGACAAAATTCCTTATGCAACCAGAAAAGTTTTGGTGATAAAAATCAGATCTATTTTACGATAGCTAACATTAGCAGCGATTCAACAAAATATAGCTTATTATACTAGCTTGTTTATCTACTATTGCTACAGTTGAAATAAACATGCATATAATTTTATCACTGCAAAACAAAAAATACGAAAATATTTTTAATGTGCAAAAGCATCGTAAATACAATTATGATCACAAACAGTTTTGACATACATTGCATCAATAATGAATTAATCGTTTAAATCTACAGCATAATATTTGTATTTTTGAACCAGGAAAAGATAAATAATGTAATAAGGCTGTATTTTATTGAACCGAATGTTGCTAAGAATATAAATAATGAAATAAAATATTTATTAACGAAGAAATCAATTAACTCTGCAGTTTGACACATTTTTGAATGCACGGCCTTGGCGGTTTGTTTTTATAAGGAAGCTATTTGCATGAAATGTTATTGAAAGGGCAAGGTTTACCATTTTAGTAATAATTTATTGTGTTTACTGAATAACTGGGTCGCATTCCAATGAAAAACAAAAATTAACAGCATAATATTATTTCAATTATTTTATGCAAATTACTAAAAAAATACATCTAATCTGCAAAATGTGGTAAGCTCTATTAAGGACGGGTTGTTTCGAACAATTTTAACAATTCATCAAATTTTAAAGTAAAAATTCAAGTTCTTTTATTATTTCATCATGGGAAGGTTGTTTTACAGTACTTGGATAGTAACAGAACTTAAATGTTAACTTTGAAATTTGACGATTTTTTCAAATTTTGTTGAAATAACCCGTCCTAATTTTGGTTATTTAGTTTTGGGGTGTTATGCCGTGTTGAGCAACCTCCTTCTTTAGCCAACGTTTCGGACAGCGTTTCAGTGTCCACTCATATGAAAACGTTGACTAAAGAATAAAACCCAAAAAAAAAAACGAAAATACTTTCGGCCGTAAAAAAATCATAACACGTTCTAAGTTACTATTTAAAACCGATTTTCTATCGAATTTTGTCGTTTCATAAAATTAATAAAAACAAACACATATTCAATTTAACAAATTTTACTGAGAAAATTAACAATCTTTTTTTTTTTTTTTTTATTAGTGACTATTTATTTACAGGTTTGATGACAATTACAAGATATGATGATATATATAAATATTTAATCTGTTTGTTCTTAGTCCTCCTCACTAGGTGGTCCTGTGCTGAGGCGGACTGGTAGATTTCTTTGATTTTCCGTTATTTAGTTTCTATGATGTTTTTAATACATTCTCTAGTATGTCTGCATTAATTTCTTTCACCCATGTTTTGATTTTTTCCTTAAACTTATTTATCTTTTCTATCTTTTTCAGACTTGGAGGAAGGATGTTGTATAGTTTAGTTGCAAGATATATGTGGTTTCTTTGGCCAAAACTTGTCTTGAATTTTGGAACATCTCGTATATCCTTTTTTGAGGCTCTTGTGTCATGTATCCGAGTTTCATTAGGAGATTTTCTGTTTTTAAAATGATGTATAAGAATATTCTTGGCATATGTTTGTTTTAAATTAAGAACGTCAAAACACTTAAAAATATCTTTTGAGGGGGTTCTGATGGGTAATTTTAGTATGGTTTTTATAATGCTCTTCTGAGCAATATCTAAGTGGTTAATATGATTGGCTGTAGCAGATCCCCATACTAGAATTCCGTACTCAAGACGGGAATGACATAAGGCATAAAAAACTTTTTTTATGTCTTTCCTAGATAGTATGTTTCTTAGGTTTTTGAAGAAATACACAAGTCTCGTGAGCTTTTTAGTGATTCCATTTATGTGTATGTCCCATCTAAGGTTTTCGTCTATTTCCACTCCTAGATATTTAATACTTTTTGCCTTTGTTATAATAGGGCAAGAGCAATGTGACTTATTTTTTTGACACTCGTGCAATTTGAGAGTGTATTCTTTACCCGGTTGACCTCTTGAGTTTATTGAAAAGGCTAGATAATTAGTTTTAATTACATTGAGCGTAAGAGAGTTCATCCGAAGCCAATTTTGAAGTACAGTTAGTCCATGTTCAGCCTCTTTATAAGTGTCCATCCAGTCCTTTTCGTGGAATAACATAACAGTATCATCGGCAAAACTAATTATGTTTCCATTGATGGGAAGTTTGGTAATTTCATTTATGTAGATGAGAAATAAGATTGGTCCCAAGACACTTCCTTGAGGGACGCCGTAGTTTATTGGAAGAGGATTGCTTTTTTGTTGACCTATTTGTACTTGTTGTGTTCGTCCTGTCAAGTACGTCATCAGTAAATTTAGTGGAGTGCCAGATATGCCAATTTTTTTAAGTTTTGTGAGAAGAATTTTATGATCTATTGTGTCAAAGGCTTTTTTTAGGTCTATAAAAACAGCCAGACATTTTTTTCCATCGTCTAAACTTTTTATGGCTATTCTTGTAAAATGTTCAATGGCGTTCACGGTACTCAAACTTTCCCGAAATCCATATTGTGTCGGGGAAATTTTTTTATTAAATTCCAGAAAGTGAACGATTTGGCTTTTCAAAATTTTTTCTAGGATTTTTGAGAAAGTGCTTAGGATACTTATAGGGCGATAATTATTTATATCATTTTTGCTTCCATTTTTATAAATTGGTAAAACTGTAGCATTTTTTAGACAAGAAGGAAAAATCCCCTTTGATATAGAGAGATTTATAAGGTATGTCAGGGGGAGGATCAACTCATCTTGGAGATGTTTTATAGTTTTGATTGAGATAGGATCATTTCCCGAAGAAGTGTTGTTATCTAGTGAAGCAATCACTTTTCTAAGTTCGTTGCTAGTTATTTGGTTTAGATTTAGTGTGTTATCTTGGATTAAGTCTTCATTATTTTCTATTTCCTTTTCATAAGTAATTGGTTTTGTGATTTTATTTGCCAATTGCGAGCCTATGTTAGTGAAAAATTTATTAATATATTCCAGAATTTTGTCAGGATACTCTGCAAAAGAAGTAGGAATCATGTCAATGTTTAATTCTCCAATCATTTTCTTGTTGTAGGAGGGTTCAGAGTTAGTGATTTCTTTGATAATCTTCCATATTTTTCTGGAGTCATTGTTACATTCTTCTATTTTCCTTTTATAGTAGTTTTCTTTGGCGTTGCGAATAACATTTTTACATATATTTCTGTATCTTTTATAGAATCTTAATTTAAATATATCGTAAGGGTCTTTTTTAACTTTTAAATGTATTTCATCTCTTTTCCGTATACAGTTGATGATGTTTTGTGTAATCCAAGGTTTGATGTGCTTATTTTTATGGGATATCTTTTTTTCTATTAATGTGGTATTCGATAGTATTGTATGTTGTATAATTTCGTTAAAATAGCTCCAAGCAGAATTTGTATCATCTAATAGACAAGTACATATTTTTTTTTTTCTTTGTAGATAAATACTGAAAGCTCAAACTAAATTAAATATAATATGAATCTGACAAACCCCGGTGAATGTTTAGGCTGAACCAAAATCGATTGATTTCCTACATATATAAATTTAATGAAGTGATTTTTCGAACAAAAAAGTATTCTAACTTTCCTCTAAAAGAGAAACGTTTTTACTTAAACTTAAACAAGATATTTTTAGGATTTCGTGTATTTCACATAAAATTAATAACCTCTAAAAAAATGAACAAAACCCTAATATTATATTTGTAACCATCCTCCATCTTGAGAACTCACTCTGATGGTTTTTTGGAAGCCTTGGTGATCACAAAAAATCGTATAGGTGTACGTAATCATTGACACTTTCAAGAAAATTGCAAATTATGTTAATGAAAATAGTGTTCGAAACATTTGCAATAATATATTTGCATATTGGCGCTTGTAAGGAATTTGCCTTAGTAAAAATTGGTTTAAATACCTGTTTTAACGCTGGACAAATAATATTGAAATAGCTTCGCATTAACATGGTAATTAAATTATTAACTGTTAGTGTGTTTAGTTTACTAAATCCATTGCCTTTTTGAATCTTAAGTTGAGAAGCATACTAATTTGATTCCAATAATAATTGTGCAATCACTGCATGCCAATAAGCTATAGTCACCTACATTAATGTATATCGCCAATTGTTCTGCCTGCCGAAATACTGCAGCGCTACGTAAATGTTCCTGAAGGGCCGACTGCACTTCAGAGCACTTCTCCGCCACCGCACGTGTAGCTTGTGGCGAAGACTACGCCTATCAAATAATACCATCATCACTGCTATGGCTGCCTGGATGGAGTCCCCCTGATGGCCCGACTGGAGACGGTAGACCCTAAAATACGCAAAAAAAAACTTTTTTCTCTCTTAAGGAGATGCAATGCGAATAATGCAAAATAATATGTTTTTATTTAGACAATTTGATAGCTTAAGCATCGATTACATTAAGCGAGTTTACAAGCTACTAGCCGGCGTATTCACTATCTGCTAGTAAACTCCTTCAGTGTAAAATCTGATAGTTAGCTAGTAATATGATTACACTGAGCGAGTTTACTAGCAGATAGTGAATCCGCCGGCTAGTAGCTTGTAAACTAGCTCAATGTAATCGAAGCTTTAGAAATATTATAGATGATTTAATTAAACATGTGTTAGTATTTGCTTTGACCGAGCCTTTTTTTTGACAAAAGTCCCTCAATTTTGTTTTCGTGAATGAATGAACGAAAATCTTAGAAGTGGAAATTAATCCACTTCCTGACATCCGATCGAGCTGAAACTCGGCATCGTTGTCTATGATAATGCATTCTGTCGACTTTTTATGGCACTCACGCATACACACACGCACACACGCATTTCTCTGACATAAGATGAAATGATGACGCAGCAAGGTCGAATCGTTCGATGAAAGTCGAAACTGTTTCACTACATAATAGATAGATTAGATGAATTATGTTGATTTTTTAAATCTTTTTTTTGTTTCTTTTATAGTATATATAATTTAATTACACTACCCCTGCTTTCCTGCTGAAATTATAAGAAATGCTTGAACTAAAGTTTTACAAAATGTACTCTTTTTTGTATGCATGTACATAATATGTTTAAAAACTTGTGACCAGCCCTTCCGCGAAATCTTATTATCTTCGTCCTCGTCTGGGGTGGAATATAATCAAATTTCTCCACAAGCCCACAAAAAAAACTATTTTATTGGTAAGTCGATAAAGATGCCTTATCGTCTTAGCAATGGGTTACTTGTAAAGTTGATGATAATTTACTTTCTAACAAGTTTAGGTAAATTTATTAAAGGAAGACTAAAGCTAAATAAAGCACAAATAACAAGGGGATGGTGTGAAAAAGGATAATTTATTATAGTTTAAATTCTAAATACTTAAATAACAACTTAAATCAGAATGAATTGATTATGTTATCGACAATGTAATTGTCAATGATTTGTAAGTCCGTGTGTCGTGATGTTGGTATGTTGAGACTAATCGCTTTCATTGCTTGAATTACTTTACATCTGCCGTAGAACATTAATTAGAAAATGCATAAATCTCTTCCGATTTCCTAAAATTTTGGCAGGGGTATGAATACTTGCATATAGAGCTAAAGGTCCATCTACACGAAGCGACTTGCATGCGCAATCGGTTTGTGCGAAAACACGGTACAACGTGCGGCACTCATACGACAGCTACTTCCATGCACAAACGGTTTGTGCAAAGTATTTGCAAGGCATTTGCACAGCTTTCATACATAAAGTGAATTTGGATTTGAGGCCAAAATACCTAACAAATCTGTTTTTTTTTTTTCAAAAGTTGTAGCAAATATTTAGTAAAATAAAACCAAGCAAAAGTCATATTCTCATCATCATGGACCATTCGAAAGGAACGTACTTCCTAATTTTTTCTTATAGTTATGATGGGTGTCAATGACGTACTTCTATAATTGACTTGACCTTTTCAACTTAATATTTTTATATTAATAATCTAGTATCTATAAGTAACCACATGGACGATTCAGATGTACAACATTTTATTTGTATGCATAAATTACTACATTTGTGGAATCTAATGAAAGACATTCTAGTATATTCTGTCTTTTTCGTTTTTATAAAAGACTTGTGAGAAGGAAGATTTTTACGAAAAGCTTTTAGAACGATCGTCGATCTCCCCCCGGGACGAATATGCAGATCAACTGAGTTTTCATTTATAAAATAAAGGCTTTTAAAGAATTAAGTTTTGCTCGATTTAATTAACTTTGGCATTACTTTGCGAATTTTAGAAAAAAATTGCGAATCCAAATTAAAGTTTTGTACGAAACTTGCACAATTTTATTTTTATTTTTTTATTAGTGACTATTTAGTTACAGGTTTGATGACAATTACAAGATATGATGATATATATAAATATTTATTCCGTTTGTTCTTAGTCCTCCTCACTAGGTGGTCCTGTGCTGAGGCGGGCTGGTAGATTTCTTTGATTTTCCGTTATTTAGTTTCTATGATGTTTTTAATACATTCTCTAGTATGTCTGCATTACTTTCTTTCACCCATGTTTTGATTTTTTCCTTAAACTTATTTATCTTTTCTAACTTTTTCAGACTTGGAGGAAGGATGTTGTAAAGTTTAGTTGCAAGATATATGTGGTTTCTTTGGCCAAAACTTGTCTTGAATTTTGGAACATCTCGTATATCCTTTTTTGAGGCTCTTGTGTCATGTATCCGAGTTTCATTAGGAGATTTTCTGTTTTTAAAATGATGTATAAGAATATTCTTGGCATATATTTGTTTTAAATTAAGAACGTCAAAACACTTAAAAATATCTTTATTTTAGTTCGTGCAAGTCGTTTGCGCGGAATTCCGATTTGCCATTTTTAACTTACATGCTTACTTGTTTAAATTAGAGTTTGTGCAAGTAAGATTGAGCGTGTAGTGTAGACGAACCCTAATCTAGAAAAACATGCGAAAATTACATCAAATTATGGAGCTATTACTTACGTGGGGTGATAAAGTATCCAGAAGGTTACATACTTCAATACTGAAAGGCCGCCGTATTATTTTTTTTACGTTGACAGCAAATAATTTATTGCATTTTAATGAAATGTGTAATTTCAAAGCTAATTTCTGTATGAATCACCATGGGCTATTTATCACCAGGACTGACGTGATAAATGGCGTTTTAATTTAATATACCTATTTATCAAATTAATAACGATAGCTAAACTTACAGTATTTTTATAAGATGTGTCAAACATAACAATCATAACAACACTCAGACCTAAGCGCACATTTATTAAGTTGAAAAGGCCCAAGGCTACGGTCATGGATTCAATATCTAGATGAGACCGTATCTCTTTCTCATTTTTCTGTACTGTACTTTTCGATTGAGAGTCTCTAATATCTATTTTTTTAGCTCCACACAGGAGGCACCGAGGAAAATATTTCCCTTCAGAGCCTATGTCATCTTTAGGGATACTGTGTGGATAGTCTTTTCAGGAAAGGAAGAAGGGAGAAATTCTGAGAAGGAAAAAGGTATGAAGGGTGGATATGAATCTGGGGTCAGCGTAAATCCAGGGGTGAAAGACGTATGAATCTATCCCTCCCACTGCGATGTAAAACAATGTTTTGGGAGAGTCCTGCTGGCGAGGTCAAAAGATCTCCCTCAACCAGTCTCTCCCTATCCGACCTGCTACGCAGTTGATGGGCAGACGCATCCGCCACCAAGATCCGGATGAACCTGAACCCGCGCACCCCTGCTAAGTCACCAAACGTAGCGAACCACTTGGGATGACCTATGGCAGAGGTGTTGGTTATCCAATAAATGGTTCCCGGAGCGGCAGTACCCATACCCGCCTCCCAAATTGTCATCAGTGAATAAATATTAGATAAATATTTGAGGTTTAAATCATTAAATAAAAAATAAATAAAGTGTGCAATTCACACGAGGTAGAAGTGAAACCTTCAGAAAACTAAAGTAGACAAGAGTGGGAAGGCTACGATGCACCGTACAATGAAGAGATATTACTTCATTGTCTTGCAGGCTAAATCCTATAGATTCTTGTGTTTGTCTCTTTTTGGTGTCGCTATTTTTCGTTTCATCGAGTTTTAAATCACAACGGTGCTAAAGAAGTTTTCACTTCAAAAAATATATATTTTAATAGAAAATTGTGTTAACTGGCATTTTCAAAAATTAAACTATAATATTCCGTGATTTCTGACGGGCCTGCGCTAGAACCTAGAACCTACTTTATAAATAATAGATACTTGTCGTGTTCTGTGACTTGGTTGACCTTAAATTGACTCTTTCTAGCGCCACTAATCCGATAATTCCAATTAAACTGTCTAATTTAATTTATGCCCTTCATTGACAGAATCTGTATTGAATTTGACTATATCCACGAAGTCACGAAGGTATTCACTACTAAGGTTAAAATAAACAGGTAAGGCAATAATTAATAATTAAAATCTCAATCGTCTTATTTATTGAACTGCCAGCTAAGTATTTACTAAATATTGGAATCAAATCTGTACCCGAGAAGCATACGGATGCAAAATCAAAAAGGTAAATGTTCAGGAGAGCCAAAAAACTATTTTTCTCTAACTCTGGTCGAATAACTTCTTCAGATATCCATGCTGATAGATAAAAAAAGTTGTTGTTAAATCAATTAGTTTTATTATAAGCAATAATTATCAGCCTTCCCCACCTTCCTCTTCCCTATCTCCTTCCCCTCCCCACTACCCCCAGCCTCACAACATACCCCAATTGGGGATGCCATAGTCTCACTGGCTTCAAACGGGAGCAGTTGAGACTCTTGTGCGGTATTCATGTAAAAAAAAAGCTTGCAAACACTCATCTACATTGAAAAAGTCTTCCGAGAAAAGATACTTGCCGCCAATGGGACTTGAACCCGTGTCCTTCTGATTGCCGGTCAGGTGCTCTGACCACTGAGCTATGGCTCGATTAGTTTTGTTTTAAAAACGAGCAAATAAAACGAAATAGTTTTTATGTAAAGCCTTTAATATTGTTTAAAAAAACGCTGATTTGAGTCAAACAAAAACGCGGACTTGAGTCCTTGCTTCTAAATAAAGTGGAATATTTTGTTATGACATGTGGTGTATTATGAAACGCCAAATGTTTAAAAATTGTATTATTTTGCTTCTAAACTAGTTGTTGCATCCTGGTAGTTGCATCCGTATGCATTTTTGAAAGTCCTATTTTTTCTTCATGATAGGACCTGTATCTTTCTGCCACTGATAAACATAATTATTTTCCTCAAGTCTGCATCAAAAACTCATTTCTTCAAATTTTGGACTTGCATCCGTATGCTTCTCGGGTACAGAAATAAATATTTATGTAGTATTTTAGATAAGAGATATCTTTATAGTTTGTTTACGGTTTATGCCCGGCATTGCCAGGGATTCAGAGTTTTAGTATCTACTGAATTTAGATTTTCCGACAAACATTTAGTTATTGCTAAAAAACAATTATCTCTAAACTATTTCAGAAATTATTACTTGTGATGTAGCTCGATGTATTTTCCAGAATATTCTAAGCCTTTTAAAGGGAATTTTTTGTATCCGAAAATGGGTGGTAATAAGTGTAGGAAAAACAATGGATGCAAGGAAAAAGGATAACCATTCACTTACCACTTTATTTCTGCACCAATGAAAACAAATCATTATTTCGAATTCCAATCGGAAAATATATGGCGTGATAATAATGTTCTAGTAAAAAATGACATGTCGCTGAACTTAACTGGTAAATAATGATTCAAGTCACTAAACTCAACCATTTTTTATCCAAAAGATTACCTTTATCATTTTATCAACTATTAATATTTATTATAATCTAAAATAATTCTAGAAAAAGTATGATTGATCGACTGGTTAACCGGATCACCTAAAATGACAAATAATAATAACACGCTGTTACTAGTAAATAGTATTTAACAATAACAAATCATTGAACTCAAGTGACTCGACCAAATAAATGCCAGTCCATGTGGCGTTTTTTAGATAATGCATTTGCTGCGCCTAGTTTATAACACCGCGCTGGATGCATTTTTACCATACCAGTCACGAGCACACAGTAGATCAAGATTTGCTAGAAATGCTTTGCACACAAAACACCACGATAAATCAGATCACAGCAATAAATAAGCAGGCAATTATTTAAATGCAGTACCATGTTGAAAGGATTATTCTGTCAGGCTATTAAGCAAATATTTCATTAATGTTTTATTATAATTCGATTGATATTTGTAGTAGAACTGGGTAGGTAATTGTACCTCTTAATACAGTTGTATTACTGTGTCTTTTCTGTTTGTCTGTTCTCTATCCAATTCCACTAGTTTACAGAAACTCTTCCCTTTGCCAATTTAAAGTCGTGTCAAAAAAAAAACATTAATTATTTCCCCAGGTTTTTCGTAAGAGAGTTTTCACCAGAGAAGCGTTGTAAAGTTATAAAAATTTTGAAGAATTCTGTTTGATTTTGAAATGAGAATATTCATATTTCCTACCGGGGTATCATTTATCCAGTTCCTACCTCTCACTTACTGGAAAAGCATTTGAAATTTGGAACAAATGCAAGAAAAACAGCAAATTCAAGTGCATTTGTTCTTGAAAACAGAAAAAGAATTACTACCTTGGAGGCACGTTGTTGGTGTTTTTCGTGTAAATACCTAATCTCGGTTTTTAACGAAAAAGATCGTATAAAAAGTAAACTTTTAAAGTAAAAAAAGTAGGTATATTATAATAAAACAAATATAAAACTTATTTCCACTTTAATTTATTGACCGGTTACGGTAAAAAATGAAATAAATTCCAACAAAACTTTACTCAATATTTCCATTATTAAGAGGAAACCGGTCGGTATTTTGTCCATACAAACAAATTCCTCAATGGATTTTGACACTACTGCAAATGTTTTTTTTTTATATAATATAGAATTCACTATTAGCGTGTCGGCAGGTTTTGCTTTTTTTTATTAGTTACTTCTTATAAAAGTTAGGACCCTCCTAAAATCGTTAAAATTGCTTGGTTTGAACGCCATCAACAGACGTCCAGAATACAAACTAAACACGATATTTTTTGACAAGCAAAATCAGACATAGAGTATTTCCGTCTTATACGGTTAGAGAAAATCTTTAATATCGGTTTAGATTTGGAGAAGAAAAGTGGGGAAAATAAAACCTCGATTCTGATGATTTTATTTTCGTATTAGCAGCCTTAGGTGCAGGTTTCCCTTTCGCTCAGTATTCGGGAGAGTAATAGCGAAAGTGACAGCAATAGTTTGGTAAAATACCTATTTTTAAAATGTCTCAGTCAACGGGTTTCCTCTTAATAAGTCAAGTTTAATTTGAGATTGTGGCTTAAAAAATAGTTTATTTTTTCATTGTGATGATCTTTCTAGATTTTTTTCAACCGGAATTTTGTTCAGCACCTAAAATACGGCACAATAACATGATCGTGGTATTTTTGTTTTACTTCGTACGATGCCATAAACAAGTATCTCCTGCCATGGAAATTTCCGATGGTTATATACATCGATTGCTTCAAATAACCATTAAATTAGCCTTTTTTAAATATTATGGCGCGTTGAAGAGTGTGCTTCAAAATAGGATCTATTCAAAACCAGTGGAAATGGCGTTTAAATTCGCATTAGTGATATTTTAGAATATCCTAGGACATTTAATGTCTGATTCTGATAATGGTGTTAACGATAGTCTGGGAAATAATTCCTTAGACTGTTTCCCATACAAATCGATTTGTAAGCAATTTGATAAAGTGTTCAAACAGACATAAATTAATTGATCCAACTCTAAAGTTGGCGCCAACTAATGTTTAGTCAACAAGCAAAAAAACTACGAAAATGAATTAAAATTATTGTAATTAAGTAATAAATTTATTTTTATTCTCTAAGACGGGATCCAGAGCGTTATTTATGCCACAATAAAATTATAAAAATATTTATTTTTATCGGCCGAAGCTTCTATAGTTTCTATACCTGCTTGTAGATCGTCCATCCCTCCTTAGCGCGGTGGACTTCAACGGAATTAAAGATATAATATTTTAAATCGTTAAATAAACGTATTGTTCTTCGGTAGTAAACTTGGGAAAAAACTGCCTTTGTCCAGTTGGAAGATTTGTCTCGTAAAACACAAACTACGGCTTGCGTCACTCGAAAACACTTTTATTAAATATTATTTTTAATTGATAAACCAAAATCAGAAGGACGCGGGTTCAAGTCCCGTCGGCGACGTGTATCTTTTCTCGGGAGATTTTTCAATGTAGATAAGTGTTTCAGGCTAAGAATTATTACTTATAATAATTGTTACTTTTATTTAACATATTAGGATATTTATTTGTACACTTCGCGTAGGTACACTAAATTTAGGTCACATTGTTTTAATTGTGTTTACAAATAGTATACGATACTGCCACCATGGGTCGACCCACGGAGCCCTTCTTGACAATATCAAGGCGGTTACGGTGTTTTTACTTATGTCAACAGAATAGCACTAAATCCTAAACATGGGAACACCTCAGAACACGTTCTCCTAGTGAGGTGTCCACAAAACACAATTATTAACCTATTTACATACAGTTACTGATCATTGATAAATAACCCTTTTGAAGTAGAAAAGTTAGTAGAATGGTTATACCTCCTTTTGGCCCTTTCAATTCAATCGAATTCTGTGATCCAAAAGGCATCCGATTCGCAATCCGAAGGTCGCGGGATCGAATCCCGGCATGCGCAAATAAATTTTATTTAATTAATTTGTGTTATTTCACAGTACTTAAAAATAATAAATAGTTTATTTTCGGCACGTTCAAGAGTGGAACATACTCTCAGTATCGCCCTGATGTAAGATCACCATTCAGAACTGAGACGTTGCTTGAAATTGCTTAAGCCGTGTTTGGTGACTAGATCTGAATTCCTCTTCCCCTTCTCTTCCCCTCCCATTACCTCCAGCCTCACAATATACCCCAATTTGAGAATGGCATAGTCTCACTAACTCTAGACGGTTGGGATTCTTGTGCGATACTTACGTATTTTTTTTAAAAGTATAATTTTCAGTAAGCGTCATGGAAATGTCTACCTTACTCGCATTTTATAAAATATTCAATAAGGTAATCGCGAAGCTGTACATACAAACGTTAAATGTTTGAAAAAAGTATCCCTTTCCCACTTGTCGTAATAAAATAAACTAATATTTACGGTTACAAATATTTTCGCTTATTTTTTTAATTAATTTAAATAAATTTGTGCATTCAGCAATATTATTTTATAAAATTAAATTTCATTATAAAAATATGATTATAACTTATTATTTCATGTTTATTTTATTCAAAATATTGTGAGGAAAAATTCAATTATCCAAAATTCCTATGTACCCTCCAGAGTCATAACAATTTTATTAATTAAATTGAATTACTAATTTAATATAATGGTAGGTACCTACGATATTTTATTATTTTTTTATGTACTATTGCTGCACGAAAATTGTCCAGACTTTAAACCCTGAACCTGAACGTTTGTAACCCTTTTAGGTTTGTTTAGGACCCTACCTATTCAAACATAAAAGTACTTACTAATTACTATTAAGTTCCTACTTAACTCATAGATAATAGTGCTATTTTGTAAATTAATAAAATAATTAAACAAATTATTTTTGAAAATACGATTTTCAGTTGTCTGTGTAACTTACGGAACTCAGGTTCAATGAAATCAAATTTGCTTTGAATTTAAGTTTATTTTAAAAATTTCGAACTGACTGTGAGGAATTCAGAAAGCAATATAGTAGCTGCATAAGTAAAATGTTATAATTTAATAGAAAATTATTTTAGTTGTTATTTTTAAAATCTGTCTATATAAAATGAAAATTATACCGTGATTTTTTACAGATCTGCGCCTGAATACTGTAATAGCTTTGGTTCTAAATTGGTCAATTCAAATAAATAAATATCTACAGATACTTATCGATAGATTTATATGTATATTAATTATCAAATTATAGGTCTGCAATTTTGATAGACTGTTTGTTTGAATATGTTTATTGAGTGCAATCACCATTAATAAAATCAGGTTTAATAATAAATGGCGACTTAAGATGAAGCTATACGTGAAATCACTATTTAGATTAATCTTTACAACGAATCGGTTTACAGTACGAATATAAAAAAATATGCTACGGATAAATTGAAGCTTTAACTACCTTTTTTACGTAACAGAATAACAATAAAATTATTATTTACGTAACAAAAAAAATAAGCGTAAACCACTAAAAAAAAAGTTTTTTCATGACTTTACTATGAAGTAATGTAAGTAACAATTTTTAAAAAATACCCCTTTATGGCTAAGACTATTTTTGACGTTTTCTACGTTCTAACTTTTTTTCGTTCTTATAAAATTATGCACAAAAAAAATAAAAACCGCTTTGGCGCTTACGTCAAATTTTTAGAACCGTACTAATTCATACGATCTGCGCCCAACGCTTGTATTCCACCATAATGCCGCGAGCCGTGGCCAGAAACGGACGTGGGATCTGTGCCCGTGTTTTTGAAGTTTTTTACTTGCAATATACGTAGCGGATTCGTTGTTACAGCGAGCATTTTTGGTTCTCAAACAGCGTGAGCTCAAAATGAGTCGGCATCAACTATTCCTGATTTCAACTCTTTTGATGTTCAGAATGTTGTATCATTTGAGAAATTTTAGGTTGACGAATATAATGCTTAAATTCATTATCGGTAGGATTAATATTTTAAAAGAATAATTTTTAAATATATGTAGCTGTGAGCTGTTCCTTGAAAATGTCTAATACTGAGATTTGCTTGCCGGGGTTTGAACCCGCGATATATTGTATTTGTTTAAATTATGCTCTTTTAGGATAAATTCAGAATAGGTAGATACAAATTATTTATTTTCACCGTTTTTTTAAGTGTGTGTATCCATAAATTGATGTATATAATATACAATATTTTTAAACCTAGCTGTGAGTTGTTCCGTCATCATTTCTAATACTGAGATTGGTTTGTTGATTTATTTGCAAAAATTTTAGTTGTAAATAAATTTTACAAAAATTTTAAATGCGGAAATTTGATAAAAGTGTATGTAAATTTGATAAAATTATATATTCCTAGTTTTGTAAAAGTATGTATTAGTTACATTTTGTGAATATATATACATATTATATTTCACTTAATCAAGTTTCTTTTTATTAATATATGAAGCTGGGAGCTGTTCCTTGATAATGTCTAATACTAAGATTTGTTTGCCGGGGTTTGAACCCGCGATATATATTGTATTTGTTTTAATTATGCTCTTTTAGGATAAATTCAGCATAGGTAGATGCAAGTTATTTGTTTTCACCGTTTTTTTTAAGTGTGTGTATCCATAAATTGATGTATCTAATGTACAATATTTTTAAACCTAGCTGTGAGTTGTTCCGTCATAATTTCTAATACTGAAATTGGTTTGTTGATTTGTTTCCAAAAGTTTTATTTGTAAATGAATTTTACAAAAATTTTAAATGCGGAAATTTGATAAAAGTGTATGTAAATTTGATAAAAGTAGGGTAGACTGGGGATGGTTGAAACACTTTTACTTTAACTAGGTGTAGTAATATTTCTTTTGTAATTATGGATAAGATGTTTGTACTAGATGTTCTATGATCTATCGATTTATCAAATTAAATTTATTGGATGGCCACAACTCGTACTGGTAAGCTACAATGACCACTTAAAGACGATGGGAAAAACTGTTTCAATTATCCCCATAGTGTGGACGATTGAAACAGTATGTGGGGATAATTGAAACACTCTAAATATCTATGGAATAATTGGAATAATTGTAATCAATGTTAAACATTTTCATTATTAAAACAGTACTCAATGAGATCATGAATAGTGATTAAACAAATCACAAGTATTTTTAAAATTATTAACATAAATGTCTTGAAATGAAACAACTTTAAATATATTTTTTATTATTTATGTTAACGTGCTCTTAGTTATACTTATTATGAGTATTTGGCATAATCAACATACTTTTACTGCGATATTATCCTGGAGCAGAATAGAACGGTATTAAAAATAAGTTTTTTGCTTTCATACAAAAGTGCTTGTTTCAACCATCACACTGTTTCAATCATAACAATGTAGAATTTACCTCTAAATTAAGAGCATTTTTTGTGTGTAAAATTCAACAATTAATACGTCGACAAAATAAAAAAATATTGAATTTATGGTTTGGGATGTGACATCATTATACAAAATATCGCAATATTTGAGTTTTTTTTTTAAAATAATCTGTTAAGTGGCATTAAAATCTATTAAACAATTAAATATTATCTATTAAAAGAAAAGAAAAATCTGGGTGTGCAATTCACATGCGGTAGAAATGAAATATACAGAAAACTAAAGTAGACAAGAGTGGGGACTACGAAACACTTTTTTTTATCAATGTGAAGGGTGATTTTTTTTCATATTTTTGTCCTCGGATTCCAGTGCACCTTTTCCTATTCATTGGTCATCTTATTTGTGGTTTCTTCTTCGGACTCTCTAGGTGTAGTTTTTTTTTCCTGTTTATTTTGGAATGGTTTGAAGACTAGATATTGATTTTACAAAATAATATCCTTTTTTGATTTCGTATGATTCGACCGCGATGAATGATTATCAAGTTATAAAAGAACTTTGCTATCTAAGGACGAAATGGTGTATTTTTGAAAATGAATAAGAAATTTGGTAAAATCTTCTTCTTGCATCAAGACAGATTTGTTCGTGGTACCGATACTACCAATCAAACTATCTTTTAAGAAATGGCTTAATTGATACGTAGAAATGTGAACATCGGCGGAATTGAGTTGCCAATTGCATTTGCCGCTACAGACAGTTATGAAAGTTCCTCGTTCGGCCGACGTTACTGCATCTACTTGCCGAGTTCCTCTCCTGGCTATAAACCGATTAGGTTTTTGAACAGTTGTGACACCGGTCTCATCTACGTTATAGACGTCCTTTGGTTCAAATTTAAAACTATCCATAACGTTCGCTAAATTGTTGAAAAATTCATCAACATTATGTCAATTAAAACTTGTTGCTTGTGCCATACTCGTGGCTTGGGCACATCTTATAGATAATAAATTCTGGATGGCGCGCAAAAATCCTCGGAGCCATTCTATTCCGGCCATCCCATTTGTGTACCATGAATCTGGCCTTGCCAGGTTATACCGTGTGGTCAAATCAAATGCCAATTGTCTTAAATCTTTTGAAGATAGCCCAAAATAGGTAAATGTTGGCTGTTTTTTAGCATAATTTGCAACCTCGGTTTCTTGAGAAGGGGAACACACTTTCTTCATAACATAATTTTTTTTTGTTGTTTTGTACTTACATAATTGATAAAACAATGTATACTATTAACGTTGATTTTTTTTTAGTTATAAATGTAAAAAAATCAATAAAGATATGATATTACGAAATTGTCACGTGAGGGTGTGTGACGTCGAATGTGGTCGAATGAAATCGACTTCATCAACCAAGATCACAGAAGTTCACCATTTAAGATCACAGAAGTACATTCGACTTAATGATTTGAATTTGAATAATACAAAATTTTCTCTCAGTGTGGACGATTGAAACATGGTTATGATTGAAACGTTGCAATCATCCCCACACGGTTGTTCCAAACATCCCTACGCTGCAATTTCTGCTTCAAAGTCAAAAACATGCTTTTTAAGTAGACATTAACGCCACGCAAATGCATTATAAATACTCTTAAATAGATAAAGAAGAGAATGTAATGAAACATTTCGTCAAGCTGCGAGAGTAAAATGAGTTATAAGATAAGCAATAATGTCTTAAATATTTACGTTTTAGTGCGAAATTCAATAATGTCCCCTATGCACGATTGAGTCACTCGCCGGCTACTGCACTTTTGTAGAAACGTCCCAACAGACCTAACGGAGTTTCGAGTGTTGTATCACACTGTTACAACACTGTATTATAGTTTTCGAGTAAATTGAGATGTTTCAATCATAACGTGTTTCAATCGTCCCCAGTCTACCCTACATATACCAAATTTTGTAAAAGTATATATTAGTAACATTTACATTAGTTTATTAGTATGTATTAGTTACGTATATATATATATATATTACATTTCACTTAATCAAGTTTCTTTTTATTAATACATGTAGCTGGGAACTGTTCCTTGATAATGTCTAATACTAAGACCCGCAATCTCCGGATCGCTAGCTGGCAGCCTTTCCCCTCTACCATGGAGACCGTCGAAATTTTACTTATTATTTTAAAATATTATATTGCATTCGTTTTAATTATGCTCTTTTAGGATAAATTCAGCATATGAGGATGCAAGTTATTTATTTTCACCGTTTTTTTTAAGTGTATGTTTCAATAAACTGTATCAAATGTACAATATTTTTAAACCTAGCTGTGAGTTGTTCCGTCATCATTTCTAATACTGAGTTTGGTTTATTGATTTGTTTCCAAAAATTTTATTTTTGTAAATTAATTTTACAATTTTACAAAAAATTTTGAAGTGGAAATTTGAGTATATGTAATTTGGGTATTTTGAAAGTGTATGTAAATTTGATAAAAGTACATACCTATACCTAGTTTTATAAAAGTACGTATTAGTTACATTTTGTTAACATATATACATATTATATTTAACTTGAATCAAGTTTCTTTTTATTAATATTTATATGTATTTAAAATAATATGTATTAATAATTCACTTTCATAAAATTTTTTAGATTGTAAATAAATAAAATCAATTCAAATTTTATAAACATTTACTTTTATTAGCATTCCCCATAGTTTGAGGATTCTCGATCCGCTCTTGCCTCGGCCGCTGCTGGTAAAATAGAATTGACGGTATTCATCCACCGGGTAACAAGGTATGTGTAGAAGCATCGGCGAACGGAGATCTCGCTGGGCGCTTCTTACGTATTGCAAGCACCACGTCATAGCAACAGTATTTATTTCAAATTACTTGCCTCGTGCAAATCAGACCAAAATATGACGGTACACGGCGCTCGGTTTTAGATTTAATAAAACACAAGAATCGAAATATTTCTAGCGTTTATATTCCTCTTAAAGGCCATTGTTTGTATAATAGTTTATTTTGACAGACGTACGTACCAGCTAAGGAAAATGGTCGTGGTAGGTAGATATCTAGCCGCGCACAAACTTAATATAATAATGAAACAAAAAATACAAAACAGGGCCCGCCTTTGCAGAACTAACACAATTTTACGATCTCCGTGAATAAAATCCTTAACAAAAACTTGTACTTTCTACATTACGATTTGTACCGTTTACAAAATTATGAAAGACTAGCGCAGACTTCCCAATTTAGGAGGCGGGTATGTGTATCGCCGCCCTATGAAACATTTGTTGGAAACCAACACTCCTGACATAGGTCACCCCAAGTTCATGGGCGGAGGTTGTCTAGAATGTCTAGGTCTTGTTTACTCTCAACACAGCATCCCCAAATATGACATAGGCCTTGAGGATTTTTTTCCTCAGGGCATCCTGTGTGCTGCTATGGTAAAAAAATACAGTTCCATTTAATAAATTGAAAATAATTTTATTTTTAAAATATCGTAGATACTTGATCGCTTGTCCGAATCCTTTAATCAGTTCTAATTTTGAAAATGAGACTTAAATTCAAAGCTAATTTGAGTTCATTGAACCAGAGTTACGCAGGACGCAGATACCACCGAAATCAGTATTTAAGTCTTAATTTGTATAGAATCAAATCTGCCACTGCCTTAGGATTAGATCGCGTAATGTTTATATGTATTTTCCTAGTCAGACAGTATTTTTCTTACGGTGACCGGACAACTCAGAATGAAATCAACTCAGAACCTCCTTCGAAAAGTGATGAATTTAAAAAAATATGATTAAATAGGTTACGTTAGGTTAGTGTTATCGGCTATTTAAAAATATTTTTTTTTATATCTTTAACTGATGTTTCAAAGAAGTGTTAAGTTGACTTGATTCTGAGTTGGCACTGAACCTTTTCTTACATCTGTTTTATTGTATTTATTTATTTCTTTTATTACATTAGTTACATTTATACAGAAAAATTACATAATAATAATATTTCAAATAACTGTAGATGTTAAAATGTGTACAAGTGTTATTATGTCTTGTACGTTTTAAGTTCCTAGTTCCTAGCTAGGCAGATTGCCTGTTCTAAGGAACCAAATGCTGGCGAAAAATGCCAAAAACGTATGAATAAAAAAAAACTAAACAAATTGTTATTGTTTTTTTTTGTAGCTTAAATATGTGCTAAGTTTTTACTGATTGTGCACTAATAGTTAACCATGTATAATTTTAAGTTTTAAGTGATATTATTTAATAATTTTTCAGACTTAATCCTACCTAAGCCAATCAACCATTAAGTTATAAATGTACTGGATTTTATTATACAATTTTACATCTGTAAAATAATTTCTGTGTTTGAGGAGATCGTTTAAACTCTGTTCTTGAAAGTTTCGTTTAAAAATCACGAACAGCATCAGTAAGTAGTACTTACTTAAATTACGTAATAACTTTATTACCAGTTCACATAATAAAATGTTATATTACAGATGTTGTCTTCCCTCAAATTAGCTTGCCGCTCCCACTGCAATGGAGCAAAAAATACGAAATTCCGACAAAAAAGTGTTTTGCCTTCTGCCGATGAGAAGCCGAATAATAATATGAGCCAAGGATATTTGGGTAATTAAAACGATAATTTGCCTTGAATAATTATATAAGTTGGGTAATAAGCAATAATAATAATAAGTAATATTCATCTACTGCGAGGTCCGCCATGGTTCCAAAGGCCGGAATAAGCACATAAGCACGTGGGCTAAATTAGACATTCAATTTTTTATTTCTCAAATAAAAGAAATTTAATGTCCTAAACATATTCAACACATGCATTATACATTCTTGCTAAACACACCAATCCCTCCAGACTAATTTCTTCGCTTTTCTGAACAACTCATATAGGTTTCATAGAAATCGTTGCGTCTCTCTTACTATCCTAGTGAAAAATATGATATGAACGATGTTAGAATGAAAAAAAGACCGCGCTTTATATTAAATTCTAAAAATTAACCACAAAAGAAGTCAAATGTATACCTTTATGAAATCAAAGTTTCGGATCGCAATTCGAAAAAGATTTATGAAATTTTGGGAATTTTGTGTAAATTGTTTTTGTTGTTAATTATTTTTATGTTAATTATTTGGAAGTACAAAAAAATTAAGGTAATATTAACGTTTATAATGCTTTTGCCTAATAAAAGGTGTATTTGTGTGTGTTTTTTCATCAGTAATTTTAGTTAGAATAAACGTAAGGTGACCATTTTTAAAACTTTTTTTATATTGACGTGCAAAATTTTTATACTTAAAATTTTTTGTTTATTTCTATTTATAAATAGCGTATTTTATCACCTTTCTTAAATAGCTTTTAGTTTTCGGATATGTTCACAAATATTCCATTTATTTGGATTTTTTTGCACATCGGAAAATTTTTTATCCTTACAAAATATGCTCGTAGTTGAGGTATGAGGATTTAAAATGCACTCCCTTGGAAATAGAAGAAAAGTATATGCTCCAAAATAGACTATTGTGAACTCTTGCTTGTCATATCTCATCGTCCACCAAATCTAGGCAAAAGACTAAAGACTAAATCTAGCAACGAGGCAAAATAATTACTAGTTTTGTGAAATTAACATTAAACGTTAATATTTATAATGCTCCATCGAGATGATAATGTAATTACATGATTTCAAAGTACTTTATAATAATATTATGGTCCATAGCGGTTTCCAGATGTCTTTTACCACTTACCATAATTATTTCCAGTACCTACTAGCTTACAAGCTGTGGTTGTTAATTAATAGACAACACTGGTGACATGAGATAATATTGCCAACTGTTTGCTGTTCGTAATGGCGCGTTTGTAATTATGCAATAAAACGTATGGCAACAATAATTACTGAAAGTTTTAATCCGTTATTTTGTAAAATGTATTTTTCGCCCCTAAGAGAAACTGGAAAGCGTTTTGTCCATACAAAAGTATTCCCCAATTTCCTCTCTGGAATTTGACACTACTGCAAATATTTTTTAATACACTATAGAAATCGTCCACTAGCGGTCGATAAGTTTAGCTTTTTTTGGTATGTTCCTTCATGTAGGAGTTTGACCTTTAAAATTGTCAAAATTGCCTGGTTTGAACGCCATCAATAGATGTTCAGTATATATTTATTAATGTATTTACTTATTCATCTATTTAATATTTTTGTTTGTTTGTTTATTTATTTATTTATTCATTTATTTATTTATTTATTTACGCCAATTTAGGCTTTTATATATATATATATATAACAATATAACAATATTTACAAAATTATACTCCTAAATCGTGCAGGAAACGACTGTTTAAAACACTTGCACAAAAATAAATATAAAATAAAAATACTATTGAGTTTGATCCACACAGTATGTAGGTATAAAATATAAAAAATCCAAAATAGTTTTTTTTCTTTCAGCCGACAAAATGCTGTTAATGTGTTAGTCAATTTAAATAGCTTTATCAAAATTTTCCCCTACTTGGTGAAAAAAACTTTAATAAGGTTTGCTTGTATATTAAAATTGATGTACTAAAAATATACTAAACTAGATAATGTATTTAAAAAAAAAACGAAACGGATAGACATAGAGTATTTTCTTCTAATATAGTTAGTGCAAATATTAAAAATCGGTCCAGTTTTGGAAAAGAAAAATTGGGACTACAAACCTCGATTTTGATGATTTTATTTAGGAATTATTGGCCTAAGGTGCAGTTAATAATAATAATAATAATAAAAACGTTTTTTCATTAATAGATTCTTTTTTACAATAGGCATACATTTCTTCTCTTATCATTGATTCTATTCATGAAAATGTCACTGCTCAGCTCAGCTACAATACAGTATTTCAGTATATACAGTATTTATTGGTTTTCAGCAGTGCCTCCGTTATCCCTTTCGCACAATTTTCGAGGGGTGTAAGAATGGCAATGACAGCAACAGTTTGGTAAAATACCTTTTGTTCAAATATCTCGGCGACTGTTTTTTCTCATAACACCAAAAATGTAATAGGACACTTTGAATGTTCTATTATGTACTCACAAGCTTGAGTTATGATTGTTAAAAAAATCATAGCTTATGCAAGCAACGACTCACCATTTAAAGAAAAAAAAAGTTTTGTAAGCATGTTATATTATCAATTCATTCGTAATAATATGATCTGTTTATCATCATTGCAAAAAGTAGAGGGTCACTTATTAATTACGCCTCGATTAAGTTGTCAAGGTCGTCGGCGCTCTGAATGATCTGCGTTCAGTCAGTTCAGAGCCGAATACATGGATACAGTCTACGGTCAGTATTCACTAGCCACTAGTCAGTAGTCAGTAGGTACCGGATACCGGGCCCTGTGTGTGTAGTCTCATGTTTAAGTGGTGGCGCTACGCGGCCACACTAAAACCCAGCCGCTGGCACCATCATTTCAATGACATGTTTGTTACTCAATCCAGTGACAGTGTTGCGCACTGTCCATGTACTAGTGTGTATAATATATCAAGATTGTAATTGAATCTTAAAAAAACAACTCAATCTAAGTAGCAAAACTTTATAATTACCGTGAGAAACACAGTTGCGCCATTTCAGAAATGGATTTCTTACAGCAGCGGTTCGACAATCTGGTGTGTTAATATGGAAGCTTTGCTTTTCTACCAAAAAATATAAACGTTTTCTTCAAATTTCCCATTATTATTGTTTAGATGGATAAGTCCTGCATTAGTCACCGTAATCATGTAATCTTAATCAACTGTGTCTTTGCAAAGCTTATCGAGGTAATATTTGGTGTTCCACCAGGATTCCACCTAGGTCCGCTCATGTTCAACATTTATACTAATGATTTGGATCATGTTTTCAGATTTCCAAATAAGAACATAACGCTGACGACAAGAAAATATTTAAAGTTGTTCGTTCTCTCTCTGACTGTGCTGCGTTACAAAATGACTTGGATATTTACTGCAAATATTGCGAAGTTAACTGTTTAAACATTAACGTGTCAATTAAGTGCCACACTTTGACATTCACCAGAAATAAACATATTATTAAATATTCTTATTCCCTCCACAACGAATCTCTAAAACGCATGGTAAAGATCTAAGCGTTTACATTCAAAGCAAACTTAAAACTAACTTTAACATTAATAATCTACAATCTAGCAGAAAAAACATGTGAGCCATTTTTTTCTTTGGAGCGATAAGGTAAAACGTGCTGATACAGCCATATCAACAGTAACTGAATTTTTATTTATTTTTTATATTCAATAATTTTATTATTAAATTAATAAAAACAGTTTATTTATGAACAGGTTCTGCTGGTAGATTATAATAAAACAAATAAAAAACTTTATTCCACTTAATTTTATTTGACCGTAACCGGTTTCAGCTCGTCAGAGCCATCTTCAGACTGGTACAAATAATTCTTAGCCTACGGTTTATATACATAACATATGGGGGAGGGGGAGAGGGGTAGTCTACAAGGATTTTAATGAATTGTTTTTGTTACTGAGTCGTTTTAGACTGTCGAATTTCTAAGTATTTTGGTAATTCCCGTGGGCCAATTACTTTGGGTTTCTGCCGGTAATTATTATTACGCGTGACAGCTGTTTCGCCTTCTGAGGGCATTATCAAACTGTTTGATGATACCCTCAGAAGGCGAAACAGCTGTCACGCGTAATAATAATTACCAGCAGAACTTGTTTATAAATAAACTGTTTTTATTAATTTAATAATAAAATTATTGAATATATAAAATAAATAAAAATTAAAATGGAGTTCTACAAATTAAACTTGAAAACAATAAAAAAAAAAGTAACAGAATTGTTACAATTTTCAAGAAATGTAACATACTTCAAATACTGTTTATAATTGAAAGTTGTTTGTTGTTATTTTGTTACCATAGCTTAAGAAAACATACGTTGTGCTGTTTATCCGTTAATTAGTAAAAGGTTAATTTTAATGGCGCATATTTAATTACTGTAAACGGATTAGAAATAATGTGTTGCATTTCCCATTAGATAGCCATTCAAAGATATTGAATATAGTTGACTAACAGTGTGTTGTTTTGTATTTTTTCAGAATGCACGTTTGGAGGAGTTGGTCGGGAGCTGGGCTCCACATGGTTTGCTGACCTCGGTCCCCCATTCGGGGTCATGTACTGCATCAAATGCGAGTGCACACCTGTAAGTAACTACCCCTTAATTTACTAACCAACTGTAATCTAATAGTGTTAAACCAAACCTGACCTGCTAAATAGGACAGCCTCTTCTTGGAATGCTATAATTTCAATAATCTGTCAATTTATCATTTCCACACGTTAAAAAGGAGTCGATAATCCAATCAGTAGGATGCACGGTTACAAGTTGGGTGGGTTGAGTTCGATACTCACAATGGATATCAACTTTTTAGAAGACGTTAAGCTTTGTGAAAAGGTCTGTACAATAAATCTTAAGATTGAGACCTTTTGTTACATGACATAAATAGACGATGAGTAACGCACTCACTCGGACAACAAAACTGGAATTAGAAACGTTGCTTGCACTTGCTATAATTATATGTAGGCATCAGATTTGGAAAGCTAGGTACACAAAGCTTCCTTTTTCTTTATTTTTCTTTAACTGGGGTTATTTCAATTATGAAATACCTATCGAAGAATTTCGTGGAATTCAGCCAACGAAAATAACCATTGCCTATAGGAAGATAGAATTCTTATAAATTTTCATAGCAGTAAATTTTTGTATTAGATTTGGTTTCATCACATGTAAAGCCTTCATTTGATGATTGCAGAGGTCTCTTCCTCTTAACACATTTTTTTACCACAAATAAGTGAGTGCGCCGAGAGGTCCCGATTTGGGTCCACCCACAAAAAAGAGCTTTTATGATCCGTAAAAGGAAAGCGCCACGGACAAAGCCCGACTGCCAAAGCTCCTTGAAGCGTGTAACGAGCTTGTCTTGTAAAGTTCATGTCGTGCAAATGGCCAGACGCGGCCTGAAGTAGGTAACGACAATACAGAATACAACCTCCCATCAAAACGCCTCACTTACAAGACGAGATGAAATCAACTAATATGGATACCATTTCTTAGCTGAATGAAATTCCGATTAAAATACCATCACAGAACTTTTGCCCTTGAACAATGAAACATTTTACACAGTTTTTAGCGAAATCGACTAATTTACCCATGAATGTGATGGTATGTAAGTTTTACTGCAACAACGAAACCAAGCAAAGAAATTAATGAAAATGTTGACAAAAAATGAATTAAAGCTTCTCGAATGTGTGTAAACCATGTATATGTTTATATTGCAGTTAACAAAAACAAATAACAATATAATAAACTCAACATCGACCACCATAACACGGGCACCAGCCTAGCATGGTGGTCGAAAAATCCACTAATGTTACCTCAATTTTTGATTTAATGAATAAAGAAAATTTAAAAAAAAAAAAAAAAAAATATCCGTAATTTAACTTTAGCCACCACATTTTATGTTTACACCATTCATCCCAACAAACTGTTGAACTTTATGATATAAATTAATAAGTCGCTTTTCCTAACGTTGTTTATCATCACAGATTTTATGGTTTTAAGTTGATTTTTGTCTTGAATTAAAAGAAAATTGCTGGATATGTACATAAATTATACCAATGCAAAAAGCCTTTTTTTGTAAATAGGATTTTTTAACGTGAAATTGGTAATGATTGGAAAAGATTACAATAATAATATAGAGTTGTAATGGTTTAAGGCTTTCGTAGTTCAGGCCGTCCGATCAATGCGTTCTTTTCTTCAAGCCGCGCCCGCAGGGTGCGACGTCTGTGACTCATATCGTGCCATTGCCGAGACGGCGAGCGCAGTCCATAGAACACAGGCCACAGAGCTTAGAGAATGGACCATAGACCGTAGATCATGGAATCTAGAACTTAGAGCTTGCTGATGTGTTGCGGGTTACAGGGGCTGGGCTGGATAACTATTATTATTACGATTGTAGTCTAAATTCTGTTGTAATAGTACCACTAACTATTTGCCGACTCTTTAAGGTATTAAATGTGTATGGGTGACTTTATTGAACTTGAAGATTTAGTTGTGGGAAGGTAATAATAATAATAATGTTTGTATTATTTCTATAGCGTTTTTATCGTGAGAAAATCACCCCAAGGGCGCTTTACAACTTAGTTTATATACATGTACAAAACCTCGACCTTGTCACTTAGACTTATAACCACCAATAACCTCCTAAAGTTAAGATTTATTGCTGGTGGCTTATAATTAAGATTAAAAACTTAATTAACAAGACTTGTAACTAGTGACTTAAAACTATATAGGTACATATTTATGACCGGTGGGCAATTATACTATGGAGCGCCGGCGTCCTCAAAGACACCTATCTACCTTGGAGATTTTAAATTGGAGCGAGCTGTCACAAAACCGAGATGAGTGGAGGAAGACTCTTGAGGAGGCCAGAACCCACCAGGGGTTGTAGAGCCAAGACTGATGATAATGATGGTTAATTGTACACAATACTTGCAACTTACAACTACGGCTTAAAACTAGACTTAACTAAATACGTACCTATTTACATACATTTAGAAACACGTATTGTTATGATTTCTGCCCGTGCTGTCAGTGGTAAGACTGGTAAATACCTAAAGTATAAATTCAAAACTTAAAAGCGTTTAGTCTCTAGTAGAAAATTTTGTTAAAGAAGAAGCTGGTGTTTTTGATTTCTTTCCGGTGTAGTTATCCACACAAAAGTGAGTCTACTGAAATGTTACATATATTTTCCCTATGTTATTTCTCACGATAGCTTTCTCCAGTAGCGTCTACATACAAAATAACAACAATAACATTTATTAGCTGCATATAACCTTGCTATTTACATAACGTGTTAAAAACAGTTTGTTGCACGGAAGCATAAAAAGGTAAGATGAAATACAAACGATGAAAAGAAATAGTGGAGTTGGTAGGTATCTACTCATATAGAAAGGATATTAATATAAATTTATAGCTGGAGCATTAATACAAAGTGACAAATATAGACACATAATGTCAATGCATAAATTAGCAACTGACAAGGGCAAATAGACGACCATAATAGTAACTTATTCATAGATATTAGTGTCTATAGTTATAATAGAGCAATTAAAGTGGTCAAACAGATTTGTTTGTTTCTATTTTTACATTTCAATTTAATATATTGTAGGTAAGCTAGATAAAAAAAATAGATTAAGTCTTAAATAACTATAAAGAAGAAAGTCCGTTTGTATAAAGTAGCAGGAGGCTTAGATTAGTGAGTTCTAGAGACTTGAATTTTGTTCAGTTCTGTCTAAATCTTAATTTCAATCAGTACTCTGGAGGATAAGTTTTTAGATTTTCACGGCCAAAAGCATTTTCGTTGTTAGTTTTTGGGGTGTTATGCTACCTCCTACTATAGCCGACGTTTCGGACAGCGTTGCAGTGTCCATCATCAGGGCAGATCCGGTAGATGACATCTACGGATCTACCGGATCTGCCCTGATGATGGACACTGCAACGCTGTCCGAAACATCGGCTATAGTAGGAGGTAGCACAACACGGCATAACACCCCAAAAACTAACAACGAAAAGTACTCTGGAGTTTTGAAATATCATTTATATATTTCAGTTATTGGAGATTTTCGATTAGGATCTCAGGAGGTCGGTGGGTAATGTAAGACTACATACAAGCTATATTTAAGAAAAATATATCTAAATATGAGCGTACTAGGGCAAGCCACGTGTGGTTACCACTAGTAGATTATGAAAAAACTAAAATTGGCGCAATCTTTGATAATTATTTGGTTTTGAAATGAGAATATTCATAGTTCCTACCGGGATGATATTTTTCCAGTACCTAACTATAATATTGCTGGAAAAGTATTTGAAATTTGGGACAATAGCAAGAAAAATATAAAAATCGAGTGCCTTTGTTTTTGAAAAAACAGAAAAAAGAATTGGGACTACCTTGAAAGCAAGTTGTAGGTGTTTTTCATCTAAATAGTTCCTCGTTTTTGAACTAAAAAGATCATATTTAACGATCTCTAAAGTATACAATATCCTTTTGTTGTGGTGATAGTTACCTCGAAGTACCGCGGCGGAACTGTATAATTAAATTGCGATTGTGTTATGTGTTCTTTCGCAGAGGTAAGTGATTGGTTATCCTTTTCCTTGCATCCCCTACACTTATTATCACCCAATTCTAGCAAACGCCATTTCGTCTCGTTTCATTTTTTGTATTAATAGTCATTTCCAAGGAATTTGAATCTGTAATTCCTAAGCAGTTTTGAATGCAACAATACGTATTGTTAACATTTATTTTTCAAAATATCATTGAAGTGTCATTGAAAAACTAAAACCATTAAGTTATTTGCCGGAACACAAGGCAGGTCAACTTATTAAAGAAAGCATTGACCCCGCATATTACGATGATGCATTCGCCAACACATTTCACTCTAACAAACAAATAAAACATATCCACATAACATTATGTTGTGTTATGACTTATTATGTTTCTTATGTCACGAGCGCAGAGACAATAGGCATTCTTAATACCGAAATACATAATATTACAATTTACACAATATGTATGTTTGTATGTGCTAATTTATAACTCGAATAGTGCTCGATAAGACGCTTGCGGTTTTTTCAGAGACTGACTGAGTCATCGACATGTTAAGACGTAGATACTCAGTGTTTGGATATATTATTATTTTTATGGCTTAAAATAAGTTACATTAGTCATTAAGATGTTAAATATTGAGGAGAACATACAATGAACGACATTATTTTTTTTTAAATCCTCTAATTTTACTTATAGGAACCTACCGCTTCTTAAGTGATTATAAACCGACAGTGTGATTGTGAAATGTGATGTGAATATCCATACAATACGAAATATGAACCTTTTAAAATTTCAAAATTTCATAATTTAGGCAATTTCTTTGGCTTAACCAAGGAGTAGAAAGGTATGAATTGATGACAGTTTTCTTTCAAATTAGTATTAAAAAAAGGTATATATTTCACTTCTATTTAATATCTGTTCATTGATACTTATGCACATTGATAGTTCAAATGATTGCAGAACACTTGTGAGCGTGCAACTCGGCCATCCAGAAAAAAACTGTGATTTCCGATTAATTGAAACAGCCATTACTTTGGGTTTTTTTCCTGAAATCCTTGGAATATCTAAAACGCATCGCGCATGCCTAAACCAAACCCAATTATACATAGAGATAACGGGACTAAGCTCATTAGTTTTTGGTATTCGGTACTTGAAAGCTACACCATAACTAAGCTCAGAAAACCACATTTATCTAACTTATTATTAAACTGAAATGCCGGCCCTTGGAGGATTCATATATTATTTCTAAATACATAAACACACCTCACCACAATCTATAATCTACATATCTTCCCTGATGATGAACACTGCAACACGGCTTAGTACCTACCCAAAAGATATATGACAATAATGTTGATGGATGTATAAAGATATTTTAAGACCAATACTTCAATTACCAAGACAACATTTGTTTACTAAACTCATTTTTGATCAAATTCATAGGTTTTATGCAATTTTATCGAAGTAAGTCTCATACATTCATTTTCTATTTTTTAGTGCCCTCTTTCAGTACAATATTGTGCATCTCATTATTATAAACTCACCGTAATACTTTATCGACTAACCCAACCGTACAACTCGTAAGTCATCCGATGATCAATACGAGATACCAGCCTACTTCTACCAGATCTTCATCTCCTTGAGCCGGAACGCGGAAATCGTGAGGCAATCATATAGGTAATCTTTTCCAATGTCGCACTAAACATGATACAATAGTGAGAGCTTTGTGTCTGGCTCTGGCGTCTACCACAGCTAGACATAGACTAATATGGATAGACATAGGCTACAAAAGTATCCTCATTATCGTAAATTTTTAATCACGGTTTGAGCTTGTCTCTCGAAATTACTGAGTGACATTCAGAATCGTCCATTCCACAGAAAACTTCTAAAGGTCATACCAGAGACTCTTGTCTCCTTGAAAAATTTTGCACACTATCTGTTATTGTATTTTAACAAGAAAGGCTTTTTGAATTTTTGACCTATAATTTTTGCAAACAAATATATTGTCCAGTTGCTTGTGGAACAGAAAAAAATGCTATCAAAATATGTATTCAGCTTTTTGTTTACTCAACACAATATTATATTTTATTTTAAGTGTGGTCTTACTGTTGGAATGTTGTTGCATTAGGTTATATAGGCACGTAATATTATTTGTTTATTGAAGACAATATTAGTGATTTCCAAACCACAATTTGGCACGGAAAAATCATAAAATACGAGTATATACGGTCGCATCTAGGAAGCTCGTCGCATCTTGCAATCATACACATACAATTCAAGGTTTTACTCATTAAGTTATTCCAATAACCAAAATAAACTCTATATTATGTTTTACATTTTATTTCTGCTTCCCTGGTATACTGTTTCCAGACATCACCCATTCAGTATCAGTTTTAGAAACTCAATTTTCGAACCTCATTTGTGGTTTTAAAGTTGACCAGTTTTCACTATCCACTATCCAGTATCTCCTAACATCCTTACTTTACAGATACCGCGGTACAAATAACCCACAGAGCAGTTTTTTCTTCACAGAATCTCCACTGAGCTCTGTAGTCACTGGTCACTGCCAGTTGAGGTACTCCTTGTAAGCTCCATTGTAGTATTATGGGTGTAGTAGTACCAGCTGTGTATGTAGTACAGAGGCTGCTAATCTGTACGTATCATCTTTCTTTCCTCCGATGACTCACCGCCGATCCGTCTCGTATCGGCGTATCATGTATAAATTGTATAGTATAGTATTTATAGGTGTATGCAGCCATATTGCCGATATAAGTAGGATAATTTCTGCCACAGGGCGTGTAGGAAATTATTTAAAAATATATATTTTGTGGTTAATTTGACATACATTGAATATTTGTATACATGACATAGAAATGTATGTTTATAGTCGTATCACGCCATATTCCTTTTGTCATTATTTTTGGACATTATCGGTGCCAGCACCTTTATCACGGTATATTAATTAGGATAAACCATACTCTGAATATAATATGCTTAACATATTATAATAATTGTTATTACGCGTTTGAGTTTTTCATAATCTAAAAATGCGCTTAAATTAAGAAAAAATATTTTTCTTATTGTGGCAACATTTTGATCTAAGTACTCACTTTTGAGATAATCTGTGAGAAATATATTTAGGATACAGGCGAATCCTCCAGTTAATCTTTTACATTATCTTGTTAATTACTTATCTATTCTTTTAATACAAGCGAGGGAGATGCAAGACCAACATTGCGTTTATCCTTCGAAGGAAGTGAGCTTTCACAATTTGGCAGACGGGAAACTGCCGCCCCGGGAAACAATTTTTGGATAACCAACACCTCTACCATAGGTCACTCATAGTGGATCGCTACGTTTGGTGACTTAGCAGGAGTGCCCGGGCTCATCGGGTGAGGTTTGTTCGGGTCTTGGCGGTGGAAGCGTCTGTCCACGTGCTGCGTGGCGGGCAGGCCTTTTGATATCTCCAGCCTCACCCAACCCTCACATCTTTCACGTTTCAAGAACTTCCTTTCCTTCCTTTCCTTAAAAGATCCTCCACACAGATGAGATAGGCCCTGGTGGAAATTAATTTCATCGGGTCCTCTTGTGTGGAGCTAATGTAACAAAAACATTTAAAAAGTACACAGACGTATATAGTTTGTCTTATCATTTGTATCACAATTATTCGGTGTTTAAGAAAGAGCCGCAGCATTATAATCACAAGGAACGTATGTTTATTGGCTTTTTGTGTCTTTGCCGTGCCGTAAGCGTGAAAAAAATATAAAAGCAGCCTACGGCAATAATTCATGGTTTTTAAAGCTTTTAATGCAATTTTTATTAGAATAATCCTCTTTTTAATAATCTTTGTAGGCTCCCATTAATGTAATATTTTATAATTGAAGAAGAAGATAATACTACTAAATCTAAAAGAAAATATGAAAAAGAAAAAGTCACAGAAAAATTAAAAGGTAACGGTCGCAACTGGGACTCGACCCCAGGATCTCTAGTCTTACTTATACAAGCGCCTCATGAAACAAGTTGGTTGGGAAGGCGAGTAGTCTGTTTATTTTTCTTTGTCTTTTTCTTTTTAATGTTTTCGTTTAGATTTATTAGTATTGTTTTCTTTCAAATGCAATAAAATTATATTTTCGCAAACTTGTATTCTCACGCCCTTGATCCATCATAACCTTTCTTTCTGTTACTCACGTTGTTTATGAAAATAATTGAGATTTTACAACGGCACAAAGCTTGACAGCGGCATGCTTTTACTCGTGAAAAACATGAAAACACTATGGTAAATAAGAGTTAATTTTTCGAGTTATTGAACAATTAGTGAAACAAAGTCCTGATAACCCAGTACAAGTTAAAGTAAGCCCCTTGTCATGCATATGTAATTTGATCACCCTGTCATTGCGGAGCTCCAATTCTAAAGGAATCGTGTCTTAACCCTTCAACAGAGGAGTACTCTGGGAATACCCATGGTCCTCAATGATTTCTATACGATTCTAATAGACAATGTCGTTGACATCTAACAGACGTGTGTTAAACCTCCTACTTTATTTTTAACTATCTTCTTAAAGCTTGACCTGAATGGAGAGCTCTGCATGACTCGGTGCATTGATTGGCAATCCTAAGGAGGAAGTAGGAGGAGGAAGGCTCTATGTGTGCCTAGTGTTTGGTATCATAAAATAGCTCAAATAAAATAAATGCTGAGGTGAATAAATCCAAATAATGAATGGGTTAATTTTGTAGATATCGAAGTATATGCCAATCGCGACTTGAAGGTCCCAGTACACAATAGTTGTGTCCATGTCGTATTTAACAATAGTTTTGATTTTGAAAAAATGCTTATAACTCCGTTTTGTTGGACACATATTAAGTTCTACAAAGCAGAGCAGCTATTTCGATAAATATTAATATTTTTTGATATATTATGTAGTTCTCCAAAGCAGAATAGCTAATTCGATTAGTAATTTACTATTCTTTGATACATTTGAGTTCTCCAAAGCAGAGATGTAAGGTAGGTACTTGTTGGTGTTGTTTGATTATTAAGTACTCAAAAGCACATATTATTTAAGCTATTCTGGTAAATATTGGTGTTGTTTGATTCACATTGAATTCTCTAAAACAGAGATTTTAGGTATTCCAATTAGGATTAGTGTTGCTTGATTCACTTCAAGTTCTCGAAAGAATAGATTTTACCTATCATTAACTTTGTTACCTATAGAAACTGTCGTTGAAAAACGGTAACATTACAATTATCGATTCGGGTTAAAAATGTGTTTACAAATATTTCAAAATATCTTTTTCGTTTGTCGTTTACAGTGTTATCAATGTTAGGGGCCGGCAACATGTTGGTACTGTTAGTGATTGCTTTAAGATTTATTACAAAGTGATGTTTGCTCTGCTGCAATACTCCGCCAGCAATAACAATAAACTAGTAAATATTACCTATTGGACTAGCAAATCGTAAATTCAGAACAGGCTGGAAGGCTTCCCGAAAGGTACTGAGAAGTGATTTACTTTAAATTATATTATAAACTCAGCCAAGCTGTTTATTTAGTACTGGTAACTACATAAAAGCAATTCTGAACGGTTCGAAATTAACAAGGCGGTAATATTTCTTAGGAGTAAAGTTGTGAGAGAGTTTCTAGGTCCAGGGGAAAGCTCTTTCTAAATACTAAACATTCGTTATCTTACTCTTTTTTATATTAGTAGCTTTGCAAGAGTTAAAATAACATTAGGATATCGATGATATAATGTTTGAATATGTATGTAGATGAAGCTAAAAGTATTCAATTTACTGTGGTTAACTTCTTGATGCTTGTAAACCTCGTTGTAATATTACTTTTTTATTTGAATATAAAGCGTGGTATTTCTAACACCGTTTAAATCATATTTCTAATCATGATAGTAGGGGAGACATAATGATTTCTTTGAGACCTATATGCATTGTTCCGAAAACCGAACAAATTAGCCCGAGAGTTAAAAAAGCAAAAAAATAGTGTCTGCCAGTACAAAGCTATGCGGCGTAGTTAGTTAGTGAATCATAGCGTCCTTCAGAAAGAAATATTTCTAATTTATGCCAGTTTTTTTTGTCATAAGTCATCCAAATTCATCATAGAATGTTGGGAGTTATTTTCCACTAGTTGTTCAGAGACACGAGGAAAGTAATCATCGGGCAAGTTTTCTGTCAGTGGAATAATTTTATAATGTTCAGTTGGTGGTTTCAATCATTTCTCTTATTGGCCTCAGTGTCATCGCGCCTGTCACTTTATTAATACACGCTTAAAGTTTCCCGCCAAAACTGTCACATAAAAATTTATCAAAAACTCATAAGTCCCTCCCCACCCTCCCCCATCCATCCCCTCCCTCTGTCGGCGGCATTCCCCGCCTGGGGATTTTTATTTGCGGAAAAAAACTGTTTATTTGGCTCAATCCGGGCGCAACGTCGATATTTCATTTTTAATAACATTTAATACCACGTAAAATCGAAAAAAAAACGGTTTTTTTAAATTAGATTGCGGATCGGTCGGTTTTGTAGTGTCATCCGCAGATTATAAACAATACGTATTTATAGAATCTAGATCAGCGCAGTTTTTTCAGGGGTAATTTTCATCATGTTCGCTAAATTTTCCTGTCTCACTTGTTATTTATTATTATTATTGGTATGAATAAGTAACAGCATACGGCGAAGAATTTATCCGGTGGAGCGAATAAATGTGATCTTGTTTGGGGGAGTGGGACAATATTAGTCGATTTAATTACACTTATTTTGAGTTATCAAACTCGTTTAAAAAAGTAACCTAATTACAAGGCAGAAGGTATGATAAATTTCCAAAAAACATAACAAAATTCTTACTAAACAAACAAACGTATCTTCATCATTACTACGATGAGTTATATTGACGAGTACACGACATTTCACGGATGGACAATATTGTTCTCTAGAAATCCGATTTGGATGGAAATTGATTTAAACACCGCCAACTTAAGGCTCCGCAACCGGGCTCGAAAAGAAGAAGATTGAGAGATACGAAATTACGAATGTTAGAGGAGCGCGCTAACATTTACAGTGACAAAATCGATACGAAATTGCGAAAATGTTTAATAAAACACTCGACTCGTTTAAAATAGAGCAAAAATCTCATGAGGAGCATCTTAAGTTTCATTTAAAGAAACATTATCAATTTTTTCACAAATATAATTTATAAGATAATAGAAACAGACTTGTTTTTAATAATTTTTGGAGCATACTTTGCCATTTTATCTAGACAGCATCTAGACATTATCTTAAAAAATAACATAATACCTATATTTTTTAAGTTCTTAAAAACTTCAAATGTTTAAGGAAGATATGTAAGAAATCGGTAGAAATTCGGGTTGCCTTTAACCAGCCACTGGCCGAGAATTCAAATTTCATCGAATGATGTTCTTACGATCTTTTCTCAATGAGAAAGATTAATTATTCTCCGTACCAGCTTTTTAAAATAATAATTCCATATCGATTTTATGTCATTCAAAATTTGCTTTAATTTATACCTATGTACATTCAAAAATGCTGAAAGGCGTGATGATAGAACTTTTAAAATTATTTACTTTACGTAATTATTTTTTAATCCAAAGTACTTATAATTTTTCAATAATGTCTAAGCAAAATAAGAATGTAAAAAAATCTTAAATACTTATATTAATTTGTAAGACCGTAAATAAATAGACAAACCGAAGTATTTTCGTCACAAAACACGTGCGCGGATAATTTTTTTAATATATTAAATGAAAAAACACACTTTGTAAAACACCACTTTATTTGAATTTATAATTATTTAACAGCCAACCAGGTTTCGCTTAGCTCAAGTTTCATCAGGGCTATTATATACATACAGACACATATACATTAGAAATTTAAAAAAATATGAATGAAAGAGATAGCAATAGAATAGGCGGCACCCTATTGGTGCCAGTAAGATATACAAATATATAAGAGGGAGACAAAATTATTGCAGGATGGGTGGTTGGAGGGGGGAGGGGGAGGGAAAGGGGACTGTTTTAGAATAGGTTAACGGAATAAATTAAAAATGGGACTGTCAGTTAAATTAATTTGATTATTAATAATATTTGATTTATTTTTGACGGCTTTTTTTATTTCAAGGGCTTCTAGATTGTTTAATCTAATTCCACATCCATTTTTATGTAATATTTTAGTGCCGGAGGTTTTATCGAATGAGTGGTTAGTTTCTAGTAGATGGTTCGCGAATTCTCAAAAAGCATTACTTTTTACATCGGAAAAACGGCCCGGAATGTAAACATAAAAATTAAAGAACATCTAAGATGTTTAAATCGTGTGTATTCATATGGAGTGTATTCAACTTTAAGGATTCATGGCTCTCTGTGAAACACTAAAAGGGATTTTCTCTGGCGAAATCGAGAACTCAAGATCTCTGGTTATAGTTAATAATACGTTAGCGAAGTATCACTCGAATTGGCGAGTACAGGGGGCACCCTAAGGTGAAAATCCAGCTGACGTAACCTCCTAGACTCGTGGAAAGTTGCCAAATTTCTTTGATTTACATCCGTCAATAAAACAAGATTTATTTAATCAAGAATACTGCTTTCAATTATTGAGACACGCGATGTTGCCATCATCGAATCATTTCCCGTTCCGATCCAAATCCACACAGAATCTTTGATATTTTTTCAATTCCAACTTGTGATTATAATTTATCTCGTCGGCGAAGCTTAAAATTAAACGCACGCTCATTTCAAACGAATGTCACACAATTTTTTTTGTGGAAACTTTTAGCATTTTTCAGACAAACAATGTTCCGCTGACATTGTGACAAGGGATTCCGTAACAAAGCTTTTGATCTTTTAGACTTTTTTGACATTGTATTGGGCCATCAATTGTGTGGATTGGAATAATGGCCTCTGGGAAAACAGTAAGTGGATTATTATTGCCGAATAACGAAAACAAACTCGTCAATTACTCATTCAACACATTAAACTAGTCGGCGGCGGCGCCTGGCCATACATTTCGTAGGAACGCCGGAATGTGACACGCGAATTAAAGCATTTAGATGATCTGAAAGGATTCTGTAATGTTGACGGAAGCTTTCTCTCACGAGAAATTCGCAAGAATTTGCAATAAATAATCAGTCGAAGACAGAGTAGTCTGATATACAGTGTTTATGTAACATATTTGTCAACACAGTTCTTAAAACTTTTGATTGAACTTTTATTCACTTTTTATATGTGATGATTCAACGCCACAATAAAAGAAAATGATTTGAAAATTATTTAACTTTTTTTTTAGCTCTAACCTGTTAATTTGTTTACTATCTGTGGATCTCAGATAACATGATATTATCATAAAATTATTTTATAATTGTTTAAAAATTGCCGTTTTGATGTGGTCATTAAATCGGTTAAAATTTTGCTATAATTTGCGGCGGAATTTTGTGGTTTGTTAAATCGAGCTGAAAGAAAATGGGTTAGCCAAGATAGACGATTTCCATCAAGATTCTCTTGGATGAACACAGTTTTTACTGTAAAAATCACTAGAATATGATTGTTGATTGGTTACCTACAAGTTCAAAAATGTACGTCTGGCCATAAAAGAAAGGGACTTTCAAACAATTGATTAGAATTTGAGTGTCGGGCACAGTAACAGCTTTTTGCCACATACTTATAATATTACTAAAGCGTTAGGTTCTGTAGTTGAAAGCTCCATGACAATTGATCCGCCGGCTGTTGGCCCCCCGGCATACTTTTAAACAATATGCAGTCGGTTTAGGGAAAACACGATATACCCACTTACATAAAATATAACTAAGTGATCCAAGGGGTGTGCAGAGAGAATGTACCGCCGATAACAAAAGTATAAAACATATATATGTAGATATATATATTTTTTTAATTAAATGAAGACAATATTAGCGAAACTCAATCGAAAATGTGGAGACAGAAAAATCAGAAAAAATATTGGCACCTCTGGGACTCGAACCCAGGACCCCTTGCTTACATGGCAAGTGCTCTACCAACTGAGCCAAGGTGTCTATATCAAATTCGGTCATTTTAAACTGTATCATACTTTGACTAAGAACTACCTATATTATCTTCATTTTTCTTAACGCACATATTATTGGCTGCTATCTTTATATAAGATTGCAAGATCAGACTTTTTAGATAGTGTCTGGATAAATATTTAAACCATTTTATTTTTAATATGCGACATCTGCTGACTTTTCTGCAAGTGTCTGGGATGAATATTTATTTTTAATTTTATTAATAAAACCTCATATTATATTTAAATGAAGACAATATTAGCGAAACTCAATATAAAATGTGAAGACAGAAAAATCAGTAAAATATAGTTTAAATTAAGTTTCGCTAATATGACACAATTCACACATCTGTCGGATCTGCTCTGATGATGGAAACTACAACGCTGTCCTAAACGTCGGCTAAAGAATAAGGTAGCGCAACACGGCATAACACCCCAAAAACAAACAATAAAAATTCGCTAATATTGTCTTTATTTAAATAAATATTATAATTTGAGGTTTTACTCATAAAGTAAAAAAAAAAAACATATTTTCTTTCAATTGCATCAACGATAAGACAACTTGTCTGTTTACTGTATATACCAGCGTATATGTACAAAAAATCGACACTGTATATAAATTCGTTTGATAATCAAACCAACTTATTATTTAAGTCGATTTTTCGTTTGAAATTGGTAAATAATGCGCAAAAATTATCGTTTTATAATAAAATAAATATAATTTCGGGCCAATTGTCAGCTGATCAACCGTCGTTGATATCACAACAGCTGTTTATATCCTCAACCAATCTCTTAGTGAAATATCAACATCGTCGTCAGTGGTTTGGGCGGTTGGCGGGTGACTGGCGCTGGTTCGATGCCCGTTGCAGTTGCAGCTATTACCCTGACTGTATCGCCTCGGTGGGAGCTACTGAGCACTGAACTGGTGGCTGCTTTCTACTCGACGGTGGCACCGTCCAAGTGACCAGTGTGCAGCGCCCAGTGGCCAGTGTCCATATATGCACCGGACCGCGTTGCAAATATGGAGTCCGGCGAGATGCACCGTTCAACAACTGCATTGCGACGGCTATCTAGGGCTGTGGGCGGGTAGGGCGAATCAAATTCTCGCCGCTAACGAAATGCGACCTGCGTGATTGCGATTGTTACCTCTTCTAAACAGGCAACTTGTATCAGAGCCTTGTGTCAGAGCCTTGCTAGTCCAGCTACCAGTTACCAACAGTCCTGTCTTCCTACGGAGGTAACAAGGACGCGACCAGATGTGTTTGGTTTGTACAAGGCATATTACTACATGCCACTTTTTTCTATGACGCTTACTTGGTCCTGGAAAAGTAGTGAAACTCTCACAGCATCGCGTTTGATCGAGCGCTAAAGCTGCACCGACTTCTTACTAGTTGTCCATAAACGCATCATGTTATAATATATTCAATAAGTAAAGACAGCGAAAAACGAGACGCAGTGTGTTCAACATTACAACTAATGTTAATAATAAATAAACTAGTAGTTCTATGAACAATGGATACACATGAAAAAAATATATTTCTAATTGTATCTCATATAAATCAAAACCAAGTTACTTAAAAACCTATCTACTTTATTATAATAAACCTTACGTTATTTAGTGTTTAGTGTAACATTTTATTGTTATTTCAGATTTGTATTATTTAACAATTTACCGAAAGAAACGTCACTATTTCAATGATAGATAGTTCTTTTTCGAAACTTTCTTTAGGTAGGTAGGTACCATAATATTCTAAAAATTCGAATCAAAAAGACCAAATAAACATAACAATTAAAAAATAATGTTTACTTGGTCATCAAAACGGGCACCATCTTGAAACGGCAACGGAACGCAGAAACAACTTTACAGACGGCCAAAATTCAAATAAATTCCTTAGTAAAAAACAGCATGAAAAATTGCTTTTATTAGACAAAGCGAGCGCGCTAATATTAAAACACACTGGAATAAAATAGGCGTATGCGACTATTGTGAAAATATTTAATAAAACATGACAAATTTTAAAAACACAAAAATTTTCATACATATAACTCGTAAAATAGCAGAAAAAACGCATTTATGATAATTTTCAGAGCAAACTTTGGGATTTTTTTTTTATCGAGAGATTTTCATCTGATAACCGCTTCGTGGGGAACGTATAGATATTATCTTCAAGAATAACATATATTTTTTTAAGAACTTTAAAACTTAAAGGTGTTTAAGGAAAGTAATTAAAGTAAGTATAAATCGGTAGAAATTCGGAAAGTTAGGTTGTTGTTTGGGTTCCTATTAGGAAAATTTGTTGATTTTTTGTCTGAAAATACATTTCAAAGTAAAATCATATGAAGTTTCACAGAAAAATGAAGCTGAATACGTTATGCCTTTTCATCAAACGAGTCCTCAACACTTTATTATATGCATCTAGATTCTAGATGATTATCTTCCGTTCCGATCACACAGACCTCAGGGGAAACTTCAGTAGTGATGACGGTGAATCCATCAACACCTCATTTTGTTGCATCCGTCAGTCTAATCCGCATTCATCATCAACACCATCAGTTCACATTGCTGCAGGTGATGAAGGGGTTATTGGTTACTAGCCTAGCTGAAGCCGTGGTAGAAGCTTATGCGTCGCTAGCAGTACGGATTATCGACTTTATCGAGGTGAAAAGAGATCAACCCGGAATTGCGTATTTAATTTCTGCTAAATTATCTGTTACTGTTGAGCTACTTAGGTTGTAATAGGAACAAAGTAGAAATTAATTTTTTTTTAAATTATTTTAATTCTAAAAGTTTATAATTATTTTATATCAATTTGGGAGGCGTGTACGGGTACCGTCGCCCCAGGATACATTTATTGGATAACCAACACCCCTTTGGTTCGCTACTTTGGTGACTTAGCAGAGGTGCTCAGGTTCATGGGGTGAGATGTGTCTAAGTCTTGGTGACCTAGGTCTTGGATTCGTTTGCCCACCCAGCGTGGCGGGCCGGATGAACTTTTGAGGGAGAGGTTGTGGTTGGCGGAGACCTTTTGACTTCCCCAGCCGAACTCTCTCGACCAATCGCCTTGTACCTCAGTGGGAGGAATAGATTCATACGTTCGTCACTCCTGGGCACACTGACCCCCCGATTCCTATCAATACTTTATACCTTTTTCCTTCCTCTACCCCTCAGATCTTACTCTCCTTCCTTTTCCTAAAACGACCCTCCACACAGCATCCAAAAAATGTCATAGGCCCCGAGAGAAATTGTTTTATTAAAGTGCCTCCTGTGTGGTGACGTAAAAAAAAAAGTAAACAAATTTGCAAAACAAGACAAAAAGCTCTGGTTTATTTTTGGGTTTTAATACACTACTTCCTACTTTTCGAACAGCATTACTTCAGTACATTATTTCAGTTTTTGGAGCAACTGGTTTCTCATCATATAATAACAGAACTTGAATAAAACTTACACAGAACGTGAAAATTAACTTCAAATATTTTATGAGTCCGTCAATTTTTTTGAAACAACCCGTTATAAATGTTATTTGTGTAATGATTGAGGACCTAACTAACAGAGTATTGAACCTGACGCCTTTGATCACTCGACCACTAACCGGTCAGCTATTTAACCCCCCTTAAATATTTGCTATGATTCTGAATTTAATAATCAAATTAATATGAGTCATTCTCTGTGACAAGTAAAGGTTATTATACATGAAAGAAATTTAATCAAATTATTGTTAATAAATGTTTATAACTTGTTTGCGTGTTTATTGTTGCTGACAGCCGATTAATCTTTAATATTGATAAATTACACTAGTTTCTAGTTTCTTCCCATTTACAAGCATGCAAGTAATTACTGGAATCTTTTAAATTGTCTACAAAATACACGGTGCTAAGCAAATGCAAATTCAAAATAGTTGTAACTGTCGATACAATCAGCTTGAAACTGGTTCACTTAGCAGACATCACTTTATCAAGAATAATATGCATATTGCATACTTACAGGAAAACGTATAGTTATCTCCTTACTCGTCTTCTGCGCTTGTTGCCCAGACTGGCGAGATTATTTTCTCTTTCCTGGGGAACGAAACACTTAAGTAGGAAATCGAATACCGATATATGCTTTGTAAGGTTTAGTACTCGTCGGCTTCGTCCAGATTGAGAACAGTTTAAAATAATAAGTTTTTGAACATCTTCTCACAACTTCAACGCAATATACAAATTGCACTGACTTCCCTCTTTGAGAGCTAGATCGAACATTAATTTATTATCGTTGCTATTTTTTTAAATTTTTTCATTATAATAAGTGATGTGCTGTGTTGAGAGCAGGAGAAGTTTAAAATATAAGTATTTTATAACATAAATACAACTAAATAGCAACAACTTTCAAAATAAACAAGAATAAGTATCTTATCATTAGAAATGCGTACTACTAAATTTTTTGGTTTTGATAAAATCTTTGATATTAGATCTGCCTTGGCTGATGATCCAAGACTTGATGTCTGATTTATAATTAAAATATGTTGTATTCTGTCTAATGGCCAGTGGGAGTGCATTGTGTATCTTCGTTGCAAAGTATGTAAAACTTCTTTGCCAAAAGTTGTTTTGACTGTCTCGACCCATCGTCTTGTACGGAATTGAGAGATATGGATTCATTCGTCAGTCATACCTAAACACATTGACCCCAGGTTCCTACCCACTTTTCATTATTTTTCCTTCTCAGAACATCTTTTCCCTAAAAAGACCTTTCTCACAGCATCCATCCATAAAGTTGATATAAGCCCCGAGGAATTTTTTTTCCAGTGTGAAGTTAATGTAAAAAAACATATAGGTATGTTGCCATTAATTCATGGCAGTTTAATCAAAGAATTACAGGTATTTGGTTTTAAAATGTCAATTAACAAATAATATGACTCCACCTCGATTCAATGAGTGGTAGCATTACTATTATAACGCCAAAGCCTCTGATATCACCATCTGACCCTGGGATTTAGTTTAGGCCATAAACTCCAACATAAACAGAACGTAAATCACCATAATAAAAGGCTACCAGTGTTTATACCTGATGAGAAGATTCACAATTTATTGGTTCATTGTTTTAAATTTAAATTCATCCACTCGTCGTTATCAAAGCCGAACCAACACAAAGAGGCGTATCCCACATATTACATTTCGAGGCCATAGAGTGATCTATTCTGCAAAAAACAGGTAAATTCATATGTAAAGCATAAATTAGGTAGTTTACACTTCATACAAAAATTTGTGATATTTTATTTTACGAAATATCGTTCCAACTATTAATTGTTTTTGTGCAAATTGCGTGCTACCTTATTGAATCACGTAATTGTCTTATACAGTAAGCAATATTGTGTTTTATCTTATTTTTTTAAAGTTAAATGGATGAGTATTAACAATATTTTAATAGTTTAATAACTTATTACGTCAAATCATTTTAAATTTTAATTTATTTAGTCACATCTTTATTGAATCCTTTATCGAGTCAAATCTTTATTGAGTAGAACTTTTATTGAGTCAAACCTTTATTGAGTCATACCTTTATTGAGTCGAACTAAAAATTGTAATGTTGAAGCTTGCTTAATACGACAGAGCAGAGCATTTATTCCTGACTTCAACTGACAGTAAAGTTATCAATGCATTTCAGAGGCGAAGCAGCTAAAAACTTTAATTTTGTTTTGAAGAGTTTTATTTCACATGTAGGTACATTTGTTACTAATTTTTATTTATCTGCTACCGGTTTCGACATATCCGTGTCATTCACTAGCAATTTTAAAACTAACTTAAAAAATTTGTACAACTACAGAAATGATTTGATTTTATTAGGTGAGGGTAGTGGGAGAAGTAATTTTTGGGGAGGGCGAGAACGGTGGGAGGAGTCAACATAACATGGGAACATTGTCAATAAGGGTAATTTACCTACAGGGTGCTATTATTTTGTTAACTAAATTAATTATGAGCGTGGATGTGTCAAAACCGGTAGTAAATAAATCTATACATGTTTTAAATTAAAATCCTCCGCCGCGTCTGCCTGTCTGATCGCGATAAACTCAAAACTAATGAACGGATTTTCATGCGGTTTTCACCAATAGATAGAGTGATTCACAGTGAAGGTTTAGGTATGTAATTAGTTTAGGTTTTGTGTAAATTGGTTGAAATATATAAAATATAAAGTAGAATGTCTGTATGTGGTGTACGAGCGGGCTGGCAAGCGGGTAGTGTGGATTTGATTTGAATACAAATCTTCAGTTTTATGCCAAGGTTGAAAATTTTTTCTACATTTGTATCGCCCCGCTAGTAAAAATTAAATGTCTAGAAATTGTTAATGCCCAAGAAATTACAAAAAATATATATAAAATCACATATTTAGTTATAAAGATTATAAATTGTGATTCATCGTTATGATTAGCACAGTTTTATTTCCCGGCATTTTAGGAGGGTTCGTGTGACTCACTCAGCGCTTCAAGAGGTGTGTTCCTATTATTAATAATTTCATCATGCGGATATAGTTTTTTTATGTTTAAAAGCAAGTTATGTTATGTCAAATGATGTTACTTAGAGCTTAAGACGCAACGGGAGACGGACTGACTTAATACCGTGACCTTTGGGCTTCGGTCTGGCGTGACTAATTCTCGATTACTAATAATATTGCTTGAACTTCCAAACACATCAATATGTAGTACTTAACAATAGGCATAACCACATGAACCATTATGGTCGAAAAATGGACCACTTTTATTTTTCTACGATTCATAGCGGTCCAAATTTGGACCACATTCTCCTACCATTCAAAAAATTATTGTAATTGTTTAAAACATTTCCATGGCCAGCCATTTATTTTAAAACGAAGCTATTGAAATGCTTTATATATTATTACCATAAATGTCGCAAATCTGAACTTCGTAGACTATTTTAGAACGATGTTAAAAATAAATATTAAAATATTTTTTTCCCGCCGATTTTTTGATCAGCTGTTTACAGTTAAAATTAAGTACTTTTCTCCATAGATGTGCACTTTTCATTATCAAGTATACCACAGACAATACAGAAATCGAAAAAAAATTCTATGTCGACTCGAATTACCCCTCACGGCAGTTTTTATTATTTTTATTTTTTTATTACATAAGATACATTATTTATACAGCAAAAATAACATATAATATTTATATTTCAAAATAACCTTTTTTAAAACAAATAAACTACATAATAAAATTTCACAGATTTTTAATTTTTTTTTAATGATATTTCTCTTCTATAGAAGCAGACGCTTGTGATTAGAAGAGGGACGAGTATCGTGATGAGAAAATATTTAAAATATATTTTGTATTTTATAATTTAATTGTGGTAGATACTTAAAAAAAAATTACAAGCTATATAAGTTATGATAATAAATTTTATCAATTTGTTATTTTTACTTTAAATTGCTCTTTAATTACTTTTAGTAGGCATTAATTTATCGTCTTCAATTGTTTTTATTTTTTCAGGTAGGCTATTGAAGTATTTTTTTCCTAGATATGTGTAATGATGTTGAGCAAATGAGGTGTTACATTTTTGTGTTGGAAATATATGTTTTTAACGAGTACGACTTTCAGTTAAAAAGCTATGATTTTGTTTTTCTTTTATTATTTGGATTAAAAGTAAAAAACACGCAGGATTATAAACTTTATTTTATTTTATATTTTTTTTATAAATCCTACAAATATGAGATAAACGGTAAAATACAGCTTAATTCATTGGCTATATAGCACTATAATAAGTTTTTATATTTCTACATTAAAATTCGAAGGTATGATTTTTTTAATGTTGTAGAAAAATGTTTAAAATGATCTTCTGGGAAATCTCGAGCAATCGAGGCAAATTTATTTATTTCGCATGATCGCTCCAGTTCACGCAGTTGATTAGTCAGACATCTCCGAAAATTCAAAATTTGAGTTGAGTACGTAGTTACGTTAAGTAAAATTGTACCCTTTATCTGGTACAGTCAGATTACTTAAAAACCCCACCAAATCAATTATAATGCAGAAAGACTTGTTGATGCTTTCTGGGTCATTCGTAAAATATTTCAAAATGTCATAACAGACCGTTATGCCCCCTGGTGTTATTTTATAGCATATTTAATATGTAAAACACAGACCCGAGTAAATAATATTTGATTTAAGGTGAATATTAGAATATTTCTTTCCTCATTATCTCAAAACTTAGTATTTGGAGATGTCTGACTAATCAATTGGACGATCGATATTATTGATTCTTTGAATACGAAGATATCTGTTAATTTTTTAAATATTAACTCTACACAGGAGGCCTTGAGAAAAATAATTTCCCGCAGGGCTTATGACGTCTGTATGGAGGGTCTGTGCTTTGTGTGAATATGTAAAAACTCTTCAAAGGATATCCGTGAATTTGCACAGCAAAACTTAACATACTGAAACGTTTGACGACCGGCGTGGTCTAACGGTAAGGCTTTTGAATCGCAATTCAAAGGTCGCGGGATCAAATCCCGGCGTGGGCAAATAAATCTTATATGATTAATTTTTATTAGGTATATCACGAATAATTCATTTAAAATTCTATATAGTGCGTTTGCGGCACGTTCCAGAGTTGCAGAGTGGAAGATACTCTTAGTATCATCATGCTTGAAAAGTTGCTTGAAATGGCTTTAGTCGTGTTTGGTGACCAGATCTGTCACGGGCTCCAGATGGGAGCAGCTGGGACTCTTGTGAGGTATTCTTTTAAAAAAATATATAAAAAAGTATGCATCAATTTTCTTAACGCAACGTTAATTCCATGAAGTTAAAATCTTTGATAAAAATAAATGTCATCGTTACCGTTCGTATATTTGACACGAACTACGATAGATGATACTCTTCCGGCATCTGTTGAGTTAACTAACCGAAAATAAAGAAAAACTGCATATTTTAAGTAAAAAAATTTCAGCACAAATCTTTACATTGCTTTGCTGTATCTAGTAGGCTCCTACCTAATGTTTGTTTTATGATAAAATTAATTTGATAATATTTTGGCAAAACTAATAATATGTGTATCTTTAAATAACTACGCTTTAAATATGTTACTGGCGCCATTCTTTGATTTAATTTGTTTACTCTTTTTGGTCCCCATGCTTATTTGTCTGTGTCAATTCAAAATGACCTAAAAATAACTTGAAAAAAACCTCACGTTTAAAAGATTTCAAAAACAATAACAACTTATTAATAATACGTTTTAAAATAACGTTATGCGCAATAGATAAATACAAATGTAGCCAAATATTTCTGTTTAATTATTAAATTATGCAAATATCTAATATGCACATCATTTTGTTTATTCCCACTCGGGAATGAAGTGTTTCTTGATGCGCAACGTTGGAAACTGCTGTAAATGTTGGAAAATGCTGAAACAATTTTTTTTTTATCAATATCTTGACGATCCCCTTGAGAGAGGTAAGACTCTTGACTCGCAATACGAAGGTCGCGGAATCGAATCCCGGCAGGCGCAAATAAATTTCATTTGTTATTAAATGAAGACAATATTAGCGAAACTTAATCGAAAATCTGAAAACAGAAAAATAAGAAAAAGATACGGTCATATCTAGGACTCGAACCCAGGACGTACGGCTTGCTGGGGCGGGAGATTGTCTTAATTTAATAAAAATATTACAATTTAAAGTTTTTCCAGGTAGGTTAATAATAAAAATAAATTTTATTTGACTAATTTGTGTTATTTCACAATGATTTCATTTAAAATTTTAACATAATGTATAGTATATTTGCGGCACGTTGCAGAGTGGAAAATACTCTCAGAATCGCCCTGGTGTATTGAATCGTTGCTTAGAAAAGGTTTTAGCCGTGTTTGGTGACCAGATCTGAATAGCCAGGTATCCCCCCACCTTCCTCTTCCCATCTTTTTCCCCTCCACACTACCTTCAGCCTCATAACATTCCCCAATGGGGATGCTAAAGTCTCACTGGCTCTAAACGGGAGCAGTTGGTGACTCTTGTGCGGTATTCATATGTAAAAAAAATAAATTAAAATGGAGTTCTACAAAACAAACTTGATAAGATTAAAAAATATATATTGGTCCCTTCACTCCGTCTTTCTTATACGTTACATATGTGTGTAAATGGAGCTCTCAGTGGCAGGAGAATATCTCACTGCTGATGGTATGCGGCATGTGGCACAGTGGCATGCCGTCAATGACTGCAACCATAACTCCCGGTGCCCGCGCCATGACTGCCATGACAGCCATGAGTGCGGCTGCGCCAATTACCGACTGGGAACGCAGTCGAAGGTTAACTAAGGCAGACAATAAAAATGCTCGCATTATGATGGAAACAATACCGGCGTTTCCTGATCCGCCATCCGTGAACTCTGTCTATCTCCCGCCAGAGGCAGATCGAGGACTTTTGGAGCCATTCCTCAACCATTACAATAAATAATATATATCATCGAATTAATTCGTAGAATGCGTAACCACCAAATGTAAAATTTTACATGAGGCACAAAAAATCTCATAGTGAAAAAAAATGAAAGACGGGTCATTGTTTTTATTTACGTTCCAAACATATAATATATTTCGAAATTTATTTTCAATCATTCAACTTTGGTAAGTTAAGGCTTTCTATTTCAAATCGGAGTTAGGAAGTTTACATAAAAACCGAGAATTGACATACGTATTTTACAAAAATACCTACGTACTTTTCTGCGAACAGTTTTATGAACAACTAGCTGAAGACTTGAGAGATAGGAATTTTACATTAAAAAAATAAAACAACAATACAGGACTGCAATATTTATTTTATAAATTACTCAATAACATCGTAATTGACTTTTATATTTAGTCTCAGTATGTAAGAATAACAGGATAAATATAATTGAATGAGATAGTGTGTGTGTAGAGTGGATTTGTTTTGTGCGAAAATTGACTGACGAAGGACCTTGAATTTTGTGTTACTGTTTACTGCTTGGAATGAGGAAAAAACATATGCTGCATATAAAGGAAAGGACTCACCGAAACAGGATAAAGAACTTGTATGCTGGCAATTTTGTCTTCTTTCTCCCCGTCCAATTGGCACTGAAAACAGCAATAAGCGTGCGTTTCGTTTACACGGCGGACACGGCGGAATTACGTCAATGTTGCAGGTAGCGGGAGCACGGTGGCTATAGGTATGTTGCGGCGCGGGCTGTTGATTGCAGACTGACGTGGTGAAGGTAGTTATAGGTGCGGATTTTGGGAACAAGGTAGGACAGGATTTGCAACAATATTAATACCAATCCCAAGCAGTAACAGTATATATGTGTGCTATGTAGGTGTGTGTATGTGTAGGTATATGTATTGGCGTAACCATGCCCCCCGCCTGGAAGGGGATGAAAGAATCCACTTCCATAAACCAAAAGAGTGCCAATACGTTTCAATGCGCAAACAAAATTATAATGACACGCGGTAGAATGTAATAAATTATGTAAAAGTTAAGAAAATATTATGTAAGTTATATAAATGCTTTACCAAATGGTCAAAATGACTGATATAGCAAGGAAATAAAAAGAATAAAAAACATTGAAACGAAAAATATGACTTGAAAGGATTCAATAAATAATACTGAACCTGCGGTAGATAAAACTAGTAGGGTTTGGTACCTATTTAACAATGAAACTAATTTAATTGATTTTTAAAAATTAAAGTATTATGAACTAACTTCTAAGATGTCGTTAAATCTATTGTGACGGTAAGGGACAGAGTTTAACAACGGCCCTGCGGTATGTTCTTTATATGATAGTAGTCTATTATTAAATTGACTACATTATCCCGAGCGGGCAATAGAATGGGATGACGACTGTCAAATTCTGTTTCAGCGTTACTCAATCTGCCTCCTACCCTTAGAATTCCGTCATGAAGAAACGGATTTAATTTCGCAATCGCTCGCCGAACCTTCTTCCCATCTTTGACTGCCTTTATATCTTCGGAGAAATGTTCTTGCTGTATAGAATTTATAACAGCGATTTCTGCAACTAAGATATGGCTTAATTCGAATGCTCGTGGTAATTTATTAATGAAACGAAAAACATAAATTACTATTCGAATTAATTTCGGCCATGAACTAACACGAGAAGCTAGTGCACACAATAACGGTGGAGCAATTGTTTTGGGGCGGTTATTGTCTTGAACGGACATCAAAATTTTTGTTTTTAATTCGGGTGGATCAGATATCGATTTCGTATCAAAACGTTGTAAAGGCCAATCACTTTTAGGTAATTGGGCAAATACGGGACCGTTAAACCATAACGGATAGTCTATTAGCTGAGCGGGAGTAAGACCCCGCGATAAGCAGTCGGCGGGATTGTCTTGACCTCTTATATAATGGAAGCATTCAGCCCCAAGATGGTTTTGTATTTGTGAGACACGGTTGGCAACGAAGGTCTGCCATTTTGCAGGCGGTGAATTTATCCAAGCTAGAGCAACCGTGCTGTCGCAAAAAGCTAAAGTCGTATGAGCTTTCGAATTTGATGTGTAGGTATTACTGACCGTATGCATTAATCGTGCAAGTACTAGCGCTCCACATAGTTCTAATCGCGCAAGTGAAATCGTCTTAGCCGGAGCGACCTTGGATTTAGCGCATAATAAATTAATTGTGGTTTTATCAGTATTCGGACAGTAAACATGTAAGTAAATAACACCTCCATATGCGCGTTCGCTTGCGTCTGAAAACCCGATAAGCGTTAATACACATTGGGGTTCGATTCCAAAAAAACGAGGAATTTTAATAGATTGCAGTAATGGCAATTCCTTTTTAAACTGTCGCCAAAGTGTGACAACTGTTTCAGGAGGAGTATCGTCCCAATCCAGGTTATACTCCCATAGAGATTTAATTATCAGCTTAGCCAATAATACAACTGGTGCGGCGAAACCCATCAAATCCCAAAGACGAGCAATCGTCGAGAGAATATTTCGTTTAGTACACGTTCTTTCGTCGGTGTGTACGACAAATACAAAATGATCAGAAGCGGGTATCCAATGAAGCCCTAGTATTTTTAGGTTTTCATCGGGATTAAATTCCACATGTTCCTTAACACGACGAGCTGTAGGAATCGTGGATAAAAACTTTGGAGAATTAGAAGAGAATTTTACAAGGTCGAATCCTCCGGCAGCGAATAACTGAATTAATTCCGTCGACAACTCGGTAGCTTCCTGGACTGATGAGCAACTGGTGACGAAATCATCCATGTAGAATGAGCCATTTTCCACCAAGTTTGCCGCGAGTGGGAAACGAGGTTTTTCATGCGTTGCGAGTTGACGCAGTGAACGCATAGCCAAAAATGGGCTACAAGACATGCCGAAAGTGACGCGATTAAATTCGAACAATTGTAAAGGGTCACTATTGTTAAATCTATACAGCATGCGCTGATAACGACGGCATTCTTCTTGCACTACGATTTGTAGGTACATTTGTTTTATGTCAGCGGTTATAGCTATTGCGAACAATCTGAAATTGAGGATAATGCGAAACAAATCACCTTGTAAATTCTTTCCGGTATGTAGGATGTCATTAAGCGAATAACCCGAATCGGATTTCATACTCGCATCTAGCACCATGCGAATTTTAGTAGTAAGTTTATCTTCACGAACTACAATATGATGCGGTATAACGTAATGAGGTAAGTCAGAATTGTCGACCGGCGAAATGTACCCTTTCTGTAGGTATTCGCGTAATATTTTGTCATATTCTAACTTTATTGCGGGTTGAGATATCAAGCGGCGTTCGAGAGATCGAAACCTGCGTTCGGCGGCGGGTAACGATTCACCGAGAACAGAGGGACTGTTTCGAAACGGCAACGCGACGATATAACGACCTGCCGTGTCACGAGAGGTAGTGAGTTTAAAAATGTCCTCACACTCTTGTTCATCAGGCGTTAAAAACTTCTCATCTGGAATGTCTTCCAATTCGAAGAAGCGCGACAGGCAAAAATCATTATTTTGCGTGAACGTACAAAATGATTGCGTGGCGTTTATACTTGGGTTTTCAATCATCGTTGGGGCAGTACCCAAGATGAGATATCCCAAAGTGGTTTCAATAGCAAATGGCTGGCCGAGAGAACCTGATATTTTGTTTGCCTTTAGAATGCGAGCAAATATGTCACATCCTAAGATAATATCAATCTCACCGGGCGTACAGAATGTTGTGTCTGCTAAGGGCAAATTGTCAAGATACGACAAAGAGGAACGGTTAATGTTAACAGTAGGCAACTCACTGGTTATAGTTTCTACTACATATGGTTTATTCGTATACGACTGAGTGATGTCATAGCGGGAATGTAACTTTAAGCAAGTTACGCCATTTGTCACATTTCTTACGTCACCTATTCCCGTGACGTAAGTACTTGGAGATGACCGCACCGTAAGATTCAAGCGTGAACAGCATTTGCGCGTAATTATGTCCCTTTGGGAGCCGCTATCTATTAGAGCCCGTAACGTCTGTACCTGGCCCTTAGCGTCTCTGGTAGTGCAAACAGCCGTTCCTAAGAGTGCAGTAGTATTTGCACTAGGGCATGAATTTGTTACACATAGCGAAACCGGATTCAAAGAATTTAAGTTATCATTATCGGCATCTGCTTGTAACGCGGGAGATGGTATTGGGTCTGTTTGTGACTTTCGCCCATCAGTTTGTTTGAAATGCAATAAACTATGATGGTTGAGCGCGCATGTTTTGCATGTACTCTTTGATTTACAAGCTTTTGTGATGTGCCTAGTACTGAGGCAGTTCACACAAACTCGAATATTCGATGACTTAATAAAGTTAAATCGATCGCGTGGTTCTAGACTTGTGAATTTAGAACATTGGTATAAAGGGTGCGATCCCTTTTGACAACAAAAACAAATTTCGATGGAGTGATTATCGATTTTTTCGACATTAATAAATGCCTTTGCGGAATTAGTTTTTTGCGGTTTAGCGGTATAATTAATGTTTGAGCCAACGCGGCTCGAGGTCGGTTGCGTAATTTGCGCGCGGTTGAGAATTCGTTGCTGTTGTCTTACAAAGTCGATTAGTTCCGCGCTGGAAGGTAGATTTTCATTATTTTTAATAGAAGATTCGAAAGCCTTTACAGTCTCTATGTCAAGCCGTTTAAGACCCAGTTGTAGCAATATGAATTCTGCGAGGTCTTTTATTTTTAATTGCTTCAGCGCGGCGATGTTAGCGGAGTATGCATCTGCGAAATTCTCTAAAGAAGCGGGCGTGGCCGAGTTAACTGGAGGCAATTTCAGCAATCGGTCAAAGTATGATTCAGCAAGAACGCGTTGATCATTATACTTAGTACACAATGCGTCCCAAATAACTTGATAATTTGTACCAGTAGGCGTAATAGTTTTGCAAATATTTAATGCTTTTCCGGTTAATTTAGACATCAGATACTGCATCTTTTCAGCATTATCCAGAGAATCATTCAAATGTATAACCGAATTATATGTTTCATAGAAAAGAGGCCAATTATCTAATTTTCCGTCGAAGCACGCTATTTCCAAAGGCGGTAACTTAATTTGACGGCGAGGTTTCGCAACTGGATTGGACAGCATATTTGCTTCGGTATATTTAATAACCCCGAAGAGTTCTTCAAATGCATTTAATTGAGAGTATTCAGCAATTGCTTCCGGATTCAATTCCAGTTCGCAATCCACCTTTTCATCTAAAATTGTTATAAATTCAGAACGAATTTTTTCAACAGTAGTTGCGCCTGACAAAAAAGATTGGCGATTGCTAATGCTTTCCGAAGCTTTCCTTATCTTGTCATACACCGACTGTAAGCTTGCAAAGCTAGCTGATAGTTTAGCATTTAAACGTTTGAGACGTCTTTCGTCCCGAGACGACCCGGATGACGCGCTTGTAGCCATTTTATTTATTCCGGTTATATTTTACAAAATATGAGACGATAAACAACTAAAACTGCGGTTAAAATAATGTGTCTGTATTATTTATGCGGAATTAATTAATTAATATTTAATAAATATTTAATTACTTCACAGTGATAACCGCACGGGGTTAAATTGACTGGTGAGCTGTGAAAGGTTAACAGATGCGCCGTGCACTACGTCGGTAAATCATTAACAAATTATACATATTACGATCGTATTATTCTATTTGTAATGTAATCCAATAATATAAACAATACGAATATTAGGAAATAATCGTATTATTTATAAGGTAGGTAATGCGATTTGATTAGCAAGATATAATTACATGAGTTATCAGAAATAAATATCAAAGCAGTGTCTTGTATCTATTTATTCTAATAGCGGGTAAATATGTTATTTCCAACCATAATACGATAGGTATAAAGAAACAAAATTACTCATGTAGGTATATCAAACTGCGGGAATGCGGGTAATTATTTATATGCGGTATTGTAAAAACGTATTCACACTCTGCTGGATTATTATCTACTAATATTATGGTTCAAAAATGTCCGGCTCGTTTGGATCAAGATGAATGAGATAGTGTGTGTGTAGAGTGGATTTGTTTTGTGCGAAAATTGACTGACGAAGGACCTTGAATTTTGTGTTACTGTTTACTGCTTGGAATGAGGAAAAAACATATGCTGCATATAAAGGAAAGGACTCACCGAAACAGGATAAAGAACTTGTATGCTGGCAATTTTTGTCTTCTTTCTCCCCGTCCAATTGGCACTGAAAACAGCAATAAGCGTGCGTTTCGTTTACACGGCGGACACGGCGGAATTACGTCAATGTTGCAGGTAGCGGGAGCACGGTGGCTATAGGTATGTTGCGGCGCGGGCTGTTGATTGCAGACTGACGTGGTGAAGGTAGTTATAGGTGCGGATTTTGGGAACAAGGTAGGACAGGATTTGCAACAATATTAATACCAATCCCAAGCAGTAACAGTATGTATGTGTGCTATGTAGGTGTGTGTATGTGTAGGTATATGTATTGGCGTAACCAATAATAGTACTTAGTACACAAGGCATAACAGCACAATACTAATACTAGGAATAATTTTGAAGTTAAATAATATTCAGAAAACTGTTTCTGAAAAAATAAGAAAATATACAGATTTAGGAAATGAAATTAAAAGAATTTGGCATTCTCAGACTATAAAAATATTACCATTTGTTATTTCGGCTACTGGCATTATACCTAGCTCTCTCATTCAAAATTTAGGCGTATTAGATTTATCAAAAAATTTGTACATAAAAATGCAAAAGTCGGTCATTTTAAATACATGTAGGATTACGAAAGATTTTTTAAATATTTATATTGAGGGATCAGTAGGATTTATCGGACCAGTTAGGATTTCATCAGAGCCGAACCCTCTGATATGAAAATATCTGGAGTCGGTGAAATATTTTCCCATTATGTTTCTGGTGGATTGACGTATTGTTCTTGTATTGTTTTATTCTTATATAGTGCAATTACATTGCGTTAATTTACTAGATATTCATTTGTGGAAAAGTGTGTGGAAGGGTTTAGTCTTTCATTTGGGAAAGATTCAACCCGGACATGAAATCTGGAGCACCGTAAAGACCTGAAATGGTAAATAAAATAAAGTATGTGGAGTTAAGGAGTTTCGAAGTATTCGCGAGTAAAAATAGCTCCATGGTGTTACACAGTTTCCTAATTTGTGTTTATCTAAAAATATATATATTTTTGAAAATTGCAAGTTTTACTAGTCGATGTGGGATTAATTTTAACACCAGATGGCATTAAAAACATATTTTAGAAAAATTTGGAGTTACGCAGTCTACGAATTAATGCGACGATATGCATGGGTGGCGCTAGTGTTCTACCGCTAATACATTTGGTCTAATTCAATTAGAATTGGTCAACCCGACAAGCAATTTTGAAAGCGGAATTTAAATAAATATTAGAATCAGAACCGTTTGCTGAAAACTAATATAATATGTACCCGAATCTCTCTAAATCTGTGTTTTTGACATCTAATTTAGCATAGCAAAAAAAAAATTGTTATTTTTAGACAAATGTTTTTTTTTTCCATAAAAACACTGGAATATTTTTTTCTTAATAATCAGAAAGTCAACTAAAGGAAATTGCATTAAAAATAATACCAAGTGGAAAAAATTCGAAAAATATTCTTTGGTAGAAGATTTTTATAAGTTTTCACCTCCACTGTTATTTTTTGTCAGTATTAAACCCCACCCTTAGATAAAGTTTGGTAAAAAGTTAAATTTAAATGGAAAATATTATTTAAGCTATTGATTGTTAGCCTTATCAGCGCTCGCGGACGCAACCCAAAAAATTGCAGCCCTAGGGTGGCCCTGTCCCCAGCTCTTAAGGCCGTAATATCGATTGATTCGTGCGCGCCATTTTGTTTTATCGTAATGGCGTTTGGCGCCAAATGTCAGATGTAACCTCCCGCCGCCAGATATGACTGTTGATCTTATATACAGCCAATACTTTCTAATCGGACTACGATCGCAACCAAGCAACAGACATACATACAGACACACCTACTGCCGACTGTCTGCTGTCGCACAGGGCATTTCTCTGTCAGGAATGTGCGAATTGAAGAAATTCATTTTAATTAATTAAAATTAAAGTTATTTTCTTCTTAATTGAAGTACAGGTTAAGGGGCAGCAACTCGAATTTCTACCGATTTCTTACATATCTCCCATAAACACTTGAAGTTTTTAAGCTCCTAAAAAAAAATAATGTTAATTTTGAAGATAATGTTATATTATGATAAAAAATATTATCTTATAAGTTATATTTGTGAAAAATTCACAGTTTTTCTTTAAATGATACTTAAGATGCTCCCCAAGTCATTCTTGCTCTATTTTAAACGAGTCGTGTTTTATTACACACTAGCTGGGTTACCCGGCTTCGCTCAGGACAATAAGATAGTGTTCTGGAATGTTGCACAATCATGTTCCCGATTCCCTATTCCTGATCATTCCACCACATACTCCGCCACTCCTTCCACAACTTTCTACAGCTCTATGGAACCTTCTAGAACTTTCCGGAAGACTGTTCTAGAAATTTCAAGAGGGCGAAACTTTCAGCCCTTATATCTTTAAAAGCACGCCCTTTAGGTAAAAACGGATACCCTTATTCCCTAGGGGGGATAAAGATCTACCACACCATATAACTCCCTTGATCGAACCGGGACTCGTTTCTGAGTTTTTGCGAGCTGCACGTTTTTTTGAACTTTCTTTTATAATATATGCCATATTCAAATAAATAAAATGTTACTCCTTACATGTCCTTTCCCGTGCGTTCCCCTCCAGCGTTCCACTTCCACCTTCCCCACCACCGCTCTCCCGCTCCCCTGTCCTGCCAACCCCCCTGGCACTGCATTTCTTGACTCCTCTCCCGCCTGGCCCGTAGCCGAAACTTTTTTCTAATACTAACAATTTTATACTCGTGATATCTTTCTAATTAAATATTCGAATTGAAAAATTCAAAAAGTTAAATAAAGGAATTAAAGCTGTCTTGAATATGAAGTAATTTATTTTGATAAGGATTAAAACCAAGATACAAATAAAGAGCCTTTTCAAGCGGTGACATTTAAATAAAAAAATTAAAATAAAAGAATAGTTATTGTGGCATAACCATAATAGTTAGACATATGATGTCACGACTTTTTTTGTAAATAATGATGTGTTCTATAAAGTCGTAGTACAATATTTTATTCTATCATCAATAGTTTTCGCAACGCACGCGATTTAAAGAATATTTTAGCTAATTTTTTTACACCCTGGGTTACATTATTGAAGTTTTAGTAATGATGCCTATTTTTTTTAAACATACAATATAGCCTATGTCACCCAGGGATAGTGTAGCTTCCCAACAGTGAAAGAATTTTTCAAATCGGTTCAGTAGTTTCGGAGCCTATTCGATGCAAACAAACACACAAACAAACAAATATTACCTCTTTATATAGTGTAGTAGAAGTAGATTTTCGCAATTTTCTCATCGATTTTGGCGCTGTAAGTGTTAGCGCTCTCCTCTAACATTCGTAATTTCGTATCTCTCCATCTTCTTCTTTTCGAGCCCGGTTGCGGAGCCTTAAACACGGCGTACCTATTTATATGTCTGTATTATGGTAGTACACAATCATATTTTAAACTTATTATGTTTTGCTTTTGAATCTTTGAAAACCTCTAGGATATCTTGAAATTTGCAAAGTAAGTATTTATCTATCTGGATTTTCTAGATAAATGCACCTATTTTAGCTCGAAACTTAATTTACGACATGAGCTTCTTTACAATTTGGGAGGCAGGTATGGGCACCGCCGCCCCGGGAACCACTTAATGGATAACCAACACCTCTGCCTTAGGTCGTCCCAAGTGGTTCGCTACGTTTGGTGACTTAGCAGGGGTACCCGGGTTCATGGGGTGAGGTTTGTCCGGGTCTTGGCGGTGGATGGCTTTTTCCCCCAGCTGTATGATAGGCCGGATTGATAGGGAATGGTTGAAGAAGTCCCTTTGACTTCTCCAGCCGTACTCTCTCGGAACGTCGCCTTGCACGGCAGTGTGAGGGATGGGTTCATACGTTCGTCACTCCTAGACACACTGACCCTCAGATTCCTACCCACCCCTAATACCGTTTTACTTCCCGGAACTTACTCTCCTTTCTTTCCCAAAGAAACCTTCCCCAGAGCATCCCCAGAGATGAGATATGCCCCGAGGGGAATTTTTTCTTCAGAGCCTACTGTGTGGAGCAAACATAAATAAATGAGCTATGGTGTTCCGAAATAATGAAAATTAAGAAAAATATTCGTGAAAATTTACAACCCACAAGAATCCCAACTGCTCCCAACCATTATGCCAGGTAAGTCGTGAGGCTTAATGAAATATGTTGAGGAAGGATATATTGAAGAATTTAACTATTGCTACTTTACTCTAAACATAGAATAAATAATATAAAAATAGATGTGCCTTCCATACAAATTTGAATATAAAATAAATTTTCCGTTTAGCCCAACCCCCCAGCATTCTGTCTCACTTAGACGCACCTGAAATAGGTAGGTCTCCACCCAATTCGAATTTCGAAAGCATAGTTTTGAATGGAATTATAGGCCCATATTGGGCCTGTAATTGGATCACGAAATACACCCACAAGGCATTTTTCGTATTATTCTTTCATATGTGACTCTAAATGACGCAAAATTCGTAATTTGTATGTAGCGGGCATTAGCTTTTTTCTTACTCTGGCATCAAAATCTTTAGGGGTAGAATTTTCACAGATTATGAAAATTTTAATTTATTACTGACTAGCTGGCTCTCGGCACGCGTTATTATGACATATTCAAATAAATAAATTGTTTCTCCTTGCATGTCCTTTCCCATGCTTCCCTGTTCCCCTCCCGCGTTCCCCTTCCACCTTCCCCGCCCACCCTCTCCCCTCTCCCGCTCCCCCGTCCCGCAAACCACCCTCCCGTGTTCCATATATTCAGTCCCAGTACTTTCAGTTTTCAAACAGCTCGCGTGCCACCTACTACAATTTTTTAAATTCAAATTTTCATTTTTCGTATATTACAAATATTCATTTTTGTATATTATAAGAACAATCAATCAAATATGGTACCTAACATAGGTACCTATTTAAAATATCTATATTAAAAAAAAAACTATAGACAATTCTTTTAACACAAAATAATAGCTGCCGGCTTAATTCAATTTTATCAAACGTGCGAACGAAAGTCGTCCTGAAGTTATGGCGTGACCCAAGGAAAACAAACATTCATTTTTATATATACCTATATTTTATTACGGCTATTCTAATTATTATCACTATTATCTATCTTCGTTATAAGGTTCCCATTATACAAGTTGAATGGTACAGTTAGGTGAGTTAGGTAAGCCTAATAAATCACTTTTATGAAAGTTGCTTCATTAATCAGCAACAAGTCGTAAAGTATCGTTCATCTCTATAGTTAGGTTAGCTTAAGTTAGACTAGGTTAGGTGAGGTAGGTCAGACTGGGTTAGGTATGGCTATTAATTTCATTATTAATAACCGTGTAAAGTTCCTGTAAGAAGGCTTTTATTAGAAACCAGTTAGATAATTTTGCGTCTCATAGTATGATTATTACAAGACTTTATTATCATAGATGTCTTCGAATGTCCTCATTTTCTACACCTCGTGCATTGCAGAATTGTGTGAATTTTATATTACCCCTCAGGTTAAAATGTTCGCTTTTGATAGGTTTAATAGAAATCGATCTGACTGCCTTACTAACACGATGAAAAATATCATCTAAACGGTGTTAGGCAGAAAGAACACCACGCTTTATATTCAAATCTGAAAGTTAACTAAAAAATAATTAAATAATTCACCCTTGCGAAACCAAAGATTCGCAAGGGTGATTAGAAAAAAAATGTTGAAAGACTGCGAATTTTTTATTAATTTTTTTCCATAAAATAACAAAAAAGTGAGGTGATGATAAAGTTTATTTGTCTACAGCATGTGCAATGCACATGCTGTAGACAAATTGTGCATGTGTACAGTACATTTTTACGCAGCATTGCGTTCATTGGTCAAATCATTGTCGTATAGTTTCGTATCGGTTATCGATGAACCGGTGGATGTAATTTTTAGCCATAAGTTGTTATAGTGGTTTGTCTGGTTTTTAGTTAGAAGTAATATTGTAGAAACGTATTATAAGATTGTACAACGCCTTTGAGTTAAATTTTTTTACAAAAACGGCGCTATACAAGTCATCAAAATATTATTATAATAATTATGTTTTTTTTTTCGTTATCAGTAATTTTAGTTAGAAAAAAACGTAAGGTGAGGAATTTTTAAAACTTTAAAATATATTTTGAGAAAAAAAAATGTATTTCACTCATTATGTGTTTATTTCGAACAATAAAATTTGAAAGCGTGTTTTATCACCTTTCACAAACAGTTTTTAGATTTCAGATACATTCAGAAATATTTATATATATATATATATATATATATATATATATATATATTTATTTGAATTTTATTGCAAAGCTGTAATATTTTGACCTTCTCACAAAATATGTCGGAGGTCTGAGGGGTTAAAGTGAAACCGTACGGTATTAAAAATGGCCGGAGCCTTCGATTTCATTTGCAAATGTGAATAATACAGTTCTGTAAAACTGTTTAATAATAATTATTGGATGATTTTTACAGAGCCATTTTCTTGAGAAAATCACTTCAAGAGCGCTTTTAGTATAAAAGTTTTTATAGATTAATATAATTATGTTCTCAAATAAAAGGAAGCAGGTAGATGAAGGAGATGGTAAAGAAGGATGTTTGGCAGTACCACGCTTGTTATTTAAATCTGGTCGCTAAACATATTCAAAGGCTTTTCAAGCAATATCTTTGCGATTGTTATTGTTGACGGTTACTCGAGATCTTTGATTTGTTGGATTTGTCTCTGCCATGAATAGCATAATAGCTATTAAAACATCGAAAAAAAATCACGAAAAAATAAGTTATGTAGAAAATTCTTTTCCTCATACATTTTGTATCGAACGAATTCTCATCTTTTGAAAGAGCTGCAGGAATATTGTGATAAGTATAATATTGAGTACTGAGTGAAATCCGAAAAATTCAAAAATGTCTTATTAATGTCAATGCGCTGATTGTTTTGCTTTTGTATTAAACATATAATAATAAATAAACATGTAATTAAGTACTCTTGAATTCACTCAACAATGAACCTGTCATCTCTAAAACGGAATGTAAAGATCTTGGTGTTTACCTAGATAGCAAAATATATTTAATAATCACATCGACTCAATCGTTCACATGTCATATAAAATGCTTGGTTTTGTTCTTCGTATAAGTAAAGTGTTCAGTAACCCGCGCACCGTAGTTATGTTATATTTTGCGTTAGTCAGAAGTATACTGGAATATGCCTCGCCAATTTGGAACCCACAGTACAAAGTATACATCGATAGCATAGAACATATTCAAAACAAATTTATAAAATATCTTACCTTCAAATTCAACAATAACTATGAATGCACATTTCAAACTTTGCAACAAAGACGAGTAATTAGCTGATTTGACATTTATACACAAAATTGTATATAATAACATTGACTGTACCGAACTTCTTTCCCTAGTTTTAATTTTAACATACCATTAAGACGTACACGCCATGCAGAACTATTCCACACGCTTAATTACAAGACAAATGCAGTAACTAATTCGCCAATCAATCGTGCTCTTTATATATTCAATAATATTAATATAAATTCTAACATCGACATTTTCTCCGATTCACTGCCCAAATTTTAAAGAGCATCATGTCAATCATATAAATTGTAATATGCGCATACTTACACACATACATACACACATATTCATACACACACACAGACACACCTTCCCACTACACACATTACCCGGTAATTACTTAATATGCACACCATAAATAAGACACTACAATGAAACACATAATAGGTACCCACCATGAATTATATTTATTAATTGGAATTTTTTTTCTCACCAATGGATAATTTATATAATGTACTGTTTGTTACTGTTTATAAATAAATAATGCTGCCCCTCTTTCTTACACACTAAATGTCAACAGTCAAAAATTGGAAAAACGGGGAACCTATGTCTGCACCCCTCCAAAGGAAAACTACAATAATTATAACACGTATAAAGAAAATGAAACACAATTCTCGTAAGTAAGTGGAAAAGTAAGAAAATCACAAAAATTACAAATCCGTACACAGCGCCATCTCTGATACAAACAAAAACAAAACATGGACAGTTGCGTATCGATAATTGCTCCTTTGTGTAATATTTTACTTAATAAAAAAACTAAATTCCATTCAGCTAATAAGTTAACACAACAGTTATTGATTCTGAGGCGGTGCGAAGTCGCCGGGTCAGCTAGTATGCAATAAATTATTCTTCTGGAAGTCGCTTCTATTGTTTCAAATCATGTGTTTCCATACAAACGAAGTATTGAAATTGTAGGTTGGCTATTACCAACCATCTGTGGAAATGAACTCGTATCAGTCACACACAATTACCATAGGAGAAATTAAAAAATATATTTAATAGTTTGCAAATACGATTTTATTACATCGACGATAGACTCGTCTTTGCAAACTTTGACATCTCAGATCATGATAAAGCGAAGTTAGAACCCTAACAAAACTAAAGTGACGAACTACATTGCTCCTCGTAAACACGATCAACTATCAAATACAAACAATATTGCAAATGCAAAAGGTTTAAAGTGTTGTTAGATCCTTATAAAATAAATGATAACTTTAAATACCTGCAAAATTATTTTTTTTACATGAGATTAACTAATATGACGGTTTGACAGAATGGGTAAACGCGCACGTCCTGGTTAGACGAGAGGTTCTGGGTTCGAGTCCCAGTTGCGACCATTATCTTTTTCTGTTTTTCGGTGTCTTGTTCTCTTTAATATTTTCGCTTAGATTATTTTTGTTATCTTCGTTTTCAATGATATTTAAATACATGTTGTTAGAACTTTGTCATAAAAAAATCTAAGGTTATAACAACACTGATGGCTTTGAATATTATTTTGGATATATAGAAATACGCCAAAGAAATGGTCTTGCATTAAAAACCTATTTTTTGAATAAAATGTCATTTAGAACCTTGCCCAAATAAGGTGACTTTTTTATCGATCTCATATTTCAATTTAATTATTACCAATATTATCCTCAATTAATTCTCTTATTTATTTGGCTGCTGTCTTTTTGTATTATTAAAAAGTTCAATCCAAATGTATTTTTGCCTAATAATAATAACAAAAAATAATATGAGATTGATGAAAATGACGGACAAATTCGCGTCTCTATGACAGCTCAGTGGTTAGAGTGTTGTCCCGGTAAGACACAGGTCCTAGATTTGATCCTCAGTTGCGACATTTTTTTTATTTCGTCAGGGTGATAATTTTTTATTTTCTTAATTGTTTTTTTATTTATTTTATTCCAGGTGCAGAAGAAGAGGCGAATCGTGGCCAAAGTTCAGTGTCGCAACATTAAGAACGAGTGCCCCAAGCCGAGCTGCGAGGAGCCCGTGCTGCACCCGGGCCGCTGCTGCAAGACCTGCCCTGGGGACCTGCACAGTGAGTCACACGCCCATGTTTTATTAATAGATCTACTACGCATTAACAAGTGGTAGATGACTTGTGAGGTACACGAAACTCGTCTAGCTGGTGGAAAGTAAATTGAATTAGTAGAAGGATCAACACATACAACAAGGGGCTCCATCGAAGTCAGTCAAGTTACTCTACAGGGAGCGCAGATATCGCAAGTGCGCCCCACCTGAATACGTTCAAAAAGAAGAAGGGTAGTTATGTAAATACGAATGTCAGAGGGAGCGCGCTAATATCAATAACGATAATAATTAAGCGAAAATTGTGAAAATGTTTAATAAAACACCACTCGTTTAAAATATAGCAAAAATCTCGTGGGAACATTTAAAAGAGCATTAAAATTATAAACATTAACACTGAATTTTTTCATACTTCTAAAATAAGTGAAATTAACGTGTTTATAATAATTTTCGGAGCATACTTTGTGATTTTTTTCTATCGAAGGAATTTCATTTAATTTGCGTTTCGGCGTGGAACACGTCTAAATATTATCTTAAAAAAAAAACATATATTTTTTTAAGCACTTAAAAACTTCAAATGTTTAAAGGGGATATGTAAGAAATCAGGTAGAAATTCGGGTAGCGGCGGCTTAAGTAGACTGTCAAAATGTGTCGTATAAGACCGACCTAACGATATGAGTACATATAAATTTAAATGTATAAATAAAGTAGACTAAGATTAAATTAATATTTTCGTTATTTGTTTTTAGGGTGTTACGCCGTGTTGCGCTACCTCCTTCTTTAGCCAACGTTTCAGACAGCGTTGCAGTATCCATCATCAGGGCAAATCCGGCAGATCCGACAGATGACAGACACCCCAAAAACAAATAACGAAAATGCTGTTGGCCGTGAAAATCTAAAAAAAGTATCTAAATTAATATTGATTTAAAATATTTGACAGCATAGCCTTCTTGTACCTACCTTCCCTGCAGTTAAATAGATTCGCCAAATCTGCGTATCTATTACTAACTTCATTCAACCTAGGTACAACGAGTGTTTGAGATGCTAAGTCCTCGTGTTGTTACATTTAAACAAAATATGTGTTGCAAATATTGTGTACGTAACACACAGCAGAGCATGAAGGAATTTCGGTCAACAAATAATATTGTTGCAATTATATTGGCCTGCAACTATTCGTGTTCTATTTTCTCTATGGCAGCGATGAAAATAACTTAATTTGAATAACATAATCTTCCAGTGCATTTGTCGCATTCTGCGGTAATCTTAGATAGTGGCCACATACTAATATGCATTGGCGAGTATTAATGCGTGAAGTCATTTATCGTGCCGTGGCGATACATTCATGTCTTTAGTCGCTTGAAACTGTACCATTTCATACAATGTAGTTTAGTTATCTTTGCAACAAGGTTTCCAAAATCTTCTGATTTAATGTCGTTAAATTTACTTAGATAATGCAACAAATGCTCCCAACCCTATGGAGAGAGACTATGGCATCGCCAATTGGGGTAATTGTAATAATAATGGTAATACGTGTAAAGGGTTCCATAACAACTCAAAAAAGTGGCATTTCAACACCTCTTTAAAATGGATGAAAAAATCATTTAAAAAATAGCCCAAAACCTAACCTAATTTAACCTGTTTAACCACAGTTTGAAAAATTGACATTTAAAATTATATAAATAAGTCGACTCAAAGTGGATCAACCAGTTTTAAAATGGCCATGTTAGCCGAAACAGCTGTCACAAAAATAAAAACTAAAGTACTTTCAGATTTTAATAATAACATTATTAAATTTAAGTTAAATTAAATTTTTTTTTAAGTTCTTCGAATTAAACCATAAAACAATTAATAATAATTATATAGTTGTGTGCATAGACCCGTGAAAAGTCATGCGATGTTAAAGTACCACTTTTGAAAAGACAAAAAAAAATCTTTTAAAATATTGCATTATAGGTAGGTATTTATCTTCTTTATCGCTTAAATAAATTTATCTTCATACAAACAGTTGCAACTTCGAAAATTATACGTAAATTCAAAGCAAATACGAGTTCATTGAACCAAATTTCACGCAGGAATAAAATTCATGCGGGAATAACTAATGCACATCGCAGATAATCTAAAATATTATGTTCGATAATGAAAATATTTTCTTTTACTAAAAAGGAAAATAAACATTTCCGGGTTACAAATAACTTTGAAAATCTCCCACTATCACCACAGTAAGTGGAAAATATTGCTTGTGTCGTGATGGAGGACTTAGCCAGCCGAGGAAATGAACGCGCGACGCCTGGAATGCAAACGGAATGCCAACGGTGACCATTTTGAATATTTTCCGCCAACATTAAAAAAATCATACCTCCGAATTTTAATACGGAAAAATGAAACGGAAAATTTGTCTAAAACTGGCAGCAAAGCAATCCGAGGTATTTTAAATGGTGCCATATTGTGGCAAAAAGCGCTCCAGTTGTTGAATACATACGTATCTTTGTTGATAAATATCTTTTTAATAAATATAATGTGTTATTTACCCGCCTCAGAACAGACCCTGTCTAATGAGGTGGGTAAAAAAAAATATGTAGGTTTATAAATGAAAATAAAGTAAACGCCCGGGTTGCCGGCACTAAAATTGAAATTGAATTTATCTCAGCCGCTAAGCTGTCGTTATGTTTAATGTTAGACATTTGGGCGCTCCTCAAAATAAACACAAATTTAATAATAATTACAAGTATTCTAATAACTGAAATCCTTTGAGGAAATATGCATTATTCCTCCCTGCTGACAAACTCAGCAGGAATGTAGCAATTTCGCGTAGTATTTATGCAACATAAAACTAGACCGAGTGCTTACGGATGCTTTGTGCGGAGAATGCATATATTAGTTGCATGAATGTACGCTTGGAATATGTTTATTACATTATTACTGAAGTACCTACCCTCGATATAACAACGCCGCTAAATCTCTGCTTTTATGCACCAAATACCTGACTTAAATCTTACTTACTTAGTAAACTTGCAGGTACGAAGTGCTTTCAATGTAGTTAAAATAGATCTTTGTAGGTACCTGCTTTTAATAATTCTCTGCGAAACTGCGAATTCTGAATTTATAACAGTGGTACTGGGGACTGGGGTCAGAAAAAATATTGAGTTTCTACTTATTTATGATAGTAAAAGCGACGGGTGTTGAGCGCAATACTCTCTGCCTAATCCTGAGTAGAAACGTAATGTTGGTTACTAACTATAATATATCTGGATATTAAAATATATAAATACGTGTGTCTCTCATTTTAACCAGCAAATTTTGTATTGAATTTTTTCGTAAAAAATAAATCGTTTTGTAAAAATTTTCACCTTTCCTCGCAAGATTAAAATATGTAAGTATATTAGTTACTAGACTTCACCCGAGGTTTTATTAGGGATAAATTACTTTTCTAAGAATTTTCCTACAGTAATGAAATATTTTTCCGGAATAAAAGTAGCTTATGTCACTTCCCAGTCCTCCAAATATTCATACTCAAAAAATCGCGTCGCCGGGTTGTTCCGTAGCGACGTGAAAGAAAGACAAACAAACAAACACACTTTCGAATAAAATTAGTTAGGATTGCTATAACGGAGAGGCGACTTTGTAATTTTATATATCTTTCGTCATATTTATACCTTAGTCCTGGCGAATAAATACTTCTTTCAGATTCTTCAACATAACTCTCATCCCTGATAACAAAGCAGTCAATAAAAAATGTTTAAATAGTTAAAAAAATAAAATGTTTTTTTATGTTTTTCTTAAATTTGAACAAGCCGCGCGTCCATTTACCGTTGGAAACACTAACACTGGCTTGCATAGACATTTATATAGTAGTAGAATTATTTTACGAGCAAATAAACGTTCAGCCTCATTCAATCTGTAATCAAAATTAGCATCAAAATCATGATTCACACATCGTGACTGCCACTCTGAAAGTTGATATCCCTCCATAGTGAATTAATTACCACAAAGCTCTGAATAACTCACTCCTTCGTCCGATAATTCAAGGTCCCAGCATCTCTGCGGACTCCTGCTTCCCTGGTACCCGTAACGACCGTCATCTGTCGCCTTCAGAGCAAATCACGGCTGGTTAATCATCTTGGATCGAGTTTCTTACGTCTGATCCCCTTTCTTCCCCTTTTTTTCCATCAGACTCGATTATCCAAAGAGGAATGGCATCATTCAACATTGAAGAGAGACAATAATTGTAAAGACTGTATTTTTTCTGCTTCTTTATTCATAACTGAAATGAGTCATTGAAGACTGTCTACGCAACTTTATTAATTTATTTTATTAAGTATTGATTAATAGGTAGTCTAGACTTGAGCGATTTTTTCTTCGAATTCTATCCAACCGAACTCAAACCATTGGGAATTAACGTTTTTATTAATTTCAAATCAAAGTGAATCATTTAAAAGACGCCATGCAGACGTCTAAATATTATATTTAAAATTGTAACCAACCGCTTTGATCCAAATCATCGGCAAAATTTGTGAACTTCAAAAAGAAAACTTGTTTGTATTTAAACATCATGCTGATTAGTAAGAACTTTGCTCTTAAACAGCCATTAAGAAAATAGAACAGCTTTCCTTACGTAAAGACTTACAGCATTTTGGTGACCTGACAACTCATGCAACTTCAACACCTTCTTTGAAAGTCATTAAAAGTAATAAAAAATGGTTAAATATGTTACGATAGGTTAGGTTATGAGCTAATTTTTAATTTTTTTTTTCATCACTCTTCAAAGGGGTGTTGAAGTTGCATTATTCTTAGTTATAATAGAACCCTACATTTTAATTTGGTATTTCACCACGCTCTTGATAGCGTATATGTACATAAAAGGATAACGCATATTGTCGTTTTACGATTTATTTATTTATTTTATGTCCGAGTTTACTATTCGATATTCGAATTTATTAATAGTGGCTTTACGTAGGATAAGTTAGCCGGGTTTTCTACCTGTTGTGAGTATTTATTTGTTTATTTATTAATGCACGTTATCTTGTGTATATGTATAAGCTATCGAGAGGATGGTAGGTACAGCAGCCCGTTTGGTAATGTGCTAAATTTCTTGGCATTTAGTCGTCAAAACCAGTGCAGTAAATAAAAACACATTTATATGGGTTTTTTCGCTCATTCTAAAAATAAATATTGTTTAAAACCGTTCTAAACATTGTCGATGTTTTATCGGGTTTGATGCATTTGGTCTAAATAGGTTTACGTATAATAAGTATAAATTTTTATATCGATAGGATATATAATTAACTAGCTGGTTCCCGGCATATCCTTTCCAGTGCGTCCCCGTTCCCCTCCCGCGTTTCCCTTCCCCGCCTTCCCTCTCCCCTCCCCCGCTCCTCCGTCCTGACAACCCCCTTCCCGCGTTCCATTGGCATATTCAGTCCCAGTACATTCAGTTTTCAAACAGCTCACATGCCACCTAATACAATTTTTTTATTCAAATTTTCATTTTTCATATATTAGAAATATTCATTTTCGTTAGGTTCCTTTTTCTAGAGCCCCCAGTAAAAAAAACATTTTTTTAAATATTTTAAGTGCCGGGTTGCTACCTCATTCCTTCTTGTATTCATGAAAGAGTGTCAATTCTTAATAATAATAATACACATAAGATGAAAATCCATATCATCCATTTTAATGTAGATCTGGATGTAATAGAATCTTTCAGTTCAATTTTCATCCACTTCCTGAACTACTGAAATGTGTGAATTTTCGCACACATGATAAAAATCAACCAATATTAAAGTTTACTTTGCTTTATTAGTATGTGATAAGCGTTTTTTCTCTCTCTTTTATACCATTTTTTTTACCTGTCCACGCCCTCACTGTGCCACCTCAACGCCCCCCTTTTCTCTGGGTCTTCTACCGCCCCCCCTGGCAGTCTCAACGCTCCCTAATTTTCTCTGGGTCTTCTACCGCCCCCTGACAGTCTCAAATGCCCACAAGGGGGCGTTATCGCCCACATTGAGAACCTATGATCTAGACGAGTTTTCAAATATTAGTCATTACGCAAATACCGTGCACCGTCCTCTTATGTACCGCTAAAGTAAACAAGTATCTAGGAAAATGATTCACGCGTTCAAGTATTTTCCGAATTCTTAGAACGCAATGAGCAGTGACCAGGGTACCATACCCAGGTGTAGGTAAGTGCATAATATGTTTCTGTCTGTCAAGCGGCGTTTTCACTATTAGCCAATTTCCTAGAAACGACCTACCGGGACAGCATGTTTGAGAGGATTCTCTGATACTTTCCGGGTGGGAGGGTAGTTGTTTCGGGATTATGGACAGTAGACTCTCGAATAATGAGCCGCATCGTGTAGAAAAATACCGATAAAATAGTGATGTATTTATACATTATTAGCAGACCTGGTGACGCGTTGCTGAGGCTAACGAAACACAAGACCATCTACTGACAATGCCATTACCCAAACCTTTATAACCAACGCCATCTGTTAATTTGCACATCAAATCCATACCACCCGCTTGCCAGCCCGCTCCCTTTATATATCATATATTTCAACCAATTAACACAAAACCTTGACAAATTATATACCGAAATCTTCCTCGTGAATCACTCTGTCTATTGGTGAAAACCGCATGAAAATCCGTTGCGTAGTTTAAAAGATCTAAGCGCTCAAACAGCGGGAGCGACTTTGATTTATACAAGAGTACCAATAAGAACGGTAAATAAATTATTCACATGGCCAATTTTTAAAACAAAAACGATTTCAACCTTTCTACTATTTTTGTAACCATGACAAAAATACTCACAGCAGTTAGACTATGGCATCGCCAATTGGAATATGTTGTGAGGCTGAATGTAGTGGAGAGGGGAAAGAGATGGAGAAGAGGAAGGTGGGGAAGTACCTGGCCACAAAACACGGCTTAAGCCATTTTAAGCAACATTTCAATTCTGAATACAACAGTGATAATGAGAGTATCTTCCATTCTGAAACGTGCCACAAATATACGATGTATTATTTTTAATGAATTATTTGTGAATTAACACAAATTAATCAAATAAAACTTATTTGCTCACATTGGGATTCAATCCCGCGACCTTCGGATTGGGAGTTAAGACTCCTCGACCACGGAGGCCGTTAAAATTGCATCTAAATCTACGTTTCTGGTACGAGTTATGTTCCGAGTTATTCTAGGGCCTAGGCTATCTGAAAGGCAAATGATAATACCTTCATGATAATAAACCTCCGATCGGAAAGGGGACGAGAAGAAGAAAAATTAACACTAACGATTGACTTTTTATTTTTTTTATCTTTAAACCGTCCTAGATAAAAAAAGTAACTTCCAAGGTTAAACAGAATGCCTTTAATCGAGAGGCTGATGTATTCATGTGGCAAGGGGAGGGGGAGAGGGGCGACGCATTCCGCCGGGAGGGCGTTGCCCCCACCGCAAATAGAAAGACGTCTCGACGCCGACGCTGGTTGGGCTCCCCGTGTTGGTGTGGGTCGCCCTCTCGGACGGGAGCACAGATGTGTGCGAGAGATTTGGTAATATTGCAAGCGGTCACCGGTGAATGTGCACTGGTCACGGGTCACTGGTCAATGTGCACTGGTTACTTACCACTGGTAAATATTCACTGGTAATCGGTCACTGGTCACTTAGTCACGGATCACTTGTGACTGTTAAATATTCACTGGTAATCGGTCACTGGTTACTTAGTCACGGATCACTTGTGACTGTTAAATATTCACTGGTAATCGGTCACTGGTCACTTAGTCACGGATCACTTGTGACTGTTAAATATTCACTGGTAATTGGTCACTGGTCACTTAGTCACGGATCACTTGTGACTGTTAAATATTCACTGGTAATCGGTCACTGGTCACTTAGTCACGGATCACTTGGGACTGTTAAATATTCACTGGTAATTGGTCACTGGTCACTGGTCGCTGGACTCTAGTCATGGTGCGTGTTTAAAACTACCGTGACGTTTCATGGGTATGGTGCCGTGACGTCAAAAAGACAATAAACATACGTTCCTTGTCACAATAATGCAGCAGCTCTTTCTTACACACTAAATATGTGTGACTTTTTCCTCCAAAGTACTACTTTTATGCGACGGAAATTGCGTTTCTATTTATTTATACGTGTGAGGGAGATGAATGATAATGATTGATTTCCCTTGGGGGGGTGCAGACATACGTTCACTGTATGTCTCATTTTAGACTATTGTTATTTAGTGTGTAAGGAAGAGCGGAAGCATTGTATGTTTAAGAACAAAAGCAAAACCATCAGCGCATTGACATTTGACGTTTTTGAATTTCACTCACACTTCAATATTATCCTTGTAACTATATTCCATACTTTCAAGATTATCATCACGGCAAGTAGTATTTGTAGGGCTCTACGGAGACGTCACGGTGCGGTGTATGAGAGATGCAAGAAAATGATGACTTTTTTCAGCAAACAGAACTATCTTCCTTTCAGGAAACAGACCTACGTTTATCGTGAATCTCATATTTGGAAAGAGCTCTAGCAATGTTGTGATAAGGAACCTTTGTTTATTACTTTTTTTTCCATTACGGTACCGTAACCGTGAAACGTCACGGTTATCATAAGAACGCACATTGATCACTGGCCACTGGAAGCTGGTCGCTAATCGCTGGTCATTGGTCACCGGTCACTGTAAACTTGAATGACATTTTTATTGCTGTGCACTCGCTTATTATGCTCTTTTGGCATGCCCATGAAAAGAAAGTCAAACAGAATAAGTCTTTGATATATTTATTTAGCTGTTAACATGTTTTCTTGCCCCACATTGCTAAAGTTAAGCCAACTTCTAGTGTACTTTAAGAAGTTGGTTTCATTTTGGTCAGTTTTTCAGCCAATGACATTGGGTGATATATTTATACCTGTATTTTAATTAAATATTTATTATATTTTTAGATCAGCTTTCACAACTTAAAAAGATCTTTCTAAGTGCATAATATTGTATTTTAAATTTAACAGAAATATTTGCTTGTTCATAATTAAATTAAATAAAATTAGCCTTTATTGCTGTTAAACTTATAAACTTTTTTCTAATCTAAATAACATATTTATTTTTTATTTTTTATAGTATTCTAAATTATCAGCGTTCGGGTCATTATTTTTAGAAACAGCTTGTCTTTCGACATGTTCCTAATTAATTCATCATGAATCCAAAATAATCCGTGAATATCTATGATAAATATAAAAAATAGGATATGGTTAAACAAACCAAATATAAAATAAAAATTTATGGTAAAATAAATAAACAGTTAAAATCCTTAATAGGAAAATTATTTTTGCAAAATATAATTATTTAGGTTATTATTTATGCGTTAATTAGCTCCACACAGGAGGCCTTGAGGAAAATAATTCCCCTTAGGGCCTATGTCATCTTTGGGGATGCTGTGTGGAAGGTCTTTTTAAAAAAGGAAGAAGAGAATGTTCTCTAAAGGAAAAAGGTATGAAGGGTGGATAAGAATCTGGGGTTAAGTGTGTCCAGTCATCCGCCGCGCCGCCAAGATCTAAACAAACCTCACCCCACAAATCCGGGCATCCCTGCTAAGTTACCAAATAAAGCAAACCACTTGGCAGAGGTGTCAGTTAACTAATTCCAAATTTTCGTTTGAATTAAAATAAAATAAAATATGAAAATTTGGTTTAAATATACCAAATTTTACATATTTTTTAAACAATTTAATTAGTAGCCAGTTTGTGATACTTGGCAAGCATTTTTATTTGATATCTGCTTTAAAATATTGATATGAAGTTTTAAAAAAAAATGATGATTGTAATATGTTAAAAAAAATAATAAATTAACTAGTCATGGCCAAGTTATTTGTTTGAGTCTTGCAATGAAATGTTTGAATGGAAGCCTTGCAATGGCCCGACTGTAATCTCGACCAAATGAACACATGTGTTTATGGTACCACTTGTGCAGTGTGGTGTGAGTGTTGCGCACTGGGCACTGGGCAGTACTCACTGCTCACTCGTAAAGTGTTATGCGCTTCTCCGAGAGATATAATGGGGAATGTATCGCCATTCTGCGTCGCCAGATTTTTCAGTCTTCATTCATTCGCCTTTTTCAGGTCTCTTTTCAGCGGCTTTTTGCTGGGAAAGTACCATCAAAATGCGGCATTTAACACTTTACATTCCTCAGAATGATATTTATTAAATTATATTCATCATAAAAGAAATTTATTTTTCTGTTTACTTTAATACGTGCGTGTGACTTTTAGGCGATAACCCATAATAAAATTGGTCTCCCCAAAATAAGCATATCCTTAGAAATGCATACTATTCTTTTGGAAACATATTATCTTTTCTTTTATTTTTACTAGCTCTTATAAAACACGTTATTTATAGTAATACTTGCATAAATTTATAGGCGGGATTATTGTATGGTGGCAAATTATAGCAACACTACCATTATTAAACCAATTATTTTATTTATTTCCAACACTTTAAATAGATCCACATCATGTGGTCTAATATAAAATATATCAACTTTATGTGTGATAAAGTAGATCCATTTGATGTGGTCTAATATAAAATATATCCACTTTATGTGTGATAATATAAAGTAGATCCATTTGATGTGGTCTAATATAAAATTGATCTACTTCATGTGGTCTAATATAAAATAGATCCACTTTATGTGGGATGATAAATGTAGTATCCGCTAGCTTGCTTTAGCATGGCAACATTAACGGAAATAGCCGAACGCTTCCGATGGCACCCGAAGTCGGTAGTCGGAGGCAGGCAGCGCGCAGTACTTCGGCCGCTGAGCGCTCATTCTCTTGTAGACCGTAGCATAGGACCGTAGCATACACTGTAAACTTTATAACGTCAATAAACTCGTCTATTACGATCCTATCTCTCATTACAAATTCATTTAGTTTTGTCTTGATTCTAAGTCTATCAAGGAATTTACAATAAAAATACACTTCATATGGTTTAACATAAAATAGATCCATTTCATGTGATCTAACATAAAATAGACCCATTTCATGTGGTCTAATATAAAATAGATCCACTTCATGTGGTCTAACATAAAATAGATCCATTTAAAAATTCTTTTGTTTGCCATTTTAAAAATAAGAATTGTTTTAGCGAGAATTCAGACTCTCCCGTGATTTTTGACGGGTAACGTGCAACATGAAAAGTTTATTTTAATTTCCTGTTTTTATCTGATTTACTAATATTTGATTATGTATACAAAACTATAATATTTTTTTGATATGCAAAGGGTCAGCCCCTCGTCTCTTTCATTCTTTTGGTCAGGAATAGAAATGCCGTCCGTTGTGGGCTTCTTCTATTTGCGTCTGTCTGCCGCTGCACTCCGACTGCACTTCTTACCACGACTGACATAGCTTAGCGTGGCTTGGTATAGCGTAGCGCAGCATAGCATAGCTTAGCGTGGCATAGCCGCGAGATGACCGCTGCACTAACAGCTAACAGCTCGCACTTATCAGGGGAGAACTGCTTGCAAACAATTCAGGTCTGGGAAATATTACTGGACTTTAATTTTGTGAGAAAACTGACTAAAAATCCTATTTCTCCACCTTTAGCCATCGACGTTTTTTTTAATTTCGTTGCATTTATAATATACTAGCAGACCCGGCGACACGTTGCTGTGACTAACGAAACACAACGCCATTATCCAACCTTTATAATCAACACCTGCTATTAATTTATTAACACCGAACCAAACATAACCAAAAACAAATATTAAAAAGAAATAGTAGGCAATTATAACTTTGGTTTTAAGACAACACATTAAAATCACAATATTATTCATTCCATTGGCGTGTGGTCCCTAGAATAATTTACCAACCTATTTATCAAAACTACTATCTATCTTGTACATAAACTAGATGCTTGTATAATTGTATGTATAGATCCAAACTGCAACAACTAATCTTTTATTTTATGTATACGATACTGCCGCCATGGGTCGACCCACAGTCTCCTCCTTGACAATATCAAGGAGGATACGGTGTTTCTACTTTTGTCGTCAGAATTTCAATTATTCCAAAACATGGAAACACCTCAGCACAGTGAGGTGTTCACAAAATACTACTAGGTACTTACCTATATACATTTACGGATCATTAACATTTTTTTTTCCTTATTACTTAACTTGATATCTATGTATACCAATGTAATTATCTGTAATTATCTGTAATATGTATGTATGTTAAAGAATAGAAATAAATAAAAAATAAAATAAAAATTGCATACTACATATCAAATCCACACCGCTTGCTCGCCAGGCGCTGCCCGCTGACCGCTTGCTAGCCCCCTTTTATAAATTATATATTTCAACCAATTTACACAAAACCTTGACAAATTATATACTTAAACCTTCCTCATGAATCGCTCTATTTATTAGTGAAAACCGTATGAAAATCCTTCGCATAGTTTAAAAGATCTAAGCGTACAGACAGCGGGAGCGAGTTTTCTTTATACCATGTTAAGAAGATACCTCCATAATACACCTAGGGCTTTACTTATAAGCATGTTTTGAATTTTACACAACTGATGAACAAACATTAATTTTGGGTAAATGTAGTGTATTGATTATTATTTATGTAGTTTCAGCTTCTTTCAATATATGTCAAAAGGTTATTTTGTAATACAAAGATCTGTTTTATCCCACCAGACGGTAGCTGAGTTGGATATCAGAAGAGTATCATCTATCGCCGTTCATGTCTCGTTCGTTCGAAAATAAATAAACTGAATAACATCCGAAATAGATATTTGAAATACCTTTTGATTTAAAAACACATTTTCAGTTTGGTTGGGAATTTTGATCTCAAATCCAAAATTAAGATTTATATGAAACGGGCCGAAATGGGCCCCGCAAACGTTCCTCTTATCAACTTTATTTTAATTCTACATAAACGGTAGGAAAAGCTTCAATTTATCCAAAGCATATTTTTATTACTTATAATGTAAACCGTTTCGTAGTAAAGATTAATCGAAAATAATGATTTGCAATTAATCTTTGCTTCAAATTGCATTTTTTTGTTTCTGCAAATGTTCCTTGTTGTCATTGAACTGATAAAAATATTTAATTTTTTTAAATAATTTGATACCCAACTTATCTGGATATTCACCAAAACTTTCTTTTCAGTTTCCGGGAAGCCACCTATATTTCCCTGTCCCATCACACCATCTAGTTAACGGTCAGCAGTTAGAGGCGTACCGGCTTGTGGCATAACTGCCCAACGCTGATTGAAATATGCCCGCATTTCGGCGTCCGCGTCCCGCACATTTGCGTTTATAACTAAACATAACATATTTAATAACGTTAGTACCCGCCGCCGCCGTTTCAGTCCCGTGTTGCATAAAATAGGAAGCGAATTGATTTTGCCACTTCATTAGAAGGCGAACATTTCCGGTGGATTTAATGAGAACGTATAAAATAATAATAATAATATTTATAATGCTCTTTCGCACTTTATTTCGGGATTTTTTCCGGCGGGTACCTAAATCTTCGGGTAAAAGTGGGCTGGATTAAAAATATTGTATTTATTTGTCTGGCGCGCCATCGCAGTTATTTGTATTTTTTTAAAAGAAGATGATAACTCAAATGCTTGTGAGTAGGTATTTCACTTATGAAAACGAATATCTTAAATTTAAATTGGAAAGTCTGCGTGCTGAATCTTGAAAATTGGAAAACGGTAAGCTCTGGTGCGGTGAAATTAACTCAGCTTGTCTGGAATTTCTATGTTTCATTTTTATTTTAATTAATTTATATTCAAGCTAAGTTTGTGCGTGATTATGACTTACCTCAAGTTAAACGGGGTGTTAAGGGACGTACTTAACTTACTTTTGATTCCTGACATTATTTGGAGAACAAAAGTAAACTAAATTTTCGTCTCCAGTAACATTTTTGATGTTTTTTTTGCTTCAACTAAAAACATTACGTATTGCATAGTTAAGGACAAGGTGAGAGGTTGGTCGGTTACTCGGCTGATATTTTAAAAACAGATATTCAGTTTACCAAAATGGCAACCTAACCGAAACTAGTTTTAACTTTAGGAGAGTTCTTGTCATTTTTAGCAAGCGCTAGGTTCCACTTTTCAAAGGGGTGTTGAAATGATTTGTTGAGTTACAATAGAAACTTTACGTAGTATCAATTTTTCGTGCAAAGTTCACGCATTATGCAGAATAAACTAGTCCCGTTCTTAGACGTTCGTTCTTTTCTTTTAAGCGTCGTGCTTGGAAATGAAATAGATAGAAGGTACTAGAACGATGACTAGTTTATCATTACATCACCGTTACTGAAATTTCTACGTTTAATTGACGAAAACCACTAATTTTATCAGTGTTTATAAAGGTTACCTTCAATTTTTTCGCAGAAATAGTCAGATATATATTTCCCTTGTCGTTCGTATTAAATTACCGTGTAATCTCCTTATAACAGTCCGAATACAAAAAAAATGTAAATGCGATTGGTGCGGAAGACGGTTGATCGCATTCTCCAGGCCACTAAAACATTTATCGACGCCATTTCCGATATCGACACGATAAGTGGGCGAATTTTACGAGGATTGTAGATTACTCTCGCTTCTCACGGTGGACGCCATCTTTAACGATTGCCTTTTATTATTTTCCCGCGCGCGGCGAACAGGCGCCATCTCCCGAGTACAAATCCTCGCCGCTTTTGGCGAGCATAAGCGAACACATATTGGTCAGATTGAATTGCATTCATGAACACGCCGGCCAAAGTAGATCCGAAGTGATTTGCGAATAATATTTGAAATAGGAATCGATTTAGCGTTCGAACAAAATGAATTGACTTAAAAAATCGGTCTGCGTCATTCGTCATATTTTTGTAAAATGTTCTATTTTAGAAAACATTCAATGTAAGTACCTACGCATTTAAGGAATTTAGTGCCATCGAGTAAACCTGAACCTTCCACTTGTTTGCCATATAAATTATTTTCCCTGATAAAACATTATTATTTTTTAATTATTTGAGAATGTTTGAAACTTTATTATTTATTGACATGTCAACAACTGTATGTTGAAAGGATAAAATTTAATGGTAGGTACTATACTTTGATTTATCATTTTACATTGCAAATATCGTAAACTTTTAATTACTCATAAATACTTTCAAAGATGGCGCGAATTTAATAATTTAGGAAAAAAACGTTTCTTGCATGTTTTCCTGATGAATGTTTGTTTGTTAACGCACATATATAAGAAATCTCAAATATTTATAGAATTGTATCTACAAACTACATACAAACACAGTATTTTATCGGTGAATCAATCCAATATTGTATTTGTATGACTTTCTTGATAGAATTGAGTTTGTACATGGATAAAAGTATTTATTCACGTTCATATTAATTATATCCAATATGGTATAATAGGATGGGGTGGCGCCTATAAAACTCACACACAATCTCTTTACATTGCGCAAAAACTAATAATTAAAATAATATAAAAAAAAAATCATTTTTATATCCATCTGAACTCATATTCAAAGAATTTAAAGTCAGAAAATTAAATACTCTTTTTCTGTATCACTCAACCTTACAAGTCTTATCCATTCATTCTAAACAAAACCATACCTTTCAAAAACACAGCAAATCTCAGGCAAAAATACATGTTACCAATTCCCATTTGTAAAAAAACTTTAGGCCAACAAAACTACAAAAACTCGGGAACAAATTTCTTAAATAAATTACCAGAAAATATAATATCCCTTTGTGACAGTTTCAAAAATTTCAAAACACAATTAAAAAAATATACTGAAAACCTTAACTAAAAAATAAATAAATAATAATAATAAATATATATATATATATATATTTTTATTTTTTTATTTTATTTTTTTTTTTTTTTAAATTTTTGATTGCTGTTTTTATTTATATTTAGTACTTTGAAGTTTAGTTTATGTAAATAATAAGATAAACTAAACTTCAAAGTACTAAATATAAATAAAAACAGCAATCAAAAATTTAAAAAAAAATCAAAATAACCAAACAAATAATACTTCCTCCCGTACACACAAGCATTTGCTTATTATGGGAGAATAATTTAAAAATATATACAATTTATAATTGTAATAATTATAATTGTATTTAGCTTTTATATACTTTCATTATATTTATGTATCTATTGTATGTATTGTACCAAAGGAAAATTTTTCAATATAAAAAAATATATATATATTTCTTGCAAACAATTCAGATTTTTATTTTATTATACACAATCGTTCTTGTGGTCAAATTTCAACCGATTTAAAAGATTCCACGACCGTTGATCCCCGGTTTACTTATATACAATGCGCAGTCGATTTAGGGAAAATACGGTATACCTACTTACACAAAACATGTATAAGTAAATGGCGTGCAGAGAAGATATACCGCCAAATAACCAAAATGTAAAACATATTTTCATCAAAATAAATCAAGAATAAAACTACTAGTCTATATGCTACATACATCAGGGAATAAGTACAAAAATCGACATTGCAATGAAATTCGTTTGATATCCAACATATTGTTAAAGGTATTTTGGAGTCGATTTTAGGTTTGAAATTGGTAAATAATGCGATAAAATTATTAATTTATAATAACTTTGACTTGAGCCAAGTGTCGGGAACAACTATCTACATAACTACCTAACGGGGTACACCATCAAACACCATTTATAATATGATAAAAGACTGTTTACATAATTTTTATTTTACGTGATCATAATTTTAATATTCAGAAAAATCATTTTTTGCAATCCTTATGCGACACCATGACAAACTTACGGTGACTCATTTCTCTCATAAATATTAATTTTCATAAATATCTCTATATGGAAATAAAAATGCCCCGCTGTGCGGCCTATAAAAGGAAAATGCCTCATGGTTGTGTTTTTGATTTAATATAATTAAACTGCTTGTACTACTTTAACTTTTAAATTATGTGAAAATGTATTATTAACTACGGCTACAATTTCTATTTATGGTATCAAAATAATGTATCTAATTGAAGAAGAGAAAATCACCCGTACTACATCAAATTACTTTTTATACTTATGATTAAAACTTTTAATAAGACATTAAAAAACGAGAAAAAATGTTTTTTTTTTTTTAATATACTTTTGTGATTTCAACAATAGTTTAATTTTGTGTTATTATGCCGTGTTCTGCTATCTCCATGTCCATCATCAGTGTCCATCGTCCGACACGTCCCGTGTCCATCATCGCTAACAAAAAAAACTGTTCAAAGAAGCGCAGCTAGTAGTCCACGATGGGGTTCTTATATCTACGCTGATGTATGGCAGTGAGGCAGGTACTGGCAGATGAAGGATGAAAGTAGAGTGATTGCTATAGATATGAGATCCCTGAGGCGTGGGTGCGGTAAAACCACGAATGATCGTGTGAGAAATGTGAAGATCTGCAAATAATGCTAGGCTGATGTAAGCGTTAAGAGTTAATAACCAGACAAAGCTGAAAAATGACATTTTTGAATGAGCTCATAGACGTGTCGAAGCTTTTTACAGAAAAACGATAAATTGATTTCGAAAGATCGTTATTTTATGTGGTAAACTTATATTTTAAATTTTGAAAAAGTTAACATTTTTTTAATAAAAAAATAGTTTTACTGTTGGTCGATGGCAATATTTGTTAATTTTCAAACGAGTAAAGTTATTATACAATACATATATCATACCAAATAGTAAAACAGTATTATAAAACTGTTCATTATCTAGGCAAAATATGATTTAGAATTTTAATTTAATTTCAAATAAAATCATTAAAATAAAAATCCAAGCACCCGTTTTGTGCCGAAAATACTACAACTTGACTTATTTATTACACACTTACAAATTGATTTCTCTCGGAATTTTTAACACAGAAATTTAACTTAAGACGTTATTGAAATATTAGAAATAATTTTTAACCAAAAATATTTTCTCGAGTATATAATTCTGTTGAATTTGCGACACGCTTTTGTGAATATTTTATTCTGTATTTTGACGCGCACGGCGCTAACCAAAACTCTTAGTATCTGTCGATTCACGGCAGCGAGCGGTCGTGTTGTCCGCGCCGGTCCAGTTCATAACATTTTAAATTTATTCGTCCGCTTAAAATGGGGAGAAAAATCAATAAAGAGAGAACTTTCATAAAAAAATCAAAATTACCACACCAAAAACATAACTGGGAGAAATATAACGAGAAAAAACAAAGATTAGTAATATTTAATTATCAATTTACGTTGTACATACCTTATATGCTACAGGGTCGTTGGAACGAATCTGTCAGATTTATTGTGTATTTTTTATAACATGTTGTTTAATTTTTAGAGAAAAGAATCAACATTCTAAAGTAAATAATGACTGTAAAGTTTCATCGGTATGTGCAATTCAAATTTTTATTATATATATATATTATTATGTACGCGTAAATGAGCTTCGACAAAGTATATTTGATCAATGAAAATGGGTAATAACTTCAATACATTGTGATTCATGGATATTACGGTGACCGATTTATCCGTTTATACCGCGGAAATTATAAACTAGCAATACTACCCAGCCTTACCGTGTATAGGTACACGGTGTCGGGAAATACGTGGTACATTACGGTGACCGATTCAATTGTAATTACCGCGGTAATTATAAACGATAATTTACTAGCATTAATACACGCAAGCAACATTGCCTTATATACACGGTGGCGGGAAACCGGTGGTACATTCCGGTGACGTAATTATAAACAATAATTCACTAACACTAATACCCGGCGTTGTGCGAATTATACGCTCGAAACATTACCTTGCATATGTATGTCGTAGGCCGATCGTAAAATCAGGCAGATCATGTTGCGCCTAGCCACATCATGATCTGCTGCATCGTGAAATGGCGGCAGATCGTGATGTGCCTGAGGCGCATCGTGATCTGCCTGTTTTTACGATTGGCCTGCGACATATACAAGGTGTCGAAAAATACGTGGTACATTACGGTGACAGGTTCATTGTTATTACCGTGGTAATTATAAACAATAATTTACTTGCATACCCGGCGTTGCGCGAGTTACACGCATACTTCATTGCCTTATATATGTCGGCGGTCGATCGTAAAATCAGGCAGATCATGGTGCGCCTAGTTACTTCGTGAAGTGCCTGGCAGCAGATCGTGAAGTGCCTCAGACGCATCAAGAACGGCCTGATTTTACGGTTTGCCTGCGACATATACACGGTGGCGGGAAACCCGTGGTACATTACGGTGACCTAATTATGAACAATAATTTACTAGCATTAATACCCAACGTTGCGCAAATTATAGACATGCAACATTACCTTGTACACACGGTGTCAGGAAATTCGTGGTAGAAGCGGAAAACTGAGGACTCAAATTTCACCACGGGAACAGAAGCTTTTTACCATACTTTTTCTTCTATTTTTAACTTATTTATTTTTCTTTTTACGAACATATTAATTTATAAACAATAATCTGCGTAAATCGTCCTCAAATTCAATTTGATTCTGAATCTACTTTGCTTAAGACAAGTTCGTCCAGTCAATGAATGATCCAAAAGGTTTTAGGGTGCGTGAGCAGGAACCTAAGCGATTCCTTCAAAAAATTGTTTAGGGTGCTTAGGGTGTAAACATACTAAAAGTCCTGACGTCTAGGTGGTGAGTTAAGGGGTGGGGGGGAGGTCCCAATTTTCAGGTTTCCGCTTATATCTCGAAAACGGTGCGTTGCAGAGAAAAATTTTCTGAAATTAAGTAAAAGCTCATAAAATCATCTCCAACTTTTATTCTTTATGTAATTTTCGAAATCCCAACCGTTTTTGAGTTACACGTTCTACAAACGTAGATATTTTTGAAAAAAATCATTTTACCTCACATTTTTCATCAAACATTCCTTCATGTCGTCTAAAATATTCAACAAAGAAAATAAATTTATATTAAAGAAGTTGTAAAGAATTTAATTTACTTTTATAATATATTTATATATATATATATATATATATTTAGATGCAAATTAATCTCCAACCAGTAAATATTTACAACAATTTTAAGTTTTTTCGTTAAATATCATTTTCAGACAAAGCTGTTTTTATCTCATTACTGACACACATTTTGTTCGTTCGCCTAATAATACGTTTGACCACAGTTTAAAGCCAATTTTTAAAGAAAGTAGAAAAAAATAATATCACTTGAAAAATTTTAAATTGTATTTTATAATGAAAATTATAATTATCTCATGACAAAATTTTACGAAAAAACTTAAAATTGCTGTAAATGTTGACCGGTTTGAGATTAATTTGCATTTGTATATATATATATATTCTAAAAGGGAATTAAATTCTTTATAACTTCCTTAAAATAAATGTATTTCTTTGATGAATATTTTAGACGATATGAAGGAATGTTTGATGAAAAATGTAAGGTTAAATGATTTTTTCGAAAATGTCTACATTTGTGGAGCGTGCAACTTAAAAACGGCTTAAATTTCGAGAATTACGTATAAAACAAAAGTTGTAGATAATTTTACAAGCTTTTACTTATTTTAAGAAAAATTTCTCTGTGACGCACCGTTTTCGAGATATAAGCGGAAATCCGAACATTGGGACCTTCTCCCCCTCCCCCCGCTAGCTCACACCTAGACGTCAGTACTTTTAGTATGTTCAGACCCTAAGCACCCTAAACAAGTTTCTGGAGGAATCGCTTAGGGTCCTGCTCACGCACTCTACACCTCCTTCCTTGACTGGACTAAATGTGCACATCAGCGTGGAAAATGAGACAAATATTCCTATTATCGTTTTCCAGTGATTTCGAAAGTTTACCCACATCCATTCACATTTTATTTTTATAAGATCTTTATTTGCTTTTAGCAAGCATTCATTTGTCATTTTCTATTTTTCTTTAGCTCTCCGGTAGGTTGTTTCTTTTTTTACCATTAGATTAATTTAACACACTAATTTCGGTAATAATTATATATTAGAAATGTGTACTTGCTTTATTTAATTTTTTGACAGATGATTTTTGAGCTTACTAACGACGTTCATTCGAAATGTAAATTTCTGACGCCTCTCTAATTTGTCAAAAAAATATATTATAAAGAAATTTGATACTGTGTCTTTGAATGGTTATGGATCGTGTTTCATATTAGGAACGACTAATGAATCCAAATCAATATTTAAAAAAAATTAAAACGCTCTTTAGAAGTTACTTTCTGTTAAAAGAACTTAAACTTTCTCTGGTTAGAAGTTACTTTCTGTTAAACAGTGTTTTAGTAACACATTTAATAAATACTGTACAATTTCTGTTTTGAACTATTACTAATAAAAAATGTCTTTAACTGGCTGCGAAATAGAGGCTAGACATATGCATGCACCATGCGCGTGATTTTCCCGTAAAAATTATGGTTTTAATTTGTGATTGTGTAATTCAAATCGTGTTTTTGTTAATAATTTCTGTTATAATGACCAAGTCTCTAATATATTAGTATATTCAGTATATTTTATATTATTTTCAGTTTTATTCTATTAATAATGCCATAGAGACATAGTCCCTGTTACGATCAATGCACTAGGTGAGCCGTGGAACCAGGTCTTCATTCCCTTATCGTTCAACTCCGCCGTCAAAAATGCAATCAACTCTCCCTCCGCATCCTGGTCGGTCTCCAAAGATTTTTCGTCCATGTGTTGCTTCAGGTGAAGAAAGAGGTGTAATTCATGTCATTCATTGCCTTTTTGGTAGGGTTAGGTGGTGAACCCATTTTTCAACCCAAAAAAGTTTCGCCTTGGTTGGAAAAACAGTTCGAAGAGATCCGAGCGCATTTGCGCAACGAGCATTAATTTGCATACTCCATTTTTCCCTCAAAATCATTTGTGTGGTAGACTTACTGATATCTGGGATTAAAATTGCAAGCTTATGAACTTAAACAGGGCTAACTCCCTCTAAATTGAAAAAGCGAATAATTGAGCGCACCTCGCAGGGGGTGAGATTCGACAACGGAGCGTCTTTCTCAAACGAACGCAAAGATCGCACTGAAGCAGCTACCAAGCCGGATCACCGCTCGATTTTTTGGGAAAGTCTGAGCTAACGCTAGTGCCACCATATTTTGAGAAACAACGAGCAAAGGTAGTTAATTCTTGGACAACCTTCACATTATTGTATTGCGGTCTGTTTTCACTGTACAACTACTAACAGTCCTACTGTTTTTATATTTTCAAGTTCTGTACATATATTATGTAGACTATACTAAAATATATGCTTGTTGCTATATTTTACATATTTTTTATTATAATGCTGCTGTTTTTTTGGCTATCTTTATTTATAGTTGAATTACATAATTTTGGTAAAAATATAAATGTTAAAAATACCTTTTTTTGACATTAGCTCCATACAGGAAAATATTTCATAATAAGAATAAATATGTCATCTTTGGGGATGTTGTGTCAAAGGTCTTTTTAGAAAAAGGAAGGAGAGGAAGTTCTTGGACGGAAAAAAGGTATGAGGGGTGGGTAGGAATCTGGGATCGGTGTATCCAAGAGGATGTATGAGTCTATCCTCACCACTGCAGTGCAAGGCTTCCGAGAGAATCCTGCAGGAGAGGTCAAAAAATCTCCCTCAACCAGTCTCTTCCGATCCGGCCTGCCACACAGTTGGTGGGCAGACGCATCCGCCGCCAAGATTCGAACAAACCTTATCCCTTGAACCCGGGCAATTAAGTCACCAAGCGAAACGAACCCCTTGGGGTGACCTATGGCAGAGGTGTTGGTTATCCAATAAATGGTTTCCTGGGCGGCGGTACCCATACCCGCCTCCCAAATTGGGTTCTGGATTCTGGGAAGGAAAAAGGTACCAGGAGTGGTAGGAACCTAGGGGTCCAAATTGAGTTCCGTTTCCCAAATTGGGTTCGGGATTCTGGGAAGAAAAAAGGTATCAGGGGCATGTAGGAATCTGGGGGTCAGTCCAAGAGTGACGGACATGAAAAAATCTATCCCTCCCACTGTAAGGAGATGTTTCGGAGAGTGCTGCTGGGTAGGTAAAAGATCTCCCAGGTCCAACCAGTCTCTCCTGATCCGGCCTGCCATGCAGTTGGTGGGCAGGTGCATCCGTCGCCAAGATCCGGACAAATAAATGAACCCAGGTACATGGGGTGAGGTTTTTGAAATTCAATTTAATTTAGATTACCAACAATAATCTCCCTGGTTCCCGGGCGGTAGTACCCATACCCGCCTCCCAAATTACTGATAATACCTATTGTGAGAAGAATAAATATGTAAAAATGAGATATTTCTTACAATCAAACTGAATATCACTCAGTAGAAATACAATTAAAAAACAACAACAGAATACTCGTAAAAACATTTCAAAAATCAAGAAATTTGTATATTACGTAAGTACCTATTTTATACCCACTATTTTTACGCATTTCACTTGTATCTATTTATGTTTATGCACTTCGGTAAACAAATTACAAATAACTACTTATTCGGAAAAAGCTGGAACCGAGAATTCAATATCGATGTCGTCTGAACCATCCTATAGATATCGCCAGTTGAGTGGGACATGCTGCTTGCGACGAAGCGAATGTGGTATTTCTATCTCGTTCTAAAAAACTTCCGATCGTGAGGCCGTCTTTTGATGAAATTTGAATTTTCGGCCGCTGGTAATGCCCTCTTAAGAGTAAGATTGCGAAAGGGATTCTCAGATGCTTTGGGCATCTTGAGCGAATTAACGACGAAAGGAGTGTAAGAGGAATATGTGACGCAAAAGTGAATTGTTGAAGAAGTCGGGGACGCCAGAGGGAGACATGGCACGATCAAGTAAATCAGATACTTGAGTCGGGCCATGTCAAGAGTCACAATAATAGTAGTATAAATAAGAGACGATGTATAAATGTGAATAATGCAAAGAGTGTATGCCAAGACGGAGTTTTTTTTTTTTTATTTTTTTTTTTTATTGAAAAATTTTTCTTTCGGAACAATACAATAGATACATAAATAAAATGAAAGTATATAAAAGCTTAATGCAATTATAATTATTACAATTAAATAATATATATTTTTAAATTATTCTCCCATAATAAGCAAATGCTTGTGTGTACGGGAGGAAGTATTATTTGTTTGGTTATTTTTTTTTTTTTTTTTATTGTTGTTTTTATTTATATTTAGTACTTTGAAATTTAGTTTATGTAAATAATAAGATAAATGTATGTTTATATAAATATATAAATTTTTATTATTATTATTATTTTTTTTTTTAGTTAAGGTTTTCAGTATATTTTTTTAATTGTGTTTTGAAATTTTTGAAACTGTCACAATGGGATTTTATATTTTCTGGTAATTTATTAAAGAAATTTGTTCCCAAGTATTTGTAGTTTTGTTGGCCTAAAGTTTTTTTACAAATGGGAATTGGTAACATGTATTTTTGCCTGAGATTTGCTGTGTTTTTGAAAGGTATAGTTTTGTTTAGGATATCCTCTTTGTAGACTTGTAAGGTTGAGTGATACAGAAAAAGAGTATTTAATTTTCTGACTTTAAATTCTTTGAATATGAGTTCTGATGGATATAAAAATGATTTTTTTAATATTATTTTAATTATTAGTTTTTGCGCAATGTAAAGAGATTGTGTGTGAGTTTTATAGGCGCCACCCCATCCTATTATACCATATTGGATTATGGATTGACAGAAAGCGAAGTACGTCATTCTCAGTAGTTCTTTATTTAGAATGTGTCTCAAACAGCTAAAAATATAGGTCAATTTTCGTACTCTGTTTTTAAGATTGGTTATATGCGGTATCCATTTTAGACATTGGTCAATAGTAATTCCTAGATATTTGGTTGAAGTTTTCATTTCAATATGAGTACACAGTAAGTTACAGTGGTGTTGTTGAGTGTTTGGGGCAGAGTGGATCCTTATGTTAATTTCATGCGTTATTTGGTGGTTGGTTCTATCTGCCCACCCCTTCCAGGAAACGGTATGATGGTTAGGTAGTTAGTTTGAGTCCGTCAACAGGGCAGATGTATACTAAAAACTGTACTTATAAACGTGTTTTAAATCTATCGCAACTGATAACCAACCGTTTACCATTCATAAATGGTTGTTTACAAGTCGTGTAAAATTTATAACAGTTTATTGGGAAGGGGGTATATGTTTATTCTCAATTCCTAAATGAAAAATAAAACTTGTGCTGCCAATGGGGGTTAATCAGTTACTCCATGAATTTAATCATTTTAATGCCATTTTTCCATAAATCATACATTTTATTGCGAATTTTTCCTATAACTTTTAAGGTATTTTCAACAATTAACATAATTTAGTTAATTGAACGAGCTTTGCCTCCGGCGATTGTACTGGCTTAACTGGACCTCGCTTTGCTACATTAACCCCTCACACAACTTTGGAGTGAGATGGTTTGGTTGGATGTTGTATGGTATCGGCATTCAATAAATATTAACAACAAGTATTAAAACTTTATATAATTTAGTATGTAATTCAGTTTTTTTAATGTAAGATTATGTGGTAAAATGTTTTGTAGGAACACAAAAAAAACTATAAGATCTCTATTTAAAATTATACACAGAGGATAGTAATTTTAGAGATTTGGACAACCCCTCTTGGCAACGGAAAGGTTAAGCTATTAATTAATAGAAAATCGAAATTTTTTTTACGTAATCTCATAATTAATGAGAGACAGACAAACAGCACCACTGTTCGTGATATTTGATTGGCTATCTCTATCTAATAGTCCAAATGTGTTATGTCATTGGACGACATTTTTTTTCGTTGAAATCTAGATGGCAAGCACTTCAATAGCGCTATCTCTTCAGTATCATAATAATACATGTCAAGTGTCTGTTAACCGAGTGTTTATAATTGGATTGAACGCACTTACTTGTGAACAATCTGTAAGAACCCAATATTAAAAAAAAAATGTGAACACGTACATAGGTAGTGTATGGTTATATTTAGCCCTACAGACAGTTCAAGAATCATAATAATAATTATTAAAGGGCTTGCAATGTCAGCCAAGGTCGCACCTCGGTTCCAACCTCTTGGTAGAGATGGTCGATATTCCTGTCCCGGTTACTTGGTACCGGTTCTTTTGCTGTCAGTGGAACCTTCGATTTTATTTTTCTGAGTAACCGATTCCTTTTAGAATATTGTTTAAAACTGAAAAATATTAGAAACGTCTAGAATTTCTCCTGCTCTTCTCCACTAGGTTGGAAAAATTTCTGTTCTCAGAAAGTGAAGTGTCTTGATTATTCTTGTAGTTTCAGCTTCCTTCGATAGATGTCGATAGCTTAGTTATTAATTACGAAGTTCTGCTATATTTCTACAGATGGCAGTTGAGTAACCTATCAGAAGAGTACCATCTATCTTCGTTCGTGTCTTAGGTACGAACGGTTACGATGATTGCCGAAGACATCGGCGAGATTTGGCGGGCTCCTAAAGTTCACTCGCAACAGCTGCAGAAATACTGACGGCCTAGTCTAGTAAGTCTAGTTTAATATTCATTGTAAATATTTACGAAAACCAAATAAATCAACTAGTAATCACTCAAACGTATAACTTATTTGGAAGATACCCAACGCATCTTATGTTGTCTCGCCAGAGGAATTTAAGAGACGTAACTGAAACTCTCTGATAATCCCCAAGATATAAAGATGTCAGAAGAGTACCATCAATCGTCATTCGTGTCTTAGGTACGAACGGTTACGATGATGGCCGAAGGTATCGGCGAGATTGGGCGGGCTCCTATAGTCCGCTCGCAGCAGCGGCAGTACTACTTAGTGTCTAGTGTCTAGTCTAGTATTAATATTTATTGTAAATATTTACGATAACAAAAAAAATCAACTAGTAATCACGCGAACCCAAAACTTATTTTGTCTCACCCAACCCATCTTAAGTTGTCTTATTATTGGAATTTAAGACACATAACAGAAACTCTCTAAAAATCCCCCCTCTCCTCCTTCTCACGGTTTTGAGGAAGGAACCGGTTACAAAAGTATCGTTTTCCGGTAACTGGAACTTCAGTGACATCCCACTCATGTAACAACCAGCTCTACCTCTCGGTTGGTAGCGTTTTGTAAAAGTTCCCTACAAGGCGAGAAGGCACGCCGTGTTAGCATCTATAATTACCTCTATACGAGTTTCACATTTTGCATTCGTCTCCACACTGTTTTTTTTTTCAATTTACAAGTTGATCTTATTAAAATTATCTCGGGATAATGTTGTGATAAATTCATGTAAAATCCCTGTGGAGCGATTACAAGAAAACGGATACGATGTGCCAAGTTGTTTTTATTAACTATTTTGCAAGGGATACCCTTCGTACAAGGTTGTAAGAACTAAGAACCAAATGGGTACATAATAATAATATGTACCTATATGATTATTATTTATTCGAATCTAAAACGAAAGTAACTCCCTTTGAATAATTCTTCCATGGGAAAAGTGAAGCAAACGATCTAAAATTGAACTCATTTTTTAATTACTTGCTGGTTCCTGGCATGCGTTGCAATGCCATATTCAAAGAAATAAATTGTTTCTCCCTGCATGTCCCGCATCCGCTACCCTCCAACGTTCCCCTTCCACCTTCCCCGCCCACCCTCTCCTCTCTATCGCTCCCCCGTCCCGCAAACCCCCGCGTTCCATATATTCCGTCCCAGTACGCTCAGTTTTTAAACAGCTCTCGTTTCACCTATTACAATTTCTTATTCAAATTTTAATTTTTCGTATATTACAAATATTCAATCAATAAAATTTGGTACCTAACGAAGGTACCTATTTAAAATATCTATAATTTAAAAAATCCTCAGACAATTCTTTTAACACGAAAACGCTGCCTGCTAAATTCAATTCAGTCAAACGCGCTAACTGTCAAAGGTGCATAGTTAAAAAAGTCGTTAAGTTTTCTGAAATTATTCAATTTTTTTTCTTAATTTTTTTTTCGAACCTTCTACAAAGTATAAGAAAACATTTAAAAAAAGTTGAATGAAATAACTAAAGTAGTTCTGAAGTTATGGCGTGACCAAGGGAAACAGGGATCCATTTTTATATAGTCGTAGTTTTTACTTTCTAACTGTTTTGCTAGAGAATCAATGCTAATTATCTGAAATTTCTATGAAAAATAAGGGAAAATAATATGGTTTCCTCCCTTTTTAAATTAAATCGTTTTCGATTGCGTTTTTTAATATGAATTTTGGAAGTGGAAATTAACCCACTTCCCAACATCCGATAGAGCTGAATCTCGACACATATACTCGTTGACGATGACTTATTTTTAACTTTTTTTAGCACACATACGTAATTCTCTAATATTAGCTAATCGGCCCAAAGTGCATGCCGTTTAATTCGTAAGACTGGGGCGAAAATTCAAATATTACATAATTTAAAAAATAAGTATATTTAAGTAAAAAAGTTTTAGTTATACGAATATCTAAGTAAATTTATATATGTCAAAGGTCACTATAGGGAAAATTTTCTTGGATTCTGTCAAATGTGTTTTGGATACCGGTGTCCTCTTACTTATAATCGATTTTTTAAATAAAACATATTTAACCCCTATTTATAAAGTAACTGCACGAAGGACAATGTCAAAATCGCTTTCTCTAAATCGTCACCTTAGTACGCATTTGTCCAACAGACCATTAGAAAATTTTCAGTTTTCTTTCATTATTTCAATGAAACATTATGATAGGTTTTTCAGTAAAGGTAAAGGTCGCATTAGTTTAAATAATTGTTAATTAGGTGATTAAATAAAATTTGTTATACTTTATTTTTAATTTTAATGTGGAGATTGAACAAAAACTAAAATGTTTTATTGGACAAATAAAAACAGAGGCGACGAAATGTTAGTTTGGAAACTACTTTTTATTTAATTTTTCGAAGAAAACTTCTTCTAAAAGGTTGTCACTTTGTGATGTCATTATTTATTTATTAAAAAAAAATAACTTAGTTTACATCACTTTATTTTTTGTACACTATCAACATGTTTCGTGAACCATGTTCACTTCTCCAGGAATAAAAGATTTGATCTATGGAGCTTCTCTAAATGAGATGAAATAAATTATCTATGATTTTTCCTTGTGTCATTTTTTCAGGTTAAAACACAGATTTTATTCTTTATGGTATTCTTTTTAAGAAAAAGATTTGTCTGAATTTCGTCGATTAACTGAGGTCTATGCCCTTTTTCTTCCTTTTTAGCACCATTTTTGGAAAAGATATTTAAAAAAATGTCAAGCCCCAAGCCTAAGAGTGGCGTTTCCTACCCACAGCTTTTCATTTATCTTGACATGATCATTTATGTAATCTATGTCAATAAATATAATCAATTATTTCAGTTGCTTACCCGCTTATTCTCTATCTATCATAACAGTCGTCCATTATTTCGGACAACCCGCATAAAAATACACTTCCTTAAAGCTTCACTCGTTGGTTAGTTATTTTCTAACAAATCGATACGCTATTCTGTTTAGCTTACGAATTCTTCATTAAAATACTTAGGTTGGGTTGCTTAACAAAAATTCAAATGTAACTGTGTCATCACTATTTATGTATATTTATTTTAACATTAACTCTACTCAGGGAGCCCTAAGGAGAACAACGGAGCTGTTGAACTCAGGAACGATCCGTTCTCACGTGACAAATGTTAACCAAGTACATTTATTTATTTATTGATCTATATACGTGATGTTTACAATATATTATTCGATGCCTGTCTCGCTAGGGTATACCTGTGTTGAGACATATTTTAGGCGCATGCATGGGTGCAGAGGGGAATGGCTATTTAGAGCAATTTTGGTTTTTTTGACAGAAAGGTTTCCCTTAAAAGCTGATTATAAATTTGTTTCAGCTTTCTATCAAATTGTAATAAGCTGAAGGGCTTTTGCTGATCACATTTGTTTAAAAGCTGAAAAGGGACCTAGGGCCAGTTGATTCACAGATTTTGAACAATGTTTCAAATCGTTTTTTCAAATTTTTCAATCAAATTTCAAAATTAATTTTAAAGTTCTTTTCAATATCTCTTATTACATCTGCTTCACAGAACTTAAATGAAACTTTCCCAGATCTAAAAAATTAACTTAATGAATTGTTAAAATTCTGCAAAACAAACTTTTTTTAACACATGAATACCGCACAAGAGTCTTAACTGCTCCCAACCGCCTGGAGCCAGTGAGACTATGACTTAAATGGTGCATGTTGTGAGGCTGAGGGTTAAGTGGAGAGGGGAATGAGGTGGGAAGTTGGGGAAGCCCCTGGCTATTCAGATCTGGTCACAAAGCCATTTAAAGCAATGTTTCAATTCTGAATGGTGGCCTTACATCAGGGCGACACTGAGAGTATTTTCCACTCTGGAACGTGTCACAAATATAACTTATATTATTTAAATGATTAAATTGTGAAATAACACAAATCAATTACACAAAATTTTCTTGCGAACGCCGGGATTTTCACCCGCGATCTCCGGATCCGTCATAAAAACTGTCACATTGTCATAAAAACAAAATTGCTCTGAATTACTATTTGATGACAATGTTACATTTGAATTTCTGCGAAACAACTGTGCCTCAGTACCAAAAAAATACAAAATCTTCAACACATTATATTATTATCAAAAGAAAGTTTTCCCACCCGCGGAAGTTGTTTACTTTGCAAGTTGCCAAATATCTCATTGGATATTTTTCGCTCATCATCGACGGTAGGTAGTTCTGTTCCCGCGGAGTTCTGAGGTCTGCCGGAAGAACTGGCAGTAAATATGCTTAATGTTAATGTACCGGTATCTGGTTTTTTGTGTTTGTATACAGGCCATAACTCCACGCAGCATTCATACGGAACAAAACAAATAATGGTACGATATTAATTTATATCGTAAATATGAACTTCCTCCCGGTGCGCGGTGAGCCTCTCTGTCAAGCCGGAGCGATTCATGCAGATCTGAGGGCAAGGCTCGTGTGAAACAACTGCTGCGCTTGAATGAACTTCTTAAAGTGGGATTTATCTTTATATTTTCTGCTTTTAATAACATCGATCTTTATTTATTGAAATTTTATATGCAAAAGAGTACCAACTGCCGGTGGGACTGGTACCGCGCGTTTTCATCTCGCGTCAAAATATCCCACGGACAAAACATACTCTAACAAAATATCTACTAAAACCTAACTTAACCTAACATAACCTAACCAATCCTAACCTAAGCTTCGATAACATTTTACTATTTTTAAACAATAATTTATTATTTTTTTTTCAATTAATTAATAATTATTGTATTTTTTATAAGAAAAACTCTGTTTTCTTTTTTTTCTCTTTTATATTTTCTTTAGATTATTAATGTTATCTTCTTCTTCAATGATATAATTTATTTTCTCTAGAGGTTGTCTGTATTATTTTTGCCCCATTTTCTTGTTAGTTAGGTTAGGTTTTAGGATGGGTAAGGTTAGGTTAATTAAAACGTCTATGTCTAAAGAATGCAGTGTCATAGGATCATTGGAGATAGTATTTACTCTCCTTCCTTTCCATAAAAAGACCCTACACTCAGCATCCCCAAAAATGACACAGGGACTGAGGAAAATTGTTTTCCTTCATGCCTCCTGTATAAGCCAATCTATATATTAGTTCTGTATGAACTGCTGATTATTGGAAAGCAAAGTAGTAACATCGATACAATAATTTTCAAGAAAATGAAGTCACCGTTTCACGGAGCTTCACTTAACGAAGCACTTCAGCACCTACAGAATTAGTACCGTTATATTGTTTTACCGGTTACAGTGATAAGTTTCACTGGAAAAATTACGTCAGGGGTTAAGAACCACTTTAAGATAGGATTTTCCTTAAAATGGGGCCTTATCGTTTTTACTACACTTTACCTTATCATAGTTCTTAATTATTTATACACGGAAAGGAGAAAATGGTTTTTCCGGAGACTCGTATTTGAGATAATTGGATAAACATAAAAAACATGTTATTTCAGAAAATCAAAATAGTTTCAAGTAACCTTGATGAATTTAATCTTCCTGGCGAAGGTCCTGGGTTCGAGTCCTAGATGTGACCGTAACTTTTCTAATTTTTGTGTTTTCAATTTCGCTAATATCATCTTTATTTAAAAATATTACAATTTGAGGTTTTACACATTAAGTTAAAAATAAGAATAAATATTCATCCTAGACTTGCAGAAAAGTCAATAGATATCGTATATTAAAAATTAAAATGGATAAAATTTATCCAAGACACTATCTAGACAGCATTAAGTTTTGGTTGGAATCTTGCAATCATACACAAGGATAGCAAAAATATGCGTTAAGAAAATGAAAAAAAATGTGGGTAGTTCTTAGTCAAAGTGTGATACAGTTAGATCATACATAAAAATAGCAGCCAATAAAAATATGCGTTAAAAAAAGAAAAAAAAATATATTGGTAGTTCTTAGTCGAAATATGATACAGTTAAATATGACCAAATCGGATAGGGATATATTAGCTTAGTTGGTAGAGCTGCGTACCGGCAAGGCGAAAGTTCTGCGTTCGAGTCCTAGATATTATGTCCGTATCTTTTGCTTTTTTTCTGTTTCAGATTGTCTTCATTTAAATAAATTTGGTTTTGTCTCGAACTTATTTGTTACGAAGTAGTAGGTATCCTTAAAACATTTTGTGGTAATATGAATTGCTCCATTGGTCACCGGTTTAAATTCTTGTAAAGACACTGTAAAAATTAGAACATGGTGGATTTTTTAAAAGACTGGAGCTATATAAATTATCCAGTATTTATTATTACGCTTTTCTTAATTATTATTAATCTCTGGCAGGACTGAAATACTTTCAGCTAATCCAGAGTGTACTCGTAACCCTTTTGTTAAAAGGTTTATCGAGCTATTGGGGAAACAATTAGTTTCCTTTGGGTTATTTATTTAAAGTTAAAGTACTTATTAAGTTATTGTTATAGTTTTGTACTGGTTTACTATTAGTGAACTGTGTCGTATTTGCAAATTGATTGTACCTATTCCAAATAAAGTCTAATTGTGATTACCGTAAAATAATTAAGCATTTTCTTTAATTATACCGTTACATTAGAAATAATGAGAGAACAAAATGGAGGAAAATGATAATATATTTAACTCATATTTGTATTTTTTGTCCTTGAATGCTTGTTCCAAAGTATAACAATAACTACGGACAGCGAACCCTGGAATATGTGCCCAAAGCATTTAACATATTACCAAGTAATATAAAAAATTGCGAGTGTACAAATAGATTGAGATATATGCTGAAAATATGGTTACTAAATAGAGATGGTTTGTAACCAGAAGTCTGTATGTTAATTGTGACAATCTGTGTAGTTATAGTAATAATTAATATTTATAGTTATAGAAATAATTATAGTGTAATTAAATTATAATTGAAGATAAAAATCCTGTTGACAAACTGCTTAGTTACGGTTTAACGGGAAAACAACAATAAACAATAAAAAAATTAAAAAAACAGCATTTCAAATTTCCGCTATATAAAATTTATATTTAACTTACGTATGATTTAGGTTTTGAAACTGTGACCTCTGAGTCATCTCTTAACGGAGTGACACAGAGCATGCTAAGTAACAAAAAGTCTTAAAATATTCACAAAAATGTGAAAGAACGTATCAATAATTGGTATCCGTAATGTTTACCAAGTAATCGTTACTACGTGAGGTTGGTCGCATGGCGCATACACCACTTGTTTGCGAAAGTATTATAATTGTTTGCATAACATAATGTGTGAATAGTTTATACTTATACTAGTCGGTAGGTAATGTATAAAGTACCACAGGATCTCAGGCGCCAGCATTAAGTAAACTAACAAAGTTGTTAACCGTTCATTGTTAATGCTTAAGTTGATTCTGATTAAGTATTTTATTTTCTCTGTCTACAGTATTTTACACAAATCATATTGTGGAATACAATGGAGAACGATCGGTATTTATCGTCTGCAATCAATATATTTTTATGAGGCGATAAATTTGTAATTTATTTTCTATTATAATAGATTTATTGGAATATTGATCGTTTTATCCTAGTATTCCTCAAGACATCGATTAAAATATTGTAACAATTTTTATGTGATTCTGCGTAGGTGTGCCAATGTCACCTTTATCTGAGAAACAAGAGCAGAATTCACACACGGATATGCTCGACAGATCTGTTCGACGAGCAGATCCGCCGACGGCAACACGCACGCTTTCGAACATTCGAGTGACAAGCATATTATCATAACTTCCCAACATCTAGGGAAAAAGTTTTTAAAGAAAAAAGTCTAAAGCGCGAAATCATGGAATTTTTTTAAATTTTAGTTTTGTTGTCAAATTTCTTAAGCCAATTTGAGGAAATATCAAAAATTCTGTGGAAATTTCTGGAAACATTGATTTTTTCTGGAACCCGAAACTCCGCAGAGTTAAAAGAATAAATGAAAAAACAAAAAGGAGATCCGTAAAGAATGCAAGGCTGATTTTAGTGTAATGAGTAAGATTAATAAAGGGAAGCATGGATGGTTGGAGCATGTAGAGCGAATGAACGAAGAAAGGAGTGTATGACGCGAATGTGAATGGTAGAAGAAGTCGGGAACGACATGGCATGATCAAGTGAACCAGATGATTGAATCAGGCCATTTCAAGAGTAAAAAATATAGAAGAGTATGTATGAGACGATGTGTGATTGTGAATGAGTCAAGGAGTAATTGTGAATGAATTCCAAGACCGAGTTGTTTGGCGGTTGATTTTGATTTGGTGGTGTTTAAGAGAAATCTAAGTGTTGTACCAGATAGAGGGTACACTTTTACATATAATTGTATACTGAGTACTGACCTCAAATTTTGATTTTTTGGAGATGTCTAACTAATCAACTGATCGACACGGTTAAAGACATTTTAAGATCTCATCAGGGCGATACTGAGAGAATCTTCAATTTTGGAAGAAGGTGCAAATTTAAAACCAAAACTTGTGTTTTATTCTAAACAACAGCTTTTGGAAATGAAAATAACTTTATTGAATACTGTCTTGTCCAGATAAAAGGACCATTCGCAAAGATAGAGAGTCACATCTTGCTGAGAGAGATGAAAGAGAGAGAGAAATTATAGACTGTCAGTGCCAGTGGCAGACAATTCTGCATTCACTTCTCAGTTCTCAGTTCGCACGGCATTCGCCAATTGAGCCGGAGCCAATTGCGTTCAATAATCATATTTCATAATGCATCTCCGTTTTCCAATAAAACTTTGGAATGCCACCACGCGCGTTGAATACCACCATCCACCATCTACTTACTACTTACTATATGAACTGCAGACAGCCGTTGTCAACATTTCATATTTTATTTCAAGAATTTTACATAGTTTTTACGATAAAAGGCTTATTATCTGTGAAGCTTATTGTAGAAACCGCCAACAAATAATACAGAATTTTAGAAAAACTGTTGTAATGAGTATTGAGTAGCCCTTCTTTTATTTTCGCATATAAGTTGCTGCTGTAGATAATGTCATTTTTCAAAATATTATTGGTTTGCTCGTTAGATAATAATTATAATCTTTTGACTTTATTTAGAAGAAAGTAGTTAACTGTATCATTCTGTATCTATATTACGAATATTTTCAATTATTTCAGTTTCGGAGATAGAAAAATAGGCAGGCTATCGAATTTATTGAACTTTCCTAAATTCTGGGTAATAATGCTATAAGTGCCTATTTCATTTTTCGGTAATTTGGTTTAACTACCAGAAAGTACTTGTGTATGTTATGAATACGTGTGTCAAGACTGTCAGGTGCTCTAGATTGATTAAGTTGTGGCCAGAAGTCAAACAAAGTAACTATTGTTCCAGCAAGTCAAACTATTGATATAACGGATCTAACATGAACTATTGATCAAGCAAGTCAAACTATTGATTTAGCAAGTCGAACTTTTGATCTACCAATTCAAACTATTGATCTAGTTTTTACGCCAAGAAATCGATAAGCAATCTTCGTTCTTGAATGATTCACAATTTTTACATAGGCACTTCTTACAGTCCCAAAATTAAATCCTTATAACAACCGTTTTACAGAATTTGAACAATTCATAAAATTTCAAAGTTAAAATTCAAGTTCTGTTATTATTTCATCATCGGCCGGTTGTTTCATTGTACTTAAGGGGGCATACATTAATTACGTGAGCAGTTTCTCTACAAATCTAGACTCCCCGCTTGGAGAGATAAATTTGGGCCACTTCGATTATTCTTTTCAAGTTAACGTAAGATTTTGCTGGATCCCCCCACCCCCTTTTGAGCTCACGTAATTAATGTATGTCCCCTAAATAGTGACAGAGCTTTAATATTATCTGTGAAATTTGATTAATCATTCAAATCGATGAAACAAACCATCCTAAATAGTTATCCGGCTGTACCCGAAGACTTTTCAGTAATAATATCTAGGTAAAATCATTCGAAAATCATTAAAAATGGGTGCCCAACTCCGAAGAATGTTAAAACATTATTTCTAAGCTTAACGACACATAGTCGTACCTGCTTCGGTGCAATGGTGCATGGCGCATGTGACCCGCCCGCTTTCATGTGATTATGTGCATCGGGACGGTATGATCGGCAGATGAGATCAACGGTCGAATTATTGGCAGATTTGCGCGACGGCGACGGGCGGCAAGGCGGCAAGGCGGCAAGGCGGCAAGGCGGCAAGGCGGCAAGACGCAGGCGACGCGATGCCCGCGTTATGTGAATAGTAATGCACATCGTGGCGCCGTTTTTATGTCTTTACTCGTTGTTTTTATCATCAAATAACTTGCATTCAACTCTTCACTTTTCAGGCTGAATGGTAGATACTTTCGAAATAATTATTGTTTATGTTTATATTATTTATTTATGGTTTTCAAATTCATACATAGTTACCGAGGTCCTAATACAATCCTAACACATAATAAATATATTTATTTAAAACACAATACTGACTATAAGTGACAATGACAATAGTGACTTCTTTCCAACAAAAAAAAAAATTAAGATTTTTTTTTTTGTAGAAAGGCGTCAATTTGTTTGACATATTTATATATATTTTTTTCATCGTGTAAGCTTAGCATGATGTATTTTTGATCAGTTTTTATACCATATATACCTATTGTAAATTAAGCCACGACAAGCAATGGGGTATTTTTTAACTGTACCGTTAAAAATGCGAGGAAGATTTAGAGTTTATTTTTCTGATTCTGATTATTATACTTACTCAAAATATGTTTTTAATTATTTCATTCATGAAAGTATTAAAAACCACATTTAAAATCGCACATTCTAAAACAGTTCCAACTGGATACAACGTCATTATGACATAGAATCGCCACTGATTGCTAATGCGGCTATCGCCAACGTTGCCCGGCGTGCAGTCAACGCCGCCGAATTCACGAATAAAATCGAACAAGTCGTTTTGACGGCAAATCGAAAATGGCAAATTTTAAATCGTTATTAAAAATGTTTCGTCAATAATATTTTTTTTCTTTTTATATTATGACACTAGCATTGTCACTGTGTTGTATTGATCATTGTAGGATTTATTTATATTTAACATTTATTATATGCCTGCAGGCATATATTTTCCTATTTACGCAGGCAATAAATAGCTTTATTATTTTCACGATCTAACTGCGTTGTAATCAATTTGCAACCAATTATCCAATTAATAATCCAATGTACTTAAGTATTCATATGTGGTGGCAGTATGTTTACTTACGAATATTTTAAAATAGTAAACAGTGTTAATAAAATCAGTCTTGTGTATCAATTGCCATCTCGGTATTATTTTATTTAAGGCGTGGTAAGATATAATTTAGTCATCCCTGAGGGCAGGGAACTACCCGTGATAAGTGACCACACGCACACTGCAGTTACACGGTGTCCAGAAAGTTGCACTATCAGAATATTAAAGATTTATCATAAGATGAAAATATTTCTCCTGCAAAATTTTACTTTACCGGACAAGACTTTGAAGCAGGTGGATGAGTTTGTGTATCTGGGTAGTATGTTTACGAGAGATGGGAAGGCTGATAGAGATATTGAAAGGAGGGTAAGTGCAGGTAACTCTATTAATGGAGGACAGAATGTCGTTGGCGCTAATAAAAAAACTGCCAAAAGAAGTAAAGCTAGCAGTCCGCAATGGAGTCCTGATACCTACACTGATGTATGGCAGTGAGGCATGGAACTGGTAGAGAAAGGATGAAAGTAAACTGAATGCTATTGAAATGAGATCCATGAGGCATACGTGTGGTAAAACCATGTATGATCGTGTAAAAAATGTGGATATCCGCAAAGAATGTAAGGCTGATGTAAACCTAATGAGTAAGATTAAAAAAGGGACCCTCAGATGGTTTGGGCATGTAGAGCAAATGAATGAAGAAAGTAGTGTAAGAAGAAAATATAACGCAAATGTGAGAATGGTCGAAGAAGTCGGGGACGCCGTAGGAAGACATGGCACTATCAAGTGCATCAGATACTTAAGTAGGGCCATGTCAAGAGTCAGAATAATACTAGAGTGTGTATAAGACGATGTATGAACGTGAATGAGCAGGGAAACGACGTGATGGTTAGTTAGTCAGTTAGACAACACAGCAAAGTTACACTTCACCACTCATTTAAAAAGTCATTAAAATGATTAAAAAATCAGGTTAAATAGGTTATGTTAGATCAGGGGCTATTTAAAAAAAAATACTTTTAGTGATTTTTTAAAGGAGAGAAGAAGTACCGCTTTGTTGAGCTGTCGTGGAACGATCTCAAACATAGAATAAAGAATAACACAAGAAATGCCATGTGGACGTGTGTTCCAATACGATATATGATGTCAGGCAAGTGTAAGAGAGATAGAGCGCTTGTTAAAACCAAAGGATTTTAAGTCAGAGCGACATTGGTTTCTACCTAAATCCAAACAAAGTGATCTTACTTATTCTATGATCTTAATATTTATATGTTTGATACTGACAATTTATGGTGGAAATTCATTAAAATAATATAAAAAAGTTTTATATCTGTTTTAATATATTATCAGATCACAATAGTTTTCTTTCAAATTTGTCTGAAGAAAGAAAGATATTCACGAGAATTACAGTCCATTAGTCCATCATTCAAATTAAGTTAAATCATACATTAACTTTTTCCCCTATACAAGCGGCTTTGTTCGCGGTGACAATTGGGTGATTATACCAGTCCCAGCAAGTGCTCGTACGCCCGTCGTCGATTAGCATCTTTTTTCTTCTCAAACGTCTTGCGTCAAAAGAAGATAGAAGATACCAGAACGATGACGTAATTTACGACCTCTCGCTGGGACTAGTGTATTTTAAAATCCATGCAAATTCAAAAAAGTCGCCTTAATGTTACGTGGCCCCCATATTGCCGTGACAAAAGTCGCTTGGTCAAAATGATTCACATCAAATTCCACATTCAAAGATCAATGCGCGGTGAAGAGTAAAACTTTAGTCTGCGTCTTAGGGCATCCGTATGTTATTGTATAAGGTTGAATGTATCTAAAAGAAAAACATATCTTTGCGACTATTTACTTTCTATTGCTACTCTAAGACATTTTACGGCACATTTCACTAGAGCCGCGCCCACAGCGGATGGGTCGATCCTGCAATCCCCTGATAGCCGAGATAAAATGGCATAACTAAAGCTCGGTAAATCAGTTGGACATTCCTCGCTCAAATTTTAGCATTCTAAATCGGCCGTTCAATCCTAAATAAACCGCAAAGTAGTTACTTCTTAGACGCCGAAGCAGTGAAAAACGTCAAATTTGACATTTACTTATAATTCAACAAAACAGAATTTACGTAAATTGCCAAATTTCATAAATATGGACTATTATGATGAGGAGTGTCGATGATATTAATTGATAAAATAAACTAAATAAATGGTATGTATCATAATTGGGATGTTTTTCAAAGTGAAGACAGTTTGTTTTCAGCTGGTTAGTTCATCATAATTTCACGAACAGTTCACTGACTCCAGCAAAACAAATACTATGTACAATTAATATCTTTGCGTGTAGAAACATACAGATTGTAGTGGGAAATTTTATAAAAAATCAACTCGTTAACTAAGCCCGTGTAAAAATAAAATGCTGACGTTAACGTTTTGTAAGATTACGATATCAGTAGACAGTAGTGTAGTTTTACAAATAAAAAAGAAACACGTCCAAACATTTTTTTCTTAAGAAATCCATGTTCACTCTTTCCCATGTTCACTCTTTGCCCCCTGTGTGGAGTTAATGTAAATAAAAATCCCCCTATTAAAATCATGGAAAGTAATAATAGGATTGTTGATAATTAGGCTTGACACCTATATGCGGATTACATTCTGAGCCGCGCTAAGCTCGACGTTCCAACCATGCTGAGCTTAAACTTCAACTGATATACTAAGCTAAGTACGCGGCAGTTAGTGCGTATGGCGTATGGCATATAGGCCCGACCCGAGTGACTTTGTTTGTTGCAATAATTGAAAGTCACACTTTACATTTGCATCACGTACCGGCTTAATGTTTTAATACTTTGCGCCCGCACCCGCTGGCGCCGGGGCGACTTTAAAGTGTCGAGACTGAACACGATTACGAATTGTTTATTCGACGTGTCCACTGAAGAGACAAACCTCTAGAAAGTCAGCACGTTTTCCTCGCACTTCGCGAGAGAAGCGTGATAAAACGTTTTCAATATTGAAAAATAAATATATAAAAATAATTTCATGGGCTTCATTAGGCCCAACTGACAAGATAAACAGTTAAAAGTAAGTTGTAGGCACTTGTGTTTAGATGCTGTATAATTGTATGGTGCAGTTACTGCCCTCTACCTGTCTTAATCTGGTTTTATTTACCGACAGGCTATATGTCGATAATATACGTTTCTATTGGGCGTCCAGAAGTCGCTTGTATTGATACTGTCAGGTTGTCAAAGAAGTATTTTGTTGATATAAAATATAAAGGCCATTTTTTTGTATATATATTGAAGATAATACTCGAACAATTTTACCTTTAGCTATAGAACGGGAAACTGGGTCTGTACAAACTAATTGTCATAACGAAAACTAACTGTCGCAAAGTGTCTAACCGTTGGAGTGCTTTTTGCCACAATATGGCACTATTTAAAATACCTCGGATTGCTTTGCTGCCAATTTTCGCAAATGTTCCCTTATTTGTAAGTAATTAAGTAAAAGTTAACGATTTTATTAAAAAAATATTATATATCCTATGAAATCTTTTTTTAATATTAGCTCCACACAGGAGGCCCTGAGGAAAATAATTACCTTCACAGCCTATGTCATCTTTGGGGATGCTGTATAGAGGGTCTTTAGGAAGGAAAGGATAATAAGTTTTGGGAAGGAAAAAAGTAAGGAGGTGGATAGAAATCTGGGGTACATGGTGTCCAGGAGTGACGGACGTATGAATCTATCCCTCCAACCGTGGTGCAAAGCGATGTTCCGAGAGAGTCCTGCTGGAAGGGGCAAAAGGTCTCCCTCTACCGATCTCTCCAAATCCGACCAGCCATGCAGTTGGTGGGCAGACGTATCTTCCGCCAAGATTCAGACAAACCTCACCCCATGAATCCCGGCACCCCACATAAGTCACCAAACGTAGCGAACGTAGACCTTGGAGGCGGGTGACCAGGATACACTGAACCCCAGATTCCTACCTATCCCTTAAACCCTTTTCCTTCCCAGAACTCTCCTCTCCTTACTTTCCCTAAAAAAAATCTCTATTCAGCATCCTCAAAGATGACATGGGCCCTGAGGGAAATTATTTTCCTCAGGGCCTCCCGTGTGGAGCTCATGTAAATAAAAAAAAAAAAAAACTTGGGGTGACCTATGGCAGAGGTGTCGGTTGTAGAATAGATGGTTCCCGGTGCGGCAGTACCCATACTCGCCTCCCAAATTAAATTTATTGTATTAATGCCACTTCTATTAATTTTGCGTTCAGTGATCGTAGGGAAAATGGGCGATTGTTGGAAGATCGCGCATTCCGCGTGCAGGAGATTGTGTAACATCACCGTCAGTTATAGAACAAACTGGATATCATGGTACTTTCGACGTATTTTACAAGATAGCAGCCGTACTTAGACTCTGTACTGCATGAACCATAAGAAAATTCTCATAAATACTGTGATTATTTTAATCTTCTTCTTCTTCCCTTTGGCGGAAAGAGTGAAAGAAACATGCGGGATGCCTTGCAACTAAATTATCAAGATTTTTATTTCCACGGATGTGAAATTTTATAATCTTCGGCCCTTCATGTGATGAACTGTAATATATAATTTCAGCGCCCTTGAGGTGATTTTTCACAAAAACGGCGCTTTATAAATCAGCCAAATATTATTATTATTATTATATTTTATTTATTTACCCTCTTATTACGCCTGTGGGGCTTTTACATCGGATATACACGTGTGTTATATAGGTACCTATATATATTTTAAAACTTTTTTTAATCTTTAATTTTTGACTCCTAAGAGCATTTTTTTTTTACTTTTTTCTAGTTATACACCTTTTTTATATTTATAATTTTTGTACTTCTATTATTTTTAAGATATCTTATTGTCACTTTCTTTATGTTATTGTATTATTATATGTAAATTTAATTATGTTAATGGCATATATTGTGCCATATGTGTTGAAATAAATAAACAAATATGTATGTAAACGGTTGAACATTTTCACAAGAAAACGTTTCTACGACCGAATCTTGGTTCAGCTCGGCTGTGAAATAATTTGCAGGCCTCTGTGTTTCCTCTCTCCTACAAAATCGGTCTCTACATGACCCATACTCACACCTTTCTCTCATCAAAAAAACCTCTCATCCACATAACATCTTCAAATATGATAACATATCACCAAAACTAATAATACAAACAATTAAAAAAAAACCCTACTCATATTCGTCAGAACTTTTATTCCAACAATTTAAAGTCAGAAAATTAAGTGCAATATATTTTTATCATGCAACATTACAAATTTATAAAGATAATATTCAAAATAAAGTTGCACCATTTAAAAACAACAGAAATCTTAGACAAACATCAATACTTCCTACTCCAAAATGTAAAAAAACACTAGGACAGTTAAGTCATAAATATCTCGGAGTAAATTTTTTTAATTCACTTCCTGAAAAAATCAGAAACATGAACATTAATATCAACAAATTTAAAACTCACCTTAAAAATTACACAGAAAATTTGAATTGAATATAAAAAATAAAATAATTAAACCAATATAATAACACCCCCATACACAAAAGCCCGGCTTTTTTATGGGAATAAATCAAATATGTGCACATATTATGTAATTAATTATTATATTGAATTTATTGTAATTTATGTATCTTTCTCTGAATAAAAAAAAAAATGACATAGGCCTAGAAATAAATTATTTTCCTGTATTAATGTAAAAAAAACTTCAAATGATTACTTCCATTTCAATGGTTTACAAATGGAAAAATATATTATTTTCTAAAATTATCAGAAACAGTACTTTGAAACAAAGAATGTTTAGATATGAATGTTTTAAATATCAAATTTGTTATACCAAAAATATCGATTTCTTTTGTTAAACTTTGAAGGCGAGGGATTGGCAAGTTTACTGCAATACTTGTAGTGAGCTCTGGCATCATGACATTTGCAGAACTTTTGTCCAGAAATATCTAAATCAATTATTTTTTCAGTGTTACTTACAATGCTTTCATCATGACCTATGGAACTTAAAATTGTCGTATTAGCAAGTAAAAAATTGACAAGACGTCATACTTACATTACTTTTTCTTTTTTTGATCTCTCCTGTCAGAGGTCAGCTATCATCATGACTATCTTTATCGTGCATGTTGCAAACAAGAACAACTCAGGGGAACTTCACTCGTACACGTCATGCAGATTTAGAAGACAGATTACTCTACTACATATGTTTATCATCAATGCTTTGACTTGTGTCACGTGTATTTGGAACTAGAATAGTATTAGCCCGACTGACCACCACCAGTGACTATTTAGTTCTTGTGCAGGAAAGGTGTAATAAGCACGTATTTCGCAACTCCCCACAATGTGTAAATCAGTGTTCAGTTCGATCGGAATAAATACCCGTGTCTTATTCAGGAGTTATTATAAAACCCACTAATTGGCAAATTTTAAAACGGTTAGAACCGTCACCCATATATTGTTCGAATTTTAAACGGTTCAAACAATTTATTAGGTAGGTAGGTTTTTTTCAGATCTCCTTCTAAATATAAATTAAATAAAAACACAAAAGATTCAAATTAGGAATTCGAATACGTCTTTCGAAAAATTTAATGAATCGAGGGACGGATGGCGATTTGCATGCTTCTCGGTTAGGGATGTAACACCCGTCATATCGATATCGTATATATAAATAAAAGCAAGATATCAAAACAATATTAAAATCCCAAAATTTAATACCGAGCACATCCAAAATTCCTATCTGTATCATGGTATAAATTATTTCAACAAACTCCCATTAGAAGTAAAAATTATTGAAAATAAAAGTAAATTCCAAACTAAATTAAAAAATTACCTGAAACAACTGTAAGAGTTACATTACTATTTCACTTCATTTAAATCTGTTAATCGACAAATCTCAAGTTTCTCTTACTATATCTATTGTTAATAGTTGCAATATTATTATTCACCTACTCAAATGATAACATTTATAACATAATTGAGTATGAATTCACTCACCAAACACAAGAGCCTTGTCTCTTTATGGTGAGGAAAGGCTTTTATTACATTAATATTACAAATCTGTTTAATATGTAAAAAAAATGTATAATTATTGTAAAAACAAACAAATATTAAATAAAAATAAAATAAAATATCTAAAAAATATTACAACAGTAGATTTTTTTAGTTTTGTGTTAGAACAGTGAGTTCTGTCGTCATGAGGCTTTTTAGAGTCCAAATTCATGATCGAAGCTATCATTTTCAGCTCGCAAGTTCAATTCAATCATCTAGGATACTTGATGCTTTGAAACTGGCAGAAAAAAACGCTTTATTATCAAACATATTAATTTCGGTTATATGTGCGTTAGTCCTCTGTGAAATCTGGTTCAATGAATTCAAATTTGCTTTGAATTTAAGTATCTCTTTTTAAAAATGGAACTGACTGTGTGGAGATTTTATAAAAACAAAAATTAATTGTACTTATTATATAATATACATATAAACTTATTATATAATATACATATACATATAAACACGTGCATGTGCCTAGCATGGTGGTCGAAAAATCCACAAATTGTATAACCATCAAAGCAACGAAGCAAGAAAAAAACAATTATATATATTTAAAAAAATACATGACATAAAGAAAGACAAACATTCCTGGATTACGAATAACCTAACAATTTTAGAAAATTTCCTACTATCAATACAGTAAGCGGAAAATATTGCTTGAATCGTGATGAAGTACTTAGATAGCCGAGGAATTGAAAACACGACGCCTGGGTGGACGCCAAACGTGATATCATATGAACATGCGCTAAGTTTTTCTGTTTTTTTTGTTTTTATAATAATTTATTGTTTAAAAAAAGAGATCTGAGACTCGAACGAATAGGAAAACCGTGGGTGTACCTACATCTAAGTATGTGTTTTCCGATATTTTTTTATGTTGAGTACCTAAATTTCTAACAAAAATTCTAATAATTTAATAATAACTTCGATAAAGAAATAGCATCACTATTTCGGTCGTGTTCTAAATATAAATTGACAAAGGTTTTGGCGCCAAAGCGAGACGCCATCCAACAATTATTATTGTCTACGGGGGGCGCCGGACCCATCACACTTGCCCACTTGCCGGCTGTTTTCTATATAATATGTAGATTGCAAATGAAATAATAACATAAATATAAACACACGAGACTCTAGCAGATAAAGACGACTCGGGCAGCTAAGACTAAAGACTAAAGACTCCATTACTCCAACACAGTTAAAGACTGGGAGAAAACTCTAGAGAGCTAATCGACAGATGGAAATGGCGGTTTTGCGATAAACATGTGGAAGCACATTAGCTTAGTGCTTTCGCGAGATTTAACTGCGGAATTTTTCAACCGTTATTATTTCTAAGATAACTTTTGTAAAAACATCGACAAAATAATAAATCCATAAAATAATTATTCATTGAACTACACATACCTACATATAATACGTCAATGTGATGATTCGACTAAAAATATGTGTTTTATTGCGATTGTAACTATTAATTTTTTTCCTCTTTTTAAATGTTAGCATTTATTTTTGATACGCCTTTGGGTTTTTAAATGTGCCTACCTATAATTAAAGATTTGATTTATTTCTATAGAATAAAGACCACAAGAGCTGCCATTTGGGCTTTCTTCATGATCCAAACAAAAGTCTGGCTAGTTAGGTAGGCCTTACGTTTTCAGACGTCAGAATCAAAATACCAAACGATATTTGCTTCCATTCAAATGTGGAACGCACTTCTAGTGATCTTCTTTATTCTATGCTTATTAACAACTAAGCTCAAAATTTTGTTGTTTTTCAAGGGTCTGCGCTATTACATTTACAAGAAAGCGTTATTTACCAACTAATTAGATTTATTCCAAATTATAACACGCTTCAACTCTATAGTCCACCAAGACAAAACAGTTGATTAAAAACAGGGATGGATTCATACGTTCATCACTCTGGGATCCACTAACCTCCAGATTCATACCCACCCCTCATACCTTTTCCTCCCCAGAACTTCCTCTCCTTCCTTTTTTTAAAAGACCCTCCACAGATCACCAAAGATGACAAAGACCCTGAGAAAAATTATTTTCCTCTGGGCTTAAGTGCGGAGCTATCGCAAGTAAAACAAAAACAGTGTTTGTAATTTTACCCAATGGCATACACAGTGCTTGTAATTTTACCCAATGGCATATACAGCGTTTGTAATTTTATCCAATGGCATACACAGCGTTTGTAATTTTACCCAATGGCATATACAGCGTTTGTAATTTTATCTAATGGCATACACAGCGTTTTTAATTTTACCCATTGGCATACACATTGTTTGTAATTTTTCCCAATGGCGTACACAGTGTTTGTAAAATTACCCATTGGCGTATGTATACAATGTTTGTAATTTTATCGAATGGCATATACAGCGTTTGTAATTTCATCCAATGGCGTATACAGCGTTTGAATTTTACCCAATGGTATATATAGTGTTTGTAATTTTACCTAATGGCACATACACTGTTAGTAATTGGGACATCCACGCTGTGTATGTGACCTATGAAGGTAGTGGTAGTGCGTCCTAGAGTAGGTAGATAGATAATCTTGCAAGATAAAGTAGTACTGCCAATAACAAGGTATTAACGCGTCTCTAACGACCGATACGGGTTGACAAATTACCGCGATCCCACATTACTTATCGAGATGATAATAACAACAAGCAGGAAAAACACTGTAAAATACGATAATTCAACTATAGTTGTGTATTTTATTAACCCTGATTTATCTATTACCATAGACATAAATAATAGTTTTATAATAATAGAACAAAATCAAAAACGAAATAAATAAAAACAAAATATTTTTATTTTTATTTTTAACTTTATGAGTAAAATCTCAAATTATAATATTTAATTAAATTAAGACAATGTTAGCGAAACTCAATCGAAAATCTGGAGACAGAAAAATCAGAAAAAGATATTGGTTCCACTGGACTCGAACCCAGGGCCCTTTGTTGACATGACAATAGCTCTACCAACTGAGCTATGGAACCCATTTCTTATTCGGTCATTTTTAACTCTATCATACTTCGACTAAGAACTACCAACATAATCTTCATTTTCTTAAATGGGGTTTTATTAATAAGTATTTCAAAATTCTAAAATTGTTAAAATTTCTGGGGGTTCCAGTCCCAGTGGAACCAATATCTTTTTCTGATTTTTCTGTCTCCAGATTTTCGATTGAGTTTCGCTAATATTGTCTTCATTTAATTAAAAACAAAATACTTCACCATGCAAGATGGAAAAACGGTAGACTGGGAAAAGTACAATACATAGATGAAATACGTTGAAGCAGAGCTATGTAGTTTAATTAAATTTGTTCTTCTTATTTCCGATATAAATTTTTGTTTATATTTGGTGAGTTATGTGTTGAATAATATTTTACCAACATCATTATAGTCATTACTCAAGTTTTGTATATGCGAACGGGAGTAGGTACACAATTGTGATATTGTATTGGAGTTGTTACAGTAGAACGGTAGATATTGTCTCGATGTTGTTTAACGAGGTAGGTATATGGAAAGAGATCAAGTAATCATACATTTATTTGCACACTGTGCAAAAAATGCACAACAACCAAGAGTCAGTTCCTTTTTAACTTAAGCCTCGATGACAATGAGCGAGTTTACAAGCTACTATCTGAGAAATTCACTATCTGTTAGTAAACTCGCTCAGTGTAATCGTATTACTATCTAACTAGCAGATTGTGGACAATCTACGAAAAAAGTTGAAAGGTGGTCAACTTTACTCGCTACTCGCTCAAGATGGCGGCCTACCAACAGCTAATTTCGTAATTGTCAGAATTAGTTCGCGCGGGAGCCGTTTTCCTCGCTAATGGCTAGCGAGTGACTCTAGTTGCGACCTCAAGTTTTTTACAAAATTTTGACCAAATAGGTTCGCGCAGGAGTCGTTATTTTAGCTGCTGCTGTCGCTACTGAGCGAGTAGACAGTTTTGTGTGTCTTACTCGCCGATCAATCTCACTCGCCGATTCACCCGCTTTTAAACTTACCAGCTTGTAAACTCGCTCAATGTAATCGAGGCTTTACGTAGTGGTGCGGAAGGAGCACTGAACGTCCTCTCTTCTTTCGTCACCGACAAACTATTTTTAAATCTACATTTTAGCAATAACCCTCACTCTTCGGCTCTTACGAATTTAGCGTTGGTTTAATAAGGGTTAGGTAGTTTATATGGTGAGCCAGTTCGAAGGGCGGGCGCCGGTGATCATTTCAATTAATTCTCTCGGCGCCGCATTTTAAATTACGACATCGTGAACCGCCATCACCACACTGACCCTCGTGGGGCTAGCGGCTGACGTCTGCTCATCCACTGTCTACTGTCTACCGTCTACTGTGCCTTATGTCTAGCCACTAATAAATAACACATTCTAGACAGTAGACGAATATGCCAAATGTCATACATTGTACTCGTCGCAATCAGATTGGCGCAACAATGATAAATGAGGTGATTGCTAATGAATTACTGGTATCTACGTTTTATGCCGAATTGTTTATTTAACAAGAAATCTTATTATATGTAGGTATGATTTGTAACTTACGATAATTCTTGAGTTTATCAACTATGATTTGCAAAACGCATCTATTTCTATAGCAGTTGATATTTTTCATAAAATTGTTTCGAATAATTTTTTAATTTTTTTATTTATAGTATGCACAACAAAGAAAAGGGTTAATATTAAACAAATTACAAAAAATAAATATCAACCGTTCTATAATGGTGTACAACAATATTAGGTAAGAAAAAACCAGTACGTAGAGAAATAACAAAACAAAATACAATGTCTAGTGTCTAGTGGGTCTAGTCAGTCTAGTGAACTTACATAAGTGAGAACCAGAGGCCAAGGTTCTGGAGGCCATCGCTAAATACGTCCGGAATATTTTACGTTCAGTGGATGTTATTCAGTCAACACATTTGAACAAGAAGGAGAAGTTGGTTATATCTAAAGAAATATGGAAAATTTGGGGGTCTCTTAGAAGACGGTGATTGATGAATATTAATTTTGACAAGAAATTTGATGTCATTTTTTTCTCTGCGTTAATTTAATGTTTATTAACCTGTTTTATTAACGTCCTTTCTCCTTCTTCAAGATACTTTATTCAACTAACAATAATGGATAACATCTGTCTAAACTTCTCCCTTTCCTTAGTCAACCGTAAGATCCCTCCTCCCCTTCACCAAAAACTATCTGAAATTCTCTACTAACAAAAATGTTAAAAAAGAAAACCCAACATCTTCCAATCCTTGAGATATTTTAGTAATTGGTCTCAGAGAATAATTTGTAGTAAAAAAGGATTATTCAAAAATAACATTTTTTACAAGATACACCTCCTTACAAAATCAAGTTGAAACAATCTTCAATTATTTGCATTAGCGTTATTTGATTATTGATGCAAATCGTCTTTGACAACCATCGATTTTTTTACATCTCTGAATAAATTAATCATCCGAAATCGATGATCTGTCGAGTGTCCATGGCGTTGCATATAATTACCTTGTCGGTCTTTTACACCAAGTGCAGGGCTCTTCAAACTGTTACTAAATAAAATTTTATTATTTATCGCTAACAAAGTCAACGGACTGTTTGTCAAGCAAGTGCAGGGCTCTTCAAACTGTTGCAATTAAAAAATCTTATTTGCCATTATCAAAGTTAACAACCGGACTATTGGCTAAGGTGAACAGAACATATCACATTTCCATCTTTTGAAACCATCTTATCGCAGTGAACCATCAACACTTTTAATAACCTGATTCCTAATTGGCACGAAAACCCTTCGAAACGTCTCAGCTCCTGCTAGTCTCTTGCTGTTTCTCTGTGGTACAATACACTAAAAATGATGCGGTATTCATCCTCAAACCATCCAGCGATCTTAGTTTAGACCTTCCAATAGTTTTTCATCCTACATCCTACATTATAGAGAAGCCTTGCCAGCGGAGAGCAGCTTTATAAATCTTGTAAGGTACTGGCGGATCATTAAAAATCAGCACTGAAATCCCCTTCTTAAAATCACATCTTTATCATATCTCTGTTGTCTTTTTCTTGGCGAATTCGTAACAGATTCGTGTAAAGTTGACGGTTTCTCTTTTCAACTAAGGATATCATTGGATCTGTCACCTCGTCATCTAACTCTCTTGGCGAATTGTTGTCAGATCTCATAGTAGTTTCTCTTTATCAAACAAGAACGTTATTGGATCTGTCATTATTCATCTATATCTCTTGATGAATTCTTGCCAGATATCATTTAAAGTCAACAGTTTCTCTTTCTTAAACCAAAAAACCATTCATCCTGTCACCTCTTCAACTATCTCTATTCACGAATTCTTGTTCGATCTCATCTAAAGTTGACTGTTTTCTTTCTTAAACAAGAACGCTATTGAATCTGTTACCTAGTAATTTATCTTTTCTGACGAATACTTGTCAGATCTCATCAAAAGTTGGCTGTTTTCTTTCTCGAACAAGAACGCTATTGGATCTGTCACCTCGTCATCTATCTTTTCTGACGAATTCTTGTCAGATTTCATATAGAGTTGACAGTTTCTCTTTCTCAAACATGGATTTGTCATTTATCCTCCATTAATTGTGCCACATGTGATATGCCCAAAATAGTCCCATTATTTGAGTGTGTGGAGATATTTAAAAAAAGTCAGTAAACTTCTTCATAATTACGAGTATTATCAATATTATTATTCAGTTAATTAAATAAAAGATTACTGTATGTTAATCTTCGGTGAAAAATTTTGAACAGCTCAATGGCTGCCGTGCAGCAGACCGGATCTCGGGGCCTCTCGGTGACTTGTTTTGATGTTATTGACATTGGATTAAGTTTGATTAATTAATGGAGCAGACACTGAATTGTAATTATCAATATGTCCGAATCTGGCGGGAAAAGCCGCGGTATCGTGTTCCAAATTATGCAAATGTGCGGAGTCCATTCATAGAGATAATTGTTACTTAGAACCGCCAAATTATCGGGTTTTGCAAACCGAACTCGTTTTTATCGGTCGCCATGTTTGTGGGTTAAACAATGTTATGAAAGTTTACTATTCTCAATACTCAGACTGCTGAGTTTATAATATTTCGATTCCTCAGATCCACGTGTAACCACTCTAATTTATGACTAATCAAAAAGTCTTGCTTCGTATATCTGATTATAAACAACTTCGCCGAATGATGGGAATTTCACCATCCTCTTCCCAACTTACCCACACTATAACGAATATTAATAAATAAACAAATAAATACTCGCAACAGGTAAAAAAAAACTATAAGTTCAAGTACCGAATATTAAACTCATGCTTTCTAAATAAATTAATCGTGTTTAATTAATCGAAAATGTACAAATCTTATTCGTTATCATATGGATAAATAATTTGTGAGGAGGATGGTGGAATATCCGCTAAATTGGGTTAATATTAAGGTGTTCATTTTTAGCCTAATTAGAAAAATACGAATTAGAAATTAAAAAAACACGTGGAAGACTTATGAACTTCAATAGAAAAATGTACTTATTTACATTAGGATAGCAAAAAATTTTAAATTTCATGCGAATAGTACCATAATTTATTGTATTTCCTAAGAAACAGACAGCTTTACAGCCTAGCGGGTCATTTGACAAACATTGCGTCAACACAAAGAGCGCGCATATCACATCAGGAGTGGGATCAGTGGCGACGTGTGATTGAAAATACATATTTTTTGTTTTAAATAGGAAAAAAAACATGGGACAGCAAAATGACATCTACATTTTTTACCCCAATTTAAAATCCATCGGGTACGATTAGATATATATATATGATTGGGATGGCAAGTGATTCAATACTAGACAAAACACGAGACAAATACAATTAAATTAATAAAGAAGCATTAAAATATGTTTGATAAACTTAATTTGTTACAAATTGGACACAAAAGCGATTGGGTACACAATATTATACCGTGGATATATCGGCCGTCATCTTTGTAGTCGTGATTCGCCACCGAATCCCTTGTACCACTACACCTATTGAAGTCTAGTTATGTCTATGGCTTCATTGAGTATTGTGTTTTTTTTCCCACTATAGATATCAATACCATAGGCGCCTTTTTTGGCGCCAGCGGTTTTTTCTCGGCTCTTATAAAGTGTGCAGTCGTTTTTATCAGATTATTTTTTATAGGACAACGTTTATGCATAGGTTTACAATATTTTATCAGGAAACTGGTTTTAAAGGGTATGTTAATTTGCCGGAATGAATCGAGTATGAATACGTCGCAATGTGTTTAGCGAAATTCAAAGTGATCGGCGCGGTAATAATATTGTTGTTAATAACGCTATTGTTTTTTCACACGTTTAATTGCTATAATTTATCTTATTTATCGGAGTCTAGTTGTAGATTTTCATATAAAAAATCATTTTATTGTTTTGCCTCACACGATAAATTAAATTTAAATTACATGTTTCGTTAGATAATTTATTTATGTTTTTTTTTTTCACTTTTCGGAGTCGTCTTTGTTTTTTTCCATGCCTATATGACTGGTCGGTAGCCGAGTTGGCATCGCATTTGGTTGCCACTCAGGCGTTGTCAGTTTAATTCCTCGACTGGCTAAGCCCACCACCATGACACAAACCAAAATTTCCACTTTTTGTGATCATAGGAGATTTTCAAATATTGTTAATTCGTAACCCAAAAACCTTTGTCTTAGAAAAAAAATAATTGTTAAAAACTAATAAACAATTTTTCCCTTAAAATAAAGTTATCATGATTTATTTTTGGGTTATTTGCCGTGTTGCGCTACCTCCTTCTTTAGCCAAAGTTTCGGACCGCATTACAATTTTCATCATCAGGTTTGAAGATTGTGGTGAAGTATGTACATACAATGCCGCGTTGCCAGCTCCAACCCTCTTAGCTGATATTACAGTATAAAAGGTTTTCTGCGTTTATTTTTGGTGTAGCCGTCAATTACCGGATAACTATTGAGCTTAGCCCCGTCGTATTTATTAAAATTAATTGGATTTTTGTGAATATCAATTGCCTCCATAATTAAGCATGTTCTATGCATTTCGGGTCTTCCAAATCCAATGTAATGTCCGGTTTCAATTAAAAGCTCTAAATTTGCCGGGATGGCCTTTGAAAATGGTCCGTTCTGTCTAAGCTGCATAAACCTTGTCACACCCGGAAAAGCTGAGCTTATAACCTCCATCTTTCTCTTGGTTTTTGCGGACCTCAGTAGGTCTTGTATTTTTGTCGTAGTTCCAAATACAGTCTTGATGCTTTCATTTCCAACTGAGTATATTTGCAGTAAAGAATATTTGCAGCACGTTCCAGAGTGAAAGATACTCTCAGACCACCATTAAGAATTGAAATGTTGTTTGAAATGGATCATGTTGGATGACCAGATCTGAACAGTCGGGTACATCTCCAACATCATTTTCCCCATCTTCTTCCCCTATCACTTCCGTCAGCCTCACAACATACCCCATTTGAGGATACCATAGTCTTACTGGCTTCAGAAGATTCAAGCAGTTGGGACTCTTGTTGAGAAAGAATTCTGGGATGGAAAAAGGTATGAAGGATGAATAGGAATATGGGAGTCAATGTCCAGGAGTGACAGACGAATTCATACCTTCAATGGCGGTGAAAGGCGATGGGTCCGGCTGGAGAAGTCAAAAGTCAACTAGTCTCTCTCGATCCGGCCTGCCACGCAGCAGGTGGGCAGACGCATCTGCTGCCAAACCGCCAACCTCACCCCATAAACCAGGCACCCCTGCCAAGTGACCAAACGTAGCGAACCACTTGGGATGACCTATGACAAAGGTGTTGGTTATCCAATAAATGGTGATGGCTAAGAATAGGGTTGGGTAATCTGGCTAATCACAGCTACGGCTATTTCAACCAATTTCAGGAGTTGTCACAACGGAGCTATAAGCGGTATGCCTATAGTTATTTCGGTTGTTTGGTGAGACATACCCTGGCTATAATTTATTTATAGCCATGCGTAATATTTTCATTTATGGTTACCTGTCGAATGAAACCAATTATTATCAATCGGTTTGGTAAGTTTTATTGCAAAAATAATCTTTTGCTTCCCGTCCACTACAAAACACTGACGTCAATGCTGGCTGCTGACGCGTGAAGTTAATAATCGAAGTCACAAGTCACATAAGAGCGTCTTCTGCTCGATCTAAGAATCACGTTGTAAATATTAATTTATAAGTGACTAAAAAAGATAAAACTTCATTATTTTATCACATTGTTTACTGGCGAATTTTACGGAGTGATAAATTCGTTATCGAGAAGACATTTAGTTATCTACGTAAGCAGTTCGATTCTGCCACTGAGAGATCCATTGTAACCCTTATTTGTAAAAGATTGGCAGAGAGGGGGGAAGGTTGGAGGGAAAGAGATACAGAGAGAGAGAAAGAGATTACACAGTATCCTCCTTGCTTTGGTCAAGAAGGCACACTGTGGGTCGATCCACATCGTATACACATAAATTTAAGATTAGTAGCGGTTAAAGTTAGTTAAATAATTATCATGAAAGCAGGTAGGTACATTTTCATATGGAACACACGTCACTGTTATAAATAATATTGTGGTAATATTTTCTGTCTCGAAATAATGTTTTTTTTTTAATATATATTTTTTAAATGTTTTGGTTGGGTTATGATTTTGCAATTCACGTATAACTTTTTGATTCCACAATTTAGATGGGCACTCGAAAATGGTCTTTGATATTTGGATACTATTTGGATACACAATTTCACCCAATATACCAGTTTTATCAGTGTCCGCATTACAATATTGTTCTGCAATTTTTTTTTATTTAAATTGGACTTTCATATTAAAAGTTTAAAGTAATAATTGTTAGGAAACAAAATTGATAAGCGGTTGTTTACTGAATAATTCCCTAAGGAAAAACCGCTCGTTCAGACGCATACAAAATTCACATCCCAAGCCTTTGCATAGGTTGTGTGACCTTTAACAGCTCTCTGACCTTCTCCATAATATATAATAATAATTCGTGACTTTACTTATAAGTCCCGAACCCAAAAATGGCACGGTCGTACTATTCATACTCATTAGGAATAACAACGTTGCATAAGGCGTCAAAGGTGGCCTCCGTGGTCGAGGGGTAAGGCCTCGACTGGAGTTCCGGAGGACGCGATTTCAAATCCAGGTGTGCGCAAGTAAATTTTATTTGATTATTTGTGTTATTACACATTCACGTTTATTCAATAAAAAAATTTCAAAAACAAAAAGGTTCTGAGTGGAAGATGCTCTCAGTATCGCCCAGGTGTAAGATTACCAATTAGAGTTGAAAAGTTGCTTTTTTATTTTCTTTATTCGTAAAACAACTTTTGTATACGGTTTATTACAGGTTTTTTTTACAACCAAACTAGGCACATACCCATATTATAGTAGTCAAAATATACATATACGAGTACAAAGTAGGGTTAGTTACACCATTTATAACTCAAGAGCGGCTGGACCGATTTTTTAGAATATTTAATTTGTTAAATTTGTCTCCGCCTCGAATAGCAGAATAGTTATCAAAACATCGATAAAACTCACGATTAAAAAATATAAAGAAAATTCTTTTTCTCATGAAAATGAGACCAACTGTGAACGTATGTCTGCACCCCTCCAAAGGAATAATACAATAATTATAATAAATCTCCCTCATATGTATAAAGAAAATACAACGTAATTCCCGTAAGTAAGTGGAGAAGTAAGAAAATCACAAAAAATACGAAACCGTACACAACGTCATCTTCGATACTGACAAAAACAAATACCCCTGACCACTACCTTCAGCCTGACAATAAACCCCAATTGGGGATACACCACAGTCTCCCTGGCTCCAGACGGGAACAGTTGAAACTCATGTATGGTATCCGATTTAAAAAAAATGAATAAAATCAAAAAGTTATTAGTGCCTTAAGTTTTATTAAAATGAAGGAACCGCTGTTTTTAAGAATCGCGGGACACCATTTTTTATAAAAAGTATTTCTAAAAACAAATATAAATAAAAGTTTTTTTTTTTTAAATCGAACCCCGATCAGCCGTTTGGAAGGCAAATATGCTGAGCACTACACCACCAATTATCGTTAGTTATAATAGTAATGACGCTGTATTATAATTTGAATTACGAGTATTGTAAATTAAGATCCCACGTTCCCCCAATCACAAGTCAAAACGTGCGCCATAACACCGCGGAAGCTCATTTTTTAAGCATGCTATAAGTGCGCGTACAAAATAATGGATTTTAACAATGAAAACCTCGTTCTCGTAAACATTTAAAGTTTATTGTAAACATCCACTCATTCGCAATATTACGAGATACGTTTGTTTACGTGTTGTATTTTTAGACCACTTCCCACAGTCTCGGGGTCTCTAAATCAATCAACGAAAACACTCTCAAAGAATTTTTAGGAGCTCGAAACATCTCGCTATTTATAAATGTAAGTATATATACCTATAACCTGTAGGTACATGTACATATAATAATATCAACAACTACATCCAAATCAGGAAATCTGGTGGCAGAGAAATTTGAAGAATAGGTATTTTACCAACTATTGCTGTTACTGTCGCTTTTTCTCTCCCGAATACTGAGTGAAAGGGAACAATGAAAATACCTAAATAAAATCGTCAAAATCAAAGCTTGTTTTACCCATTTTGCTCCTCTAAAACTGGACCACTTGTGAATAAGGAAGTAAAAACTTGGGAGGTAAAAAATGGTTCCACTTTTTTACGTTGGAGGTCCAATTATTCGACCTCCAACGCTCCAAACGCTCTAACGCCGAATGACCGGAAACTACCGAATCCAGTCCCCGCGCACTGCTACTCGTGTGATAATAGTGATAACCCGTGATTTTTGACGATTCTGCACTTCTACATGTATTAAACTTTATAAGAGTTTTTAACAAAACTACTAACCGTAATTCGCACGTTTTCCTGGGTGAAATTTTATCTCGAAAATTTCTAAATGAAAGATCAGTAGTCAAAATTGAAACTTTGCTTCAAATTAAATTACGTAACCTTTTTCTCCTTCCTTTTCCTCTCAATCCTTTTTCAAACTCACAACATACCCAACTGGGAAGCTAACTGCTTAAAAATTGCACCATAATTTCAGAAATCTGATAGTCTGAAACAGAAAAAAATCGGTTTAATTCTCAAAAAGCATGACAAAACTTTTCAATATTCTCAACTCTCACATTAATTTTCACTCTCCCACTGCCCATTAAATAAGGCCATGCTAATTAATATCTGAAAGCATGATAATAAAATGAAATAAATATGAATGACTTTAACTCCAAATGATGTAATCTCTGTTGCTTTTCATGCTCGCCGTTGTTTTAAAAGGTTGCGGCGCCGAGACGTCGGAAAATCTCCCGTTTGACGCAAGCGAATTTTCCTGGCAGACTTATTACTGCGGGCGGATCGGGTAGACGCCAGTCAAATGCACTGATGCATTTTCATAACACCATTTCCCACGGAGAAAATTCTTAAAGCTTTAGCCTCATTACGTTATTCTGGTAGCAGCGATAACAGTAACGCGTTCCATCAACGTAAAATACTATTATATTGTTTACCACTTTCATAACTCAGCGCCTGTTCTCGAAGATTAGTTCTAATATAATCCAATCTCTTTAAATAAGTTGGGTTTATTTTACCATGGGAAGTACGCACACAAGCTGTGCTACGTCGTGTAAAAATGAAATTTTCTCTTAACCACTCAGGTATTTTGCCATTGTGCAAGTTTTTTTGTCTTAAACTAACTGTTAGGTTTATAAAAACTTTGTTATTTCCGCTTCGCCATTGAAGCTCTATAAATGTAATATTTCTGAACGTAAAATGAAATATTTTTGAAAGGTTATCAAATAAGCTTTCAAATTGTATTATAATAATTCCTGTAAAACAAATATAGACCATGTTCAATCAGTGCAAAATTCATTGGTTAAATTATTAGCTGAAAAAAATTTATACAAAGAAAGGCATAATATTCCATACTTTTATCAGAGTCTCAAAGTTCTTTCAGTGAGAGCAATTCTGTGGTACAAAATTATATTTCAGCACATAAATAATCCTTTATATATTAACAGGCTGGAACACAACCATAATGCTCGTTTTAACTTTAATGAAGGGCTAATTGTACCTAAGCATACAAATAAATATGGACAAAGAACGTTAAATTACATGATTCCCAGTTGTTTAAATATGTTACCTGCTGAAATTAAAAACTGTGCCCAAAACAAACAATTGATGAATTTACTGAAGACTTGGCTTATGGAAAGAATTAATTTGTATTAGCTTACAATGACATTATTCTAAAGACTTTTAAAATGTTATTTATGTTTTCAAAAATTTTTTTTTATCTATATTTCTGTAAAAAACTAAATTTTATTTAATATAATTGTAAAAATGTAACTATTAAATCACTATTATAAGATCTTTAACGTAAAGAACCCGTTAGACAAACTGCTAAAAAGTAGTTTATCGGGACTTTTTGTCTTGTATTTGTAAAGTGTATAAAATAAATAAATAAAAAAATATTGTGTATGTAAATATTCATTTAGGGCTATTATAGGCTGTGTTTAGGTAATGGTGGCACCTCACCTGCTCACCGACTGCGTGGCGGGTCAGATCAGCAGAGGCTAGTTTGGGGTCTAAGGGACACACTGACCCTTCGTTTCCTACCCACCCTTCATACCATTTCATTTGAAACTTTCCCAGAACTTCCGCTCCCTCCTTTCCTTAAAAATACTCTTCACACAGCTCCCCAAATATGACACAGGTCCCGAGGGAAATTATTTTTCTCGGGAACTCCTGTGTAGAGCTTATGTAAAAAAAAAAATCAAGAGTTGAATTAATTTATGTATAAGTATGACAGTGTACGATAAATTGTGTGCCGGTCCGTTTTTTTCTGCATACCTCTGTTTATGTGTAACATCATAATATCTGTCCTCCAAATAATAATAAAAAACAAAGTGTGCAAAAACCTTCAGAAAACAAAGCGGTGACCGATAGGCTACGAAGCACCACCCAAAGAGGAGACCGAACATACAATCAAATTCTCTCGCGGGCTAAATCCTGTAGATCATAGGTTCTCAACCTTATTTTGCCCATCGCCCACTGAGTTCAATTTTTTTCTAGAGCTCCTTACGGAGCTTTTTCTAGAGGGGTAGAGATGGGGCTCAACTGTCAAAGAATCAATAATTCGATTAAAAATGTTTTAAATTATTTGTTACACTTACCTTTTTGTTTAGCAAGCGAAAAATTATTTTTATTTTAAGTACCGGCTTACTATTTCCTTTCTTCTTGTATTCATGATATAACTCTAATAATAATAATATACATAAAATTTCATAAAATCCAATTTAATGTAGATCTGAATGTAATGGAATCCTTCAGTTCAATTTTTATCCATTCCCCGAACTACCGAAATATGTGAATTTTTGCACACGTGATAAAAATGATTACAATAACAAAAATTAACCAATATCAAAGATTGCTTTGGTTTAGGTATCAGTAGGTGGTAAGCGTGTATAAAAATCTTTTTTAGACCATAATATGGTATATTATATTATTTTATTTTACCTGCCCACGCCCTCACTGTGCCATCTCAACACCCCCTAATTTTCTGTAGGTCTTCTACCGCCTCCCTGACAATCTCAACGCTCCCTAATTTCCTCCGGGTCTTCTTCCGCCCCCCTGACAGACTCAAACGCCCACAAGGGGACGTTATCGCCCACGTAGAGAACCTATGCTGTAGATGTATGTTTTTGTCTCTTTATAGTGTCACCATTTTTCGTTTCATCGAGTTTCAAATCACAGCGGTGCTAAAGAAATTTTCACTTCAAAAATCCAAAATCTGAACTGTGCCAAATCACACATTGTCATAATTGATACCAAAAGATAATTAATGAACAACCACTTCATTTAATTTGATCACTTAAATAAATTTGTGCTCACGTCATCTGATAATTTTTTTGAGCCAATTTGAAGTGAGTCGGTCGATAAATCTGCTGTTGGTTATTTATTGTGATTGTTGTGAAATGGACGCCATTTCGTCGATCTTTCGGACGTAAATTGAGCCGTAAATTTTCGCGTTTGTTTTGAGAGAACGCAATAAAATAAACAAATATAGCACAGTTCGATGAACTCGTTAAATGAAATGATAAAAGTCTGCGTTTCAATTTTGATCCGACAATCTTCTTAATTAAAAACTCCTCTTTAATTGAGTTATATTTTCCATTAGAACAGACCGTTTTTATATTATTTATTTGTTCCAAGTTTTACAAATAATTATGACAAGGAAAGAGGAATAAAGGATTTTCCCAGAGAAATAAAATTTATGTATCTATGTCTGCAGAGATTTTACAGTAATACCATGTTTATATTTAACAATTATTATAAGCAATAATTATTAGCCTGAAACACTCATCAACAGCAGTTGACCGGATATCAGAAGGACGCGGGTTCAAGTCCCGTCGGTGGCATTTATCTTTTCTCGGGAGATTTTTTCAATGTTGATGAGTGTTTCAGGCTACTAATTATTGCTTATAATAATTGTTACTCTTTGTGCTATGCATAAAAATCTTGTCTTAAACATTAGTTTACCAATTAAAAATAATAATGTTTATATTTCCCTGTTCCCCCTCTTACAAAAATTAACGAAAAAATAGCACTACTTCAGCTACACAAATATATCTTTAATAAAAATATTACCCCACTGCCAAATATTAGCATAAGGAATACTTCTATTGGTGGACTAACTGTACCACCAGCACAGAATAACTATGTATATAAAGGAATAAAATTATTTAATCAATTACCCGCTGATATGCGAACAGAAAAAAACTACAATAAATATTTAAAAAAAAACTAAATCTTATTTTGGTAGTACCACCATATAATTTAAATCTTCTGTTAGATATATTTTTGACTGTTTATTATTCCTAATGTTTTATGTACATTATAATACATTTCTTGTTTAATTTCCCTTTTAATCTTCAAAAAATATGTTAAGTCTAAATCTCTTCATAAGTTATATTCTTACGTTTATTATAAGGATTTTTTAAAATAATTCTTAAGTTATTAATAAATTTTCCTCTCCTAAATACAAGCATTTGCTTTATTAGGAGAGTTTATAAAATATGTAAGCTGTATTATGTTATATTTTGTAAAAATAAAATATAAATATATTTAAAAAAAATAATTATATATATATTGAAACCATTAAAAGGTTTCTAATGTATTTTTGGGATAACTTGAAGAAAAGAAAACTACTATCAATTTATTATAAAAGGATTGATAAGATCCCCCATTTACCTCCTATTCTGTTTCTATCAATCCTTTTATAATAAATTGATAGTAGTTTTTTTTTTTTTCTTCAAGTTATCCCAAAAATACATTAGAAACCTTTTAATGGTTTCAATATATATATAAAATAATTATATATATATTGAAACCATTAAAAGGTTTCTAATGTATTTTTGGGATAACTTGAAGAAAAGAAAACTACTATCAATTTATTATAAAAGGATTGATAGAAACAGAATAGGAGGTAAATGGGGGATCTGATTATAAGTGAAATAAATAATTAAGTAACTTTCTAAAATATTACAAAGTGATAATAAAATGTAAAGCTTTGCACAAGTTGCACAATTTCAAATAAAAAACATACCTCTTTGGTCGAGGGGCAAGGCTCTTGACCAAGGATTCAGAGGTCGCGGGTTCGAATCCCGGCGTGCGCAGATAAATTTTATTTGATTGATTTGTGTTTTCAAAATTGAATCATTAAAAATAATAAAATTTATATTTGCGGTACGTTTCTTGAGTGGAAGATACTCTCAGTATGGACCTGGTGTAATACCACGATTCAGAATCGAAACGTTGTTTGAAGTGGCTTTAGCCGTCTTTGGTGACTAGATCTGAATAGCCAGGTACTTCCACTTACCTTCAGCCTCACAACGTACCCCAATTGAGGGATGCCATAGTCCCGCTGACTCCAGACGTGAACAGTTGGGACTCTTGTAACGTATTCACATAAAAAACACCTCTACTTGTAAAAATATTAATAGAATGGTCCTAAATAAGAAAAAAATAGGAGTGTGAAATCTTTATAAAACTAAAGTAGACAAGAGTGGGGAGGCTACGAAGCACCGCACAAAGAAGAGACAGATTATTCTATCTCATTCTCTCGCAGGCTAAATCCTATAGATGTATGTGTTTGTCTCTTTTTAGTGTCGCTCTTCCGTTTCATCGAGTTTCAAATCACAACGGTGGCGAACAAGTTTTTACTTCAAAAATGCTTAAAAATTATATTTATTGTTTTTAATTCAATAGCTTTAGCCTTAATAGGAATGCGACGTATCCCCGCTCAAACAGAAGAAGATGGAGAGATATATAATTACGAATGTTGGAGAGAGTGCGCTAATATTCAAAACTATAATATTGAATCGAAAATTGTGAAAATGTTTAATAAATCACGACTCGTTTAAAATAGACCAAAAATCTCTTGGGGGCTGTCTAAAACAGCATTTAAAGAAACTCTGTGATTTTTTTCATACACATAACTATAACTGAATCACATGTGAAAATAATAATTTTCGGAGCATACTTTAAGATTTTTTTCTATCGAGGGAATTTCATATAATTTGCGTTTCGGCGTTAGGAATGTATAGATATTATCTTCAAAAATAACATATATTTTTTAAGAGCTTAAAAACGTCAAATGTTTAAGTAGGATATATTATGTAAGAAATCGGTAGAAATTCGAGTATCGGCGGCTTTTTCCAAAAATAATTTCGGTACCTTTATATCATTTCATAAGTTGGTTAGTGATTCTGATGTTTAAAATTGATATCAAAATTAAATGTTTAAATTTTTGCACAATAGGATGCTTTGATATCCGAGGCGTTAAGTAACGGAGACAATGGCTGAAAATGTTTCTTGTTTATGGCGCCTACACACTATCTGTACTTATTATGTTACAGACATTATCCAATAATATTATTTGTAAACACGTTATGTTAAATATAAACATGTGTTTGTTACGCATTAAATGAAATGATGTGTTTATAAATATGGCGACGTTACTATACATTGAAAACAAATATGCGAATGAAGAACTTCTTGGCAAAATGGTAAGATGCGTGACTAAAAGTCACCTTTGGAGTTTGGGGTTCAGAACAATTTTTATAAGATTTTCCAGTCTGGAAAAAATTTCTCTGATGCAAGGACGGAAATCAAAATTGAATCGTTATATTACTTTAACAATTTGTGAGGCGGGTGTGGGTACCATTTATTGGAAAACCAGCACCCATTCATTATTAAGGTCTTGGCGGCCAATGCTTTTGCCCACATGCGTGGCAGGCCGGATCGGGAGAGATTGGTTGAGGGAGACCTAACCTAAACCTCTCCAGCCTCTCTCTTGAACCGCAGTGGAAGGGATGGATTCATATGTCGTCACTCCTAGACACATTGACCCCAGATTCCTATCCACCACACTTACCTTTATCTTCCCAGCACTTCCTCTCCTTCCTTTCCATAAAAAGACCCTCCACACATGTGTGGAGCCAATGTAAAAAATACTAATTCATTGAAATATAAACACAATATACATATATAAATATAATAGGTATAACAACACAGGTATACCCTAGCGAGACAGGCATCGAATAATATATTGTAAACATCACGTACCTATATAGATCAATAAATTTTTTTTTTTAATTAGGTAGCTCAATTGGTAGAGTATTGGTTAGGCTAAGACGAAAGCGTCTGGGTTCAAGTCCCAGTTTCAACAGTTACTTTTTTAATTCCGGTGTCATTTTCATATTTCCATTGGGAGTTGTTAACATTATTTAATATTTATTTATTTATAATGGTCTCAAAAACGGTAATTCACCATTTTTAAAAAAAAATATACAAGTGTACAGAAAAAAATATATAAAAAGAGAAATGGTAAAACATATACAAACAAGTAGTAGAAGAGAGTTTTGTGAAATGATTACATAGACAAATGATAATATAGGAAATATACAGGAAAACGTAACAATGCAGACAAATGTAATATTTCTCAACTTTCCTCTACACCTTTCTATTCTTCGTTATTCTCCATCATCGGTGTCATAAACTTACTGTCTTTGGACAGTGAGATTCAGTTAGTGTTCACGTATCATCTTATATAATACTAATCGAAGTCCCCGGCGTTGCCCAGGCTTTACCCAGAGTTTATGTGTGCAAAATTTCAATAAGAATTATCAAAATTTTTCTTCGACAAAATTCTTAAAGTGACGACAGTGACCTTCCTCTTGTTTTAAAGGTCAAGTGCCCAAAATCTCATAAATATAGGAATAAAACTGTAGATCTTTATAAAATAAAACAAAGCCACGCTGCCTCAGACACTCTTCGTAATTAATTTATTATTATTACTACTGCTTGCCAATTAGTCTATAGGTTACCTATTATGCTATTTTTATAAATTAAAAGCCATCTGCGTTAGCAGTAACCGACCGAATTCTAGGCTGAGCTCTGGCGTTATGAAATATTTGGACCGGCATAATTACGATTGTTAACATTCATAAATTGATACAATATTTGAATTTTAGAAAATAAGATATTTCTTCTTCGAAAGCAGCAAACTTTTTTCGTGACACCATAAGATATTTCAATAAATTTTCTCCACACGAAAAGTTCATGTTGCCGAAGTTTTCTCAGAGATTAAAAGTTTCTTTAGTAAGCAAGATATAAAAAGACCTATTAACATTCGTCAATAAAATGTAGTATTTTTAACGTTTGATGCTAGTTTTAAAGAGTTAACACTGCGTTTTCCTAGAGTGTTAGAGTGTTTGTCAGTAGATATGAAGTCCTATTAATACTTTGTAAAAGTTGGTCCCGCGCCGTCGCGACGCGTCTGCCCGCCGTCTGCATCGCTTCAAGGCCGGAGAAAAAAATCCTTTCCTTGGCAGCGTCGCGGCGGAGAATCCACAAAAGCGATTACGTTCGGATAGTTTCGCCTTTTTTCGGCTCTTTTGCCGTGACCTTTCAGCGGAAATAGCTCTCGCCACTCTTTATTCGTAACAGTGATGCGATACTTGAGGAAAATTCCCTAGATTTGGGGAAAAATTAAGGCATATTTTTTGACTTATTTGGTAATTATAATACATGTAAAGGAATACCTAGCCAGAAATGCTTAGGATTCCTTTGTGTTCGAATAATGAATTGCTTTTCAAATATTGTCATTCATTGACGAGCTGTCTTGGTGATATAAAAAAACTTAAGAGGTTCTTACGATCGTACAGGGCGGTTCCAATGAGAAAGATTAATTACTCTCCGTACCAGCTTTTTGAAATTACAACTCAATATCGATTTTATTTCATTCCAAATTTGCTTTAATTTATACCTACATCCAAAAATGCTGAAAGGCGTGTTGATAAAACTATTAAAATTATGTACTTTTTGTAATTATTTTTTTATCATAAGTATTTATCATTTTTCAATAATGTCTCAGCAAAATAATAATGTAAAAAAAAGAAATATATTAGTCTGTAAGTGCACAAATAAATACACAAACGGACCAATTTTCGTCAAGAAACATATGCACTTATATATGTTTTTATGATTTTATTTAAACTATACTATTAAAATTCTGTTACATACGTTTACCAGATAATGTATTGATTTATTTTACTGCATGATTATATGATTTCAAATGGGTGTTGTATAATAAATGTAATTTTTTGAAAATTTAACAAATCCGCCAACGACCTATGGTATGACTTTCTTATACTAAAATTTATCATTTTTTCTGAAAATTTAAAACATACGTTTACTAGATAAAAGAACAATCTTTCGAAATCGATTTGTATTTTTTTGTGGAAAATAGTCAATACGTCTAAACACTGATTTAAAAATGACATATTTCTGGTGTTCTCTGGTTATACGCTCTAATTGCTTTTTTGACTAGCCATTTGGCATACATTGGGAGTAATCAAAATATTATGAAAATAATTGTATTTGTTTAAGATCGAAAAATAAACTTCAAATGTAGTTTCTTTGTTTACAGAGCAACACATGATTTGTTTTGTTATTACAAATAAAAAATACAATAAATAGACAAATTGTCTTAAAATTATCATTATTTTATTTGATACCTGCACTGATTCCTGAGAATGATTTCTTTGCACTTGACGTTGTAAATTTTATAAAATAAGGTACTTTGAGTATTTCAAGGAGGTATTTTGTGTTATAGAATGGTGAGAAACTACCATTTAGAATCGAAACGTCGGTGGAAATGACTTTATCTGTGTTTAATGACCATATCTGAAGAGCCAGATGTTTCCCCACTTTCCTCTTCCACACCTCCCACTCCTCCGCGTTGATACTTGATAGAACTCCATCGTATTTATTAAGCGTGAAAAAGCCTATTTTTAATTGCCAATTGTTCAACCTGTCCTGTCGGAAAGAGATACAAGTGGAAGAAATTTTTAAAATTGGTTTTATTGCACATCTCTGCTTATTCTAACTTCACAACCATATACCACAACCGCTAGTAATTTGGTATTCTCGTAACTGACAATGTACACTGAAACTAAACGCCGAAAACCACATTAATTTCACTAATTATCCCAATGAAATGCCGACCTTTAGAGGATTTACCGCGCACATCGCATTTACACTTCTGCTCATCTACAGACTTCACCCCAATCTCATCTGGCTTGATGTAGGACACTGTAACACTGTCCAAAACGTTGGCTAACAAAGGAGTAACCGCATCACGGCGTAACTATAACTAATAACATAACTAATCTATCAATATATTGATAGATTTTTGTTTAGTAATGTTTCATTTTATATGAGAAAAAATTTGGTTTATATTTTTTGGTTTTTGTTTTATATAATTTTTGGATTCATATTGCTTTTTTATAAAATTAATTTACTTACTCTTATTATGCTGTCTCAGCACAAGTAAAGTCACAAGGAGGAAATCCATAATTGGTTTTATTTTGGCTATTTAATATTATGTACAAACTGAAATAAATGTAAACTGTCGATTTCCTGAAAATTAATAAATAAATAAATAACAACCCAGAAAATAATCATTCTTATGGTAATTATTGAATCCATTCTACCATTTTCTCTAGCAACCAATAGCACTAATAACCAACCCAAAAATTAATCCAAAATCAATAGATTACATAGTTTCCACGTTTATTGTTTATAAAAAACCGTCATGTTTCATGAACAATGCTCACTTCCACAGGGCTTACTTAGAAGTTGTTTTTTTATAAATAGTTTACTTGATTCTACCCTGAGGAAGTTAGCATTGCTCACGGAATATGTCGTTTTTTCTATAAACAATAAACGAGGCTAAAACTAAGTAATCTATTAATTTTGAAATAAAATGGTGCCACAAAATAAGTTGGCTGTGTTTGAAGAAGCAAAAATTAATCACATATTAATGGTAATTATTTAGTTCATTCTACCATTTTCCTGATCTAAACGTCACAAAATTTATAAAACTGGTAAGACTTCGGTGGCTGGGTCATATAGAGAGAATGACCGAGCATCAAGCACCAAAGTCCCTGCTGAACAAAGACCGACAGGGCGAAGGAGCCTGGGAAGACCAAGATTAAGATGGAGCGATATTGTCCTCAAAGATATATCTACCTTGGAGCTTCTAAACTGGAGAGGGCTGGCACAAAACCGAGATGAGTGGAGGAAGACTCTTGAGGAGGCCAAGACCCACCAGAGGTTGTAGAGCCAAGATTGATGATGATGACCATTTTCTTGAAGTTGAAAACGTTCAAAATCGGTGGACTTAACGATGGTTCTCCGGATTCGGGGAATTTTTGGGGAGATTTTGCACCTTTTCAGAGGGAATACATTTTTTAGGCTATCACATCACCGATTCGTAACTCCTCATTCTGTCTTTTTGTCCTCTCCCGTGTATAAACGCGTGTCATTGAGAATGAATATAAATCACGGATTTGAACGGTTGTCCAAGTTGGAGGAGAACCATTTTAGATGCCAGGAAGACATATTATTATGTAGGTCTTCTGGGAACAGATTATCTGAGATTTTACGCTTGGCTTTTATCGTGCTTTTTTTCGACGAATGTTTTGACTTTAAAATATGCGAATGAATCACAGTCTGAAGATTTTTCAAATCTTTCTTCTATTTTCTCGGGAATATTTATTCGACTTACTTAGAGATGATCGTATAGTGTAATTTTATGCATACTACGTAATCTGTTTTTATAGTACTTTCCTTTGAAATACACTTAATATATTTTATGTTTTTTTATATAGTCCCCGAGCTCGTATCTATTAATAAAAGGTTTGGTTCTTGTATCATCTTTGAAGTGTCGTTTAATATCTAATAATAATAATCATGTGTGCAGTTCACACGCGGTAGTTCACACAAACTAAACTTCCATAGAATGTTACCAAGTATAAAACAAAAACGAGTGTGCTTTAGACCACACGAATGAAGTAAAAGTTCACTAACTTATAAAATAAGAGAAAAAGAAAATGTTCTTACAGTGTGATACAGACAATAGGCCTGCACTGTATCTTAGATATACGAAACGAAACTGGCTATGAGAGAAAGAAAATGTGTGCTCGCACCTCTCTCTCTTGCCCCTACAGTAATATATGAAACGTAACTCTCTCTCTTTCTATCTTCACTAACTTATATCTCCCTCTCAAATTCCGTTCGCCTCGCCCGATCACACTTTTCGTAACGCTCTCGTCACGCATTCACCAGCTTACTCCCCAAATCAAGCGTGCGTATATAAGTTTTACTTAAAAAAATATTTAACATTTTATTCTACGAAGCACCGCACAAACCGGAGGTCGGTAGGCTACGAAGCACCGCACAGAGAGGACACCGATTAGTCTGTCTTATTCGCCGGCTCAATCATAAAGATGTATGTATTTATATCTTTTTAGTGTCGCTCATTTTCGTTTTACCGAGTTTCAAATCACAACGGTGCTAAATAAGTTTTAAAAAATCACCTAGAGAGCGCTGTACAATTTATTATGAATTATTAGGCTCTATCTAATTTTATTATTTAAAAAAGATACAGTATCTAAATATAGTTACCAGGTAGGTCACTTCCGATAAACATACTTTAATTATAAAGTTTATGCTTGGAGAAGATACGGCTTTGCATGCGAAGGAAATTATATTGAAAACACTAGCATGATTTTACATTTGCTACCTACCCCATCACTGTTAGTATTACATTTATGAGAAGATTGGTGGCAAAAGTAGAGTTGATAATTATTTTGAAAGACTGGCTAATTTAGGACTCTTAAGGGCTGGAGAATTTTATGAAATGATCTTTACTAAAGCTACAAATAAGAGTTTTTTTTACATATTTATACAATTAGTTATTTACAATGTCGCGACATTGGCAGTGAAGGATACGAAATGTCTACGATGGATAAGACTAAAATGAATACGACTGTCTTAAGTCAATTCTTAAATACGTTAAGTTTTTAATTCAAAGATTTTTTCTAACCTTATTAACCTCCAAGCTTCGGAAGGCCACACACATCATATTCCTTTAGAGCTTTTGGTGGACAGATCTGATCGGGGCTTCCATACATTATAAAATTATTTTTATCTTTTTTTCTACAATGAGGAGATACGTAATTGGATCGTCGCGTCGTTGAAAAGAGAAGCAATTATTGTTCTCAGTTTGTCTCAAATATTGATACTTAATTCCATGGATAAAATCCAAAAAATTGTTAAAGCGTAACATTACAAATTGGCGAGATTTTTTCGTTGATATAAAAGTGAGTGACGGTTTTCTTACTAATTCCATACAAAAAGGAGTGTTTTTTCTAAATATGAAATTCTTTCAATATTATGGACGTTTCGAATCAAAATGAATTGATAAAGTTTTTTTGTAAACATTTTCATGTTTACAATAAAATTTTATTATGTATTTACAAATTTTAATTTCAATACAAACACCTCAAAGATAAGGTTATCTTGTTTCTAAAATGATATTTCTTTTTACGTTTAATATAAAATTAAGAAATATGTAGCACTTTTAAAATATATCGGAAGCATTCCGAAGATCTATGAAATTTCACAGAGTCGTAGAAACTCGCAGGTAAAACATTGGTATTATAAACACTGATGGGTTTAACGTTTAACCATATACTTCCTCATAAAATAAAATGTCATTTTATAGATTACCTATGCTAAAAATGATACTTATGTAAAATAATAACTAATTACTATTAGTGTAGGTACACCAATGTGCATCCCATGCAATTATTTTACCTTTGGATCGTAAAATTAATACATTATAATAATATGGCCGATGTATGTTAGTCCGACAATTAGTATTAATTTACAGTAAGCACTTTAAATATGGAATGTATTGCATTGCACTACCCCTGCATACATTCTGGTGCTCCAGATTTTATGTCCGGGTTGAATCTTTCCCAAATGAAAGACTAAACCCTTCCACACACTTTTCCACAAATGAATATCTAGTAAATTAACGCAATGTAAGTGCACTATATAAGAATAAAACAATACAAGAACAATACGTCAATCCACCAGAAACATAATGGGAAAATATTTCACCGACTCCAGATATTTTCATATCAGAGGGTTCGGCTCTGATGAAATCCTAACTGGTCCGATAAATCCTACTGATCCCTCAATATAAATATTTAAAAAATCTTTCGTAATCCTTCATGTATTTAAAATAACCGACTTTTGCATTTTTATGTACAAATTTTTTGACAAATCTAATACGCCTAAATTTTGAATGAGAGAGCTAGGTATAATGTCAGTAGCCGAAATAACAAATGGTAATATTTTTATAGTCTGAGAATGCCAAATTCTTTTAATTTCATTTCCTAAATCTGTATATTTTCTTATTTTTTCAGACACAGTTTTCTGAATATTACAAGAATTTGGAATAGCGACATCAATGATATAAGTTATTTTCTTAATTTTGTCATGTAAAACTATATCGGGTCTATTATGACTAATTGTTCTGTCTGTCAGAATAGTTTTATCATAATAAATTTTATAAAATTAATTTTCTAAAAATGAATTTGGTTCATATTCATAATATGGTACATTACGGCAGTCAATCAAGTTATGTTTAATTACCAAACTTTGGTGAATTATTTTTAAAACTTGATTGTGCCTAAATGTATACTCGGACGGCGCTAATACAGAACATCCCGATATAATATGTTCTATAGTTTCCGGAAAAGCCAAACATTTTCTACATAAATCATCAATTTGATTTGCATCTTTGATTATATGCTTCCTATAATTTTTAGTATTAATGACTATCTTGTATGGCAAGCATAAAGCCTTCTATTTCTGCGCTCAACTCTCCAATACTCAACCATTTGTTTGACGAAAATTTGTCAACATATGTTTGGTTGAGATAATTGAAGTGTTTTGCGTGAAGAATTTTATTTGACCAGGAATCTAATAATTCCTGGTTGGTATTTATAAGAATGCTGGCATTCTCGTCGTATAAATTTAATGGTGAAATATTTCTATCTGCCTTGCAAATTATTTTGTGCATTTCTGAACTATCAGCTTTCCTATGGAAAAAATTTCTTAGCATTTCAACCTGATTATGTTTTAAAGATGTTATTTTGACTATACCTCTACCTCCTAAATTTCTGGGTAAATTAATTCGTTCTACAGCTGAATTTGGATGATGGCAATGAAATTTTATTAATGTAGTTCTAATTAATCGTTCTAAGCTATCTAAATCTGTATTATAGCATTTAATTATGCCAAATGAGTAAGTTAATAGAGGTATTGCCCAAGTATTTATCGCCTTTACTAAATTTTTAGCAGATAGATTGCATTTCAAAATTTTTCTGATCCTAGTTTTAAATTTAATCCTAATATCATTTTTAATACTAGTATGATCTAATCTATTTGATTGCGGATATCCTAAATATTTATAAACCTCACCCCCTTTCATACTTTCAATTTTAAAATTTCTAAATATACCCTCGTCTCCATCTCATCTTATTATTATTATTATTATTATTATTAAAGCGAGATGCGCCCGGAGTCGCCCACTCCGCAAGACGCACACCTGTCGTGCTAAGCAGATTGCCCATATTTGGCGTTAGGCGTTCCGCCATAGATGCATAGATAAAGGCGGGTCGATCCTCACTCTTCAGCACATTGCTCTCGATCTTGTAGGCGTTATGGAAACTATTTTTCTCATTGTTGAGCACACGCAGAGCTTAAAACATGGTGGATAGGTCAGATGGGAAGATACATGAGTATATTGCGAAAATTCTGACAGAACTATCGAGTTTTGGATTACTGTTTTTTTGGGGATTCGTTGGTTTTTCGCTTTCGCGATAGGTCAATGAATACATTGATAAAAGTATGTTGTGATCGTATTCATTTTGCCGAAAACCTTGAACTGAATCGGTTGTTCAAAACATCAGTTGTTCCCGTTCTTTTGAAGTTTTCGCTTGTGGTTTCCTTAACCTTTCCATTCCTGCTTTAACCCAAAATAACTTTCATTCAAATCCGTAAAGCATCATCATTATTAGGTTCCTCATTGCTGAGGATCGTGACCCCTATTCCAATTTTCATTGGAAACCAGAGTTCTCTGCTCTTTGCGGTTCTACGCCGCGTGGAGAGCCAAGACACCGACTTACCGGACACCAATGATACTTGGTTACCTTCCTCCACATCTTCTGCCTTCCACTTTACTACTGACCATGAGTTTCTTCATGTTGGAGTCCTTAGTTTGACGAGCAACGTGTCCATTCCGTATTTGCTGTCAGTAAGTTCATACTAAGTATTAAATGAAGTCGCTTACGCTGTATGTGCGCTTAGATCTTTTAAACTACGCAATGGATTTTCATGCGATTTTCACCAATAGATAGAGTGATTCATGAGGAAGGTTTTTAGGTACAAAATTTGTCAAGGTTTTGTGTAAATTGGTTGAAATAAATAATATATTTGGCAAAGTGGCAGCGGGCAGGCGGTGTGGTGTTGATTTGATTAAACATAATGGCGTTGGTTATAAATGTTTCTTTAGCCACGTGTTTTCGGGTCTGCTAGTAATATATATAAAACAAAATCGGGCTATTTACTCCATTTGTAACTCAAGAACTGCTGGACCGATTTTTTTTTTTTGGATTTGTCTCTGCCCGAATAGCAGAATAGCTATTAAAACATCGTAAAATTTTACGAAAAAAAAAATTATGATGATAATTCTTTTCCTCGTACATTTTCTATGGAACGAATTCTCATCTTTTGAAAGGGCTGCAGTAATATTGTGATAAGTATAATATTAAATAATGAGTGAATTCCGAAAATTCAAAAACGTCAAATGTCAATTCGCTGATTGTTTTGCTTTTGTTCTTAAACATATAATGCTGTCCCTCAGTCGAAACAGTCAGTCGAAACAGTCAAAAATAAGACAAACGGTAAACGTATGTCTGCACCCCTCCAAAGGAAAAATACAATAATTATAATAAATCTCTCTCACATGTTTAAAGAAAATGAAACGCCTTTCCCGTTAGTAAGTTGAAAAGTAATAAAAACACAAAAAATATAAATCCGTACAAAACGCCATCTCTGATACTGACAAAAACAATACACGGACGGTTGCGCATTGATAATAGCTTCATTGTGTAATTTCTGAATTTAATTCAGCTAATAAGTTAACACAACAGTTATCGATTCTGAGGCGGTACGAAGTTCTCCGGGTCAGCTAGTTGTGAATAAAACTAAGTAGTTCTCAATTTCGTGGAGTGTTAATTATTTGAAGAAGGACGCTTCAAATCTGCACAGAGCTCATATTGCTGATGTTCGGGACTCGAGACTGGGACTCTGGGCGGTGGCGGTGGCGGTGGCAGCATCCGCAGCTAGGCCGCCGATATTAATGCTCCACAATAAGTCAACGACAGTCTGAAGCGTCTCAACTGAGACCAGCTAAATATACTCGCGCATTCACTTAACCGTCTCTAACAAACTATTCAAGGGATCCGAAGAGATCACTGACCACCGGATTTAATCGTTAATCGCGGCTTAACTATAACTATAGAATATTCCGCACAAGCTTCTTGCGTTATTTGACAAGGAGACTCAATATAAAATAAGAAGAATGGGGACTTAGCAAATAGTTACCATTTAACCCCTCAGGCTAATTTGTTCGCTTTTGCAAACAGCTCACAAGAAATCATTGTGTCTCTCTTTCTGTCATAGTGAGAATTATGGTCTAAAAGATGTTAGAATGAGAAAACACCACGCCTTAAACGCAAATCTAATAGTTAACCACAGAAGAATTAAAATGTACACATATGTATATGAAACCAAAGTTTCCGAATGCAATTTGAGAAAAAATATTAAACACTATGAATTTTTTATTAATTATTTTTACATGGAACGACAAAAAAGTGAGATGATAAAAACGTTTATAACACCTTTGTCTAATAAAAGATGTGTGTTTTAAGTTTTTTCCGTTATCAGTATTTTTAGTTAAAAAAAGCTTAAGGTGAGCCATTTTAAAAACTTTTTTATGTTTGCATTAAAAAAAAAAACTTTAAAAATTATATGTGCTTAATTAATAAAATTTTAAAGCTTATTTCGAGATACGTTCAGAAATATTCCATTTATTTGGATTTTATCTCCAAAGTGGAGAATTATTTTTTAACTGTGCTCCGAAATAGCTGACAACGTTGCATTTCAGCAGACTGACACCTGAAATTTGCGTCTTGAAAAAGTGAAGTTAATTCCACAGATTTAATATGTAACTAACTATATATAACTGTGGTTATTCCACGTTGAGTACGCCTACCCTATTTTTATTCGAACAAAATTATTTAACAATATTTTTGGTGGAAAATTTAGAAAATCAATTGTGTGAGGCACTTGCCACACCCCCCTCCCCCCCCCTCCCATCCCCTTTAATGATAATAGGTTTATAATGACATGAATTACATTTAAGTCAATAGGTATTCGTTATTACCCGGTTACGAAAATGAATTTGAAAGTCATTGGCAAATCCCTCAATTTTTTTTATGAGTAAGTTATGATTTTTCAACGAGAACATCTATGCATTAACGTGTAGTGTTTATTTTGTTCATCAAGGCCACTGTTCATACCAGAGATTAGTATTGACTGAGCATTATTCTGAGCATCGTGGGGACAAACCCTTTCCTACGTCTAAATTCGCATTTCCCCTACGCCTGGTGACGCGACGCGAGACGCACTACATTCCGCGAGTCCAAGCATCATCCAAAAAAACCTCTTCAAATGTCAAACGACCGCGAAAACGAAAGTCACTCTTAAAAATACACCAACAGAAATAGTTCCATCATACATTCGTCAGCTAAATGCTGTAATAAAAGAAACTTTGCCCGTTACGCAACAAGATTCATGTATGGTGAAGCGTCTGTAACATTTGGCACCTGAAGCACTCATCTTTATCTAAAGTCATCTTCCCAGCTTCCCAGACCAGGTGGCTTCTGTACGGAAGTCATTAACATCCATATTGTGACCGGAGAAATACCGCCCTGGTCTATATTCTGTATTCCATATTATTACTATCATGTATGAGACATATCTGAGGAGTTGGCCAAGCTGAAGCGTGAATTCGTGCAAACGACTTCCGCTTGCAATTATATTAATATATCAAGCAAAAAATGCTGAAAATGAATGTGTTCCGTTTATGAGGAAATTGACCGGATGATGCGATTCGTTTAATCTTTCTGTTTTACGTACAAATGCGAATGTATTTAGTAACTAAATACTGTCTAAACATAGTAACTTTATTGTTGGTGGAAATTATAGTCAGGTATGCCTATGACTGCACGGAATGTCAATTATTGTTTTAATTTAAATAAACAATATAACATAAACGTTTTAAAAAAAAATTGAATCGTATAAAGTGGTTTAACCACAGTTTGAAAATGTCCCTGTAAGCCTAGTGAGGTGGTTTATACAAAAAAAAAAAAAAAATGTACATTGTATTTTGTATATATGTATTGCAATATCTTGGTAAATAAATAATAAAAAAAAGGAAAAACAGCTGTCGAAAAAAAACAAATTATTAAATTTAATTTAAAAAAAATACAATTAAAAAACAATTATTAACTGTTGCTAACATAAATACTATAACAAAATTATGGGTGAACATATTATATTAGATGTCAAAGTGGGGGTGGAGGCATGGGATTAGTGAAGAGCGGGAATGATGAGATACATATATAATCGTTTCTACAAAGTTGTATTGTTTAATTTAATTATAATGGATGTCTTCAAAGTGATAGCTACATTTAATAGATTATTGTTTTATCTGACAATTTTGACTAAAAAGCTTATTTTTTCCCATCAGGTCCAGATACTCCTCCACAAGATTTGCCGCAAATGGTGACAGCAGAAGAAGAAGAGAAAGATGCCAGACGTAAGTTTTTCTTCAATTATTTTTCTCGCATTTTAATAAATTATATTGTAGGTTACCATACTTAACGGAACATGAATAAAATCGTGTGAAAAAACATTAATTAAAACTTACAATTTTTTTTAGAACGTGTTTTTCATAGAATTCATCTAATTTAAAAGTAAAAATGGAAGCTCTGTGAAAGTTTGATGAATTGTTTAAATTCTGTGAAGGAACCTGTCCTTCAGTTTTTTTTTTATTTTAGATAAGGCTGACATTATCATTTCGAAAGCTTTGTTTAAACTTGTAAATTGAAGTTACTGGTCTAGTGTCGTATTGACTGTCATATTTAACATTTTTGTGTTCATCTTATATATGTCCTGATATCGTATCAAGTAAGGATGAAAGTAGACTCAATGTTATGAAGATAACACCCCAAAGGCGTATGTGTGGTAAAATTTGGTGAGAAATTTTGATATTTGCAAAGAATGCAAGGCTGATATAAGATTAATGAGTAAGTAGTAAGGAAGGGACACTGAGAAAGTTTGTAAAAAAAGAGTGTACGGAGAATTATTTGACTCAAATGCGAATTGTAGAAGAAGTCCGGAAAGCCTGAGGAATACAAGGCACGATCAACTGTATCATATTAAAAGTCAGGATAATATGAGAAGATTTTTTTTTTATTCAGTTAAAGATACATAAATTACAGTAAATTTTATACGATAATTAATTACATGATATGTATACATATTTGATTTATCCCCATAAATAAGCAGGGCTTGTGTGTATGAGGGGTGTTATTATATTGGTTTAATTTTTTCTATTATTATTCAGGTCAAATTTTCGGCATAATTTTTAAGCTGAGTTTTTATTTTTTTTTTATATTGGACACTATTCATGTTTCTGATTTTTTTCAGGTAGTGAATCAAAAAAATTAACTCCGAGATATTTATGAATTAACTTTCCTATTGTTTTTTTACATTTTGGAGTAGGAAGTATTGATGTGTGTCTAAAATTTCTGTTATTTTTAAAGAGTGCAACTTTATTTTGAATATATTATCTTTTTATAAATTTGTAATGTTGCATGATAAAAGTATAATGCACTTAATTTTCTGACCTTAAATTGTTTTAATTATTAGTTTTTGTGATAGGTAAATTGTTTGTGTTTGATTTGTATACGTACCGCCCCATCCTATAATGCCTTGACAGAAAGCGAAGTATGTGGTTCTAAGTAATTTTTCATTTAAAATATCTCTAGCGGTATGAATATACATCAAGCAAGGAGTAGGTGCCAAGACCGAGTTGTTTGGCGGTATACATTCTTTTTTCATTCCCCTGCAGAGGAATAGCGTTATGATTAGCCATAAAATTTTTGTATATTTTGTCTTTGTGTAGATTTTGCAGCCCTCCTAACGGGAGCTGGTCGTCCTCCCGCGGCCATCCGCTTCGTCTTGCGTCGCCGGTCGCTTCATTTCTCCGTGGAGAATGGAGCGGAGCCAGCTCTTTTGCTTCGCGTGCTGGATTCAGCGGGTAGCATCCTGCAGGAGATCCCCCTGGCCGCCGGAGGCTCGCTCGCAGGCAGAGGCTGTGGGGCCTGGCGCAGGCTGCCCAGGGAATACAGGAAGATGCTAAGGGATGGAAAGTTAACCGCCGCCCTTCTGTGGCCTGGGGAGACAGATGCCACCCTCACCGGAACTATAATGAGGTAAATCTATGGATTTTATAAGTTATCTCACACAAAACCTCAACACTCTCAAACAAAGCCAGTAACTATTACCATTTTATGTTCTGGATATAATTTGCCCCATTCCACGCAATATACGACCACTATTTCCCTGACTTTTTTAAAATACGCATTGGACAGACTTATGATGTGTGCTACTGGGCTAAACCAGTAACACAGTCCTAAGGCTTAACTGACCCATCGCCCAAGAAAGAGCTCAAAACTGAGAGACTCCGCAGTAGTGCCAATAATAATTGATTTGTTTTGTTTTCTTTCGCAGTCACAACGCCCTTAGTACTGAGATGTTTTCTGCCCTGCTCGAATCCGACCCGGCTTCCAGCGACAATGGTTGGGGCGGTACTGCCGCTATCTCAGTGTCTGCTGGTGCAGCCTCATCTGTCCACATCACGGTCCTGTTCACAGGACTGCTCGCTGGGGAACATGAGCTGGACGCCCCTGTGCGTGTCACCTTGGAAATGGTTGATAAAAACACTACGATATTAGAAGAGGTATGGATAATGATAAAGTATATGAGTGATTTTTTTTTATTATTTTTGGTTTTAGCAATACTAATTGGTATAACTGGTAGTCCAGGGACATCGATCCTGCTTTCTAAGTTTTAAAATAGGTATTCTAAAGAAAAAAAAAATCTATGACTGTAACACTCCTCTAAATTATACGAGCATGCTTAAATATTGGACGGAAGAATTATCACTGACTTGGTGTTTCCCTATAAAATTCTAAATAATGCATTTTCAAGTCCAGAATTGCTTGCATTGATAAGCTTTCGGATTTCTACAACGTAATATGCTAGAAATATTTGCATATTCCTCAGTGCCGAGACTTAAATTATTCCGCAGTCCACGAAATACCCTTCAGCAAAATTTCACGAATTTTCTAAAGCTGCCAGCTCACAAGATTTCAAATGAATTAGCCAATCTAATGAAATTCCGCGACTTTGTTGACACCATCACGTTTTAATATTGAGACGTAATATTTGTAGCGTTTTTCTTAATTAATAAGAATTAGCTTACATAGCAGCAATCAGTTTTCCCAAGGCATTTATTACTATTTCTACCATCGAAAGTTATCATATATTTTTTCTTGCAGTATGGTCATATTAAGAAACCTTCCAACGAGATGAACATAGTCGAGTTCTCCGCTGCTGTGAACTCTAGCGACCTCCGTTTGCTCGCACGTGGTCGGTTGTCGTTATTCCTGCGTGCTGCACGTCCCGGCACCATTTCCCAGTCCTACTTGCGTGGTCCAGCGCTGTTGAAACTGGCTTGCGACGTGTTCCACGCGCCATTAGCTGCAGCTCCTCGATCACCACCGCCGCCAGCTTCGGGGGTGGCATGTCTCCACCTCAACAGGGATGGTGATCTCATCTATACAATCCAGGTAAAACTTTACTTAAATCATGCTGATAGATTGGGTTAGGATTAATGATAAGGAAAGAAAAATGTCGTGCTTTTACGAACTTTGTGTTTTCCCCATTCTTTTTATTTCAAAGTCTCATTAATATTTTCCTTTTCCAGGTTGATGAGCTTAACATGTTAGAATCACCAATGATTACTCTGATCGACGAAGCCAACAAGCACAAAGAGGAAACCGAACTGACTCATTTGAGAGACGGTTTGGCAAACGGATCATTTGACCGAATGGGTCCAAGACTCTTGGAATCTTTGTATTCAGGAGACCTTGTTGTAAACGTTGCAACCCATTCGGAGGGGAGTGTTATTCGGGGCAGGATTATCTCTCGCCCTGTTGCCGACATGCAAGACTTGCATGGACCAACTCTGATGAAGAGACCAGACTTAACCCAACCAGCTGATATTGTTGGTTTGGCGTGGATAAGTGTGGACTATGAGTGCAGTGTACAGTGGGAGGTGAGTTGTGAAGAATTTATTATGGAGCCTTATCTAAAAAAAAGCGTTTTAAGTCATGAAAATCAGCATGCTAATAAATGTTTTTCCAGATTTCAATCGCTGGTCCTCTGGCTTCCAGTCTCATCCTTAGTGACCTGGAATTATGGCTGGACATGAGGCCAATGCTTGCTCCTGGAGCTCCAGTTATCTCCAAACGTTTGGGCTTACTGGAGACACCAGAGGGAGCAATGCTTTCTCCACCAATCATCGATCTTCAGCGTTTGCACTCTGGAGCATGTGAAATCATTGTTAGGGACTTGAAGTCAAACTCGACATTGCTCCGTTCAACATTGAAGCAGGTAAACAGATGGGATATTTATACAACTTCCAAACCTTGTTTAACCTTGTTTATTTATTTGTGCATTTCCTCCACGTAAGAAGGCATTTTTAAAAATTAAAATTGACGTTTTTCAGATGAAGATTCCAGATTCATGTTTACCCAAGCAATGGACTAACAATGAGGTGCCATCTGTTTCTTACGTACCAGCATCTCAGCATCCGAATTCTGCAGACAATTCTCTGGGAGATTCTTGCTTTCATTCGGGGAGCTTCTACGAAGACGGTGCCCAATGGACTTCTGCTAATGAGGTAAAAAACCAACTTATCATCATTTCTGCTAAGATGCATTGGATCCATGGAAGCATTTTGCACCAAATTGAACGCTTTTGTAAAATGCAATCTATTTTTTGTTTTAGCCCTGCACAATGTGTTCTTGTCAACACCGCACAGTGAAATGTGATGCTTATCGTTGTCCTCCTTTGTCTTGCGGAGCCAAAGCTATGATCAAACCCGGTGAATGCTGTCCAACGTGTTCAAGTGAGTAAAAAACCTTCCTTTCTTATGATGTCATAATTCCTTCCTTCTTGATATTTATCTTCAAGATTCATCATTGACAACCCGATAAACAACTGTAGTTTTTATGTGAATTCCCCCACTGTTCCCAACCGTCTGGAGCCAGTGAGACTATGGCATCAACATTTGTGTTATGTTGAAAGGCTGTACGTAGTGAAGGAGATAGGTGAGAGGAAGGTGGGGAAGTACCTAGTTATTTATATATGGTCACCGAACACGACAGAGGTCATTTCAAGCAACGTTTTGATTCTGTATGGTGGTCTCACACCACTACCAAGGCGATACTGATAGTATCATCCATTCTGCAACGTGCCGCAAATATAACATAAATATATTAAATATTTCAAATGATTAAATTGTCAAATAACACAATTCATTCAAACAAAATTTAAAGCGTGCGCCGTGATTTAAACCCGAGACCTTTGGATTGCTAGTAGAGAGAGCTTCACCCCTCAACCAGGAAGCCGTCAAATAGCATACGCAGGGTCAATTATCTTTCACTGTTGCTTCTGGTCTAACTTCCATTTTCTGTACGATTTTAAGCCATCTAGAAAACGGGGCTTTCTGAATTTGAAACCTGCACTATTGGACCAAACAGACGTCTCTATTTGGTTGAGCCGTTGCTATCAATCTGGTCGAGTTGAACGCAAAATTGAACCGTGTGGATGAGCGTTGTATGCGATGAGGTTAAATCTCAACGGTCGACACACAACGGTTAAACCATGGTTGAACTAGCCAAATTGAGTTGTCCGTAAGACCAATTACATACTAGATTAGTATAAATGCATCACTGCATTCTGCATTAATTTAGTGTTGTCTTGAGGTATTTGCTACGTCAGTAATGAAAACACACAAGAATCAACAGAACGTATAATTTTGGTGCATTTCTTTGCGAGTGACCCTCTTTTCTATACCAACGCAATTAATATCAATAATCTCTTATTAATACTTTTTTGTTATCTAGATTCATCATTACAAGACGTCAACACTTCTTCAACCAAGGGCTGTTACCAGGTTGGCCAGTTTCACCCAGCGGGGCAGTCATGGCACCCGTATCTCCCACCCAGCGGCTTCGACACGTGTGCCATCTGCACGTGCGAAGGGAACCCGCTTAAGGTGCAGTGCACGCGCGTGTCTTGCCCTTTTCTAACGTGCCCAGAAAAGCAGGCGTACAGGCAGGACAAGAAGTCATGCTGCAAGAGATGCCCCGAGGTAAGCCAAGAAAATATTTTCACTACCTTCTAGAGTTCTAGAGGAAATAGATAATATAACTTTGTCTCTTCCTCGCCTCACAAACATATTATGGTGCACATCACTACAAATTTAACTGAACGAGAATTTTTTTTATTTCTAGGTGCATGGTTATGTATGTAGATGTGTATTTACAGTGTGCAGATACGGTCTTACCAGTTTCAACCTTCTAAGAGCTGGTATTACAGAATAATTTAAAATGTTTTTCTAAGCTTAATTTTGGTGTAGCCGTCAATTACCAGTTACCACGAACTTTTGAGCTTAGCCCCGTCATCTTTATTAAAATTCATTGCGTACTCTGTGCGTTTTGAATCTTTCCAGGACTTCAAGAGCAAATCCAAAGTAATGGCCGGTCTCAATTAAATGCTCGGCAATTGCCGATTTGTCAGGATCGCTGATTTTACGTATTCGAAAGTGTTCTGATATCCTTTTGGATTCGATGCGTTCTGTCTGACCCACATAAACCTTATCACTTCCGAACAGCTCAGTTTATAAACTCCATCGATCTCAAGAGAAAAATGCAGCTAAAAAAGGAGGAAACACGGGTAATAACCAAAAATTAATCACGATGTGATGAAACACTGTCATGTATTTGAAATTTACGTCCGATAGGTCTGAATTTTGGATCACAAAACACGCCCACGTCGTACTTCTTCTATTCTTCTTTATTATATGCGTACAAGCATTGCATACCCTTCATTTTCTATGTATTAATTCAGTTCGTTATTGTGTGTTGTTGCAGGTAAAGGCCGAGGTGGTGGACCGCACCGTGCTGGGCGACGAGAGTGCGCAGAGCGGAGGCGGACTGGCGTCCCGCCTCAGCCCCGAGGAGATCCTCGCCGGGGGCGGCTGCCGCTACCCACTGGGCGGCCCGCTGCACAACGGAATGGAGTGGCATCCCACGGTGCATTCGCACGGGGAGCAGAAGTGCGTCACTTGCAGATGCAAGGTAACCATACCGATATCATTTACTTTTACACGTCCCGGATTTCCGTTGAAGGGCGTACCTGAATGGGGTGTGTTGTGAGTAAGGAGGAGAAAAATATGAGTTAGAGGAAGGATTGGAAGTATCTGGCCACTAAACATGGTTAAAACCATTTCAAGAAATGTTTTGATTCTGAACGATTGCCTTTCGTCAGCGCTGCTTCAATTCTGGAGATTTTTCACTCACGCCCAGTACTCACCTTATGTACGCGAAGCAAGAGATAATCATGTAAGAACCCGGCATACAGAGCAATTATTAACATGTACTTGTTCATGTCTCAGAATTAATTTCTTCTCTCTTTGCAAGGAAGCTCGCAAAAGTTTTATATTCACGTAGTTTCTTTCTCATCATATTTTTGAATTGCTTTTGTTTTACTTTAACTAAAAACATTGATTAAAAAAGAGCGCAGTTTATTGCAATATAGGCATGTTTGTTGGTCCAAAAGTCTGGCCAATCCGGCATTAATTTTCGAATGCAAAAATACGTTTCAACATCGTTATGAAATTCAAATGGGATGGCGATATACGATATAGGCAAGTGTAAGAGACAGAGCACGCGCAATTGGCTATATACAAAAGGTATAAAGTCAACGACGAATTACGACAATCTCAAAAGGAGCTTACCCTATTTCTTTTTTACAGTTGGTACATCCCTTTTTCACACTGAGCCATGAAATTTATTTTTTTACCACCCTTTCAACTCACTTCTAGTTTTTTTAGTGGTATTTTATCTGCCAATTCCATTTCTATAATTTTGCAACTCTTTCGTCAGGGGTATCCCCAAGGTATCTAATTGAGGCCATTATTTTGTAAAAAAAATGTCGGTCTCTGCTTATATTTCGGCATTTTTTTGATACACTAATCTCTTTAACTGCTCAGGGCTTCCCGGCGTGGAAATCTTTTCCCAAAATCACCGGAATATTGCACAAACATTACGTTTTTAAACTCTGTGATTTTTCCGGTGGGAATTCCCCAAGTCTTCTTTTTAGGGCCTTTACTGTTTAATGATTTCGGGTATTGACACATAATTAATGTTGCAGGATGGCGATATAAAATGCGACCGCAAGCGTTGCACGCGCTCCGTATGCAACAGCCAGCTCAACCAGCGGCGGAGGGCGGGCGCCGGCCACAAGGGCGCGCCAAAGCCTCCCCCAGACGAGTGTTGCCAGCAGCACTGCCGCCGCTATCGCCGCCACCAGCGTCACCATAGGCCCGGCGCCAGGCCGTGAACCTCCCCCTCTGGATTCAACCAACACACTAACTAAACATAACACAACACTTATATTCACTTTGGTTGATGTGGCCACACTGGACTGTGTGCGGTCCCGAGTTTGCGATGGGACGCTAGATGGCAGCTGATTCCATGAAACCTTATCATTTTTCAAATTGATTTCAACTTTTGGCAATTTAATGATTTTTAATACAATTGAATTCAAACCAAACCTCACTTATGATCATAATTTAGGTGATATTTACCTACTTCTTTTCAAGCAGTGTGTAGTGGTAAAATGATTCAAATATTGTGAAAAAAATGCGTTATTGGTGTACTACGAGATGATATTTTTCTATTTGAGAAATTTTGATGAGTGTTTTGGAAACCGGTCTCGATGTTTGAGGATTTGGAAGATTGATAGTTTTTAGAAGTTAAGTGCTCCGTGCCATTCAATGTTATTTTTTCGGCAAAATAATTAGGTAAACATTATTATTTTTACAAGACATATCTTTCTACCTTGTCTTCCAATTATTCTAACCCTTTCCAAATATAATTTTTTAAACTTAGACATATCAAAGAATGACTCATTGAATGCTTGAAAATATGCAATGAAATTAAAATAACAGAGGTTAGAGTAAAACCACCAAGTTATTTTGCATCATGAACAATGTTGTTGTGTTTTGATTGTGCAATGACCTTATCCATTAATGCCGTTGATCATAGCCGTTGATGCAATATTATAAAGTGGTACTGCTCTGAGCACTTACATTATTTTAAGTATTTAACAATATAAATCGATTTTTGTATATTTTTAAATAGAGGGCTTTGATTTGCGATTAATATTATAACAGTTTTGCGAATATAGTATATTTAACACAATAAGTCATTAACATTAAATCGCATTTGTATTTATAGTTTTTACACCTTAAAGGTGATTAACAGAGATTATGTATAGAATACATTTAGGTTTAAGATAATAATATATCTGTATTCTTGTTTTGATCGTTTATTTATATTATTCAGTAATAATAATTATTTCACCCATATTTTTTTTTCAACAATACGATCATATTTGTGCGTATATAATATTACATAGAACCCTCAATTAAATAAATAAATTATCTTGTACTCATTGTTTAAAATTTCTCGGAGATTTTTTTGTTTTTGCCAATATCTTGTAAAGCTGGGAAGAAGGCTTAACTAAGTGGGGAGATGTGTTGTAAAACCAAGAGATATTACTTGACTGTCAATTGCTTTGGAAAACTGGGCGAGAGCACAATAATTGATATAAATGCAGATTGCTTTCGATGGCTAAGAAAACCGTCCCTAAAATCATATGTTTTTTTCAACTGAAACTTGAAAGTGACTACTATAATGTACGAAAAAAGCATTTTGTTGGTAAAATTTGTCATTCACAAATGTTTATACAATTCTGCTGTAAAAATATAGCTCTTTTTTGGCTAATTTTAATAAGTTTCAACTAATTATGTAGGTACTTTAAAAAATGGAAAATTTACGAAATTATTTGGGCATACAGGCAGTTTTCCCAGTTTAAAAGGGCTTGCAGAGTAGAGCACGTCGGTAATACAATGTTTTTTTTTTTTTTTAAATAAACCTGTTTAGTGTGTTTAATGAAAAATTAAAATTGTGCCATATATTTTTAAATTGCTGCACACAATTGGTTGAACAGAACTTTAGTTTTCTGGGTGGCGTATTTTTAACCGTTAATAATATTATGTCCTTTTATATTTATCATATTTTTTCTGTCTTTGAAATATTTTTAACATATTAGAATCTCCTAGAAAATGGAAACGTTCTTCCTACACATATTTGTTATTGTTTATATGTTACTTTGAAGTACCTAAATAATTAATCACTGTTTCCACAAATATTACAAACACCCACTAATCCAAAAGTTCTTTCCACAGATTTAAGTTTGTTTTTATCAGTTTCCATATACTTTTATGTATGTTTGATCTTTTTTACTTAACACTTATGTTAAGTTATTAAGATAAATGCATTTTTATTTATTAACTATTTGAATTATAGTTGAGTTCGTTTCCAACAAAGAATTGCCTCTGAATAGTGTTCAATCCCATTGTCGATTTATTTATTTGACTTGATTAATTTACCAATAAAATTCTACGAGGATCGAAAATTTTCAGACATTGGAATGCAGACTACAATTTGTTTTATATAGCAAACTAAACTGCTCAAATTCTGATTGGAAAACATAAAAATAACGTTTTTAAGTGAAATAAAATCCGCTTAGTAAGGCCCTCACCCCTCACCAAATACAAAGTCCCTTAACATAACACTTGCAAATCGAATGAATTATCGCCTTATGGACGTGGAAAGCTTTTGGCGTTTAGAGGGAAAGCAGTATTTTAAGATTTTATGGCGCTGGAGATAAGGAAATAAGAAAAGAAGCAAAATTAAAAGGTTGAGGTTAAACCAATAGTCATGAATTTAAAGTTAAAGCTTTATGTGGGGGTATTTGAAGTGATTGTGTCAACGTGTGATCTAATTAATTATAGTTCATTAAGTATTACTTTATACCTATATTTAATTAAATATAAAATAAGATGGTTTTATAAATCGCTTAGACATTATATTATGAACGTGTAGTTTGTAAGTGGCAGGTGACGAAGTGACTTGTAAAATACGTATATTATTAATCAACAATAACTTTTACGAAATGAATGTGTTAGAGCTACAGCCACGTATGCGTTGGAATAATCAATTCATTTGTAATATTATTTTTATCATAATATGTAATTTATTTATACCACCAATGATTGTAAAATTAATATTTAATTGTAAGAGATTTATTATAACACTTATATTAAGAAGATGCGTGGCATTGCGATTGATTAATTTGTACAGGATACCAATATATATAGTATTTCTTTGTTTTTATTTTATTTTTGTTTTGTGTCTCTTATCGAATGACTAAATTTAAAGTTTTTACTTTAAATACGCCATTTCACATGCCAGGTATAAAAAGCTCTTTTCAAAGCTGATTCAAAGCTTTGTTTTATAATTTATTAAAGTTTTTCACAAATATGAAATGATGTGTTTATTAATTCAAATAAAAAGTTTTGCAATTCTTTAATCATTCATTACATATCTCTTGATTGATTGAGAGAATTGTAGATTTAAATATTAATATATATTTTCGGTGTGCCAAATATTGACATATTACACAAAAAGTTAAGATAATTATTATTTCGATCATTGAGAAAGATACCAGTTATATAATGTAATTAAAAATACCTACCTATTAAATGTCGAAAAACTTTGTTTAAAATGAAATATTAATATCAATTACGTTATTTCACATATCTGGAGATATGCTTTAATGAAACAAATTAATTGGTTTAAACAAGTGTTGAGTAAATTTTCAGTTATTCCCAAATAACCAGGCAAAGAAAAGTGAAATTGATATCTTCATAAAATGGTGTCAACGTTGTCAATGTTTTTTTTTGTGAATATTGGAATAACTGTAAATATATTTGACGGAGAAAAAGGCTGATTAACTAAGATTATGTTGCATTAAATAAATATATTATTAAATATGAGCATTGTTTCATTTTGTCATTTAAAGATACTATCGGAAAATAAGTCATGAAGGGAAAAAACTACAAAGGGACAAAAATGAAAATGTAATACAAGGAGAATCTACCAAAATCCCAAAGCATGTGAGTAGGTAAATCGTATAAATTATTTCTCGAATACCAACTTTTTATTAATTTCGTTGACGAATCACGACATCTTCTACATAGCGTCTTGGTGTCCAGAGTACAGATGTTTTTTTTTTAAAATATATACATATATATATATATTATATTAAGTAGGGGGGGGGGGGGGTCCAGCAAAATCTCACGTTACTTGAAAAGAATATAAAAACTGATCATGAAATTAATATATGCCCCAATAGCTCCAGGAGGCCTTGAGGAAAAATAAACCAAGGACCTATAGGGATGATGAAGGGATGGTGTGTGAAGGGTCTTTTTAAGGAAAATAAGGAGATCTTCAATTTGGAAGGCTGGTATGGGTACTAACACCATGGGAGCCATTTATTGGAAAACCAACACCTTTGCCATAGGTCTCTCCAAGTGATACGCTACGTTTGGTGACTTAGCATGGGCGTCTGGATTCATGGGGTGAAGTTTGTCCAGGTCTCTCCGCCCGAGAGAGACTTGTTAAGGGATGCTTTTTTACTTCTCCAGCTGGACTCTCTGGACCCATCACCTTCCACCGCGGTTGGAGGGATGGATTCAGACGTCTGTAACACCGATCCCTGATTCCTACCCTCCCTTCATACCTTTTTCCTTCCCAAAACTTCCGCTAAGCTTCCGCTTCCTTCCTAAAGCTTCCTTTTTCCTTCCTTTCCATAAAAATACCCTCCACACAGCATCCCCTAAGATGACGTGGACCCTTAGGGAAGTAATTATTTCCTGTGTGGAGCTAATTTAAAAAAATGAGATGAAGTTCTGGGAAGGAAAAAGGTATGAGGGGTGGGATAGGAATCTGGGGGTCAATGTGTCCAATAATTACGCACGAATGAATCCATCCCTCCCACTTCGGTGCAAGGGCTCGAGAGAGGTCTCGGCTCTGACTGGGGAGGTCTAGAGTCTAGTCTCCCTCCAATCTATCCCAATGGACAAACGCCCTCACCGCCAAGAATTAGATAAACCTTAACTCACGAATCTGGACACCCCTGCCAACTCACCAAACATAGTAAACTCACTTGGGGTGACCAGTTGGTTAACCAATAAATGGTTCCCGGGGCGGCGCAGCGCGCGGCGCGTTACGGTACTCATACCCCCCTCCCAAATTGAATTGAAATTATTAAGAAAGATATAAAATACCGTGGTACACAAAATTCTTAATTAACTAATTTAATCAACCTAATTTAATTTTATTAATTAAAAACTCAAGAGTAGAGAGGAAGAGAAATTGGAAGACTAAAGTTAGTAATCCATTACCAAAGCGAATATTCGACCCTTGTTAAAACCGATCCTGCAATGGACATCTTCACAGTTGTGAGTATTGCAGTGGTGAATACACCAGGCGTATAATAGAAATTATATTTTGCCTCTTCAACTCCTGTGCTCCTGGTAGATTATTTTATAAATTGTAATTTTATGGAGTGCTGGAACGCTCACAAATAAAATTTAATTTAGCGTTCCTTGTTTGCCTTTATTTTATGTATAAATACTATATTGCTAAATATTGGTATTACGGCGTAAATTTCAGTGCAAACGAGCATTTTGAACGCCTTCCAGCTGTGTGTGCACTGTACATTTTAAAGTTTCACCGCTTCAAGCTCTTGTGCTCCTGGTAGATTATTCATAAATATTCAATTATTTTATTAAATTTAAATATAAATAAATATTAATTTTGTGCTCCTGATGCATTTTGTATTAATTACACAGCCACTCGAGCGACCGCGCGATTTTTAACTTTTTCCTCCGATTGCTCGTGATTTTTTAGTGACCATTTTGAATATTTTCCGCCGATATTAAACAAATCATACCTCCGAATTTTAATATGGAAAAATTGAAAAAAAAAATTAACGCATCTAGGAAAAATTTGCATAAAACTGGCAGCAAAGCAATCCGAGGTATTTTAAATGGTGCCATATATTATTGTGGCAAAAAGCGCTCCATTGGATAAGAGACCGCCGCCCCGGGAATCATTTATTGGATAACACACTGAGAGTATCTTACACTGGAACGTGCCGCAAATATTCTATATATTATTTTAATTAATTAATTGCGAAACAAGACAAATAAATATTTATTTGCCCACGCTGAGACTCGATTCCGCGATCTACGGATTGCGAGTCAAGAGCCTTACATCTCGACCACGGAGGCCGTCAGAAGGGAGGGGAACCGGGTTCATAGGGTGAAGTTTGTATAAGTCTTGGCGGCACATGGGATTGCCCACCTGCTGCGTGGCGGGTCGGATCAGGAGATACTGGTTGACGGAGACATTTTACATCTCAAGCCGGACTCTCTCGACCCATCCCCTTATACTGCAGACTGCAGCGGAAGAGATGTATTTATAAATCCGAACACATTGTCCTGGACACATTGACCCCTAGATTACTACCCACCCTCATACCCTTTTCCTTCCCAGACCTTTCTCTCCTTCCTTTCCCTAAACATATATCCTTCAAACAGCATCTCCAAAAATGACATAGGCTCCGAGGAAATTTTTTTTCCTCACGGACGTAAGGAGCTAATGTGAAAGAAGAGAAAGTGGAATGCCTTCCTTTAAGATTTAATTAATTGTTTTTGTCTATAATTAGTAGAACTCCATTTAATTTTTAAAATTTTTATTTAATTTAAATTAAAAAAAGCTATTATCAAGTTCTGCAAATATTCTAGTTTTTATATTTTTACAGCTGTTTCGGCTTACAAGACCATTTTCAAACTGTGTTTTCATGCAGTTTGAAAATAGCCTTGTAAGCCGAATCAGCTGTAACAAAAATAAAAAATAAAATAAAATACTTGCAGAATTTGATAACAACATTATTAAATTAAGTTTAAATTTAATAAAAAAACATTAAAAAAAGATTTATGAGTATTGCGGGAGTGAGATGCTGTATACCAGGCGTTTATATTGAATATTGTGTTGCTCCTTACATATATATATTGTAATAATTTGCTAATTAGTTAAAAATTTACTTTTCGGTTTTTGTGCTCTTGGTGAAAAGTTGCGACATAAAATCATTTCGTATATTTTGTTCAAATTCTGTCACATTTTAAAATCGTAATGACTGCCATCTATTGAATGTATTACGAAGTATTGTTCAGGAACCATACCTTTTTCCAAGGATTGGGATTTCAACGGAAAAAGCTTCTACGAAATATCGACAGATGGGATAAATCGTACCCCAGACAATAATGAAACACTTTTATTTTTTTTTAACGAACGAAATAAAATGAATTATTTGTTCATTTTAAAACCAAGAAAGGCATTCCGATAATACTGTCATTCCAACTGCCATCTGTTGTAAGTTGTGCTGAAAAAAAAGGTCACTGCTCAGCTAGACATTCAGGATTTCTCATGGAATGCAGATGATTTCCAGCAGTTTTTTGATTTCATAATTTCTCTTCATCTTTCCACACTTTTTTCTAGTTTATTATTTCTATTATTATTATTACTCAAAGCAACATTCATTAGTTAAGATTAAGAACTTAACTATTCTCATCCTGGACGAAATTGCAAAGATATTTTCTGTATTATTATTGTACAACAGAATAATTCCAATTACAGTACAATTTAGTACAATTTGGTAATAGTTTTAAGGCATATAGAGAACTGTCACTTACATCCAAATGGTTTGCAAGTTCATTTAACAGCACCACTCCCCTCGTCATGCTATGCTTTGCCAGGACTTCTGTTCTGCCGTTTAGTTATTTGAATAAATCATGATGTCGAATTCGGCTGTAGTGGTCTGGTACATATAATTTATAGCATCGCAAGATAAATCTATCGATGAAATTGTTCCAAATTTTGAAAGACAGAATGGCAAGACTTGCTTTCCGCCTAGTTTCTAGACTAACAGAATCAGTTTCCTCAGGTATGTCAATATGGTGCATGAAACTTGATATTCTTCCGCATATAAACATACCTGAGAAATTTCTTCTGGATCAACTCCAACATGTCAATGTACTTCTGGTGGTACGGTGCCCAAACATCGCTCGCGTACTCCAGCTTGCTTCTCACTATGCCATCGAATAATGGTAGCATAGCTTATTGGTTATCAAACTGCTTACAAATCCTGATGATGAACCCAAGAAGTTTGTAGCGAGACTGAGTAAGTTTTTTAAAAGTTTTTTTTATATGAATACCGCACAAGAGTCCCAACTGCTCCCGTCTGCAGTCAGTGAGACTATGGCATCCCATCTCATGTGATGCCATAGTCTGTATGTTGTGAGGCTGGAGGTAGTGGGGAGGGGAAGGAGATAGGGAAGAGGACGGTGGGGATTACCTAGCTATTCAGATCTGGTCACCAAATGCGGCCAATGCCATTTCAAGCAACGTTTCTATTCTGAATGGTGGTATTACACCAGAGCGATACTGAGAGTATCTTCCACTCTGAAACGTGCCGCAAATATACTATATATTATTTTAAATGAATAAATTGTGAAAATACACAAATTAATCAAATAAAATTTATTTGCCACGCCGGGATTCGATCCCGCGACCATCGGTGTGCGAGTCAAGAGCCTTACCACTGGACTATGCCGGCCGTCAATGCGATATATGGCTAGAAAACGTCAGTTTGGTATCAAAGACGACACCGAGATCCTTCACGGATATTACACGTGGTAACGTTTCGCCCTTTATTTTATAATCGTAAGATAGTATGGCAATACGTAATAATTACTTTATCTATGTAAAATTTTAAATATCTACCTTATAATAAAATGTAATGCGTACGTCTAAACAAATAAAAAAAGAAAATTAAGGGTGTTCAGAATATAGGTACCAATTTTTTAAGCTCAATATTTGTGGCTCAACGCTATATCGTGTATAATTTAATGTCATACGCCCCTAGTCCGTTTAGATACAGAAAATCAAATGTGTCATAGCTCACATATATCTCATATAAATCGTTGTGGGAAATATGATCTAAACGGTGTTAGAAAGAGAAAACTTCACGTTTTATATTCAAATCTAGAATTTGACACATCTTTTACGAAACGGCAAAAAAGTGAGATGATGATAACGTTTATAAAACATTTTCCTAATAAAATTTGTGTCATTAATTTTAGATGGAAAAAACGTGAGGTGAGCCATTTTAAAACTTTATTTATGTATTAAATTTTTTATTAATTAAAGAATTATATTCTTTCTAAGTTTTGCCCCCGGCTTCGCTCGCATATTCGCCCCTCCCCTCCCTCCCACTCCCCCGCACTAACCCCCCCTTCCCCTCCCCCCCGCCCTCACCCCTTTCCTTCCCCCAATCAATCAACAATTAAATACGCTCCGTTTCGCATTCATAATATAAGTATAGCTGTTGGCTTAGGTCAAAATTTCGATTAGTACCTATTTTATATCTTATATTTGAATTTTCGCTATCAAAGAAATCTCCATAGTAACCTAAACAAATAACAAAATGACAGCCCACGTCAAACATTTACTTAGCAACACGTTTTGCCAATAAACGTATAATAAATAATTTCATACTGCCACAGCTTATTCATAACGCTGGAGCTTACTAATATATATAGCCTATATTACTCGCAAATAATGTAGCTTTCGATTAGTGAAAGAATTTTTATATTCCATTGGGTATTTATTGCGTGAAAGAGTAAGACACATCCATCCATACAAACGTTCACATTTATAATATTATTAAGACGTAAGTATTCTAAAAATAACATTTGTAAATATATGTATTTTTTACAATAGCTCCACACAGGAGGCCCTGAAGAAAATATTTCCCCTCTTTCATCATTGGGGGTGCTGTGTGGAGGGTCTTTTGAAGGAAAGGAAGGATAGGACGTTATGGGAAGGGTAAGGTATGAGGGGTGGATAGGAATTTGTTGGTTAGTAGGTCCAAGAGTGACGGAAGTTTAATCCATCCCTCTCACTGCTGTGTAAGACAATCTTCCAATAGAGTTCTGCTTGAGAGGTCACAAGTTCTCCCTCAACCAGTCTCTCCCGATCATGTGGGCAGAAATATCCGCCGCCAAGACCCGGACAAACCTCACCCCGTGAACGCGGATACCCGTACTAAGTCACCAAACGTAGCGAACCACTTGGGGTAACCTATGGCAGAGGTGTTGGTTATCCAATAAATGGTTCCCGGGGCGGGGCGGCGGTACTCATACCCGCCTCCCAAATTTAACAAAATTTCATCACCTTTCAAAAAACAGTTAGAATCCTTTTATTTGGATTTACATTATTAAAAACACACCCTATTCCCGAGGGGATAGTTTTTTAATTCATTTACCAAGTATTAATAAAATGCACTTTCCCAATTATATTCATTACTTATTGGAGGAGGGTGCATCATGCGTCGCTAGGTAAGGTTTTCTGTTACAATTCATTCGAAAAATTCCAATCAGAGGGTGAAGTAAGGTAGCGGTAGGGGGTAGGGGTAGGGGGTGGGATATTTATACGAATTGAAAATGACAGGCATTATGTCATCAGGCTCCACCCGGAACCGGATGCCGCCCATCGAATTCTCCCGCCATAATGAATTCAATTACTCAGGCAACTTCCGGTGGCATTTCGCGCCATTTCCGATTGCAGTTCTGTGTCTTTGGTTTCCAGTTTCCGGCTTGCAATGGCCGAGGGAACTACTAGAAGTACAAACTAGTCCCATTTTAGCAATAACCGCGGTTTAAACTCATAAATGTACGAATAACTTTTAGAAATAGTTTGAACGAAAATTAATTGGTTTCCCGTTTTTAAATTTGTTTAGCTTAGCCTTCTACAAAAGCTTTTTCAGGAAAACTTGAATGATATGTTTAAAAAAAAATAACATGTTCCGATGGATTATTGATTTTTTATTTATAAAAGTACATAACGTTGATTCAATTTTAGGGTAAGAAGCAACACCACAACATCACAACATCACAACATCACAACATCACAACATCACAACATCACAACATCACAACATCACAACATCACAACATCACAACATCACAACATCACAACATCACAACATCACAACATCACAACATCACAACATCACAACATCACAACATCACAACATCACAACATAAAAACATCACAACATCACAACATCACAACATCACAACATCACAACATCACAACATCACAACATCACAACATCACAACATCACAACATCACAACATCACAACATCACAAAATCACAACATCACAACATCACAACATCACAACATCACAACATCACAACATCACAACATCACAACATCACAACATCACAACATCACAACATCACAACATCACAACATCACAAAATCACAACATCACAACATCACAACATCACAACATCACAACGTCACAACGTCACAACGTCACAACGTCACAACGTCACAACGTCACAACGTCACAACATCACAACATCACAACATCACAACTCAATAGTCTAATCAAATTTTCGAAATCGATTCTTAGGCCCCGGACAGGACAATGAAAATGATCAGGTTTATCTCTTTCGTGATTATTGCTATACTAAACTTATTTATATTTTTTAATGTGAATACCGCACACGTTCCTTAACAACACCCAACCGCCTGGAACCAGTGAGACTATGGCATCCCCAGTTGGGGTATGTTGTAAGGCTCAGGGTAATGGGGAGGGGAAGGAGATGAGGATTAGGAAGGTGTGGGAGTACTGGCTTTTTAGATCTGTTCACCAAACGAAGTTAAAGTCATTTAAATTCTGAATGGTGGTTTTAAACCAGAGCAATTCTGAGAGTATCTTCCACTCTGGAACCTGCTGCAAATATGCCCTATATTATACTCCGAATCGCTAGTCGAGGGCCTTACCCCTCGACCACGGAGGCCTTCAATGTGAATGCCGCCAAGAGTCTCAACTGGTCCGCTTTATGTACACACACCTTATGTGTCCCCGAAAAGTAATAATGCATAGAAAATGTACCTACAGCCGCTACAGATATGCAGTCGGCTTAGGAAAAATCGTCTAAAAGGTCCTACTTGTCTATAAAAAAAATCTTTTAAATTTGAATACCACACAAGTATCCAATTTCTCCCAACAGCTTGGAGTCAGTATGACAATAGCATCCCCAGTTGGGGTACGTTATGTGTCTGAGGTTTGACGTAATTTTTTTAATTAACCTACCTACTTTAACATTAATTACCCAATGGACTTTTCTCTTGATGAAATATAAATTTACAATTTGGGAGAAGGGTATGGGTACCGCCGCCCTGGGAAGCATTTATTGGATAACCAACACTACTGCCATAGGTCACCTCAAGTGGTTCGCTACTTTGGTGACTTAGCACGGGTGTCCAGGTTCATGTGAGGTTTGTCCAGGTCTTGGTAGCGGATGCGTCTGCCCACCAGATGCATGGCAGGCCGGATCGGGAGAGAGCGGTTGAGGAAGTCCCTTTGACTTATCCGTCGTACTTTCTCGGAACATCGCCTTTCACCGCAGTGGGATGGATGAATTCATACGTCCGTCACTCCTGAACACACTGACCCCCAGATTCCTACCCACCCCTCGTACTTCCTTCCCAGAACGTTCTCTCCTTCCTTTCCTAAAAAGACCCTCCACACAGCATTCCCAAAGATAACACAGGCCCTGAGGGGAATTACCTCCTGTATGAATATAATGTAGAAAAATAAATATTTTTATTTTTAACTTTATGAGTAAAATCTCAAATTATAATATAAAATTAAATGAAGACAATATTAGCGAAACTCAATCGAAAATCTTGATACAGAAAAATCAGAAAGGACTCTTTGCTTACTAGGCAAGTGCTCTACCAACTAAGCTACGGAACCTACATCCAATTCGGTCACTTTTAACTCTCTTCGACTAAGAACTACCAACATTATCATCATTTTCTTTAACGCACATATTATTGGCTGCTATCTTTATATATGATTGCAAGATTCAACTCGAACAAAATGCTATCTAGATAGTGTCTGGATAAAGTTTTATCAATTTTATTTTTAATACGTGACATCTATTGACTTTTCTAAGTCCTGGGTTCGAGTCCCAGTGGAGCCAATATCTTTTTCTGATTTTTCTGTCTCCAGTTTTTCGATTGAGTTTCGCTAATATTGTCTTCATTTAATTAAATAAATATATAAAGATTAATATGAAACGTAATGTTCTGACTTCACCGTAAAGAAAAATCATTATAATTTTATTTAATGGTAGTTTCACATGAGGCAGATATCTACTGAAGTGTTGCCTCCAAAAGGTGTTATTCCCGCTGGTAGTAATTTTATGACTTCATTGGCATTTGTATCACCTTTTGGTCTAGACGCAGGACGACTCTGTCATCCCCTGGGGTCAATAAAACAACCCTTTTCTATCAGCTTTATACAGGACGGGAAATAAAATCACAACCCCTCTGCTTCCTTGTCTGAGATTGTTTGAAATGATATTTTATTAGAAATATGTGTGAGACCTAATCGATAAGTTATATTATGTATACTTTAACCACATTCACACACTATTTTCGGATACACGTGAACAGACTCAAGAATTTGGTTCACCTGGGACAACAGTCGTGAATAAAAAAAAATTAAAAATGTTTAGTAGGCGTATTTCGTGATATAAAAGACCCCCTTTCTCGGCTTAAATTTTAGAAATATGCATAACTGCGTTTCATCACCATTACGAAATTAAAATGGAATGGCGATACACTATATCAGGCAAATTTAAGAGAGACAGAGCGCGCGTTAAATGAGCTAGAATAAAAAATAACAAGTCAGCGGCGACATTGCTTTCTATTCAAATAATACATTATTTTTTAATGTTCTTCTTTATACTTTGGTGGTTAGGCTGATGGAAGTACGGAGAGGGTCGTCTTCCATATCCTTATAAGAAAGGCAATACATGAATATTCAGATTTAGTCCCGAATTTTTACCGATTTCTTACATATCCACTTTAACATTTGAAGTTTTTAAGCTCTTAAAAAAATATGTGTTATGTTTTTAATATCTATCTATACATTCCCCACGCCGAAACGCAAATTATATGAAATTCCCTTGATTGAAAAAAATCGCGAATTATGCTCCGAAAATTATTATTTTCACGTCTGATTCAGTTATTATGTATGGAAAAATTCACAGTGTTTCTTTAAATGCTGTTTTAGACAGCCCCATGAGATTTTTGCTCTATTTTATTAAACATTTTCACATTTTTCGCTTCAATTTTACCGTTTTAAATATTATCGCACTCTCTCCAACATTCGTAATTACATATCTTACTTGCATCGCTTGCTATCGTGGGATAATTACTAAAACTAGGCACCTACGAATCAACGTTTTCGAGTTGCACATAAAATCCATGTCATTATTTCCTCACCCATATATGTCACAAACATATAATAAACTAAGAAAGAAACTGAAGTTAACTTACGCTGACTTTAACGTTGATATCGTTTTCGGAGTTGTCTAGTTATTGTAGTAATTACATCACGATATTATCTATGCTAGATGTTAGAACAAAATTAAAACACAGCAAAAAAAAATGTATTCTTTTCCGCAAAGAAAAAAAAATCGATAAAATATCCACAGAACAGTAAACACAACTTCAATTACAAACAAGTTTGACCTATTTTCTGCACTTCAATGCAGAATCGAACAGTAGAAGTGGCTAGTACTTTCTAGTAGGTACTATAGCTAGACATGTCCCATACCCTTACAGGTTCTAGCGTCACGGAACAAACTACTTGTTATCATCTTAAGGCGATTAGAACTACCCGCTCTGAGGTGGTCGGGGCCCGGAGGTGTGCGCACCGGAACAGCGGGGGTGTGAAAACACTATAATTAAATTACCCCATCACCGGGACTATCTGGACTCCGGACAATGGACTGAACCTTTATCAAGCGTCAATGGGCGGAATGCCGCAGGGTGCAACTACTGTTCCTTGTTAATTAAATTCATTGGAAAATTGAATGATAACTTTTATGACTAGATTGATGTAGGGAAGTAATGAGGCTGTAATTATTTGAATTTAAACTCGAAGCTGAATAGAAGCTCCTCTTCACTCATCCTATAACTTACATAAAAGCTCAATATGATAAATGAAGAGGAGTTATCCCTTTATCGTGAGAGGTTAATGAGAAATATTTAATTTAAAATAAAACAATAGCTTTGTAAACACCACTTTTTTTATACTTTATACCGACCGGGTTTCGTTAGAAACGTAGCTTCTTCAGGGCAGTATGATACTCTACTAAAATTAAGTTACATGTGTTGTAGATAATATAATGATTTACAACAAAATAGGCTGGACTCCTCAAGTGAAGGAGGAAGAAGGTGTAAGTGTAGTTGGAGAATTGGGAAGGGAAAGGGATCGTTTTTTGTCAATTGGGAACAGCCTATTAGAATTTTATTTAAATTTGTTTAATTATTAATTACCTTACTATTAAGTTATCCAACCTGATACCTGTCGTGTTTTTATGAAAAAGGGTGACCCTGAGTTTTTATCGAACTTATGGTCTGTTTCATTCAGGTGGTTTGCAAATTCCGAGAAGCCAGTACTGTGTAAGCATCTAAGATTAAGATATTCTTTGACACGGGTGTTTATGTTTTGTGCCGTTTTGCCCATATAGTAAGCGGCACAGTCACTGCATTGGAGTGAATAAATTCCCGAGTGGGTTAGACTACCTTCCTTGTCCTTATGTAACATAATTTTAGTAGAGCATTATATTGCCCTGAAGAAACTACAGTTGGTGCGAAACCCGGTCGGCATAAAGTATAAAAGTTATGTTTTCAAAGTTATTGTTTTATTTTAAATTATAAAGTCACAATAAGCTGCTTCATATTAACAGAAATGTTTAAAATAAAGTTTGTCGAATTGTTTTAGATCATGAGTCCCTTTAAAAACGAATCCATCAATCAAAAATTCCCTAACATCATAAATATAAAAACGATTTTAATTAAGAATAGACGTGACCACAATAAAATTAGGTCGTTAACAATTCACATTACTTGTAAGATATTCCGCAAACAATGTAAAAGTAAGCTGCAAACCCGAGGTAATTAGTCCTACGGAGAATAACCAAAATAATTAGAAAAATGAGAGTCAAAGACGACTTAGTTACAGATAAAAGAAAACCCATATAATTGATTCATACCCTTGTAGACCAAATCTCGCCCTCTATGTTGTGTACTTATATAAACCGTAGATTAAGAATAATAATTTCTACCAGTCTGAAGATGGCTTTAACAGCTAAAATCGGTTACGGTAAAAAAAAGTGGAAATAGGTTTCATATTTGTTACATTTTTTTTCAGTTTAATTTCTTATGCTTATTCTTTTTTTGTTTAATGTATGTGTTGTTATTTACTTTTGTTATTTCAAAACATGGAATTCACCAATTATATTGGAATTAGACCATGAATTGTCATTTTCCGCAAAAAGTTATGCAATTTACTAACAAGTCCATTCGATTTCATCGATATGTTTTGTTGGGGTAGTTATTTAACAAAAATCACATGGATTATAAATGGACGTTTCTACGACTAAGTTAAACATAAATACCTACGATACTTAAAAATCATCAAATAAAGTGCATATCCTTCAAGAAATGGTAAAAAAGATATAACTAACGTCAAAAACAAGATTTTCTCCATTCCAAAAAACGTATTTAATTTGTTGTATTATGTAATTATGTCAACATTATTATTATGTCTACACTAGGTTGGAGTTCTGTATGTGTGTTTTTGAAGTAAAACTTCTTTACGCACGCTCGACACTTGGGGGGTCAAATGATGAATACGTTACGAAAAATAATGATATGAAACGTTAATCAATGTGAAACGCTAATCGATGTGAAACGCTAATTAATGAGTTGTTATGAGTTGTTATGAATTGTTATGAGTTGTTATGAGTTGTTATGAGTTTTTATGAGTTGTAATGAGTTGTTATGAGTTGTTATGAGTTGTTATGAGTTGTTGTGAGTTGTTATGAGTTGTTATGAGTTGTTACGAGGTGTTACTAGTTGTTACGAGTTTTTATGAGTTGTTATGAGTTTAGTTGAGTTTAGTTGAGTTGAGTTGAGTTGAGTTGAGTTGAGTTGAGTTGAGTTGACTTGAGTTGAGTTGAGTTGAGTTGACTTGAGTTGAGTGAGTTGAGTTGAGTTGAGTTGAGTTGAGTTGAGTTGATAGGGATGTTGAGGGGGTGGGGATATTTTTATTCCTGTTATTGTTATATTGTTAATGACGTCCTAAGTTAGTGAAGTTTTACTTCAGTCGTGTGGTCTAAAGCACACTCGTTTTTGTTTAGTAGGCAGGCTTTAAAATATGTACAAAATGAAAAAGTTCACAACCACCAGTCGTACTTTAACTAGAACTAAAAACAATGCAAAACCCTTAAAAAGCTGTTGGGGTTTTCAGGCTGCTTCCGATATCACTTGGCCGCGATCCAGCGCAATATTCGTCCGCGCCGCGCCGTGTACCGGAGTCTGTTTGTTTTAATGTCGGCCGATTATATGGGTCAGTGGAGGGTTAAAGACCACCCCCTACCTACCACCCATAACCGCCACCCCTTCCTGCAACCAACCCTCTACAGTGCAGAACTCATCGCTGCAGTCGTACACTCGCGATATGTGGGTCTACGCCGTAGACCGTAGACTATACTGTAGAAATGTTTCTGTTCACCGTAGGTTGCGGGAAATCTATTTCTACGAGGGCTTAGTTTATGCTAAGTGGATTAGAGTAAGTTTTAAATATGCTCACAGAGTCAGGAGGTTTTGAGGATTCTAAATTTAATGAAAGTTTTGCTATGTGTGTGAAAGTTGCTTAATTGGGATTGTTTGTGCAAGCCTTCAGGATGTGCAATAATAATGAGAATGAATACGTATATTTCTAAATGCAATTAGCATATTGAGATCTGATAATTGAAAATGTTAGATGACACTTTATATAATGAAATACATTTATATATCATACAGAATAGGTAATAATAAAAAATATTTGAATTGAAAATTTGGCTAAAGTTCGGTTTAGTGGCGAAATTCCTAAAAATACAAACTAGTTATTTTTATACTAACTATGGGCCGGGGAATACGAATCTGAAAGAATTAGGCGGCGGCAAGCAATATTAACTGAATTATACGACTTTAAAAATTTTTTTTACACACATAGGAAAATGGCCATTTTGGAAGCATTCTGATTCCTAGAAAATCAAACTAGTTATTTTTATACTAACTTTGGGCCGGGGAATCCGAATCTGTAAGAATTAGGCGACGGCAAGCAATATTAAATGAATTATACGACTTTAAAATTTGCTATAAACAGACACAAAAAGAAGACATTTTGGAAGCACTTTGACACTATCGAAGTCGCAAGAAAACATAGAAAAAGAATAAAGATGTTACACCACATAAAATTAAGTGTTGCCATTAAGCAGTAATATCAATAACGTAAAATAACATGTTTATAATTTAAGTACTTACTTTTTATAAATTTTACTCACTTTTGTATCACAAACCATGCTACCTAAACCTAGCGTAGCCGCTAAACTACTTGAAAACTGGGATGTTTTTTTAAATTGACGCGAGCAGGCGGTATAAAAGGGCACAAACCATGTGACACAAACCTTGCGTAGCCGCTAATATGATATTATTGTTTAATGGCCACACTTAAATTGTTGTTTTTCTATGGTTTCTATGGTTTTCATGTGTCAAAATGCTTTTAAAATGGCTGTTTTCGTATGTGTGTATTGAAAATTTAAAAGTCGTGTAATTCAGTTAATATTGCTTGCCGCCGCCTAATTCTTTCAGATTCGGATTCCCTGGCCCATAGTTAGTATAAAAATAATTAGTTTGATTTTTTAGGAATTTCGCCACTAAACCGATTTTTTTCCGAAAATTTCATGGCTAAAAATATTATCGTGATTTATTTTATGGTATTTCTCCTTTTTAAGTCAATGTTTCGGACAGCGTTGCAGTGTCCATCAGCAGGATATATGTGTTTATTGCATCTGGCAACATGTTAGGACAGCTTTCAATGATCATCATAGAGGCAGATGTGTAAATTGCATCTGCCACATCTTTTTTTTATGATTCACCTCACAAATTGTAATCAGGTGTCTTTTGTGCCAAATGGCAGGTGTCTCTCGTGTCTATTTTGTCCCTTGACAACTAAAGCAATGTGAGAACTGAGAGTAAATAAGTAAAGACCAGAGGTTCTGGGTTCGAGTTGCTACAGTATTTGTGTATTTGATAAATTTTCGTTGGGAGCTGTTGTATTACCTTCTTCATTAAATAAATATTACAATAAGGTTTATAAAGCATCCAAGTTAATGCAAATAAATTAAGAAAACAAAAATGTGTTGAAAATCTTCCGGCGTATATTAATATCAAAAGGAATGAATGTAGGTACTGCTAAAAATTTTTTTTTAGTTTATCATGACGTTTCATGACGTCTCGCTTAATCGAAGTATGTGCAATATAAATAATATCATTTTAACTACAGTTTAAAGTTATCTTAACATATAAAACAATGTCGGAATAGTTCCACCATTTATAACTCAAGAGATCTTTGATTTGTTTCCTCCCCGAATAGCAGAGTGCATATTAAAACATCGGAAAAATTCACGAAAAAAAATTATGAAGATAATTCCTTTCCTCATACATTTTGGAAGGAACGGGAATGAATGTTTAGGCAATTTAATTGCAATTATCAAACCAATTAATTTATATGTTGGTATCAAACCGGCCCAAACAGTGGCTGTTGATTTAAAGATCCCTGAACGGTGGAAGTCTAACTGGCATTGTAGTTGCAAATTCCTTTTCCTGAGTATTCTATTAATACAAACCTATATAATATATTGGTTCATTGTATATGAGTGAAGAAGACGTATTTAACGCACCACTCTATTTCATTATTTATTTATTGTGGGTAATTTACAGGAAACCCTAATAACTCTTTCATATGACTTTATTGATGCAGATTTGATGTTAGACATGTTTCAGAGATGGACAACAGAGAGTAATATAATCATCGCTCGCTTCTTATTAGTGATTTGATACACATAATAATGGTTATATTGGTTGTGTGACACATTCCACCAAATTTCCAACATGAATAATAATAAATAAAATAGTTTATTATTATTACAATTTTGGAGGCGGCTGTGGGTATCATTTATTGGATGTACCAACACCTCCGCCTTAGTTATATGGCTTACCTCTCCAGCCGGACCCATTTTTGAAAAAAATATCAGTTAGAACTGTATCCAAAAGAGGTGACGATATCACTTTTCAAAGGTATGTTGAAGTGACACTGTGTTGAGTTGTCATGGAACCGAAGTTTTTTTTTTTCACTATATAAAACTATTTATCTCTCTCAAATTGTTGTTCCCTATCAGATGTTAAATATATTTCTTAACAAAAGTACATTGGAGGTTTGCTCACTTATCTTGAAATGATTTTTTTTCGTAAATGCGTTTATTTAAATTCTCTTATTCTGGATAACGGGAATGAGATTGCAAATGTGTACGCTCACGTAGTATATTCTCATTTTACAATTTTCAGTTATTTAAATAAAACGTAGGAATAATTGTATTACAAGGATAAAACTACTCCAAGCTCGTACATCTGATTAATTTTTAACAATAACCTAAAACGTTTACAGTAGATATAAAGTTAACCAATAGTGAGCAGGGAGCAGTAGCAGTAAGCAGGGGGCACTTGGCAAGGCTCGGGTAAGTGTACATTTGGGAGCAATCGCGGTTATCTGGATTGGCAAGCCGCGGCGGTGACCCCTTTAGATTTTCACATCCCCTGCTTGCGGGCACCTACCCGTGGACGGCCTGGACCGGCCAACAGCCATGGATAACCGCGTAAAACACAGTTGTTAAGGGCCCAATAAAACATATTAAGATGAAGCCATACTAAATAATGCAAAATCATACAAAATCATATGTTTTTGTTTTCAAAATTTGATCGCTTAGAAGTATTCATTTGGAATTTCACGCCCGGCTGGGCTTTTACATGCATTTTTTAAAACAAAGAATATCTAAATCTAAATTTGCATAACAAAATCATAAACAAAACAAAAACCAAATCAAAATCAGAATAAGAATCAATATCAATATCAAAATCAAAATCATAATCAAATCTAAAACAAAAATAGAGTAAAAAACAAATTGAAATAAAAACAAAATACTCCACCATGCAAGATGGAAAAACTGTAAACTGGGAAAATACATGTGAAACAATTCGAAGCAGAGCTATGCAGTTGGATAAATGAATTTTGTGGTTCTTCTTTCTGATATAAATTCTACTATGGCTTGTTTATATTTAGTGAATGATGTGTTAAATATGTCAACAACATCTTTATAGTCATTACCAAAATTTTGTATACGGCGAACGGGGGTATACAATTGTGATTCTGTGTTGGAGTTGTCACAATAGAATGGTAGATAGTACCTCGATGTTGAATTGCGAGGTATATGGAAAGAAATCAAGTATAAAAGTTCAGGGCTGTCAATTATTGAATTTATGATTTTATGTAAACATGTTAGGTCATATACTATTCTACGTTCGGATAATTTTAATAAATTAAGTTGACATAGTAGATATCATAGTTGATACATTCCCTTGTAATACCCATTCTGAAATTAATATATCTTAAGAATTTTTTTTTAAATTACACCTAAATCATTCACCTCGGTTACAGCTGTTAGTACTACATCATTAATGGAGTATTCATAAATTATTGGATTTTTTATTTAATGAAATCTCATAATAAGACATTTACTTAAATTTAGTTGTAGATAGTTCTCTTGACACCAAACAAAAAGTTTAAACAAGTTATTAGACAATGTTTGACAGTCATTAATATTTCTTATAGCTTTATATATTTTCATATCGTCCGCAAACATTAAAACTTGAACATCGTTGAAAATAGAAAGAACATCATTCACAAATATCAAAAATAAAATTGGTCCCAAATGTGACCCTTGTGGAACGTCGCTAGTAGCGATAAATATATATGAATTAAAGCCGTCGATTTTAACGGCTAATTGCCTAACAAATATTATAATCAATAATTATCAGCCTGAAACACTCATCTACATTGAAAAAATCTTCCGAGAAAAGATACTGGCCGCCAACGGGAATTGAACCCGTGTCCCTCTGATCGCCGGTCAGCTGCTCTGACCACTGAGCTATGGCGGCTTATCTAATACCCGCCAAATAATTCAATATTTTTTTTATTTTTTTTTTATTTTTTAATTTAAAAGAAAGACAAACATTCCCGGGTTACGAATAACCCAACAATGTTTGAAAATCTCCTACTACCACCACAGAAAGCCGGAAATGTTGCTTGTGTTGTGATGGAGGACTTAGCCAGCCGAGGAATCGAACATGCGACGCCCGGGTGGGACCCAAGCGCTATGCCCACTCAACCACTTCATTCGACAATTACTCATTATTAAATTTTTCCAACTGAAAACAACCAACTTTATTTTTGCGAGAGAGGTATTGTTAAGTACTAAATCTCCCGCTAGGTGGCGTCGAGACTAATTATGTCTGCATTTATTGTTGAAATACTTTAACTTGTCAAATATTAATTATTATTTTTAATTGATAAACTAACGTTTAAACAAGATTTTTATGCATAGCACAAAGGGTAGATAACAAATATTATTATCAATAATTATCAGCCTGAAACACTCATCTATATTGAAAAAATATTCCGAGAAAAGATACTGGCCGCCAACGGGAATTGAACCCGTGTCCCGAATTGAACCCGGCTAATTGCCTGTTACTTAAATAACTTTTAAACCACAAATACCCCACTATTCCTAATTTGGAAATTTTTTTTCAACAAGAGCTCATGATTAACTCTGTCGAATGCTTTGCTGAAATCGGTATAGACTGAATCAATTTGTAACTTCTTAGACATGGATTCGGATATATAGTTTTGGTAAATTAAAAGATTAGACAAGGTAGATTTTCCTGAAGTGAAACCATGTTGGTTAGGTAAAATTACTGGCTTGACACAGTGGATGATTTTATTTAAAATAAGTTTCTCAAACAATTTTGGAATGGTTGATAACAGGCAGATCGGTCTATAATTGCTCACCTCGTTTTTGTCTCCTTTTTTAAATATCGGGGTGAGGAAACTGTATTTCCATTTTTCAGGAAAATGTCCCGTTTGTAACGAATGGTTGAAAAGAAAATGTAGTGGATATGCAAGAGTGGTGGCACAATTCTTTAAGAAAACAGGTGGGATATTATCAGGACCACCGCTCTTACTTTGATCCAGTTTTAGCTGAGTCAGTACATCGTTATATTCAATTGTTACATTAGATAAATTTAAATAATGATCTGAGGAAAAACTGGGCGAGCAATCATTGACTGCTGTTGAGTCACGGACATAAACACTTTTAAAAAAATCTGCAAATAGGTGAGCTATGTTTTGAGTGTCGTTGGCTTTTTTTCTTTCGTAGCACATGTTAGAGGGTATACTAACGTCATCATTTTTCAATGACTTTGTGAAATTCCAAAAATGTTTTATGTCACCATTAATTGAATTTTCTACTTTATTTATATAATTGTTGTAACAGATTTTTGACAATTTTTTGCATTCTTTTCTTATTTTACTAAATTCTATATAATTTGGAAGGGATCTCTCTTCTTTATATGTTTTATGTAAAAAAAAATCTAGCTATTAGTTGGATTAATTCCTTACTAAACCATTTTGGATTCTTTAATTCTTTGTATTCAATTAATGGTATGCAGTCTACGATAATGGCATTTAATTTGGAATAAAACGAATCTATGTTATAGCTCAAATCGCTTTTCTCGAGAAACGACCAATCCACTTTGCTGAGATGTTCATTAATTTCATTGTAACTGGCATTTTTTAAAATTATAACTAGAACTTGTTAGTTTATTACTTCTTTTTACATTGTTTGGAATAATTACTGACAGTGGAGGATGATGATTATCTATGGGAAGGATAGATTCTGATGCTTTACTAACTACTATGTCTTCTTCATTTGAAAAAACAAGATCTAGTAGGCGATTACTCAAATTATGTACATTATTAAATTGGGTGAGATTCAGAAATATTGACATGTCTAAGATTTCTCTTTCGCATAATATTATTGATTGGGAATCAATACAGTTGAAATCACAATTTGGAAAATTGTAATCTCCGAAAATTATGAATTTATGTTTTTTATATTTTAATTTTAAAAGTTCAACATCTTCGGAATGGTTTTTATATATAGATATATTAGCTGAGGGAAGAATGTACACGCAACCAATGACGTAATTTAGATTTTTATCGTTTACCATAATGAAAATTTGTTCAACATCACGATTTTTAGTTTTTAACACTTTTGAGGACATTTTTTTTGTGGACTGCTATAAGAACCCCTCCACCTCTGGATCTGGAACTGGTGTTGATATTTCTGTCGAGCCGGTAGACCTGATGAAAGGGTAGACCGAGCTCCGCTGAGTGGATCGACGGTTCTAGCCAGGTTTACGTAAGAGCGATGACATCGTGTGAAATAATTGGGGCATTTATCCTAAATTCATTCAGCTTTGTCCTTAGGCCTCTGACGTTCTGGTAAGTAGTCTTCTCGATGACGGCTTGACGAGTTTTTTGGGAGTGAATTAACTATTTTGGGTGTTGAATTTATGTACTTTATAGTTAAATTTGTTTCACCATTGTTTTGTCTATTTTCCAACTCCTTCCACAAGCTTGTAATTTGTTGACGTTGCAGTACGGTTAGCTCGTGTTTTATTTTAATAGTATTTTTATCCAGAGGAATAGTTTTTTTCAGAAATACAAGTTTGGCTTGGTTCGAATCTGATAGTACAATCTTGACAGGGCGAGTTTTTTCAGCACTTTTTCGTCCTAACCTATACATTTGTAGGTGGGTGGTGTCAATGTTGTCAACTTTTTGGAGTATACTGGAAACATAATTGCGATCTACTACGAGTATTACAGATGCTTCAATTAAATATTGCGTGTAGAACATATTTTGGCCCTTACCAATGTCGGTAATTTTCCTTTAAGAAGCCTAGAAAAAAATAAAGTATTGGGTCTATAAAAAATCATTTTCAAGTGCAAACTCTCCTACTTATAAACCCCTTTTTGGAAATAGTTTTATTGTTTAATGTGGCAAATTCAGTTTCCTTTATAATAGTCGCAAAACAATTATATTTACGCCCGAACTTCACAAAATAAAATACAATATGCATTTTCGCGTTGTTATTTTTGACATTAATCATTACGGTGGCAGTCGAAGAATTTGGATTTTCAAAGTGAACCTTATGGTGTTCACCCAAGAACTACTGACTTGCCACACCCATTTTGTGTCAGTCCGGCCCCGGCTGGAGCGGGGAATAGACGTCAGGCTCCGCGTCACTTGGTTCCGTGAAATCAATTTTAAATTTCCGTTTTATTCCAATAAACAACGCGTAAAAAATTAGTTAACGTTTTTTACAGGCCTTTACGAAATCAGCCCGTAAAAAAATTCTAAAATACCCTTTTCCAACCTTTCCAAAAGATTTTGATCAAGTATTATTAAACTTCTACCAAAATGGGGCATGAATTCCGATTTCGATTTTTTCCTGGACTATTGGATCAACTTAAGAGGCCGGTATTCGAATTTCTACCGATTTCTTGCAAACCTCCCTTAAACATTTAAAGTTTTAAGCTCTTAAAAAAATATATGTTATTCTTGAAGATAATATCTAGACAATAGTCGCGCCCAAACTCAAATTATACAAAATTCCCTCGATAGAAAAAAAATCGCAAAGTATGCTCCAAAAATTATTATAAACACGTTTGTTTCAGTTATTTTACAAGTTATATGTATAAAAAAATTCACAGCGATTCTTTAAATGCTGTTTAAGACAATTATCGCGAGATTTTTGCTCTATTTTAAACGAGTCGTGTTTTATTAAAGATTTTCATGATTTTTGCATCGATTTTATCGTTGTTAATGTTAGCGCGCTTCTTTTTGGGCCGGGAACTGAGCCGTAAGTAAAGGAATATCCCTTTTTCTAAAAATTGTAACGAAATTAATTGGGTGGGGTAGATACCCACTCTAAATATCACCCTTTAGTAGTAAACAAACTAGTTAACAAGTGAATTAGTTAAGGCTCCGTAGGAAGCATACACAAATAAGAAAAATATAGTTTGAAAGGGAAATGCGTAAATAAAAACGAGGGAGCGCATTAATATACAAAAAAACTGATGTAATTAATAGACGTACAGTTTGGCAAGAAAGTGTAGAAAATAAATTATGGCACTGCGATCGTTTTTTAGGTTTTAAATGGCAACACCAAGATGGCTCATAAGACAACGAATGAATTTTTTTTTAAATACTTCGGCCAAAGTGCATATTTCATAGCATATTTGTACTTTCAAAAATTTTGCACAAAAAACTGAAATTTATTAATTCAACACCCGACATTATTGTCTTCATCCTCATGTGATTCTTCTTCTTCCGTATCTTCATCCTTATCTAAACGTGTTAACAGTTCATCGATATCAACATATATAGAACTTCCTAGTGCATAATATTCTGCCTCAATTTTCATCACCTGTTTGCAACAATTTTTCCAATCATCAGCACTTTTATGCAATTAAATATTATTATTATTATGCTTTTTTCCGTTTTCCCGGTGTTTCAAATTTTCCATCTGCCTTTTCCCCTTCTTTGACGATTCATCTTACCATTGATTCAGATTTACCTGAGTGTGGAAAACATCATTAAAATTATTATTCTATAGAAGGGAGTTTGAAAAAACACACTATATAATATTCATTTAGAAAGAAAGAAAGAGAAAATTAAGAAAAAAGTAACTTTTCTGTGAGTTTAAAGAAGTTGCATATTGTTATTATTTTTTTGTTTGTTAATTGAGTTATTCCCTTTTTATGGTGGCCTAATATTAACTGTCAAATTCGGATTTTTAAACAACCTCAAATCAGATTGTAATGGTTATAATCGCTCGAAAATTGGCATAAATCTTGTAATACTAATGAAATTCATTAAAAGACTTTACTACGTATCAGTAATTTCTGTAGTTCGTTTGTAAAAATCTTACAAATTACATAGGAGCTTCTTCGCGCGATAATCGGCTAGGCAGCGTTGAAATACGCAGTATATAACTTCTCTTGCACCACTACGTATTGATTTCTTCATTTTTATTCAATTCAAACACGTGTTCTACACGTTTTATGTTAGTAAAGCCAAGAGTCATACAAAATGTCATTGACAAAACGAGTATTTTGGTCTTACCATCGTAATGAAAAAATTTAGTTCCAAATTAATAAATTTCTACACTTTCTTGCCAAACTATAAGCGAAAATATTATAAGCATGTCTAATTTAAAATAGAGGAAAACATCTCCCGACAAATGCCGTAGCATAGAAATAAATAGCTAGATACGTAGTAGTAAATAGTTAAATACGATTTCACACCGGTGTTTTTTTTGGAGCATACCAATTTTCCGATTTTTTCTGTATATCTGTTTTTTTATTTTTATATTTTTAACTAGCGAGTTCCACTGTACTCTAATGAGGCTACTAATAAAGCCATTCGTTCCGTTCCTCTACCGCATCCCCTTCCCCTCCCATGCCCCTTACCCTCACGCGTTCAATATATTTAGTCACGGTACATTCAGATTTTCAAACAGCTCGCCACCTATTGGATTTTTTTACAAATTTTCTTTTTTCAAATACTAAAAACATTCATTTTTGTTTATCATAAGAACAATCACTCAAATTTGGTACCTAACGCAGGTACCTATTTAAAATAAGTATAATTTTTTTATTCGATTCAAAGTATTTGATTTTGGTTAGTAAATTTCGATTAAATTCATTAATTTAAAGAGTTTATTCGAAAATTGAATTTTGACTTAACAATCGATGGTTTGCAAAATGTCATTCGCAAATTGTGAAATTTGTGAGTTTGTTCATATTTAGGTATTTGTACTTCTGTTATTTAACTATTTTTTCTTCCTTGTACATATCTCTGTAAGTTATAAGTTAATTTTGTTTCAACATAAAATATTATCTAATTTTTTAACGTACCTACCTAAATAGATTAAAAAATAGCGTACTAATTTTAATGGAAAATTTATTTAAAATTAAGTTTTCTTTACTCATTGAATTTTTTTTTATTACATAGATTGGGGATTTTTCGACCACCATGCTAGGCACATGCCCGTGTTGTGGTAGTCGTTAAAAATTCAAGAACACTTGATGAAAAAACTTTTTACGTGAAAATAATTCGTTTATTTAGCTGTCATGCTTCTTAAATGAATGCACCACTATATTCCATAACTAGTTGGCGTGTAATAAAAATAAGTTGTAACAAATCAAAAATTATTGCAAAGTAACAAATAACGTTGCCATCAAGTTACTTACTTCCAAAATAGAACTTTGTTTAATTTAAGGATTCAATAAGAACCTAACTACCTGGGTTTTCCGATTCCGATTTAGTAAATAAACACAACCACAGTAATTTCAAATAACGCGAAAGTTTCGTTTCTAAATGTTGGTCTTTCAACAGATACCGAGAAATTATAGGAAAGGTTCAGAAAAAAATCTATTTTATACAAATAAAATATTAAGGATACCACTTGGAGAGATAAAATATTCAGATAAAATTTTGATCTCTTCTTATCCAAAAGAAATGGCAGGCAAAGTCGTCAAAATTTTATTACCTTCTGTAATGATGAGAATCGAATCGGCGATTTGTTCAGGGTAAGCCAGACACAAATGATTTCGGTCTCCAAAATTTAATAAAGGCTTTTATATTGAAAAACTTACCCGCTAAATTATATTAATCCAATTTCGGCGAGGTTTTATAAAGGCCGTTTTTGCAAGTTTCAATGGTTGTAACGAATGGAAATTGGCCGTGAATTTCTTTGGCTTTATTATCGGAGTTCATAAATGCGGGATGGATGGAAATGCCTTTGGGATATCTTCTGGAACTAGTGGCATGGTTCCCTCTCTTTGTGTTTGGCAAGAATTGATGAAACCGCTTTATTTGCGCATTTTATAATGGTTCTAAATGAAGTCATAATATCAAGCTGAATATCTAAAATATATTCTTGTTTATTTAGTGAAAACTTCTTTAACACCGCTGTGATTTGAAACTCGATAAAACGAAAAATAGCGACAAAGAGACAAATACATACATTCTTAGGATTTAGCCTGCGAAAGAATGAGATAGCATAATCAGTCTCCTCTTTATGCGGTGCTTCGTAGCCTCCCCACTCTTGTCTACTTTAGTGTTCTGAAGGTTTCACTTCTACCACGTGTGAATTGCACACTCTGATTTCATTTATATGTTTTATTGAACGTACTTATATTTTTTTTTATTCCAGTCAAAAGAAAATTATATTTTCACTCATTTAACTAGAAATAATTAAACACATTAAGATAAACTAAATATTTCAATAAAGCGCTATTCTATTTCATTTTTTTGTTTATCAAGAATAAATATTAATAATTTTGTTTTAAATTTACCCAACTTATTTTCGTTATTAATGTCATTTGGGAGGCAATTATATAAGTTGCCCCCTCGTAACCAATGGATTGTTTACCATAGTTAGTGTGGATGGTGTTTAAATGTATGTTATCATGTTGTCGACACTTATATTTATCGACTTTTATCACTTATTTTTTGATTGGAAGAAAAAACATTTGAAAAAAAACGTCAAAAAATTCACCGGAGACCAAGATTTCGCAGTTTTCACATTTTTCACTCCAAATAATGTCAGGAATCAATGGTTAAAGTAAGTCAAGTACGTCCCTTTACATCCTTTATAGAGAGGATAATAATAATATGCAGATAGTGCGGTACAATGATACCAATAGGTATTTCTGGGATGTGAATAATGTCTGTATACATTTTTGAATTCTGAAAATTTAAGTTTATGACAGGCGCATGTAAACACCTCCATCACCATACAGTGAAGAGCACACAACATAAAAGCGGCACGGGCTCTACGTCTCCAAACGCCGACGTCTTTACACGGCACGTCTACATACGACGACGTCTGTACACGGCGACGCCCATAGACGGCGCATCCACACACGGCGATGTCTCCTCACGGCATCAGGCAGCATCTCGGTCCTGAGCCCCTCTTATCTCGTGCAGAGACACCGGGAAAGCCGCTGACTGAGCGCCAACACGACGCGGCTTAGGACACGTGTAAACAGACACGTGGATGTTTATCGGGGATCAGAGGTGTAATTGAAAATGGCTTTATCATGCTTACGTTTTGCGAATTTCACTGTGAATACCGAGCGGGTCTTTAAAATGTTTGTTTTACTTTTTTCTTTAATGCTCGTTTTCCATTTAGAAGCCCCAAAAATGTGAGGCTAATTTTATAACTGTATAAATATTTCCTAATCGCAACTAACATGTGGATCATTTTGCCTTTTATTACGTGAATAAATCACGTTATAAAAATTTTCCGATGGGTTTTTTTAATGGCTTTTCACCCCAAAGTAATGTTCTGTCCAGTTTCAAGCGAATGATTTTGTGAGTGTAATTTTAGGTTAATATTTACAAATTTGGTTTTAATAACAAGAACATATCTACATCATAAAATAATACCTACTGTACAAATAATAATAATAATAAATAATAATACGCTAAATTCTTACAATACGAGATGATTTTAATTACATATAACAAATGGAAGTAACAGGAAATTAATAAATATGCTGAAAACATTTCGCAGGATCGTTTAATTTTAAAATTAACAAGCTACTTTCGAATGAATTTAATCATTGAAGACGATTAGCGATTTAATTAATTATTTAACCATTCTCAAACGAAAATTTGAAACAGAAAATCAGAAAAAGATTCTGTCGCATCTAGGAATTGATCCAAGGATCTTAGTCATGCCGGGGCTCAGCTTCAACTATTGAGCTAAATCGACCTTATCTCCTTTGGTCATATTTGACTGAACCAAACTTTGGCTAAAAACCACTAATATTATCTTAATTTTCTAATGGATATATTTTTTTGGCGATGAACTTTGTAAGATTCTCCCGAACTAAATGCAATATAGATTGTGTCTTGGATAAAAAAAAACATTTTTATTTTAATTTTCTACAAGTCAAAACAAATGTAAGCATAGTTTGTTTTTTTTGGAATACCTAACTTAATATGTAAAAACACAACATTTTTATATTTCTTCATTTTTATTTATCATAAAAAAACAATATTAGAGACTCTCAAATGAAAATTAATAAAGAAAAATCAGAAAAAGATTCGGTCGCATCTAGGAATTGATCCCAGTAGTAGGCTTGCCGGGTACTGGGATCCATATTTAACTGTATCATACTTCGATTAAGAGCCATAGAAATTTTCTTAATTTTCCTAATGATTTTTTTTTGGCAACCAACTCTTTTTTGGTAAGTTTTCAAGATTCTTCCCGAACTAAATGCAATCTAGTGTTTGGATAAATAAAAACATTTTTTTTTCAATGTGCGACGTCTCTTGACTTTTCTATGTATTTATTAATAATTTAAATTGTAAAACCCTAACTTTAGATATTTAATCATTGAATACGACATTTGCGACAATCAAATGAAATTTTAAACAGAAAAATCAGAAAAAGTTTTGGTAGCACCTACGAATTGAACTCATGACCTTAGCCTTGCCGGAACTCTTGCTCTAACCAACTTATTGAAACTTATTAGTTAATAAAATAAATCCACCATAATATTAAATTTTGTGTAACTTCATCAATTAATTTATTTGTTATTTCACCTTGATTACCATTTTAAGGACTTTAATCATTTGATTTATTAATTCAGCGATAAATAATTTCTGTAATATTTTGAAAATTCTTCTTGAATAAAATTCGAGTATGATGTTTTTGTTTTGTTAACTCGTTATTTTACTAATTATCGATTTTGAAAGTAAACGTTAGTTTAATTTAAATAAAAAACAAAAAGTAATCTACATTTTCTAATCCGAATAAATTATAGTCTAGAACTACTGATTAAAATTAAGTAAAGTATGTCTCTTAATATCCCTTATAATTAGTATGTACACGTAATTTTGTAAATAAAATATAATTATAGAATCACAAACAAAACATTAATAAATCACTTGGTAAAACACAACTATTCAGTCAATATTATCTACATGTTCCAAAATCACTGGTTTCTTCGTCAGGATATGATTTCAATTATAAATTGATTATTTTAATCTTATTTGACGAACAAAACTTTGGTTTTGAAACATGTAGGTAGATAATTTTGATTAAATAGGGGTGTTTTACAAAGTGATTTGTTTTCATTTAATTAAAAATGAAGCCACAAAGCGGATTTGCAAGGGCTGAAGAAGGAAGCATTAATATGAAATATTTCATTAAGACTAAGATAAAAAAAATTATAAAATCACAATTTTCTTACTAGGGATATATTGAAAGAATACGATCAGTGTGCATTTCGGTTCTCAGATCAGATTTTCTTTTAAATCACATAAACCTATTTTCTCCGAAAAACAACAAAGCTTTTGTTTTGTTATTCACAAATATTTATTATCTGACGGAAAAATAAAATGCAAACTGTTGGAAATAAAAAAAATACGGCCGTTTCGCAAAATAAGATAGGAATCGCTTCCGCAGGAACTGAAAGCAGGGGGATTCGGAAAGGTGGAATTAGGTAGCTCTTTGTTTTACATGTGAATTCAACGCGAGGGAGCCGGGGTGACGAATTGAAGCAACTCTAAAGGTGCTATGGAAGTATGTGTGTCTTCCTGTTATTTATGTCTGCTATTTCATATATGTATTTATCAAATAAATATATATATATATATATATAAAAATGATTCGCTGTTTCCCTTGGTCACGCCATTACTTCAGAACAACCTTACCTATTTCATTCATATTTTTTTTAAAGTTTTCTAATACTTTGTAGAATGTTCTTACGGAAAGAAAAACTAAGAAAATTGAATTGAATGAACGACTATTTTAACTTGGCACTTTGACAGTTCGCGCGTTTGATGAAATTGAATTTAGCAGGCAGCTGTTTTTTTTTGTATTAAATTAACAGTCTATGTTTTTTTTAATCATAGATATTTTAAATAGGTACCTATGTAAGGTACCAAATTTGGTCGATTGTTCTTATAATATACTTAAATGAATATTTTTAATAGGTATATGAAAAATGAAAATTTGAATTAAAAAATGAAATAGGTGGCATACGAGCTGTTTAGAAACTGAATGTACTGGGACTAAATATATGAATAGTGGGAGGGTGGTTTACGTGGGAGCAGTAGAGGGGAGAGGGTGGGCGGGGAAGGTGGAAGGGGAATGCGGGAGTTTAGGGTATGCGGGAGGAGAACGGGGACGCACGGGAAAGGACATGCAGGTAGAAACAATGTATTTCATGAATATTGCAACGCATGCCGAGAACCAGCTAGTCTGGAATAAATATTACCTTTGTGATGAAAACTAGATAACTAGATAACTCCATCAATGTAGGAATGAATGCCGTTGGCGCTAATAAAAAAACTGTCAAAAGAAGCGATGCTAGCAGTCCACAATGGAGTTCTGATACGAAGCAGACTGATTGCTGTTGAAATGAGATTCCTGAGGCGTATGTGTGGTAAAACATTTATGATCGGGTGAGTGGAGATGTGGAGATCCGAAAAGAATGCAAGGCTGATGTAAGCGTAATGAATAAGATTAAGAAAGAGACCCTCAGGTGGTTTGGGCATGTAGAGCGAATGAACGACGAAAGGAGTGTAAGGAGAATATATGACGCAAATGTGAATGGTAGTAGAAGTCGGGGACGCCCGAGGAAGACTTGGCATGATCGAATGAATCAGATAATTGAGACAGGCCATGTCAAGAGTCAGAATAATAGAAGAGTATGTACGGGACAATGTATGAATGTTAATGAGGCAAAGAGTGTGTGCCAAGACCGAGTTCTTTGGCGGTCCATCCTCTCTGCCTACCCCTGAGGTGAGACGGCGTAATGGTTAGTTAGTAAAATATGAAAACTAGCAAAGACCTGTGAACCTGTGCGAATGGGTACCGCCGCCCCGGGAATCATTTATTGGATAACCAACACCTCTGCCATAGGTCACCCTAAGTGGTTCGCTACGTTTGGTGACTTAGTGGGGGTTTCCGGGTATTGGTTGAGGGTGTCCCTTTGACTTCTCCAGCCATACTCTCTTGGAACATTGCCTTGTACCGCGGTGGGAGGGATGGATTCATACGTCCATCACTCCAGGATGCACTGACCCCCAGATTCCTACCCACCCCTCGTACCCTTTTCATTCCCAGAACTTCCTTTCCTAAAAAGACCATCTAAAAAGCATCCCCAAAGATTAAATAGGCTCTGAGTGGAATTTTTTTACTCAGGGCCTCCTGTGTGGAGCTGATGTAAAAAAAGTTTGAACTTGAACGAAATATTTAAAAAATTTCAAAGCTTAAAAGTAAGTTTCACAATCGACAGTTGATACACAGGCACCCCCCTCCCCCCTGCAGTCAGCGTCACAGAGCTAACGGGCTAATTCCGACTTCAAAGCCGATGATCGTTCGTGCGTGACTCAAGTGTCTACTGCCACGGCACAAGGCACCACGGACGGGAGCAGCCCGCCTGTACTAGCTCCGTGTTCCTAGACTGTCTCTACGACCTTTGCAAAAACACCCCCTAGCGAATACATCCCTATCTGTCAAAATTAAACATTTACTTACACGTTTGTGAAGCGACGGCACGTAAGGTTTTTTTGTACACGATAGTAGTTTTTTGGTTAAAATTTGATGATTTTCTTTTGATGGCAATCTTTTTCACGTGTTAAAGGAGTGTTTACGAAATAATACTGTATTTTAAAACATCTGTTATTGAAGTTCAGATTATACCACACTCTTAAGGCGCCGTAACCGGGCTAAAAAGAAGAAGATGGAGAGATATGTAATTGCGAATGTTAGAGGAGCGCGCTAATACTTAAAGCGATAAAATCGATCCGAAAATTGTGAAAATGTTTAATAAACGACTCGTTTAAAATAGACCAAAATTCTCGCGCAATTGTTTTAAACAGTATTTAAAGAAATACTGTGAATTTTTTCATACATATAACTTGTAAAATAACTGAAACAAACGTATTTATAATCATTTTTGGAGCATACTTTCCTATTTTTTTCTATCGAGGGAACTTTATATAATTTGCGTTTCGGCGTGAGGAATGTGTAGATATTATCTTCAAGAATAACGTATATTTTTTATTAACATTAACACTTAAAGTGTTTAAGGGAGATATGTAAGAAAACGGTAGAAATTCGGGAAGCGGCGGCTTAAATGGAGCTTTTGACGTCCATTTACATCAGTGTTATTTATGAAAACGAAAGGTTACACCTAATTGAATTACTTTATTTTTCCGTAATGTAATAGTTTCATTTAGCAAATAAACAGAAAACACCCTTAATGCAGACATTAAAAGATTTTTATAATCATTCGAGCAATTGTCATCAAATAACTTGGTGTAAAAGTTGATAAATTTTTGAGATTGAACGATCATGTCAATAATATGTTGGTAAATAATACTCGGAGACTTACTTATATCTTTTAAGAACTCAAGAAACTAGACAAAGAATAATTGAAAACCGTTTGTTTAGCAATAATCCAGTTTACGATTTCTTATAATATATTGTGTTGGGGATCCTGCCAAAAGACATTAGAACCAATTAATATTGGCCGAAAAATGATTCTTAAAGTTATGTTAAAAAAATAAATAGATATCCAACTCATTTAATTTATAAGGAATGTCATGTTATGAATGTTAAACAGCTATATATAACACAAACTATTTGCAGATTTTTGAATAATAGATATTAATATTGCAGAAATAATACAGCAAATTTGTACCAATAGAAATGGTTCTCTTCTGAACTTTCTGCCGATTCAAATTAAGTCTTATTTTGGTCAAAGAAAATATTTGGTATCAGGCTTCATTCATATTTAACAGCCTTCAGAACACATTAAATAATCGAATTTCTTGAGCACGTTTAAAAAGATTGTTGAATTATTATTTGTATTAGCCAAGGACTGCAAATTGGTTTTCTCTACTTTGTCCTTTCTAAATTAATAGCATATTATTTTGTCTAAACCGTTTTTTCGTTTTTCTCCTTCAAAATTAATAGCAGAGAATATTATATACATATATTTACTATTTTCATCTTATTGCTTGTTAGTTGTTAACCTCAACACAGGTTTTTCCTAGTGTAGTTATAAATTGTATTGCAAACATTATACCTACCATGTAAAGAAACAATAAATAAATAAGATAAAATAGATACCCAAATATTTACCTCTTCTAGTGCCTTTGAATGATTGCTACCAACATGTAGATAAGGAGATTTTTTTATGAATTAAATTGAATTTATTTAATTTTTTACAAATATTTTGGGATAAACGGTGTAATATATGTAGATGGATTTATTGGCATTAAACCACAAAAATCGGTTCATGTTTACGAATTAATATTCTGAGATATTATTTTGGAATGATCTCTATCGCTCAAGGCGTTTTTTTCAATCTTTGGAATTAACATCTGGATTTATGGATTGAAAAGTGTATAGCATTATACGAAGGAAATTTTTAAATACCTTCACGTACGAGTAAGTATTACTCCGCATCAATTTTAAGATGTTACAAAATTAATTCTTCAGCATATTTTCTGAATCAATTCTTCTGCTGGATCACAAAATAACCTCTGAAAGCTGTCTTAACACTCTTGGTAAATTAATGACTAACTAGAAAAATTCATACTTTTACAGAGGAAAAACGCATTCAATTTATCAGCTTTACCAGGGGAGCAAGATTCGTGTAGAGGTATCGTCTAACAGCTAAGGGCTTCTCTCAATAACAACCACTTATGAGAATTGGCTGCCATAGAAACTCTACTAAGATACACACCAGGTAAAAAATCATGTTCTGTTTTAGTATTTTCGCCACGATATCAGACAGTACACAACGTTTGGTTTATTTTCATTAGGAAGAAAGGGGTTAATGCATCCCTTTTCTTTATTTGGCTGTGATGTCAAGAGATTTCTCCGTGACGTTGATCGCAGCAATACTTCTGAATCGGTAAGATGCAAATTCACTCATACCATTTCTGCTTCCCTTGTAAAATGAAATTCCGTGTAGAAAGACGTGGCGGTCTTAGATATTACAGGTTTTATTTATCATAGGTTTTAGATATTACACGATTACACGTAATAAATGATCGGCTCTTGAATAATATCTACACAGTTTGTATAATTTATATGTGGTAAGTTTAAGAGCATCTTTCCACAAATAAAGGTTTTCCAATAACAGCATCACAAAGTTCACTTCAATCAAGGGGGTTGTTAGAATGATCACGTAACAATCGTTTGGAAATCTGTTCATGCAAATAGCGACATGATTCCGCAAAAACAATATTTTACAAGGACAAAACTTGATGCCGTTGCTTAGGTATCTCAAACTGTATTTCATTTCATTGTATGCATCGTAAAAAATGAGAATTAATTATTAACCTGTATCGAATTTTTAAAAATTATCGATGAAAAAAGCTAAGATTTTTTTAATTGCGTATTTGTGAGTTATGTTAGGTTATTAACAAAGTATTTAACACTTTAAATAATAATTTTTTATACTGAAAATTAGTTCATGTTTTCCATTTTCTTGCTGTCTACGATTTTTTTGCCAATTCACTTAATTTTTCCTTAATGTCTTCTCTTTTTTCGATTACTTTGTTTTCTGGTGGTTATATACGTATACTTTGGTTCTGAAATATAACGAAATATTTTTTTTATTAATTAGTGGGTTAAATAGAGTTTACCGTTTTCAATTTTTGTGATAGAAGTTTAAAAAGCGTATATTCTCAATTTGCGAACCATTTATTGGATAACCGTACGTTTTGTGACAGAAGGGGTCACTGGGTTCATGAAATGAGGTTTTATTGGGTTTGGCGGCGGATGCATCTGCCCACCAGCTGCATGGCAGGCCGGATCGGGAGAGAATGGTTAAGGGATTCCATTTGACTCCTTCACCCGTACTCTCTGGGAACATCGCCTTGTATTAAAGTGGGAGGGATTCATACATCTGTCACTCCTGGGCACACTGACCCCCAGACATCGTATTCTTCATTTCCTAAAACACTTGCACTCTACACAGCATCAGACACAGAATTATTTTCCTCAGGGCCTCCTGTGTGGAGGTAATGTAAAATAAAAAAAAATGAATAATTTCCCGATTTCGAAAAAGAGACTCCAATCCTACCATCATACGGATCATCCTCCCTCCTTCATCCTTACTATCCAATCGTAAATTTTCTTCATATCTCAAAAGTTGGTGTTTTTAGGACATTATAACTGTATCAAAGAAGAGGAAAACGTGTTTTTTGTTTATTATGTTTATATTTTTTCTTTATTCATTGCTTGGTTACTTAATTTTTGGACTTCAGACCACCATGCTATGCACATATTGCACATGCCCGTGTTATGGTGGTCGTGTTTAAGTTTAAATTTAAGAAAGAAGTAACGAAATGCGTGAAGAGTATTTTTATAATTTGTAGTTTCTTATAGTGGATAAATACAAATTTAATTTATGTTTATCTTAGAACACATGTAATAATTTTACATACATTATGTAGAGCTTACGTTAAATAAAACAAATATCCTTCGATTTATAAATTATACTCATACAAACCTGTGTATGAAAATTATAAATAATCACTGAGTAGTGCTCCGTAAAAGAATTTTCCTTCACTTGCTGAAATTTCATATGCTTCGGAATTCTTTCTTCAACGGATATCAATTTCACCGATGTGAATTGACTTCATCAGTGTTCTATTAAAATCGCGTATCTAGATTCCGCGTCTTATTTATTTTTCAGTGTAAAAAACTGTATTTGATTGTTGAAATATTCATGGTACATAAATTCACCCTGAGAATAAAAACAACCACTTTCAAAGCCGATGGAAAACGTTTGGGGATATTAGCATTACGTCATCAGTACTTGTCTGTTGCTTGCATGAACATTGAGCAACACTACATGCCAACTAGTTCCACCTCGTTCCCCTCCCCATTTCAACCCCAAACATCCACATCCCGGTTTGATTAGTTGGAGTGTTTTACTTATTGACATAGCGCAGTTTTTTTTCATACAAACTCTTCTTTTATTCTAAGTATTCTTCAACTCCCGGGGAATAAATCACAAAGGGAGTACTCTTAGTTTTTCACATTTTCTTTGAGGATAAACGATTAAAGTTATTCCGCTCATGTCACACAATCGGAATATGAATCATATCTAAAAAAAGGTTTACGATTTTCCTTCGAATTTAAGAGCTTACGAATAAAGAAATCCGAAAGTAATGCGAAGCCGATGTAAATATTAAAAGATTAAGGTGAAATTATACGTGAAATCCTATACCCTTCAAAAAATTGGCATTTTTTTCGGTTGATCAAAATATTTTTGCTTTACAATAAAATGCAAATATTTGCAATGTTTCTGAGCACATTCAAAAACTATAAACTGTTTTAGAAAGGTGATGAAATACGCTTTCAAATTATATAATTCGAAATAAACATATATTTTTTTAATTATAAAATTTTTGCACACAAACATAAAAAAGTTTTAAAAATGGCTCATCTTACGTTTTTTCTAACTAAAGTTACAGATAATAAAAACAAATAAAAACACATACCTACATATTTTATTAGACAAACGTATAACAAACACATATTGTTATCTAACTTTTTGTCGCTCTGTGTAAAAATAATTTATAAAAAATTTCCGAAATTTAAATTTTTTTTTTCAATTTGCGATTCAAAACTTTGAATACATAAAAGTGTACATTTTACTTTTTTGATGGCTATTTTTTAGATTGGAATATAAAGCATGGTGTTTTTCCTTTCTAACACCGTTTAGAACATATTTCTCACTATGATAATAAGGGAGTTACAGCGCTTTAAACGAGACCTATGTGAGTTGGGACAAATATGGTCTCCTGCCATTCTAAGGGTTAGATACTATTTAGATTAATCTTTACGATGAATTGGCTTACAGTATGACCATCAAAAAATATGCTACGGATAAATTGAAGCTTTTACTAGGTTTTCTATGTAACGGAATTACAATGAAATTATAAAAAAAAAAACGAAAACCACTAAAAAAAATGTTTTTTCATGACTTAACTATGAAGTAATACAAGAAATATTTTTATAAAAATACCCCTTTATGGCTAAGACCATTTTTGAGGTTTTCTATGTTCTAACTTTTTTTCACTCTTATAAAATTATGGACAAAATAAATAAAAAGCACTTTTTCGCTTACTTGCCTCGCGCAAATAAGAGGCTCGATTGCAAATTTTGCAGGCATGAGAATCGAAATATTTCTAGCGTTTATATTCCTCTTAAAAGAAACGGCTGCGCCTTTTCATAAAAATACTTGAATTAGGATTTGAGGCCAAAATATTTGCTTTTAATATCTGTTATTAATTAAATAAAATAAAATTGTTTTGATTCAATTTTGTAGCAAATAAAGATAAGTTCTAGTATTTGAACACATTATTAAACCATGTTATCTTGGGGCGTCTCGATGATGTCTTCTCGTTTTTAATTTCACATCAATTCTCCGAATACTGATTTCTCCGTTAAAAAGCTGTACATGGTTAAACCAGCCTCGTGTCTACCTACGTTTATATACAAGCCCCATTTAAGGCCTTTCCTTTTTCCGTGGTTCGCGCCATATGCTAAGGCGTATAGGTCTAATTTTTTTTGGATTCAACCCTCATTCAATTCTGTCAGTTACTTGGCTCACTGAAATGTATCAGAGTCGGCACCAAAACTCAGCCGAGGACACCTAGATTTCTTTCTTCCAACTTCTGGGTCTTCAACAACTTCCTGGCTCTATCTTACCGGCTTTATTTTGGAATGCTCGGAATAAACCATCTATGGTTCATAAGGGATGTACACAGTACACATGCTAAACATTTCTTCAGATTGATTCGTGGATGGTTTTAAAACTCGACTATCATGGAGGAGCGTTCATTTGTATGTTAGCTCTTTCTTCTCCCAGCCTGCAAGACTAACTTACATATGGTAATGTTGGTGGGTAGAAAAATCTTTCTGTTGAGCAGAATCAATTAAAATATTGACATATTAGTATCAATGAAGCTCCCATTAAAAGCAAGCTCTGTTAATTACCACCAGTGTAGTTGATATCCACTGTTTATATTTATGTTCAATTTGGGAGGCGGGTATGGGTACCGCCACCCCGGGAACCAATATTGGATAACCAACACCTCTGCCGTAGGTCACCCCAAGTGGTTCGCTACGTTTGGTGACTTAGCAGGGATGCCTAGGTTCATGGGGTGAGGTATGTCCAGGTATTGGCGGCAGATGCATCTGCCCACCAGCTGCATGGCAGGCCGGATTGGGAGAGAATGGTTGAGAGAGTCCCTTTGGCTTCTCCAGCTGTTCTGACTCGGAACATCACCTTGCACCGCAGTGGGAGGGATGGATTCATCAGTCCGTCACTCCTGGACATGCTGACCGCCAGATTCCTACCCACCCTTAATACACCTTTCCTTCCCATAACTTCCTCTCCTTCCTTTCCTAAAAAGGCCCTCCACACAGCATCTCCAAAGATGACCTCCTGTGTGGAGCTAATGAAAAAAAAAATTAAATTAAAAAAAGCAATAATTTTGTAATGTCTTAAAAATAATAAACTGAATTGAATTGAAAACCCCTTTCCTCCCCAGAACTTCCTCTCCTCTCTTTATTTGCCCTTAGAGATTTTTTTCCTCAGGGCAGTGTGGAGTTAACGTAACAAACATAATAATAATTTACTGGCGAATACAGCATCCAATCCCCCAGCAAATCATTAGATACAAATTGCTCTACTTATGGAAGGAAAATGACTGTTCATAAATAGGTACTACATTTTGATCAACAAACAACTTACTGATAACAATAATTTTCAGAGTAACTCAAATTGCTTCGGGAAACACGTTCAAATTTAGTAATATGAGTACTTACAAACATACATACATACTCGTACATTGGATAACACTCGCGTGAAATTAATGCGGTTACAACTTTGATTTCCAAGCTTCTTGGAAATTCTATTTAATAATTCAAATTATTTGATTAGATAATAATTTAATTGGATTGCAACGTTTGTTGGTTTTGGTTTTAAAATTAATGATTCCAGTGCATGATGAATTGTTTGCATTTCGCAAAACGGAGAGGTTCGCGGATTTGTAAGTGCGTTCTATGTGGAATAGGATATTACCACGTTTTTTTTATTGCTTAAGAAAATTAAGCAAAAAATTACGATGATTATGGAATTTTTATTTTATTTTCACAGCGAGTTAAAGTTTCCCATTTTTGATTTACCGCTAAAACGATATTTTGGGGCGTGGCTGTCGTATGACGTCATGAATGCGGACGCTCAATGACAGTATTTATTTATGCTGGTTCAGCTGAGCTACGCTTGTGACGTCACAAACCCATTTGCGAAAAACGGGCCGTTTTGATTGATTTTGTCAGTTTTAGAGCGTTTTTAAAATCAATAATATTTAATGAAAACATAAAAAAACAAACATTTTAGTAGGATGATTAAAATTAAAAAAAATCATCTTTAAATATTCCGTACATTTTCCGACAGACACAGAATCCCTCGTTTGTGGAAATACCCATTGTTATTTTTGGAATTAAACTTTGTTTATATATTTGGAATCAAACATAAATGAATAAATGCTGATAGGTAAATTTTGATCATAACAGCCGTTGGCCAAATGGAGGCTTTGTTGAGTTCTGATTATTCACTAACAATTAGGGAGGGACTTTAGTTTTAATAATCCAAGCTTTTCTGTTGTTAGTGGAAGCTGTTATTCAATCAATTAATGTGAGGTTCTGATTATTGTTTTTTAAAGTTTATTGTGTAAACAATAATTTTTTATAAAATATTGCATAAAATATTGTATAAAAATATTGTACAAATAATAATTTTTAATCCGTGAATAATCACGGATTAAAAAAAAATAATTCACTCTTTTTTTGATAGTCAAGCATTCATGTAAAAATTAACTTATATGGAATAGTATTCTGCTCGCCATGAAGTAGATACCGTCCCCTTTCCCCCTCCACTCCTTCAAAATTACAACATACCCCAATTGTATGCCAATTGGATATGCCATAGTCTTACTAACTCCAGTCGGTGTTGGGCGGTAACTAGTTCTGCAAGTAGTATTTTTGTTAAATGCATGTATATTGTTGATGATTAATACATATATCAATATTTTTCTATGTATTGTGTTTTTACTTTTCTATTTTTTTTTCTTTTTTAAATATTGATATAACCGTTTGTTTCACAGAAATTGAACAATTCATAAAACTTCATTGAGTCCAAGCTTCTACATTACATTTAGGTAAGTAGTGTATAATATACTGTAGGTGTGTAGGTATATTATAATGATCAAATTATGAGTATGAGATACATTACAAGGTAAAGCCGAAAGTTTGCGCCATGTCAACTAATGATTCTCGTGTTCAAATAATTCTCCGGCTGATATTGGGGTTGAAATAAAATTCCCGGAATTGCGGGAAAATCTTGATAAAGTGCCAGAAAGGAGCGCGAGCGCGATAAAAATAATAGCGAAATAAAGGAATGTGACAAATAAAACCCACTTGCCATTAACCCCGAATTCGTCTAGCGCGAGGAAATTGATTAGATTTTTTATTCACATTAACCTTGTACGGTTTGTTGGAGGGAAATAGATGGCTCTCATATTTAAACTGGAATTGTACGAACATACACCGTGTGCGCCTGGTGAGGTAGGTAGGTTTTGTAATTTATAAGGCTGGGCAAAGTTTTTTTTTTTTTTATGTTAACTCCACACAAAACTAAACTACTCCTACTAAACTACTCTAACAAAAGGTAACTCCTACACAGAAGGTCTTGAGGAAATAACTTCCATCAGAGCCTGTGTCATATTTGGAGATGGTGTGTGTAGGGTATGTGTTTTTGAGAAGAGAAATGAGTAACCGAGGGTCGAAGAGACCCATGTTGTAGAAGGGAGGAAACACAGAAGCCGGCGAATTTTTCCACAGCTGAGCTGTTGAAAAATTGAGTCGTAAAAGCGACCCGTTCTCATGAGACAAACTTCAACTGTGCACATATTACAATTTGGGAGGCGGGTATGGGTACCATTTATTGTATAACCAACATCTCTGCCATATGTCACCCCGAGCGATTCGCCACGTTAGGTGACTTAGCAGGGGTGCCCGGGTTCATGGGGTGAGGGTCTTAGCGATCGGATCGAGAGAGAATGGTTGATGGAGTCCCTTTGACTTCTCCTACTCTCTTGGAACATCGCCTTGCCCCGCAGTGTGAGGGATGGATTCATACCTCCGTCACTCAACACATTGACCCCCCAGATTCCTACCCTTTTCCCTACCATAACTTCCTCTCCTTCCTTTCCTATAAAGACCCTCCACACAGCACCCCCAAAGTACACACAGGCCCTGAAGGTACTTCATTTCCTCAGGGTCACCTGTGTGGAGCTAACGAAAAAAAAAATTGCTTAGCTCGCGTTTGGCGTGTCACGATAATAATTATTATATAATAATAATTATTCTCCTGACCTAATAATCCTGCACCTGTCCGCTTACGTTAATTGTTGATTGGCCGTTTATTTTAGTTTTGCGTGTGGCAACTAGATTCGAGAGTTTGCGGGGTCACTTTTTGAATTTCCGCCGTTCGGGAGCGCGACGGATATTTGACTTGTCACCTAAGCGATAGTTTCTTGGAGTTTTAATATGGGATAATCCCTTTGATTTATTTTAATATTACGATCCGCGAGCCGAATTCTTAAGTATGATATTTTTATCGGCGCGTTCCGTCGAAGCTAAACTGGCGAAATCGGTCGTTGTGTTGAGGCCCACACATGGGTTCGCTATGTTGTGTTGAAAATAATCGAAGTAATCCTCTTTGGTACGGCGTCGTATATACGCGCGAGAGCACTTTTATGGCCATGCTGGGCCTTTAGTAACCGTAGTTGTGGCGAATTCCCGGTGGAAATTCTTTAACGGAGCTCTCTTCCTGAACTTGGTAAATACCCAGGATTCCTTGGTTTCCTCAGTCGGCAATCCTGGCCATCACCGTAGAACCTGCTGCCCGGCGAGGCGAAGGGGCCTGAGCCCCGGATCCGATCCATACGTTTCCTTTCGAGTCTTCGTTTTGTGCACGCGTTCCTCGGATGCGACCCTCGTACGCGTTACCCGGAGTCTTCCCCACGGGATCACGGCTTCAGCCCATCAGCACGTGAAAAAGCGTTCATTAAAGTGTCCTCGAGTTTTAGTGGTTATTTAGCAATCATGTCCCGGTCCACAGGTACGCTAATTTTCTGTATATTTACTAGACAATTTGTCGCCTTTACAGGATAGGTCTAGGGGTATTTTTTACTCTGTTCCTCAACGAGAAGTTCTTGCTTTGTTAATTGTGTTTCTTAAATATATATTTGGTTTCTGTTATATGAAATTGTACTCTTTTTATTTACAACGAAAACCTAACCTCACCAGGGAGAAACCTATATTTCATCCCACCATCTTGAGAGAGATTCTTTTGCTCTACTATAAAAAGGTAACAAAGCAGTATATATATATGTTACAACCGACTATGACGCTAGTTGTTGTAATACCGCTAGAACAAGGACAGTATACCTTCCTGACGTCTGTGCTCTAAAGATTGCAATCAGCTTATTAATATAGGGGAATCTATCAAACGTACTCCCCAGAATCAAAACAATACTTTCTTTTATTTTATTTTACATCAGATCCCAAAACTGTGATCTCCCTAAAAGCCTACATGTTTACACTAATGTACTACCTAGCGCCAGCAGTTTAGTAGGTACCTACCCATAATCTTAACCTGTAAGGAATACAACAATATTGTTCTTTCAATATCTGTATAATTTTGTGTTATTTTGTTAATTTGTAAAATTGTTAACCTCAACACAAGCTTGTCCTAGTGAGGTGACAAATTGTATTGTAAACATTTTACTTGCAGTGTAAAGAAACAATAAATAAATAAATACTCGTTCAAGACCCCACTGAGAGTCAGCCTGTGTTCTCATTTCCTCGCAAACTCTGGACCGCCATCAGTAGGATAAGGTGCTCCCGTAGCCGTTGTGCTCACACGACGCATAAATGGGGCCTTAAAGAGTCAGCTATGTGTGGATGCGGTGCAGACCACCGAACATGTGGTCAACGAATACCCGCTCCACTCATTCCCCGGCGGGATTGATGAGATCCACAGGGCAACGCCTGAGGCCCTAGACTGGCTCGCAGACCTAAATGTCCCCCTCTGACCCCCCACCGTACGAAAGAAGAAGAATGACTGTATTTATTCAGATTTTTTTAGTAAAATAAATACATTTAGGTTCTTAGTTTTCTGTTGAATTTATATGTGTTTTCAATATGTACACAGATTAACTTGAATAGTGGCCTAATAAATGGGAGTAAAGCAGCAATTTCTTCCTAACTAGTTTTAAAGTATGGTATTGTAGGTAATATTACATTTATCTGTGAAAATACGCAGCAGAACCTATTAATAGTTGGTACCCAATATCAATTAATATTTCAACATCTTTCTTCGTCGATTTTATACAAACAAAACAAAATAGACACGACAGAACGGAATATTTTCTGGAATTTCGACGGTTAAATTAATATTTCTTGGATTTAAGTCCAATCATGAAAAATAAGCTGTAGGTTGAACAAATTTAATGATATCGGAGCTTACCGTTTTTGAGATATTTCTGATACAATCTCTTATAGGGTATTGCGATATCGTAGTTGAAGTGTAAATTTCCTTACAAAATATACCTTTTTACTCTCGTAACCTCTTAAGGGGGTTAATTCTAGTCTAGAAAAAATAAAAAAAATCAAATACATAGTTTATATACCTACTCAAGAATATCTCATTAAAAAGAGTTTTCAAAATTCGAATTATTTTAAAAGTTATATATCCATTTTAGTCGTGGCAATTCAACCGATTTATATAGAATCTAAATAGAAAACGCGTTTTTCTCGAAACTACTTTTTTCGAAAAGTTTGTCACAAAGTCCTAATTGACCGATTTTCTTGAAATTTGGCATGATTTTTTTTTATGGCAGAATCCCTCTATGGCAGGAACCAACAAAAATGAAAAATATTTAATTCTTACTCTTTTTAATATTCGGAAAAGTTAAAAAGTAACCGAAAAATATCAAATTTTTTTTTTGAGTAACCGCCATTCGTTTTTCATGGTTCCTATCATAATGACATCTGTACTACCTACATAATGAATCTACCTCTTCTTATTTTCCAAATGACAAGTACGGTTGAAATCGTGACAAGATGGATACGCTCTTTTTTTCCCAGATGTATAGTAAAAAGAATATTGTTGTTTTTTATCAACTTCTTGACTAAATTCGGGCTTCTAGACTACAATACCTTTGTAAGAAGGGTCAATCGTTAATTTTTATGATGAATTTTTTCCGTCACATAAAAAAAATCGTAACATCGGTCACATTTTTCATATCATTCCTCAGAATATTGAATTATATGCCTATATATTTTTTTTGGCAAAGTTTTTTTGATAAATGGGAATAGGTACATACATACTAACCTAAAATATAAGAGAGTAACAAAAAAATTCCACAAAGGTGAGATTTGTATGTGAGTATTGTAGTATGTGGATATTTTTTATTTTTTATTATTTGTCTACATATAACAAAATATATTTACATTGGTTTTATTTGTATGCCTGTCTCACTAGGATATACCTGTGTCGAGACAGGCGTACAGTGGTGGTTAATATGATCAATCACTTTATTTATCAATTCGAAATTGTCCAAAAAAACAAAACAAGAAGATTGAGTTCTGATTCATTGCATAAATGACAAAATTAAATAAAAATGAATAAATTAATATTGATACAGAGATTTGACCTCTTTGTATAATCTGCTGTTCTTTCGTATTCAGGTGTTTAATTTAATTTAAATTTCTAGATATGCACGTATTAAAATAATGAAAAAAATATATTCAATAATCACTTTTCACATCGAAGAAATTTCCAGCAATTAAGACGGGTTCTGCTTTACAATAATCACTTTTCATACTGGAGAAATTGACAGCAATCAAGACGGGGTCTGATTTGTTACGTAAAAATCTGTCTAACGACAATCATTAAATAAATAGCAAATAATACCAAACACAACCCTGATCCATTGTCAAAAATCCCCTGTAATATTAAATCCAGGTGGTGATAATATTTCACAATTCGCGATACGCACATATCTGAGTGTTAAAATAATTGCTCCGCCAAGAAAGTACTCACCCCTTTGGAGCATCATCCCCTAACAGTGCCCGGGGAACAGCCCTGCGAGGGGAGAGACAATACCGCGTTATGGCGCTCATTAAAGCCTAACGTTTGTTACTACAGCTGGGCTTCCTACACTTTTTGCGCTCGAAGCACATTTTCTCGTTTTCTCATAGCTCCGACTTTGAAAAATTAATAACAATGCTCGCAGCTTGGAAAAGCTCGAACCAAGAGGCTTGTAATGCAATCGCTGCAATGTGGAAAGAATGCAGTTACAAATTAGGTTCAAATTAGCACAAAACTTGTGCTTCTTTGTTTAAAATCCTCTTTCTCTTATTTCTTTTGATATATACATTCTGTTTTACATGACTGGTATTATTTTTTTTAAAGAAAGACAAACACCGGATTACTAATAACCTGACAATTTTTGAAAATCTCCTATTTTCTCCAAAGTAAGCGGAAAATATTGCATGTGTCGTAATGGAGGACTTACCCAGCCGAAAAATCGAACAAGTGAAGCCTGGGTGGGACCCAAAAGTGATGCCAACGCAGCCATTGACTGGTTTTTATTTATTTAACGTAAATTTTATTCCGTTTTTCGTTAGGATTAAAATGAAGTTTTTCAAGAACAAAGCACTCTTTTCAGGATGAATTGACCGATAACAAAAAAAAATATCTGCATATACGACTTCTTCTTTCAGGTTGATGGATAGCTAGTTGTAATATTTAGTTGCATTATGATCTAGTCATCAGTTGTAACTATTGAGTCTTTAATCTTGGAATATGCCTTCTATTCTAGGCGTTACGACAATGAGCTCTATACTCTGTTTAAGGAGCTAAACGTCACAAAATTTATAAAACCGGGAAGACTTCGAAGACTGGGTCATGTAGAGAGAATGACCGAACATCAAGTGCCTGCTGAACTCAAGACTGGTAGGGCGAAGGAGCCTGGGAAGACCAATATTAAGATGGAGCGACAACGTCCTCAAAGATATATCCACATTGGAGCTTCTAAACTAGAGATAGCTGACACAAAACCTAGATGAGTGTAGGAAGACTATTACAATATAAGATTAATTGTATAATTTAGGTGTAAAGTTTTCGTAGGGCATCTTTGTATAGCATATTTCTGATATTTTATCATAACATAATAAAAAAACAAAACTAGAAAGGGGTACATAAGTTTTGTAAACTTCACCATATCGAGGGCTTTGGGAAACTTACTTTGAAAAATACACTTTGAAATTTTTATTTTAGTTTCCGTTCGTTTGAGTTTTTCAGTGCTGTGTTGATGTAAGAGTATCCCCGTTGGATTCCTCATTAGGTACTCATTACTTTTCATGGAGACGATAGTTCTTCATGAAACTCTTAGAGATAGAGATCTGGATTTTTTGCACAGTATTTATTTAGTGAGATAGATCAGATATACAAAGTATTACAAGTTTACCGAGAAACTTTCGGCAGTAAATTATTTTACATTTAGGTTCTTGTTTTTTTGTGAAATAAATTGATGTTTGCCTGATTACTTTTTCTTTTATGAATTTTTTGAATTCACTCGAAAAAGGGTACACGAATTCACGGAATTGTTGATTGAGCAATTTTTGAACAACTTAAATTGTAAATAATAATGTTTTTTCCAAAGCAATTTTTGTGAAATATCTCGTTAAAGTGCGATATACCCACTCTAAAAGAAGAAGATGGAGAGATATGTAAATACGAATGTTAGAGATAGCGCGCTAATGTTAAAACCGAAAATATTTAAGCGAAAAATGTGAAAATGCTCAATAAAACATGACTGCTGTTTTAAAACTCGTTTTAAAACAGCATAAAAACAGTGTGATTTTTTTCATACAAATAACTTGTAAAATAACTGAAACAACTAACTAACTATCACGCCGTTTCCCCGCAGGGGTAGGCAGAGAGGACGGACCGCCAAACAACTCGGTCTTGGCACATACTCCTTGCCTCGTTCACATTCATACATCGTCTCATACATTATCTTCTATTATTCTGACTTTTGACATGGCCCGACTGAAGTATCTGATTCATTTAGTCGTGCCATGTCTTTTTCGGGCGTCCCCGACTTCTTCTACCATTCACATTTGCGTCATATATTCTCCTTACACTCCTTTCCTCGTTCATTCGCTGTACATGCCCAAACCATCGGAGCGTTCCTTTCTTGATCTTAATTATTACGCTTACATCAGCCTTGCATTCTTTGCGGATCTCCGCGTTTCTCATACGATTATACATGGTTTAGCACACATACGCCTTAGGGATCACATTTCTACAGCATTCAGTCTACTTTCATCCTTCCTCTGCCAGTTCCATGCCTCACTGCCATACATCAGGGTAGGTACCAGTACTCCATTATGGACTGCTAGTTTCGCGTTTTTGGACAGTTTTTTGTTGGTGCCAACGGCGTTCAGTCCTCCATTAATAGAGTTACCTGCATTCACCCTTCTTTCAATATCTCTTTCAGCCTTTCCATCTCTCGTAAACATACTTCCCAAATAAACAAACTCATCCACCTGCTCCAAGTATTCATCGTTCACAACTAAATTTAATACTGTTTTCGTACTCTCTCTTTCAAACTCCGCGATTCTGAGATTTCAGTAATACCTAGAGTATCTTGCACTCTGGAACGTGTCGCAAATATGCTACATATATTATTTTTATCGAATTAATTATGAAACCAAATAAATTGATTAAATCAAATTAACTTGTGCATGTCGGGATTTGAAACCGCGATCTCCGGACCCGTAGTCTGGTATCTTGCACCTCGACCGTGTAGGTCGCCATTGTGAAAGACCACACACAATTCAGAATTGTAAAGTGGCTTATTTTTTTTTAGCTGTTCATGGTGACCAAATCTTAAAAGTTAGATACTTTTCAACCTTCTCCTTCCTCGTCTGCTTTTCCTCTCCACTCCCCTGGGCCACACAAAATACTTTAATAGGTGATACCATAATGTCACTAGGATTCTTTTACGGTATTCACGAACAAAGAAGAGTGTATTATTCGATCATATCTGCCTACTACTGCGGTAACACGATGTCATGGTTGGCTTGTGACTTATTTTTTACACGAATACGCAATATTTTGGCAAGGTTACGAGTGAAATGACGGCACCCCAGAGTCGCCTCTTTTTTATGAAATAATCTAATAGTTTCACGAAAACTGAAAAAAAGCTTTTATAAATCCGCCTCGGGCATTGCGAAAAATGCTTCAATTTTATAAATTGCTGTTTTTCAGCAGGGCTGAGTTCATTATAAAGGTCACTTACAAAAAACCTAGCAAAATCCAAATGTAGATAACTGTAAGAAAATGATATTGAGACTTGGAAATTGAAATGTTTTTATCCCTGTCAATGTCGAACTATTTATGATTAAAGAACAGTGATAATATAAACGATATTCTTGGATAAGTTCGGAATAAATTAATTAAATGAAACGCTTTTCGTGTTGTTAAATTGTTCCAGGAAATTCCACTATATTCGGGAGTATTCTGGAATATTCCACAACAATCTGGGATATTCCAGGATATTACTAAACGTTCCAGAATATTCACAAAAATTCAACAAAATTCGAAAGGGTTCTGGAATATTCCATATTTTCTAAATAGGTAACACTTCTTCTAACACTATGTAATAGTATAATGAGGAAATCTATAATTGGTTTCTTAGTTAGGTAAATTATACATGTTTAAATCAACCCAATTGTTAACTGTTGATTTCCCTTAAATACATAAATAAAAAATAATAATGATCTGGGTTGTTCCGGGATGTTCCCGAACGTTCCAGACTATTCACAAACATTCCACAACATTCCAAAATGTTCTGAGATGTTGTGGAATGCTCTCGAATACTCTCGAATGTTCTGGACTGTTCTAGAAATTTCTAGAGGGCGAAACTTCCAGCCCTTATACCTTCAAAAGCACGCCCTTTAGGTAAAAACGGGAAACTTCTTCATGAATTGGGGATAGAGGAATACCACACCATGTAACTCCCTTGATAGTATCGGGATTCGTTTCTGAGTTTTAACGGGAAGTACACTTTCTTTTGTAATATAACTAGCTGACCCGGAGAACTTCGTACCGCCTTAGAATTAATAACTGTTGTGTTAACTTATTAGCTGAATTAAATTCAGCATTTTTATTAAGTTAAAAATTACACAATTAAGCAATTATCGATGTGCAACCTTATTTTGTTTTTGTCGGTATCAGAGATGGCGTTGTGTAAGGAAATACATTTTTGTGGTTTTCTTACTTTTCAACTTACTTACGGGAATTGCGTTTCATTTACGTGTGATGGAGACTTATTATAATTATTGTATTTTTCCTTTGGAGGGGTGCAGACATACGTTCACCGTTTGTCTCCTTTTCGACTGTTAACATTTAGTGTGTAGGCAACAGAACAAATGCAAAACAATCAGCGCATTGACATTTGACATTTTTGGAATTCACTCACCATTCAATATTATACTTATCACAATATTGCTGCAGCTCTTTCAAAATATGAGAATTCGTTCCATACAAAATGTATGAGGAAAAGAATTTACTTCATTTTTTTTTTCGTGAATTTTTCAAATGTTTTAATAACGCTATTCTGCTATTCGAGGCGGAGACACATCGAACAAATCAATTATCATAAAAAGCGGTCCAGCCGTTCTTGAGTTATACATGGTGTTACTATTCCGACTTTGTTTTATATATTAAAAAGATATATTGATTTACACTAGCGAGGATTCGGCATTCGTTGCAATGCTTCTCAAAGAAAGAAAGTGTTCGTATTTTAATTCTGTTTATTGAACTGTTTTCACATACACAATATTTTTTTCCGTCTGGTGCGTTCACGAATAAATCAGAAGGTTTTCCGATGCGTGAGCAGGCCACATGCGGATGCCAATGTGAGAAGCATGAATTTTCCAAATTTATCCCCTGATATCCACTACCGTTACTATATCTCCTTTGCAATACTTCCCTCTTCTCCTCTATCTGCCGGCCCTCGACCCCCCACTCCTCCCCAGCGTATCTTTTCCCAGGCGTCCCCGTTCACCTCGCGCGCCCCCTCCCCTTACGCGTCTTCTTCCCCTCTCGTATTCCCCTTCCTCTTTTCCCGCCTTTCCCCTTCCTCGAAAAATTTCCGCGAACGCCCTCCTCTTTCGTTATGCTCCCCCCGGATTTCCCTTCCCCTTCCTTCTTCTCTCCCAGCCGCTAAACTACATTGAATATACACATTTTTAAAGATATCGCACAACCTTTGCGAGTGTGCGCAAAACAACTCGCGAAAGTTTCATCGCACCCTGATAAAAAGTATAGAAACGCATACGAGAAAAATTCCTTTATACATATTAAGGTTATAGGTATGCATTTTAGGGAGAAAATTAACGTGGATAATGTATTTACTTCTAGGGCGATTTTAATTTCATTATCTTTTCTTTTCAGTAAACTATTTTCCGTCAATTTTTCACATTTTATGTGCGTATACATACCCGCGTATTAAACTAAAAGGGAAAGGCGTACTTAAAAAAATATATGACTTTAGTTGGCTTAAAGCTTTTTGATTCTCACAGATAATATAATAGTTCTAAGCATTTTTAGAAATAGTTTTTAGCCAAAGCAAAACTATGAAATGGCTAAATGTTATTTGAAATTAAATCTAGGAATATACTTGGTGCCAAAATGATCGATTTAAAACTGTTTCGTTAAATTATTAACACTCAAATGATGGTCATTTTCCGCTAAGTGGAACTGGAAAGTTGTTATTCTTCTTTGGGAAATGTAACTTTCCCTTGAAACGTTATGGGTTTCCAGGATAAAGAGCTAATCCGGGATTATCCCGCGATAAACTGTGACTCTGAATACCACGCTTCGGTAGGACTTTGTCAAATGATTCAAACAAATTGTAATAATTAAACTCTCAACGTTCTTTATCTCCCATAAGGGCGGCTTTAAAAGCCTTATTTGAATTTGGATACCTAATAGAAAAGTTTGCTAGTTTGCATTGGTAAATTGTTATTTTAACACACATATTACATGGTACATCACATATTATTATAGTAGAATAATATGTGATGTACCCCTTGAAGCAGTTTCGTTTGCGTTGATTCAAAGTTTTTCATTCAGAAGGTATTTTTAATTTTTTTTCACAATAGCTTCTTCACACAGGAGACCCTGAGTAAAAAAATCCTTATGTTATCTTTGGGGATGCTGTGTGGAGAATCGTTTTTGAGAAAGGAAGGAGAATAAGTTCTTCGAAGGAAAGAGATACGAGGAGTGGGTAGGAATCTCGGGGTAAGTGTGTCAGGGAGTGACGGACGTATGAATTCATTCCTCCCACCGAGGCTAGAGAAATCAAAAGGTCTCCCTCAACCAGTCTCACCCGATCTGGCCAGCCACGCAAAAGGTGCCAAGCTAAGATAATCTGCCGCCAAGACTTAATCCAATGAAGATCCATACATGGCCATTTAAAAGAAAATAGTTGTTGTCACCAATTAATTGACTGAGCACAGATGAGTCCTTTTTCTATTATGGCTCCTTCAGGGCCTATGTGAACTTTGGGGATGCTGTGTGGATGGTTGTTTGTAAAGAAAGGAAGGAGATGAAGAGGAATTGCTGGGAAGGAATCAGGTATGAGGGGTGGGCGGAGATCTGGGATTCAGTGTGGCCATGAGTGACGGAATAATGAAACCATCCATTCCACTATAAGGTAATATTATAACGCCCTAATAGATAGGTCAAAAAGTCTTCCTCAATCAGTCTCCTGCGATCCGGCCTGCCACGGCAGACGCAACCGCCTTCAAGACCCGGACAAACCTCACCAATCAGGCATTCACGCTAAGTCAAGAAATGTAGTGAACCAACTAATGGGGTGACCTATGGCAGGGGTATTGGTTATCCAACAAATTGTTTCCGGGGCCGTGGTTCTCATTCCCGCCTCTCAAATTGTAAAAATGTGATATATAGGATATGTAACAAAAAAAGCAGAAAAAGGAAAAGGCTGATAAAAAAACGTTAAAATTTTAGTAGCTTTTTAATTTTATTTCCAATAAACGTTTCCAAGAATATTTCACTTAGAACTTACTTGTGACATGCAAGACGTAATACAAGTTGGTTATTTCCTTTATTGCAAGTATATTTAAATAAATATATTCATAACTTGGCAAACAAAAAACTCTCCAACTTTAAACAAAGCTCCATTCAATTTAAATTTTGCTCGAATTTTGTGCAAAGTTGGTGCCTTAATCACTCCTCCTGATTGAGTGAAATGTTCCAAGTTTTATGTTAAGTTGCAACGTGAACGTGAACGTTACGAAACCTGTTAACGAAGGTCATCGCTTCTCAAAGAACTTTTTACTTGCTACCTGCTTGCTACCTGCTCCCTGCTCCATGCCACCTACTACCTTCTTCCTTCTACCCATTACTTGCTACCTTTGCGTTCTGTCCGTCGTATTTAAAATGGAAGTTTGCAAAGCTTTCCTAACAACTTTGAGTTTTTAACTTCGCGGAGTTGAAAAACTATAATGATTTAAAATTTGGGTGATTAATATTATCGTCCGTTTTTAATTTGGAACACTGATTTTATAAATACCTGAATTCGGGTTCAAGGATTGAGGTTCTCTTTCTGCGTGGCGGGCCAGATCGAGAGAGACTGGTTAAGGAAGGTTTTTTGACCTCTCCAGCCGGACTCTATGGACCCATCCTCTTGCACCGCAGTAGGAAGAATGGATTCATACGTTTATCATTCATGCTTGGACACAATGACGTACTGATTTCTAAACACCCTTCATACCTTTTTCCTTTCCGGAACTTTCTCTCCTATCCTTCTTTAAAAAGACCGTCCACACACCATCTCATAAGATGACAAGTGTGAAGCCAATGTAAAAAATAAAATATACTTCTTCAAATTTTGCAAATTCACTTTGTGGCACCATTTTATTAATTAAATTATTAAAAGACTTTTTTTACCACAATAATCTTTATTTAAAAAGTCGACATGTTTCGAGAACGATGTTCTCTTCATCAGGACATTATATGTACTAAAAACTAAATTATCAAGCATAGAAAGACAGGCGTGGATGGAAATGGAATTAGTTGGAGGGGGGGAGAGGGACGGAAAGAGGAAGAGCTATTTTAAACATATTTCCATTGTAATTTTGTCTATGATCTTCTAAGCAACCCCCTCCCCCCTGTCTATCTTCTAAGCTCCTCCTCTTTCCGCCCCTCTCCCCCCCTCCAACTAATTCCATTTCCACCCTCGCCTGTCTTTCTATGCTTGATAATTTAGTTTTTAGTACATATAATGTCCTGATGAAGAGAACATCGTTCTCGAAATATGTCGACTTTTTAAATAAAGATTATTGTGGTAAAAACAAAGTGTTTTAATAATTTAATTAATAAAATATACCTTTATTTATATATATACCAGGATCAGTTAAAAAGCAATGCATCTTATTTTTTTCTCTTTTAATTGTCAAGAAATAAAAAATGCAATTACATGGGTTGAAAACCACACTACTTTCTGTTAGTTTGTTACTATTAAATGTAATCTACATCTATTTCCACAGCTTTGGCCCATCTTTTAACAAGGGCATGTATTGTAAAAAGCACGGTCAAATCTAGAACACCATCACCATAACTTTCCCCGCCGATTACACAGTTTTGATTTTTTTTTGTCCAAGGGGACAAACTCCAGGGGACGCCCACGCCGAGAGTACCTGGAGGACCTGCTGGTGGATGTGCGCTGCTCATCATATGCAGAATTCAAAAGAGCCGCACAAGACAGGGAAGAATGGAAGAGAAGATTAGAGGAAATTGCTGCAAACCAATCCCAGAATTGAAACCAGAGAGAGAGAGGTTTTTTTTTGTTCTTGGTGAGATTGTGTGATGCCATTCCATTAACTGCCTCTTTGATTTAGGTTAAAAAAATGAACCCATATTTCGTCCGGTCACAATTTTATTCCAGGAACTAAGCGCTTCAAGTATTGTGAGGCTGTTGTTTTTCTTATTTCTTTATTCTGGCCGGTTAACTATCTTTGTACCCACTTTGCACAAACTTTTGTTGAATAATCAGTAGTCGGATAATCGTCATTACACTGCCTTTACTGAGGGAGGTAATGCGACATCTGTAGTAATCTGGGTTCATCGCGAACGATGTCATCAACTCGCTCAATGTTGCGTGCAGTCACTAATCGTTCAATGGCCCGCTTTTTGTCAACTAGCGGTGTTTTTCCTTCAGCTTCGTTACAGCGACGAACCCATCCTCTAGCAGTTTTGATACCCACATTTGCATCATGGTTCACATTTTTCAGTATTTCATGAATGCGAATGAGTGTTTTACCTTCTACAGTCAAGAATCAATCACATAAAGGTGTCTAAAGGTGTCACATCGATGTCGGCCATTTTGAAAGTGACTGCAGTCCTGCCACCTGTTTATGCAAAAAGTTCCTACTGCAGCAGATTGTAGAAGAAGGTTCGAAGAATAGCATCAAACTCAAAATTTTCATTTAACTAACTTTATTTAAGTAGAAAAAAATAGGAGGCATTACTTTTTGACTGACCCTCGTATATACGTAAATTACAAATTTGTTTTTGTTAAATCTAGCAGTAGTTGTTCATGTCATTTATCCCTGGTGTATCTTTTCCATCGCCAATGCCCGAGCCACACGAGGCTAGTATTTCGAGCCAGGATAGCATGCAAGTATGCAGGCGTTCCATACTGGCACGATCCTGGCTTGGCATAAGCCAGAGAGGTTGAAACGAGGCTAGAAAATTTTAAGCCAGTAAAATTGCAGTGACCAGGGTAACCACAAAATGAATAGCTATGTTGAAGAAACACAATACTTAAATAGTTGCTTTGAAAAAAATATTAAAAGAGTTGTTAATTTTATTTAAATATGTCATTATCTTGAAGATTGGCATTAATTCGGCTTTTTTTGTAGTGATGAAGAATGCCCAGACTTGTTTATAAGATTGAATGCTAGCACAGACATTTTTCATCACGATGCATTTTTAAATCAATAACTAGCTGCCATTGCCCTCTTTGGAACAAAATTAATACATTTGGTTCAGCACTTAGCTAAAACCCTAAAGTCGTTTTTTATACACTGATAATCAATCACATGGTCGAACAGATTTCTCCCTTGCTGGAATCATAAGCACTTGTAGAATGTGACTTACTTACATCTATGTGCTTGTTTTGATTGTATTAGTTTGATCATTTTTGTAAATACAATTGGATTCTTTAATCTTTTTTCTTTCAGCTAGCGACCTAAGCAGTACTTCAGAAATGCAGGAGACCGGGCCATGTATATTGTCAGCAGAGCAGTTTTGCAAAGCCATGTAATACAGAATTTGTAAAAGAATGCTTGTTTTGAACCGGTGTGTTTTTTACCGATTGAAAACTTATAAATTAAAAAATGCAAATGAACAAAATTTAAACTACTTCGGAATTTTTACACAGAAGCATACGTGTCGGAAAAAATATAGCGTACCTTCACCGTGCAATAGCTGATCATGTACTAGCTTTTGGCGGCAATGGATGGCGGGGGCGATACTAGCTCAAATAATAGAACCCAATCCTTTTAAACTATCCTGATTTGAGACGATAGCTTACTAGCTTTCCCACTAGCTTACTTGGATGAAAACAAACCTGGTTTTGTCTAAACTTAGCTACAGTTACTAGCTTTCTAGGTTACTACCTAGCTTAAAATACTTGTTATCTTGCTTAAATAGCCTGCTATCCTAGCTTAAAATACTAGACTCGAGTAGTTTGGGCATAAATTCGTTTTTACGTTTTTATCATGTCGTTTGGTGTCTATATTTTGTATGTAGTATTGTTTGAACAACTTTAGCGCGATACTTAGAATCGAGCGAAAAGTAGCGGCTTGACAAGTTTAAGGTCTCGCGGCCCTTATAATACTGTATGAGGGGGTCAAAAGGTCAAAAGGGTTAAGTGGGTACCTCCTTTTACGTATCAGTAGGAGATATCAAGTATGGTCACATCGAAGAAAAGAAGGAAACTGTTAACCCTCTGGTTTGTATTGTAAGAAAACTGTGGGATCAATAGTTTGTATTGTAAATTCTGATAAGCGATGAATTTTATAAACATGATGGAAAAACCCCTGAAAACTGTTCAACAGTAAGTGTTTACAATAAGTTTGTGAAAGTGTCAAAGTAAAAATTGCTGATTAAATTATTGGATGGTAGTGAAAAGTTTTGTACACATAGAAAATGAAAATAGCCAAAAATATGGAGTTTAGCTCTCAATAAGATATTTGGTTGATAGAGCTTCTATTAGCAGATTCTGAATTTTCAGAGTTAATGCAGATTCAGTCTAACAAGTATCCATTGAAAGCAAGTATCAAATATCCACATAAAGCAACTCGTTAAAATACAAATATTAATTTTAAAAATTATCCCAAAAGTACATGGTCATCGTCAAAATACATATTTTTAAAATTGATATTCAGTATTATAATAATGAACTCAAAAAATGCTCTAATCAACGGGTGATTTTTAAGGATTCTAGCCTGTCTAGTTTATGGCCTTTATTACGAGTATGGAGAATTTTAATAATAATAAAATTTATATAGCGCCATTTTTATGAAAAAGCACCTCAAACTTACCATACATGCCTAAAATCTAGAAAAACTACAAGCTAGACAAACAATTAAAAACAACTTATTGTTAAAATTGCATACACCTGCTTATTGATCGCCGATACGAAAATATATATTTTGACCAATGAACGCGATGCTGCCTAAAAATGAATGAATACAGGACCATACTTACCTGGGAGGTCGTTTGAAATTAACACTGTTTATTGTCTATTTAAAGAAATTTAGATAGAGTTCGCACGCAGAGGACATAATTTTGAACACATGTTATTTAATCCTGAAAAATATTTTAATATTAATATGTAATATATTTTTTAATGAGTGTATTTTGGAAAGTAAAAGCAACATTTAATGGTAGGCGGTGCAGTAGTACAAGGATTTGATCTTCCAAGAGACAAATTGATGTGTAAGTATTCGAGTAAGAAAAGTGTGATTAAGACATATCATAGGCAATACAAGTATGATACTCTCAGATAGGTATATTTAAATTATGCTAATAGGTGTGACGCCACTTTCGATAATTAACCGTTACCATTCACCCAATTTGTAAAATGATCTTTTATGCGGATTTTGAATGATCTACTCGTTTTATTATAATATATTATAATGGAATTCAACCATGAATTTACAATCACAAAAATAGAAATATTAAGGGCAATGTAATTCTGAAAATGATATTTAACATGTGATGCAGAATATGATCACTAAAAATATGATGAGATTTCCCCCAGATCCCTAGTTCCCCCCTCCCTTCGACCCAAGAAATCCCACAGGCCTCATGTCTCTTGCAATCTCATTTAATGTAACGTAATAACGGCGATTGCCTCGTTAGGCGAAATGTTACAAATGTCCGGGAACCTTAAATTGAATAAACTTATTTTTAGAAAACGATGTTTCTGGAAATCCTTTTTTTAATAACTCAGCACAATCTTGATTGTTGAGTTCACCGCTTTGTTCAACAGTTTTAAATCACCGTCTGTTGATTTTATTGCTACTTTATAATATAAAAACGGACCGAGTGCGTTAAATATACTTTCGAGCTTGGAATACCTTCTGCAGTCTCACCATCGAGACCCGTCATGTCTATTATCATAAATAAATAAAACGAGTGTGCTTTAGACCACACGACTGAAGTAAAACTTCACTAACTTATAAAAGAACATAAGACTGATATTGACATTTGTAACTATATTTTCATATTAATAAATGAAACAAAAAATTTCATCTTAACAATTTATTACAAATAAGGAGAAAACATAATTCTTTTCTTTTAAGTTTAGACTCTATAATTTATAACCAATATAGTAAATAACTCAGGGTGTGGTCCAAGGTTCTTTGTAAGAATCGCTTGAGAAAGTGAAATTAGAAAACGTATCTACAGATGTAAAACTATAAAATGTGACATGATTATCGGAACATGGGCACTAACCTGATATAGTATAAATTTTTCGGGCGCCAGGTCAGTCTGATGAACATGACCGATATTTTACAATCATTGTGATCTAAAAACCAGTGTAAGGTAAAACTAGCGTCACACGTAGTCAGCCGGAGATTCAAGAAGTCCTCAGGAAACCCTCTTGTTTCTTCTAGAAAAATCCGATGAGTGACGTCTTTCAAATCCAATCTCCAGGTGTCGCCCTCTCTGGTATTAAACTAGCGAGTAGCTAGAAATCCGATGCGGCCGCCGGCGTATCACAGCATTAGCCAAGTCAACATCTGATATGCGGTGTTGGCTCGAGTCAACATTCACCTTTCTTCTGGGTAACAAGTAAAACTGTTACGCATTGACATTGATATTCCAGACAATACTCTCATGCGTTTTTTTTCGCTGGGCAAAAGTTGCACATGCTCCGTTGCCTTTTTTAATGACATTGATCACCGTTCGCATCGATCACCAATCGCATCGATTACCGTTCGCATTTCATTTTTCGTAACAATCACCAGTTTTCGTAACGCATTCACCTGTTTACCCCCAAGTGTCGAGCGTGCGTAAAGAAGTTTTACTTCAAAAATAAATACTAGTCCCAGCGAGAGATCGCACGTGACGTATTTGTTCTAGTATCTGCCGTCTTTTTCGTTTTCAAAAAAGACGCATGGACGAACGTGGATGACGTGTACGAGCTCTCGCTGGTACAAGTTTATCAGAATTTCCATTGAAAATTTCTAGTATAATATAATCGAATATCGGTAATAAATTGTTGTATGTATTTTCTATTATTCTTAAATTATGATTTTACTCGTGATCATTTCGTGGTATCCCCAATAATTATTTCCAATACTATTTGTTTTTTTTTTTTTATATCCATTGAACCCCTTTTTGAGAAGGTAGATTTAAGATATTTTCAAAATTGAAACAAATGTACATAAATATGTATTAAGAAATTATCTAAATATAAAAATTATCTTGTTCATACGAAGCAGATACTTTGTGATGTGACATTATAGCTACGGTAGCTGCGAAACCCGGTCGGCATAAAGTATAAAAGATAAAAGTGATGCTTACTTAGTTATTGTGTTATTTTAAATAAAAATTATGTTTTCAATACTAGGCCAGTGGTAAATAACTTACCCAAAATGCATTCATTACCATCATTTTTAATTCTACATATATTTGAAACGTCTAATATTGTTTGATTCTGTGAAAACAAAATTGGTTCATCTTGGCAGGTCAAGTTATATCCCATGACCTTTGGCTAAGACTAAGAACTAAGAACTGACGTAAATAGTTCTAGTATAATATGAAGTATCAGATTTGACAAAGGTAATATCTGAAGAATCTTTTGTCAATGTATTACCGAAAGGTTAAAGTAATTTAGAGGGAAAAAACCTTTACCGCTTATTTTGGGAAAATACCGAAAATCTTTGGGAATCCGAGAAATTCATTTTATTTATTTATTTATTTATACTGGGTTTTACAGATGTTTACACTTACATGAGAACAATCCAGTTACAAAACTCAGTTATTACACAATTATAAAAATCTACAATTACATACAATTAAATACAAATAAATACAATTAGAAAAACAAAAACATCACAAATAAAAATACAGAATTATATACAAGGTCACTCAAGTAACACATTGCAATGAGTGGTAAAAGACATATGAAATACGCGAGCATGCATAGAAAGACAATTCACACAACATAATTAGTTAGTACTTTTTAACAGCGCTAGAACTTTTTTTTTTAAATCCGTACAAATTGTCAACGAAAATATCCACATCAGCGCACTCTATCTTGTTATACAGTCGACACATCTGGGTCAGAGGGCTAAAGAAGCGATATTATTTTTAAATGTATTCATATGAAAAATGTTATGGCGTCTTAAACAATGGGAATTGGGGAAATTAATTTCAATACTGTTAAGACATAATGTAGTATCAAGATGGCCGTGAATAATTGTATGTAAACATATTAGATCAGTCAATTGCCTTCTAGTTTTAAGTGTATCAATCTTGAAGTAATCACGACGTACATCGTATGATCTTAGATGGTCGTGTAGTCCACATTTGAAGGATAACATTTTTAGTAATTTTTTTTGAACTGATTCTACAATGTTTTCATATTTGCAATAATGTGGATTCCAAATAGTGCTTCCATATTCAAGTTTACTTCTAATTAAGGCATTGTAAAGTGTTAGAATTGATTGAGGATCTTTGAAAGGTTAACATATTCTGTGAATAAATCCCATCATTTTTAATGATTTGCACTTAATGTTGTTAATATGTACATCAAATATGAATTTAGAATCAAGAGTGATTCCTAAATATTTGATTTGTTGCCACAAATAAAACAGAAGTTCAAGACGAGTTTATTATTAGATACGTTTTACGAATACCTCCACAACTTAACTTTCGCATAATAATTCTAAGAATTATATAAATACTTACAATAATTATTTTTTATGAATAAGATTTCGCTTCAATTTCAGTCGCGTATAACGCTCCTCGAGAGATGATAAACACACCCACGCCGTTCTAAACCTGGCTACCACTGAATACATTATCTACAGAAGTGTGATATCTATAATGATTAGTAGAAAACTGACCTTGCCAATTCACATAAAACTATTCAACTCTTGCACCCCAGGAACGCCAATAGATTCATACATATTTAGTATACCGAGCCGTTTGGCACTATCAAATATATAATGAAATGGACCAAAGGGCAACGTAAAATATATTAAATTTATTTATTCATATAATTAATGCATTCGTGCCCTCCAATTTAAGAATCAACCATGTTTGGAATCACTATTCTCTTTAGTATTGTTATTTGCGTAACTACTAACTGATAGAGCTGCGTTGTTGATATGATGTAATCTCCACGTCAAGCATTTGTTTGCGCATTTATAGAGGGGCATATCGAATGTACTGTCAGTCACTGGCCCCCTCATACATTGCTTTGACCCTTTCTCGCAAACGAGTATAAAATCCCAAAGATTTTATTTTAATATGATGAAAAGAGCACAGCGTTAAACTTTTCAAACATTCAAATTCGCGCAACGATGCAGTCGCTGTCCCTTTTTCGCCAAAAACAATAAATAGACGCAACCAGGATATAAGGCTGATTCTATTGAAATATTTTGAAAAGGCAACTCTTTCGGAGGTTTAATCATTTTATTTATTTTTATTTTATTTTATTTGGAAAACCAACAGTAATGTTTGATGAAATACAAATGTATAAAAATTTAACCAATCACAGGTTTTCACTGATGTATATTAAATTATTAAATGCGTAGGTATAAAGAAAAATAGTTAAATTAGGTTATGTGGATGGGATGGTGGAAGGGAGGGGAAAGGGATGGATCTATTCTGTGTAAATAGTGGTATGTATGTGTAAATGTTATTTATTCATTTTAGATTTGAAAATGTTAGGTGCTGTGTTAAATAAGTCTAATTCACTGTACGTCATGTTAAAGATGAGTGAAGCGCGGTGAATCAATGCATTTTGTTTAGAGTTAGTGTTGCTTTGAGGAATGTATAATGCGTGGTTTTGTCTTGTTTGTCTGATGGGCACTCTAAGTTGGATTCTTTCTAGTAATTCCAAGCGTATATTTATTTTTATTTTTCTTTTTATTTTGCAGAAACAAACAGTACATAATTACATATTAGAAAGTAGTTACAAGTTATAGAGTTAATACAATAATTGGTACCAATGACATGTCGCTGTTATATAGTATATGTTTTTATGTGACAAATGATGCATTTTACCTATATTTAATTAATAAATTATTGAGGGAGAGGGGTAAGGGTGTGTGTGTGTGTGTGTGTTTGTGTGTGGATGTGTGTGTTATGTGTGCAAGTTCAGTGTGCTAGAAATGTTTTTCTTAAATAAAGGAAGGGAATCAAAAAATATATCGATATTTGTACTTGTTTGAATTGAGTTGAATCTTTAAAGGATGCGGGATATGGGGGAGTTGGCTGCAGCGTTCGTATTATTACTGGTTGTGTAAAAAAGGTTGGTGTGGCGAGTTCTTTTAGATGGGATGTTAAAATTTATTTGGGATAGGAGTTCTGGGCAGTCTATTTCGTTATGTATTATTTTATGGAGAAATGTCATATCGGCTACCGTTCGCCTGGATTTCAGGGATTGGAGAGTGCAGATATAATTATTGTTGTATTTATAACCGAGATACTTAATAAATTTATTTTGTATGCGCTCTATATTATTGAGGTTTTGGGTGTATTTGGGATTCCAGACAGGCGATGCAAATTCCAGTGTACTTCTGACTAGTGAGGAGTAAAGCATTACTAGCGCATTTGGATTTTTAAATAATTTACTCAGACGTAGTATGAAACCCAACATTTTGTAGGATCTATCAGTGATTGAATCAATGTGCGTATTAAATATAAGTTTACTGTCTAAATATACTCCTAGGTCCTTACATTCATTTTTTGAGATCACGGGTTCATCGCAGAGTGAATAGCGGAAGTTAATTATATGCTTGTTTCTAGTAAAGGACATAGTGTGGGATTTAGAAACATTGAGATCCAAGTAGTTAGCTGTGCAGTAGTTGCAGAGCCTATCTAAGTCACTTTGTAGCTCTTTACAGTCCGATAGAGATCGAACCGTTTTATAAATTTTCGTATCATCTGCATACATTAAAAATTTAGAGTGTTGGAAGCATGAGCCTATGTCATTTATGTATATATTAAAGAGGAGCGGACCAAGATGGGAACCCTGAGGGACACCCGAGGTTGCTTTGATAATTTTGGATAAAACTCCATTTATTGAGATAACTTGACTACGATTGCTGATGTATGATTTAATCCATCTAAACAAGTCACCGTGTATTCCAAGACGAGTGAGTTTATTTAACAGAATTGAGTGGATAACGCGGTCGAAGGCCTTTGAAAAGTCGGTATACAAAGCATCGACCTGCACCCTTTCGTCCATATTGCTGTGCAAATAGTTGACGAAAAGGGCCAGGTTAGATGTTGTAGACCGATTTTTCATGAACCCGTGTTGGTTCTGTGTAATTATTGTTGTGATAGTCGGGTAAAGTTGGTCGTAAACGATTTTTTCGAGAATTTTACTTAAGATGGGAAGTTGAGAGATAGATCTATAGTTTGTAACGTCATGTTTGTCGCCCTTTTTAAAAATCGGAGTTATTACGGCAGACTTCCACTTATGAGGAAAAGTTCCTTCACTTAATGATTTTTTGAAAATTGCACTGACCGGAGGAGTGATATATTTACTACAGTTACGTATGAAGATACCAGGCAACATCGGGTCCTTTGTTAATGTTAATGGATGAAAGATACTTGTAGGTGATGTCGTCATTGATTGTAATTAAGGTTATAGATATATTATTCAGTGGATCAGGTTCGTAAACATCGGATGCAAAATTTTGGGTATGATCAGTGAAGACGGTAGAGAAATAGTCAGCAAACAGATCTGTAATCTCCTTACTATTGTGTGCGATTCTCGAGCCGTATGTTAGGTGTTCAGGTATGGAAGGAGATTTTCTTTGCGTTTTGAAAAAGCTCCATATTTTTTAAACATTATTTTGTACGGCATATTCTAAATGTGAAATATATTTGTGGTATGTGAGAGTAGCGATTTTCTTTTGTCGTTTTCGGAGCAGTGAAAAGGTTTGGTAATCTAGTGAATTCTTGTGGCGTTTCCAGGCTCGAAAGAATTTGAGCTTTTCTTTTGTAATGTTGATAAGAGCCGAAGAATACCACGTTGGGAATTTGTTTGGTTTCATAATTTTTTTTGGAACAAAGTTATCTATTAAGGCGTCAATGATTAAATAAAAGCTGTTAACCGCCGTGTTGATGTCCTGTGCGTTTAAGACAGAAGACCAGTCAGTTTTTGATAGAGCGTCGTTGACTAGGTCATAGTTGATTTTATTGAATAATTTGATCGTCTGGGGTGAGGAAGTTGTTGTGGGGGAGTGAATATTGAGTTCGACTATTAAGGATGTGTGATGTGTATCCTCATGAACCAGAGGGGAGTCGGCAGGAGAGACGCAGACTGTGGTGTTACAGAGCACTAGGTCAAGTGTTCTACCGTGCCTATTTGGAATGTGGTTGTATTGTTTTAAGTCCGAGTAAGATAGGCAGTTTAGGAGGGTGGTGGAGCAAAGGTCAATATCGCGGGGATGATGTGTGGTATTCCAATTGATATTAGGCATGTTGTAATCTCCGATTAGTAGGAAGATATCGTTTGGATAGTTTGTGGTTAGATCAGATATTCTAGACGTATGACTGTTGAAAAAATATTATTAAAATATATTACCAATACGTTCATTCCTAAGTGTTTGTTAGTCGCTTTTTTCAACTCTATTCAATAAAAGTAGTTACCTATTGTCAGCAACAACGTTTATTGCTTACTGACCCACTCAAGACTACCGCTTATTAAACACTGACAACTCTCAAGACTACCGCTCATTAAGGAATTGGTTACAATTACGAGAACCCAAGTATCTCTAAAATTCTTTGCAGTACGTAGAACAACCCCCGGCATTCACAATGGAGTGAACAACGCTACTAGCTATCTCTAAATGAGCACGAAATATCCAATGTCTTGACTATAACCGTGCGACCAATAATTTAGACGCACAGACACGCCCACAATACACTTCTTTTCTGCACTAACCACTTAATAATAATAATATATTATATCACCTGAGTTTGAAGTAGTATTTCTGCAACTTCGTGCATTCTGGGGCGTTACACGTAATCCGAATTTGCCCTCAAAGTTTGCAAGAAATGGAAGGCTTCAGAGCGCAGAGTGCAGAGTGCAGAGTGCGCCCCAAGGAGCGGAATCCTTAATTTTCCATACTCCTTTTGTCTAATATGGAGCGCGCACAACCTTCTCCTGCTTGTGCGGTAATTATGTTTCCCATTCGCAGAAGAATCTCGGATATTTCGTTGGAATATTTGAGATGCTTTAATGAATCTCTCTTTATGAAGAGGTATTTTGTTAATTATAGTAGATTTTTATGTTGTTTTTTTTTTATATTTGTCTTTTTCGCATTCCTAATAAAGTTTTAATGGATTTTTTTTATTAATGACCTTTTGGGCTTTTACATGGATTTTTACATTTAGTTACAGTACGTAAGTATAACAAAATAAATATGTAGAACACAATCATAATACATATAGAATGATGACATGATATTAATGCGACGATAAAAATTGATTTTCTATAATATGAACTGAAATCTTAATATATAAAGCAAAGTCGGGTTAGTTACACTATTTAAAACTCTAGAACGGCTGAACCGATTTTTATAATCTTTGATTCGTTGGATTTGTCTACGTCCCGAATAGCAGAATAGCTATTAAAACATCGTAAAATTAACGAAAAAAAAGTTTTGAAGAAAATTGTTTTCCTCATACATTTTGTATGGAACGAATTTTCATCCTATAAAAGAGCTGCAGCAATATTGTGATAAGTATAATAATAAATAGTGAGTGAATTCCAAAAATTCTAAAACGCCAAATATCAAAGCGCTGATTGTTTTTATTTTGTTCTTAAACATATAATGCTGCCCCTCTTTCTTACACACTATTTTTCCATAGTCGAAAATGAAACAAACGGTGAACGTATGTCTGCACCCCTCCAAAGGAAAAAAACAATAATAATTATAAATCTTTTTCACACGCATACCTAATGGAACGTAATTCCAGTAAGTGGAAAAGTAATAAAATCACAAAAAATATAGATCTGTACACAACGCCATCTCTTATACTGACAAAAACAATACACGGACTCATTGTATAATTTTTAACTTAATAAAAAAAACTGAATTAAATTCAGTTAATAAGTTAACACAACAGTTATTGATTCTGAGGCGGTAAGAAGTTCGTCGGGTCAGTTAATGGTAAATAAAAAAAAGTGAAATAATAATAATAATAATATATCGTGTTGACAAATTTTCGTCAAACAAATGGTTGAGTATTGGAGAGTTGAGCGCAGAAATAGAAGGCTTTATGCTAATAATAATATATCGTGTTGACAAATTTTCGTCAAACAAATGGTTGAGTATTGGAGAGTTGAGCGCAGAAATAGAAGGCTTTATGCTTGCCATTCAAGATAGAGTCATTAATACTAAAAATTATAGGAGGCATATCATCAAAGATGCAAATCAAATTGATGATTTATGTAGAAAATGTTTGGCTTTTCCGGAAACTGTAGAACATATTATATCGGGATGTTCTGTATTAGCGCCGTCCGAGTATATATTTAGGCACAATCAAGTTTTAAAAATAATTCACCAAAGTTTGGTAATTAAACATAACTTGATTGACTGCCGTAATGTGCAATATTATGAATATGAACCAAATTCATTTTTAGAAAATGATTTTTTTTAAATTTATTACGTTAAAACTATTCTAACAGACAGAAAAATTAGTCATAATAGACCCGATATAGTTTTACATGATAAAATTAAGAATATATCATTGATGTCGCTATTCCAAATTCTTGTAATATTCAGAAAACTGTTTCTGAAAAAATAAGAAAATATACAGATTTAGGAAATGAGATTAAAAGAATTTGGCATTTTCAGACTATAAAAATATTACCATTTGTTATTTCGGCTACTGGCATTATACCTAGCTCTCTCATTCAAAATTTAGGCGTATTAGATTTGTCAAAAAATTTGTACATAAAAATGCAAAGCCGGTCATTTTAAATACATGTAGGATTACGAAAGATTTTTTAAATATTTAGATTGAGGGATCACTAGGATTTATCGGACCAGTTAGGATTTCATCAGAGCCGATCCCTCTGATATGAAAATATCTGGAGTCGGTGAAATATTTTCCCATTATGTTTCTGGTGGATTGACGTATTGTTCTTGTATTGTTTTGTATTTATTATACTTATATAGTGCACTTACATTGCGTGAATTTACTAGATATTCATTTGTGGAAAAGTGTGTGGAAGGGTTTAGTCTTAAGGGGAAAGATTCAACCCGGACATAAAATCTGGAGCACCGTAAATTTGAAAAAAATTGTAACATTTGTAACTAAAAAATACATGCTCAATGTTAATAGTATACATTGTTTTATAAATTACCTAAGCGCAAAATGTTGACAACAGAAAAAAATACATATAATATTTAAAGAACAGAAATTAATATTTTTCAGTTGAGGTTTCTCATAAATAGCCCCTGTTGAGGCAGTAATTTTGTAAGTTAATTTATAATGCTTCCGAACATACATACACATGTATAGAGTATTTTCACTGGTAAATATTCGGAACAAACGTCAACGGTTAAATACGCACTTTGTTTTAAAAACCTTTAGATTCTTCTTAATTACCATAAAAGACAACTATTTGCATTGGGGGAGGTTGAAAATGTTACATTTTTAATTTTAGTTACGTAAATTGAAAATTTGCTTTCGTATTTAGACACAACGCTTCACCATATGCAATTTGTAATGATAATTGTCATTTTATTATGTTGGTATTACTGATACTATATGGAAGGCTACATCATACCGTAACTGACTTCATGGCAATATATTCAAAGGCGCGTAACCGAAAAAACCTATACGCTAGGTTTGTGTAACATGGTTTGTGATTCAAAAGAAAGTGCCCCTTTATAACGCCTACTCACGTCAAGGCAAGAAAAACATCCCAGTTTTCAAGTAGTTTAGCGGCTACGCTAGGTTTGTGTAACATGGAATGTAAAATATCAGTAATACCAACATATTAAAATAACAATAATATTGCAAACGGAGTGATTTGACAGTGTTAAAGCAAATTTTCAATTTACGTAACTAAAATTAAAAATGTAACATTTTCAACCTCCCCCAATGCAAATAGTTGTCTTTTATGGTAATTAAGAAGAATCTAAAAGTTTTATAAAAAAAAGTGCGTATTAACCGTTGACGTTTGTTCCGAAGAATTACCTTTTCACTCAATGGGTTTGTTGCGCTAATGAGTGCACCGTAAAGGCCCTTTCATTACTTTTGATCCAAATTTTTACCTTGAAATTTTTTTGTGAATCACAATGTTTTGTTACTTTTTATTATTGGTTCGAGTACAGCGATTGTGTAATACTTTTCGTAGTATATATTTATATTTGTGAATAGATGAGTGAAAATTGTTTTATTTTATATGCAGTGCCATTTCCCCATGCTATGATACCGTACTCTATGATTGACAGATATAACATATCATAAATTTGTATGCGCGCAAGTGTTTCAACTGCTCCCAACCGTCATGGGCCAGTGAGACTATGGCATCTCCAATTGACGTATGTGATAGAAATGGAGGTAGTGGAGAGGGGAAGGAAATGGGGAAGAGAAAGGTGAAGCAACACCTGAGAATTCAGATCTGGCCACCAAACAAGGCTCAAATCATTTCGATTATGAACGGTAGTCACCAGGGCGATACTGAAAGTAGTATATACCACTGTGAAATCTACCGCAAATGTACTGGGCATGTATTATTTAATTAATGAATTGTGAAATAACACAAATTAATCATTTCAAATTATCATAGCTCAGGATCGTAACGTAAGTTAAACGTCACCCATTGTTATGTTACTTTAAAAGCTCGATACTAACGACAGGTTGCTGTGCAGAATTTGAACAATTCATCAAATTTCAAAGATTATTCAAGTTCTATGAAAGACCTATTCAAGTTCTATTAATATTCAAGTTCTGTAAAACAAACGGCTCATGATGAAATAATAATAAACTTAAATAGAACTTTCACAGAACTAGAATTTGATCTTTTAAATTTGATAAATTGTTAAAATTCTCTGAAACAACCCGTCCTAAAAGTCGAGCTTTTATAAACACTACACCAAGACGCACTTTATTCTCAACCATTATTATATTTACTATCTTGATAAATCTTCAAGTATTGTGATAAATTCTTGCAATTATCAAGATAAATGACAGATATTGTTGTAAGCATTTCTGTGTGCCCGATAATTCTAATAAAATTGCTCCAACTATATCAAATTTGAGACCTCAGCACGAGAAGCTACGCAGTGAGGCAAACATAATCAAATAATGTGAAAAAAGTGTCAAATAAAAATCCAAAAAATTACAAATTCCTTCATGAAAAGGTCACAAATTTCATACGCCTGTTCGGAGCCAAGGAGTCGATAGATCTTGGTGACAAAACTAGAGAAAATATGTTTGCCTCACTGCGTGTATTTTTTTAATGTGAATACTTCACAAAAGTCTCAGCTGCTCCCGTCTGTAGTCTGTAAGACTATTGAATCCCCAATTGGGGTATGTTGTGAGGCTGAAGTTAGTGGGCGGGAAGGAGATGGGGGAGAGAAAGGTGGGTAAGAATCCGGATATTCAGATCTGGTCACCAACACGGCATAAGCCATTTCAAGCATCGTTTCAATTCTGAATGGTGGTCCTACGCCAGGGCGATACTGAGAGTATCTTCTACTCTGGAACGTGCCATAAATATATTATAGGTTATTTTTAATGAATTAATTGTGAAATAACACAAATTAATCAAATAAAATTTATTTGCCTACGCCGGGATTCGAACCCGCGATCTTCGGATAAAATTGGATTGGATTGTGTTGAGATGGATTCAATTCAAAAGTTTACAAATTTCATCGGTACCTATGGGCCTTGGAGTTGCCAGATCTTTATAACAAAACTAGAGAAAATGTGTAAAAAATAAAAAAAATACTGTTATTTTTTTCAATTGATATTCTTTTTTTATATTATTTGATATGTTTGCCTCACTACGTGCCTTACCTAAGTTCCAAGTTTCCTTAAATTACGTTGCGTTACATTAACAAAATTAAATAATCCGAATCTAAATTCACTAATCTGACAGTATTAATACCATGGCGACTGTACGGTTTAAATTTAAGAATTCGACTTCGAGTGCAACTCTGACGCCGCGCCACATGGAAACCATCTGTGAACGTGAAGTTACTAGTACTATCGGAATAAAACCGAATTAAAGTAAGTAGCTTATAATGCCAAAAGATGGAGCCACTTACTTTAACAGCTAGCATAACAACTAAAGCGAGGAACGTCGGCTGGCAGGAAGTGGCGGACTAAGCCCGTCAGAGGCCCGGCGCGGCAAAGCTGAATGAGGCCCCCCCTTGTATAAAAAGTTGATATAATTTTACATGATTTTTATTCAGTTCACACGGGCCTCTGGTCCTGGGTCACCTCACTGTAAAAAAATTGTAATTTTTTTGTATTTAATTTTCTAAAAAATGCATTTGTTAATAATTCTACCACATGTTTTAAGGAAATTCTAAAAAGTTTTAAACGGTGTGTATGTTGAATTAACCTCCAGAAAAACGTTTAACGCATTTTTCCTGGAAATAACACAACATATTAAAAAAACTATACATCCGATTTGCATGCACCAAGTCTTAAGGCGCCGCATCCGCGCTCAAAAACAAGAAGGTGGAGAGATATGTAATTACTAATGTAAGAGGAGCGCGCAAATATTTAAGCGGTAAAATCGATGCGAAAATTTTTAATAAAACACGACTCGATTAAAATAAAGCAAAAATCTCGTGGAAGGAGTCTTAAGTATCATTTAAAGAAACATTTTTTTCACAACCTTAACTTGTAAAATAACTGAAACAAACATGTTTATAATAATTTTCGGAGCAAACTTTGCGATTTTTTTCTATCGAGGGAATTTCATATAATTTGCGTTTCGGCGTGGAATGCATCTATCATCTAATTATCTTAAAAAATAACATAAATTTTTTTAAGGCCAAAAACTTCCAATGTTTAAAAATAGTAATAATATCTTTATTTGGAAAATAAACAGCTTTACAAAGATACATAAAAAAGAAAGAGTGCTAAAATGAAACGGTAAGCCTAAAAACATGTTTTCGCTGATATATTTTTTTTTAGTAGCTAGACAAGAAAAACATAAAGAAAAACTAAGAAAAAAAATAGTTAAGAGAAGTTAAATTTAAACATAAAGAAAAACTAAGAAAAATAGTTAGAAGCTAAATACTTAAATATGCATGATAAGAATATAGAAAAACACAATAAAGAGTAAGCTTGTGATCTTGTAGGAGTATAAGGATTATAACTAAAAATGAGTTAAGGGAGATATGTAAGAAATTCAGGTAGCAGTGGCTTAAACTGTTAGAAAATCCAGTCACTATGGGACCACATAGGGATTTTTTTATAAAGGGCCTCCTATGAAAATTTTACAGGCCCCAGGGGACATTTATTTAAAAAAAATTGTAAATTACCGGTTCAGGCTGTACTTATTTATTCCTATTTTGTCTGTATGGGATGATGTTTGCATGGGACCTCCCAACTCCAAAACACCTCTTAGATAGATACTTAGCATATTTTAATGGCACCAGCTCACAAAAAAATGCCACTTTTTTATTTCATTTTCCAAAATATGCATTATTAATGCTACTTTCATCAAATATTGTAAGGAAATTCGTAAAATTGACGGAGATACAGCATCTCATATGAAACCGTTTTAAACAGTTTGTGTGTTGAATTATCTTTCAGCAAAACTTTGAACGCGTTTTCCTCAAAGCTACGTTTTTCATACTGGTTGACAACACATTAGAAAACTATTCACCTGATTTGCATGCACCATGCACCAAGTCTTTACTGTTCGAAAATCCAGTCACTGTAGCTGGGGCCGTATTATCCATAAGACATATAGGCAACTGCCTAGGGGGCCCTGCAATGGGTAGGGGCCCCTAGGGTAAAGGGGCCCCAAGACGTGCATTGCCTAGGGGGCCCTGCAATGTTTAAGCCGGCCCAGGCAGGGCCTTATTGTTTATAAGGCAGTGTAGGCCACTACCTAGGGGCCCCGCATCGGGTAGGGGCCCCGTGACGTGCATTTCCTAGGGCCCCCCGCATTATTAAGCCGGCCTTGTCAGGGCCCTATTATCCATAAGGCAGTGTAGGCCTCTGCCTAGAAAACCCGCATTGGGTAGGAGCTCCTAGGGTAAAGGGGCCCCGAGCCGTGCATTGCCTAGGGGCCCCGCAATGTTTAAGCCGGCCCAGGCAGGGCCATATTGTTCATAAGGCAGTGTAGGCCACTACCTAGGGGCCCCGCATCGGGTAGGGCCTAAAGAAGTGCATTGCCTAAGGGCCCCGACATGTTTAATCCGGCCCTGACTATAACCCTGGGATTGTTTTATAAATGGTCCCCTTCCATTTTTTATGAACGATTAAAATTTACAATAAAATATCAAAAATAAAATTCATTATATTCTGTATTATCCATAAGACTGCCGAGGGGTCCTGCTTTGGGTAGGGGCCCTTAGGGTAAAGAGGCCTTTAGATGTGCTTGCCTAGGGGCCCCGACATGTTTAAGCCGGCCCTGGCAGGACCCTATTGTCCATAAGGCAATGTAGGCAACTACCTAGGGGCCCCGTATCGGGTAGGGGCCCCGAGACGTGCATTGCTAGCGACCCCGACGTGTTTAATCCGGCCCTGACTATGACCCTACGTAGGGTTTTTTTTATAAATAGCCCCTTTCTATTTTTTTTTTAGGAACGATGGAAATTTACCATAAAAAATCGAAAATAGAATTCATTAAAAAAAGGATTTCAAAGTTTTGCTGAAGGATAATTCGACATACAAACTGTTTCAAACGGTTTCACATAAAATGTTGTACCTCCGACAATTTTTCGAATTTATTTTTTAAAAAATTGGTGAGAGCATTTTTAACAAGTGCAATCACAAAATGAAATAAAAAAACTTAATTTTTTTACAATGGTGCCTTAAAGCCTTGTTTAGAATTTTATCAAGGGAACATGGAGGCGTTTGGGGGCCCCCCAGGATCGGGGGCCCGGGGCGGGCCGCCCCCCCCCCCGCCCCCCCCCCCTTAGTCCGCCACTGCTGGCAGGCGTAAGTACTCCTGCTAGTAACCAAAGAAAGCTTCCTTTTCCTACATTTAAAATTCCTCTTTGAAAAATGTACCAACCATGATGGTTAGAATATTTTTTTCAAAATTGATCATATATCAATATTATAAAAATAAGACTACTTTACAAATGAGCTACACGAAGACTTTTTATCACAAAAGCACTTTTTTTAGTGTGTATTGCTTATTTAAAAAAAAAAACTTTAATATTCTTTTAAATTATGATGCAACAGATGAGTAAAACTTATATTTTTAAATCAAGTATTAAATAAATAAATTTTCACGGAACACACCAAAACCCACAACGTGTAGTTCCACTATCCGCGAAAAAGTAATTGTAATTTATTCGTGTACGTCACATTTTTCCTTTCGGAGATACGAAAACGGTTTTAAAATTTTCGCTTTTTACGCCCTATCAATTGTCTTCATATTACAGTAATTTATATTTATGCCCGTAATAAATGACGGGGGCTGTTGCGAATCATGTCGGTGAAAGCTTTTTTTAATAAATGCTCTGGAGTTCTTCTCCTCCTACCCCTGAGACGATTCACCCGCCTTTACCCCACCCCAGACCCCATCCCCTAACTCTCGCAGCATCCAAACCACCCTCGATGTCTCACTTCTCCCTGAATTCCCTTCCCACAGGGTGTTTAGTCGTGCCACGGTGGAATAAACAGTAGACATTTATCTAAGTTCTACACTTTGCTTATTTTTTATTTTTTGACTTTGCATCCCAGAAACAATTTTCTTCACAATTTACAAATTGAATATAAGTTAATTAAATAGTTAACTTAGTTTGTAAAAATTGTAACGTTAGTTGGTCGGAGGGCAGTTCTGTAGCATTCATCGCCTTATAAATAGCTGAGGTCAAATAGGAGAGGAAACCAGAATAAGAAGTTAAGATTATTTAATAAATTAATTATTATTTAATTTTTTATAAACTAATGTTTAAGACAAGATTTTTATGCATAGCACAAAAGGTAACAATTATTATTAGCAATAAATGTAATAAGCAGTAATTGTTGAATGAAACACTAGCATACATTGAATTATTTGGTGGGTAGGAGATAAGCCGCTGTAGTTTAGTGGATAAAACGGTAGTTGACCGGATATCAGAAGGACACGGGTTCAAGTCCCGTTGGCGGCCTGTATCTTTTCTCGGATGATTTTTTCAATTGAGATGAGTGTTTCAGGCTAATGATTATTGCTTATAATAATAATAAAATGATGACATAGCACTGGTTCAGGGCAGTTTTGTGTTATTTCACTTCGGTTACATTTATTAGATAATCCTGCCGTAGATCACCCCAAGTGGTTTGCTACATTTGATGGTAAGGTTTGTCTAGGTTTTGGCTTTTGGTTGGATAAACTCAAAAACTACTGAACGGATTTTCATGCGGTTTTCACCAATAGATAGAGTGATGTATGAGAAGGGTTAAAGTATATAATTTGTCAAAGTTTTGTGTAAGTTAGTTGAAATATTTAATACATAAAGGAGAATGCCTGTATATGGTTGACGAGAGGCCTTGATTTGATTTGTAAGCAAATCGACAGTTTTATGCCAAGGTTGATGAAATTTTGCACATGTGACCTTCAGAACAAGAGGTACTGTCTGCATTTGATTTCTACAACTCTGTGTGAAGCCCGAGCATCGCCGGGACTTCAGCTGTTAAAATATATAAAACAGGAATCAGTTTTTGTTTAGCGAAGTTTACGCGTATTTACACAACTGCATTGCACAATGCATAATGCACCATGGTGAAATTATCATCATGGCATAAGTCTTCAGAGAGTTTAAAATTATGAATGTAAAATAAACATCATTATTGAATGGGCAATTCACAAGCGGTGTACGGGCGGCCTCTACGGATTAGTGGTTTAGAACAGTCACAGTAAAACAATTTACATTATTTATCTAATTATTAATTTTCAAACACTAATCGGTGATGATTTACTGATAAGTAATATTTATTTATTTATTTAATATCAATGGCATAGATACACCATAATTACATGTTACAAAATCATAGTTACATAAGAAATAATAAAGAGGGAGTAGGCTTAAATGTTAATTGTGGCATTTGGTTGAGAAATGACACAAATAGATACATTTAAATACAATATTATAGTCAGGCCCGGACTGGGACCATTTGGGGCCCTCCGCTGAAACCTGTAAAGGGGCTCCCTAACGTGGGGTGGGGGGGTCTTCAGAAAACGGGGGGTCCGGGGGCCTCCCCCGGATAATTTTTGAATATTAGGTACTTGAAAACAATGAAAACACGTTTCCATGCTATATTGGCACCTATAAAGAAGAAGAAATACAAACGTTTCTTTCTCTGTACACTTTAGACATGGGCAGATTCATTCCTAGAACTGAATCGATTCAGTCTGATTCCCCCGGCCTTTTGAATTGATTCCTTTTATTCATTCCTTTAATTCAAAAAAAAAAAAAAAAATAAATAAATAAAATAAAAAAAAAAAAAAAAATAAAAATAAAATAAAAATAAAAAATCACTAAGAGGAAATTGATGATACGATCTCATTATATCGCAGATTACATCCTTTAGATGAATGTGTTTATTTTTCGTTTCATCGCGTTTCAAATCACAACGGTGTTAAAGAAGTTTTCACTACGTATAGGGTGAATTTTGTCGTTCTGAAAAATTGTAGGTACCAAAAATATTATTATTTTGCAAAAAAAAAATTTTTTGATCAGAAAAATATATTTATAAAGGCTAGCAATTAAATCTTAAAATTAAACAATTTTTATGGTTCACCCTACAGTTTCACCAATTTTGTTTTATTTATTAAACTTAAAATTGTTTCACTTTACGTGATCTAAACTTCCCACTACCTTCAGCCTCACAAAATATCCCAATTGGGGATGCCATAGTCTCATTAGCTCCAGACGGGAGAAGTTGGAACTTGTGCGGTATTCACATAAAAAAATATATATATACTATTATCACGCTTTCGTATATCCGATCCGGTCACCTGGAATAAGCTCCACTCAAATATATAACTGAGTTTTATAACTGGATTGTTCTCACGTAAGTGCGAACATCTGTAAAACCCAGTATAAATAAATATATTTTTAAATGCACCTACCTCAAGGGTGAAGTAAAAACCATGCGTCAAATATAAAACTAATTAAAAGTCTGAGCGACACGCGTCATACAATTTATTCCAAAAATAAAGGAACAAATCACTCGATTATCATTTATCACGGTACGACAGCGACTGATGTTTGTTTTGTTTACGGCTATCGGCTAGATAGACAATATCATAAAAAAAACAATAATACATAAACATCGTTTTGTTGCTAAACGCATTGCATAATTTACGCACGTGTGAGGGAGAAAAATATAGGATTAACTTTCGGCTTTTTATTAGCAGAAGTTCAGAGTCCGAAGTGAGAAGTTTCGCCCTAATATGAGGCTTGGCGCGCGAGGACTAACGACGAACCGATTCTCTGCGGGCATATCAAGGAATAAATTAGGAACTTCTGACTAATATGTGCTGTTTGTCTTGCTGTGACTTGAATAAATTGCATTCCGCGGACCATAGCCTCGATACAACATATGGGAATTGAATTGTCGGCCGAATCAACTCGATACGTGGGACATGGGAATTGGGACAACGACGTCACAAATGAACAAGAAACAAATGTTTTGATTCCTTGAATAAAAATGAAACATTGATTGAAGTTGAGAATTGAACGCTACGGTCCGCGTAGACCTGTAGGACTATGATGAATAGTGGGACCGGCACGCTACACTCGAATCTCAGAATTATTTGACTCCTTGCCTCTTGGCTCTTGGCTGATTCGGTTGGCGGTTATGTCGCTTGGATTAGTGACTCTATGGCCGACGGGGTTTTGTTGTGTGGATTTACTGCGCGGGGTGCGGGATACTTACTACACGTGATAGACAATTTCGCGGCGCGCCGCCTGTAGTAGGTGTAGATACTTGTACCTATCCGCGCAACAAATATGCAGAATAATATTTAAATAAATTCCTACGAAACACTACAATATTTAAAGAGTACATTATTATTTTCTTACCTCAATATAACATGAAATAATTTAACTGTAAAATAAATTAATACAAATAAAAATAAATATGGTGCAGTTAAAAAATCGTAGGATGCAAGGCCAAGAGTAAGGAATAAAGATTTAATTCCTTTTGAAAATGAGAATCAGATCAAGTGTGTTACAAGATTGAATTTATTCATTTAATTCAATCATTCAATTTTGCCCACGTCTAGTACACTTACCATGTTTTAAATTTCTTGTCTTATATTTCTTTTTATTATTATTATTATTTCTGTTTTCTTTTCACTACTAGCATCTCCGTCTAGCAACAACTAAACCTTAATTACGCATGCTGTGAACATTTCTAATTGGAGTGTTAATATCAGCTCATATTCCAACGTAATAATATTAATGCAATAATTTGTTAACACTCTGTTAATGTTTCAAACAATAAATAAATAGGTTTTTATCTACCTCCGTAGTCCAGTGGCTAAGACTCTTGACTCACAATCCGGAGGTCGCGGGTTCGAACCCGGCGTGCGCAAATAAATTTTATTTGATTAATTTGTGTTATTTCACAATTGATTCATTTAAAATAATATATTGTATATTTGCGACACGTTCCAGAGTGGAAGATACTATCAGTATCGCCCTGGTGTAAGACCACCATTCAGAATTGAAACGTTGCTTGAAAATGGTTTTAGCCGTGTTTGGTGACCAGATCTGAATAGCCAGGTACTTCCCAACCTTCCTCTTCCCCACCTCCTTCCCCTCCCAACTACCTTCAGCCTCACAACATACCCGATGCCATAGTCTCACTCGCTCCAGACGGGAGCAGTTGAGATTATTGTGCGGTATTCACTGTAAAAAAAAAAAAAAAACGAATATTATGATTTTCGACTTTTGTTGACTTTATTATTTATTGAAATAAGAAATTCACTGTATTTTTAGGATACCACAACACTGGAACTGCCAATAATTATAACGGAGTTCAAAATAAAGGGCAGGATTTTATTCACAGCAAAGCATTAATGAATTATGTCAAAATTATTTGTGTAGTAAAAATAATGACAAACGGATTTAAGGGATTAGAAAAATAATACTAACATTAAAAAAAAATCCTGTGTGTTTAACAGTTTACAATGTTGTATACTAGAATAGAAGGGGCTTAACTGAAATGATTCGACATTTTGCTCCCCTCGCCCTAAAGTAACAGTTTCTTTCTAAGCAACTCACTTGTTAAAGCTACTTCATCTATTATTTTATTTTTGTCCAAATTATAAAATAAATCCCTCTCAACATTAATAAAAAGCAGACTATACATACATAAGGTCTTGGCCTAAGGACAACCGAAGTCGATTTTTGACGATTTTAAGTTTAGAAAAAACTCGTTCACATGTGACTTGGGTACAAGGTATGGTAAGAACAAATTTATATACAATATACAAGTTGGTAAACAGTCCAGATTGAGTAAGTTCAAACAGAACCGAAAAAGCACATGTAAAAAATGGAAGCATTGTCTATTTTCAGAGCAGTAAATGTCAGCATTTGTTTCCGCTGCCGTTGGGTCCACATCGTCTTCTTCGTCACTGCATCTGTCTCCGTAGTTCTCAGTGGACTCTGCCGCTATGAAGTTGCTGTATTGTTGTGCAAACTGTCGCAGCTCTATCAACAGCCGACTTCTTTCAATTTTACACAGTTTAGAAAAACTGTGCAGAGCTTCTGTGGGAAATGTTTGGAGTTTCAAGATAAAGTCAAACTTTTTGGGGTCCATTACCAAGAACACAAAATAACTACTAACAAGACAAAAACTTTTTTTTTTACGTTTTTTGGGGCCCCTTCGGGGCCCTCTCGCGCCGGGGGCCCTCCGCGATCGCGGACCTGCGGACCTGGCCAGTCCGGACCTGATTATAGTATGAATAAAATTAATATTGATTGAAAATATTTGTACCTAGCTTCCGTGCAGTTAAATAGATCAGCCACATCTGCCTACCTATTACTAACTTCATTTAACCTAGGTATAAGCGAGTGTTTCGTATACCCAGTTCTGTTGTTGCATTGAAACAGGATTTTGGAGCGAGTTGCTCTAGTGGGCATATGAAACTCTATGAGGTTAGTTAGATCAGGACTGTCTATTCTACCATTTACAATTATGAACATAAATATTAAGTTGGATATAATTCTTCGATCTGAGAGTTTTAATAAATTAAATTCTTTCATCAAGTAATTATAGTTTATGTTTCCAATGGGAATACCGAGTTTAAAATTTACGTGTCTAAGGAATTTGTGTTGAATTTTCTCGATTGAATCTGAATGTATTTTAAAATGGGGGGACCAGATCGAGGAGTTGTATTCGACTTGACTACGTACTAAAGATGTACACAATTTTTTTAAATTTCAAATGTTCCTAAAATCTCTTAATATTATTATTTTTTGTGTTTTTCCTTATCCACTAACTAATTTAAAGAGTTTTCAGGTTATGAGAGATTTTTCATTGCTCTTTTTTACATCATAGGGAAACCAGTTCGCCAATAAATTTAAACAATAGGTATTTTATACCAAACTATCGCTCTTACTACCACGAATACTGAGCAAAAAGGATAACTGCACCTCAGGCTGATTAATACTTAATTATAAAATTAATACTTAATATAAAATAATCAAAGTCGAGGTTTTGTATTCCCCATTTTTCTCCTCCAAAACTGGATCTCCAAACCGATTTTAAGATTTTGATTGAGGTTGGGGAATACGTTTGTATGGATAAAACGCCGTCCGGTTTTCTTTTAATTCCACACAGAAGATCCTGAGGAAAATAATTTCTCTCAGAGTCTAGTTCATCTTCGGATGCTGTGTTAAGGATCTTTTAAAGGAGAGAAAGGAGTGAACATGGGTTTAGATGAATAAAGGAAACATAGAGGCTGTAACAGACGTGTGCTACAAGACCGTAGAAAAGGGCACCGATGGCTGTGCACGTGGATATCGACTATTGTAATATCGTTTTGAAATGCAGTACTGGCTGGCCTTCCTTAAAGGTGACAGCCCTGCTGTACTGGAGGGTGGTAATCCTGGATTTGCCTCCCTGCACCCAGAGCTGGTGAGTGGTAGCCCTGGATGTCCTTGGTCTCTGCCTGAGCCTGGCGCCTTGCGGTGTCCAGTAGTTGGGCCGGCTAGTCTTGAGGAGGTAGGCACCAGACTTGTTGTTCAGGCAGAGCTTCAGCAGGAGGCAGGTCGGAGAGAGGTTTCTTCCAGAGGAAGGAGTAAAACGCGTAGATTAAAGTAAACGTAAGAACTGATTTATTATCAAAAAATGCGCCGTATTTATACCAAATCGGCAGTTCGATTTGGTGGCTCACGGAAAGTGGAGGGGGAAACTTTGCCCCGGCACCTTTCCTTTATAAAGGGCAAGAAACTGCTCATTATCTATTTTGCCGGCTTAATCCGTAAAAGTGCTCGTCTAAATTTGGTAACTTTTACGGATTTTGTAGCCTTTATTAATAACAAAAACACATATTAAATTGAAAAAACATATAAATAAAGCCAAGATTTATAACAAGAATTTTTGTTTGGTGAATTTACCGTGATTTTAAGAATTTTTGATTTTATGAAAATATTTTATGATTAATCAAGTTATAATTATTTTTCCTAGGTTCCCTGTGAGATAAGTTAACGAAATCTGTTTATTTCACCATCTCACAGGGTCCCTAGAATTTTGTAAAGGTAAAAATGTAAAAATGTCATGACCGAAGTCTTTTTGACATGGCAAATTGAGCTCTAATTTTAGCTCTAAATATTTTGAGAGCAAAGTCTCAGTTTGACTGGAGGCCTTGTAGGATCAAAAATGAAAACTGATTATTTCATTGTCCTACAAGGCCCGCAGGTTTTGATATTTGAAAAAATATAAAATTTACACCTTCGAAATTTTTTTCTTCGAAGTGTTTTTTGGTAGGCAAAAATGACTTTATTTTTGCTTCCCAATATGTTGTGAGATAAATCTTGGCTTTACTCGAGACCTTGTAGGATTTCAAATGAAAACTGATTATTTCATTAGTCCTACAAGGCCCGTGTGCATAATAATTAAGATATAAACATTTAAAAATAAGTACAAGAATCAAACATATTTGAAATGAGTTTACAATCTCCCCAGTAGCGATTTCTCAAAGTATTATTTATTGATCGCACCGGGGAGATGTACATGGAAAAAATAAAAAACTTAAATATTTCAATTCCAATAAGAAAATTATAAGTAAATAACAAAAATGACATTTCTAACTAGAACAAATATTTTCCATCAAAGCGTCGCCGGCGGCACGGTACTCCAGTATTGTGAGGGCAGGCTATTTTTTCCTGATTCCCAAAATGATCACAAAACTGTAGAGGACCGAGCTAAGCGATGAGCTTTGATGAAAAATATTTCGAGGGTGTGAACACGTCGGTTACAGAGGCCAAATCGTACGACAGCCGAGCTGTTGAACACTAGAACGACCAGTTCTTATGTGACAAATATCAACCTCGTTTAAATGTTAGGCGCACGTTTGATGTGTTTCATGACTATACACTGGTGCAGAAGGGATCAATAATGCTATTTTCTCGGAGTATCTATCTTCCATTGAAATACCGGTGAAACAGGTTCAGAATTCCCACCTGATGCCTGTATTCTAAACCATATCAAATACCTTGGTCTTACATTTGATCTTAAGTGGAATACACATTGCGTACTCATCACGAATAAACTTAGAAAACATATTTATTTCTTCAAAAACATTAGAAACATACTGGATTCCAAATCTATGAAAATTGTTTATTACTCCCTTTGTCCATCAATCATTGAATATGGAATAATCGCATGGGGAGGTGCAACACTATCCGCTATAGATTCATTATCGAAGGCACAAAAATTAACTATGAAAGTTATTCTTAAAGTTCCCATAATAACAAGTACTGTAGATATATTCAAAAAATTCCATGTATTAGATATTCGACAAATTTACACAAAAACAATCTTGACTCATCTGTTTAAAAATAAAACAAATACATTTTATGAAAATGCCCAAAATATTGTAAACACGCGGCACAAAACCAAAGAACTCATACAAACACCTAAAACAAACACAACATTTGGTCAAAGAAATTTCAAATACATTGCGTCTAAAATATACAATAACCTACCTGACAAAACATGACAATCGAATAATATTAACAAATACAAAATTCTGATAAAAAAATGGACCATCGAAAAAGGTTGTGCAATAATTAGTCACCTCACCCAAATATAATCCTCTTATCCCATTATTGTTACCACTACTACCAACCTGAAAATTTTTGTCAAATATTTTTACTTTATTGAAAAATGTATTTATTTAATATTTATAAAATATTTGTAAACTAGTCTGTCTCGACACAGGATTTCCTAGTGAGATAGGCAAGGCCAAAAAAAAATGTTAACTTTATTGTATAGATGCATAAATAAATAAATAAAAAAAAAAAAAAAAAAAAAAAAAAAAAATGCTATTACTTCTCGTGAGTTTCGTAGTTTTGCATTTAGAAGGCTTTGTTGTAATCGGCTGAGCAACAAACCTTAAAATATATTTGTCTGTAATGAATTATTTATCACATACAAAATACACATAAATATTTTTAAATTATAAGTCCTCGTGAAGACCCCACGTATATAAATTGTAATATATTTCGTCAAAATGTGTTTATTTTATTTAAATGCATTATTTTATTTGCCAGGACATACAGGAGGCTTTAATTTTAAAACCACCCTGTTCTTTGTTTCCTGGAACCACCACTGTCTCTTCCAAATAATTAAATTTATTGGTTTCAATAAAAACAAATTTCCATTAGAAGGGACTCGGGGACAGGCGAAGGAAGCGCCTGTCTGCAACCTACATAATTAATTTATTCTTTCCTAAGCTTTTTGCAACTCAAGTGGGTGTTGGGACTGTTGGGAAGGGATGGAATAACAATTGCTTAAATTGTTTAAGTTAAAGGTAAATCTTATTCATAGATATTTTGTAATAATAAATTGTTTCCAGTTAAAATGAATAAATATATGTGTGGAGGTAGGTCTTTAAAAATATGTGTTGGTTCATGAACGTTTTTCTCCCAAAAATAACAACAAAAATGTGAGTGAGTAAATAAACCTTTTACAGAATTTAACGTAATCAATCTACTAAGAACAGGTTTCATATTTTGAAACCATTTAAGGATCATTAAAATTTTACGAATATTCTTATGAATAAAATATTTATTTATTTATTTGTAAGAAACAAACAACTTTAACATAATATATAGTGATAAAAAATATACAAGTGAACTGAAGTCAAGCCACAAAATTTATTATGCTGAGTTTCATTGAAAATGAAGTTTTAATTTCTTAAAATTAATTTTGGATTATAGGAAGGGGAGAGGAAGAGGAATATGAAAAGCATAGAAGATGCTTCCGATACGTTCCATACTCCCATATTAATAATCGATCGTACGCGTTACTTCATATTATCGGTATTTCTTTATGTTGTTATTAAAAATGTTAATGCTGTGAAATTTTGTATTATATTGTGCACATACACGAGGGATTTTTTTTCTAATATTTGTTCCACATGTGAGAAATAAAATAAATCGTATTGTCGGGTTGATCGTGACGGAATATGAAAATTTAATAAATTGATAAGCTCTGGTGAGTCCAGGCCATTATTTACATTTACACTGTAACACACTGTAATATATACCTACACTTACACTGATAGATAATTTTGCAGGCGGGTATGGGTACCGCCACCCCGGGAACCATTTATTGAATAACCAACACCTCTGCCGTAAGTCACCCCAAGTGGTTCGCTAAGTTTGGTGACTTAGCAGGGGTGCCCGGGTTCATGGGGTGAGATTTATCCAGATCTTGGTAGAAGATGGGTCTGTCCACCAACTGCGTAGCAGGCCAGATCGGAAGAGACTGGTTGAGGGAGATATTTTGATTTCTACAGAAGGACTCTCGGAACAATCCGCTAGGGACAGGTTCATACATCCATGACTCCTGGACACGCTGACCCCCGGACTCCTACCCACCCTTCACACCCTTTTCCTTCCCAAAACTTCCTCTCCTAAAGAGAACCTCCACACAGCATCCGCCAAGATGATACAGGCCCTGAGGGGAATTGTTTTCCTTAGGGCCTCCTGTGTGAAGCTATTGTAAAACAGAATATATGTTTACGTGTATATCGTCGCTGCATACATAATATAACGTTTTTGACGAAAATGAATTAAATAATATATTGGTATATAGCCATTTTTAGTTGATAAAGTACTGTTTGTAGTATTGTATGACAGTTTTTTTTACTTAATAAATTATATTTTTTATAATAATGAAGCAAGAAAAAGGGTCCAACAGTTTTGTTGTCAAGGAATTTTAAAATGCTCTTTTTGAATGTTTTGGATTATATTATAAACTTCTAATTAGTCTTAAACCCCAGGCTAATTTTTTCGGTTTTGGAAAGAGCTCTTATAGATCTCAAAGAAATCATTGTCTCCCTTATTGCCATAGTGAGAAAATTAAGCGGCATAATTTAAGCGGCATTAGAAAGAGAAAACACAACGCTTTATATTTACATTGTGAATCACAGAATATGGGAACAATATTTCCGAATCCACTTTGCAGATTTATGTAATACGAGTATGTTTAGTCCGTTTTTTTTCAGAGACATGCGGTAGACTTCTTATGACGACCTCCGTAGTCCAGTGGCTAAGACTCTTGACTCACAATCCGGAGGTCTCGGGTTCGAACCCGGCGTGCGCAAATAAATTTTATTTGATTAATTTGTGTTATTTCACAATTAATTCATTTAAAATAATATATAGTATATTTGCGGCACGTTCCAGAGTGGAATATACTATCAGTATCGTCCTGGTGTAAGACCACAATTCAGTATTGAAACGTTGCTTGAAAATGGCTTTAGCCGTGTTTGGTGACCAGATCTGAATAGCCAGGTACTCTCCAACCTTCCTCTTCACCACCTCCTTCCCCTCCCCACTACCTTCAGCCTCACAACATACCCCAATTGGGGATGCCATAGTCTCACTGGCTCCAGACGGGAGCAGTTGAGATTCTTGTGTGTTATTCACTGTAAAAAAAAAAAAAAAATACTGCGTGCCATTAAGCGTTGTTTTCTGCGCACCGACGAATTTTAATATAAATATCTCCACACGCATAATTTTTTTAAGGTTCTTAAAAGTATAATCCATACGCGTTCCAAATATTTTAAAGGTAAAGAAAAATAGAATGGTTTTCAAGTCATTAAATCTTACAAATCATCTCTAAAATAGAGTCCTAGATAACAATACTGCCAAATCGTTTAGTAAATCATTTTGCTGGTTGTGTTACATTTCCAGGCAGAGTTTATGTACACATATTTTTAATATCGACACCGCCACCGCACCAAATGATGAAATTTTGACTTTTTTAATAAACATCTCATGGAACTACATACCCGTAGTACGTTTCCCCCGAAGTAAAGTCGGTACCAAGATGAAGTGTTGCGCTTTGACTAGCGATTAATCAAGTTGCGGGATTTCCTGAAGGAATTCCAACAATTACTGAAATGAAGAGCCATCTCGCGGCATTACATCAAAGCAATCAATATATGTTCAAATACTTCAGCCGCTTTCAAAGAGCTAATCCGAACACTAACTTATCTATACATTCATATTCCTATGGAGTTGAAACTCAGCCTATCAAAGAAATATAACGTGATGAATAGTTTATGACTTATTAGAATATTCCAAATCGTTGTATTAGACCTGTAGTGAGACATCGTTATTTGCTTAAAAAAATAGATTTTTTTTTAAAAGTGTTGAATGTCGTTCTGAGATATTTGGTCTTAATATTAAAATGTATTTATGTGAGAAATATACAACTTTAGCATTGAATAAAAAATTCTACCATTTTAAACATAAGACTGAAGTAACATATGAACCTGTCTTACCATAACATTACAAGAGCAAATATTTTTCTGAAGCCAATGAAAAAGTGAGAGGTGTTGTACAAACATAAAGCTCAATTAAACCTCATTTTCTCCAAGTTATGTTATGAGAAATGTCTCACTACACTCTGACGTTGAATTGACAATTTTCATTATGAAAAAACCCAAATTAATTAATTTATTTACAAACAGAAGCAAGCAGTACATTAGATATATTGGTGAAAAAAAAATTTCAATTAATAAGTACATAAATCGTGGTGGGTACCTATTATGTGTTTCATTGTAGTGTCTTATTTACGAAATATATTTATATAATTACCGGGCGATGCAGGTAGTGGTAAGGTGTGTGTGTGTGTGTGTGTGTGAGGGTGAGTATGTGTGTATGTATGTATGTATGCGCATTGAACAATTTATATTATTGACATGATGCTCTTTTTAAATTTGGGCATTTAATCGGGGAAAATGTCGATGTTAGAATTTAGACCAATATTATTGAACATACGAAGAGCACGATTGATTGGCGAATTAGTTGCTGCATTTATATTAACTTTTTATGTTAACTTTTTTCTTTTACCATGTAATTTTTTTTTTCTCTCATCTTGCAATATTTTTATTTTACTTGATATATTGTATATGTATTATGACGTATTATCAAACTTTCACAGTTTAGTTAATCGAATAATTAATTAGTTTAAGGTTTTATACTATAGATAAAATCAAAATAATTATAGAAAATATATTGTAATTAAAAAAAATACAAAATTCTGTAAACCTCTTACAAATCAATTACATAATTTGAAAACTTTTTAAATTAAAAATTATGTTTCATTTTTTGTAAAAATCGTATTTTAATATATGCTATGAAAGTTTAAATACTAATCAGTTGTTATATTTAAAAATAATATTTTTTTATTATATTTTTGTTCGCTAAATCACATTTATACGAACAAGTCTGAAAGTTACAGGTGTTCTGAAATACATACACCATACGTCTTTTGGATGTATTGTGTATGTATTTCTCCATAATTATTTGATCTTACTACTCGGCAACAGAGCTAACTGAGATAGACAGCACGCTACGTTGCGAAATAAAAAAAAAGACAGCAATTCTTGTGTATCGCTTACGTCTCTAAGACGTAGATTATCTTTCAAGGGTTAAAAAGAAGAATAAAAATCAATTGTTTTAGGTTTTTTTTCAGGTACCTAAGCATTATATTAATAAATAAATATTGGTTAATAATTTATCATATATTCCTCGTACATAGCTGTCAAAAAAAATTAGAGCTTGCGGATTTCGCAGAAATAAAAAATATTGACAAGATCCTTCTAAATTTATAAGATTTGTGCCAAAATGTTTGCATAGCTTAAAAAAACTAATTCCAAGTATTAAAAATTTACCGAAAAAAAAAATACCACACTGCTAAGAAAGGATGAAAGTACATACAGATGAATGTTGTTTTTATTCTTATCAAAAGGAAATTAACATCTTTTCGTATATTGAAATAATTTGAGGCTTTGATTATAAACTAAATGGAATTACACGGTGTTATTTGTGGAATACCTACTACCTAATAAAAGATGTTAAGGTTAGATGAAAATTGCTACCTGCGCTTTGTTGACGTAAATAGGGAAAAATTAACCTCTGGGCCGCATTGAAAGGACGCTTATCAATTTAATAGCTTTCAGACGTTTTTAATTTCACTTTCGTGAGGTTATTATTTATGGCGGTCCCTTCTCGTTCCCTGCTATTTTCAGTCCCCCAGTAGAACAAGAACCTGATCTTGAAACCTTGAAATTATTATATGGGTACCTATTGTACAGAGGAACACGTAATTCTTACGTGCGTTATTTTGTAATTTAGAAATATTGCAAACAAAATCTGGAAGAATTTTTTTTAAATTTCAATTCGTTGGATGGTTTTTTGGAATTATGTATCATATTGTTAGCAGCATATTTAAATATTGCCGCTCATCTGCCGCCAGATGTACTGCTATCGCCTCTGGCGGCCAACAAGGAAACTATGCCAGCTATGGCGGCCGGTAAAGAAGGGAACGACTAACACTTCCTGACTGGCACGGGACGGACAGCGGACGGCTGGATTTACAAATGGCGGATTGCGGAACATAATCTTGCTGATTCTTGAATGTTGTTATTGTCAATTAACGTGGAGACTATATATTTCATCATAAATATTAACTTAGCGTTTTATTATTGCTAACAATATAGTCCATCAAATGAACAGCAACCCGACAACTATGGATTTAAATCAACCACCATAATACGGGCATCAGCCTAGCGTGGTGGTCTAAAAATCCACAAAAATGTAACCATAATACTAATGAATAACGAAAAAAAAAAAATATCGTAAGTGGATAATTTCGTCGCTTTCCTGTGCCAATATTAAAAGGAATCTGATTAATTGGATTGGATTAGAAGGTTATTTTTTCTATAAATGCGAACACAATAATTGATATTACAAAACACTGTTTAGATCCAACATAGGCTTAGGACGGCTTAGTTGGACAGATATTGGCTAATTGTGAGACGTGAGCCAATTAATATTTTAAGAGGAAGGAGATGGGGTAGAGGAAGGTGGAGAAATATCTGGCTATTCAGATCTCGTCACCAAACACAGTTGAAGCTAAAGCCGTTTTAATAGGTTAAAAGGGAGTGAGGTACATACATCTTGGTGGCGGATGCATCTGCCTATCAACTGCGTGATAGGCCGGTTTGGGAGAGGCTGGTTGAGGGAGATATTTTGACCTTTCTAGCAGGACTCTCTCGGAGCATCGGTTGAGGGAGACCTTTTGACCTCTCCAGCAGGACTCTCTCGGAGCATCGCCTTGCATTGCGGTCGGAGGAGTAGATTCATACGTCCGTCACTCTTGGAAACACTGCCCCCTAGATTCCTACCCATTATCCATACCCTTTTCTTTGCCAGAACGTCCTTTCCTTCTTTTCCTTAAAACAGGGAACTATTTTCTTCAGGGCCTCCTGTGTGGAGCTAACGTTAAAAAGGTAAGTCTTCAATTCTGAATGGTGGTATTTTATCAGGGCGATATTGAAAGTGACCACGAAAATGGAAGGTTCCGAAAATACACTATACTCTCATATATACCTCCCTCTCCCGCACTACCACTCCCCCTCCCCCAATCAATCAACAATCAAATACGCTCCGTTTCGCATTCATAATATTAGTATAGCTGTTGGCTTAGGTCAAAATGTTGGTACCTATTTTATATTTGTATCTACCTACACTAAATATTCATATTAGAATACTAATATTTAAATTTTCGCTATCAAAGAAATAATATTGACAGCCCACGTCAAACATTTACTTAGTAACACGCTTTGCCAAGAAACGTATAATAGATAATTTCATAACACCACAGCTCATTCATAACGCCAGAGCTTACCAATATATAAAGCCGTTGTTACTCGCATATAATGTAGCTTTCGATTAGTGAAAGAATTTTGAAATTCGATATTTATTGCGTGAAAGAGTAAGGACCATCCAACCAACCATCCAACCAACCAACCAACCATCCATACAAACTTTCGCATTTATAATATTAGTTATTCGCATTTATAAGATTATTATAGTGAGATTAGTAAGATGTTACTCGCAAATAAAGTAGCTTTCGATTAGTGAAAGAATTTATAAATTCCATTCGATATTTATTGCGTGAAAGTAAGGATCATCCAACCATCCATACAAACTTTCGCATTTATAATATTAGTAAGATTATATATTTTCGAGTGAATTAATTGTGAAACAAAACAAATTACAATTAATTTGAGGAACGAATCACATTTAGAAAGATAAATATTCTGATCAAATCTTTGTACTACCCATCATAAAATTTTGTTTTTTTTTTTCAAAATACGCTCATTAAGTAATGATTTAAATATTAAAAAAAAAACACATCAGCGAAACCTAAAAAATAACCTTTCATAACTTACAAACCATGAAAAACGAATAAAAAAATATATTTTAAAAAAATCCATTTCTGCCGTTTAAGCACGTGTCATCACTGTGTAACTTAAGTCCTAGGCAGCAGGTAGCAGGTAGCAGGCACTCGAGGTATACTTTCCTTCTAACCAACATTAAGGGTCCTTCTTATTATAAACTGCCTTTTATAATGGGATTAAAATTCATACCGAATTTTGCCAAGGGTAGTTCATTAACTGAATTAGGGTCTGCTCGCGGAGGCCTACCTTCCGGCCTACCCTCTGCAATTTATTATAATTTATCATGTTTAATAGTGCCACCTGTATGAGGTCACTTCAGGCTGGGAGATTTTATTTTATTTTATTCTATCCGTGGCTTCCGCGTAATTTTGTTTAAATAATGGTCATAAAAGAAGATTTGTATTAATGTTTTTAGTAAGTGGTGGAGGTTATTAAGTGCCCAATTAAGAGGTTTTTGCTAATTGAGAGAATACCAAAGTATATTGTCGTCGTATATATGTTTTTTTCAAATATTTTGTGTGAATATACCGTACAGGAATCTCAACTGCTCCCAACCGTCTGGAGCCAGTGAGATTGTCTGTTGAAGTTGAAAAGGACCGCACAAAGAGGAGACAAATTATTCTATCTCATTCCCTCGCAGGCTAAATCCTATTGATATATGTGTTTGTCCCTTTTTTCGTTTCATCGAGTTTCAAATAACAACGGTGCTAAAGAATACGTTTTTAGACTTTCACGGCGAAAAGTATTTTCTTTATTTGTTGCGTTTGTAGCGTTGCGTTAACCTCCTTCTTTAGCCAACGTTTCGGAAACTGCAACTCTGTCCTGGCTAAAGAAGGAGGTAGCGCAAAACGGCATAACACCCCAAAAACAAATAACAAAAAAGTGCTTAAGAAGTTTAATTTCAAAAACATTTTCAACAAAATTAAAATTAAAATAGGAAACAACCTCATTAAGTCAATATCCATCAAAGAACGAAGTGTTATTTGTTTACAATGCATTAAGGAAATCAATCAACATAATAAGTTGCAAGTTTGCGCAGCGTTTTCCAAAGTAATCGGAAAGGCAACCACCGTATCCGACAGAGAAGTAAGGAAGCTACATAATGTTTGAATCAACCCTCTTCATTTCCTCCTGCAACCGCCTTTACGCGAGTGCAACCTTTAAAAATTCATGGCGTGGAAACCTGGCTTGCCGTACTGTGTCTTCTCCACCGAGCACGGGAATTCCTAGAAGTGTGATTTATAGCGATTTTTAAGGAAAACACTAATATTTATTTATTTATATGACAAATTTATTTATTTTACAAACAGGATATTTATTAAACATTATGTGATTAATATAAAATAAATTAAAATACAAATATAAATATCCCCACACTAATGTATCTGCAGTAATCACATTTGCATATTCACAGAAGCAAACACATAAAAAACAATGTAAGTATTTTTTATACATTACTTAAAAACATAAATATAAAATTTGAAAATAATAAGTAGAAAATATTTATTTATAATATTTATTAAAAAATTATAAAACAACAATCAATTTTTTTAAGTGCACAAATGAAGGAGCTATTTCTTGAAACAAGTTAAATTATTTAGAAAAATATCTATGATAGAGTGTGTTTTAACAATATCGTTGCATGATCGAGACATTCTAAACATAGGATTAAAATATCCAGTATTATTGGTAAAAAATTCGGTCCAAAATATGTAAGGTTTAATGTAATAATGTTAATGTCAAGTGGTAAGACACTTGACTCGCACACCAAAGGTCGCGGGATCGAATCCAGGCATGGCAAATAAATTTTATTTGATTAATTTGTTATATTTCACAATTTACTCATTTAAAATTATATATAGTACCTATATTTGCGGCACGTTCCAGAGTGGAAGAAACTCTCAATATCGCCCTGGTGTAAGACCACCATTCAGAATTAAAACGTTGCTTGAAATGGCACTAGCCGTGTTTGGTGACCAGATCTGAATAGCCAGGCACTTCCCCACCTTCCTCTTCCCTATCTCTTTCCCCTCCCACTACCTTCAGCCTCACAACATACCCTTATTGGGGATGCCATAGTCTCACTGGCTTCAGACGGGAGCAGTTGGGACTCTTGTGCGGTATTAATATAAAAAAAGGATTCTGATAGATTTGGGCCTGGCGTATAACTTGATTTGATTGATCTACACGATTATTCACAATTTTATAAAGCATTAAGAGGTCATTTATGTTTCGTCTTTTAACTAGACTCTAATTTGAAATTTGTAAGTCTTTGTTTGTACCCATCTAGAAGATGGTAGACACCTGATTGGTAAAACAAAAGCCGTGTAATTTTTTTTTGGAGTGATTCGAGTCTAGATACCTTTGTAATATAATGTGGATTCCAGACTGTTGACCCGTACTCAAGAACCCTACGGATTAAGGAATTGAATAGAATTATTAAGCTTTAAAAATTCTTGAACAGTTTGGTTGATCTTCCAATAAAACCAAATAATTTAATAAATTTAATATCGCCAACTTGCCAAGAAATATTGAATCCTGGGCTCCAGAAAGATCAATGAAATTAATTATGTGTACCTACAAGAAAGTAACTTCAAATTTAGGAGGCGAGTATAGGTTCCACTGAACCGGGAACCATTTATTGGGTTAGGAATACCTCTGCCGTTGGTCATCCCCAGTAGTACGCTACACTTAGTGAATTGGCAGGGGTGTCTGGGTTCATTGTGTAAACTATGTTAAGGATTTGGCGGCGGATGCGCTTGCCCACCTACTGCGTGCCAGATCTGGATAGACTGGTTGAGCGAAACCTTTAGAACTCTCCAGCTGGTCAATCTCGACCCATCTACTTGATCCGCGTTGGGAGGAATGGATTCATACGTCCTTCAGTCCTGGACACATCGACCCCTAGATTCCGACCCATCGCTCATACCTTTTTCCTTCCCAGAACTTTCTCTTCTTCTTTCCCCTAAAAAGACCCGTTACACAGTATATGCAAACATGGTGCAGGTGATTTTTTTTTGCTTCGGGCAGTTGTGACTTATGTGCGGTATTTAAAAAAAACATCGGAATTTTATCATTTAATTTAATCATTTTAAGCAGAAGTATGGAGAAATGTAACTTTAGGCTTACGAACATATTCAAAAAACAATTATATAATTTTTTAACTTCCGTACTACATCACGTTTCGACTCCTAGGCCTAAAACAAGCCATTAAAATCACCTGTTCAAGAAAGTTAGGAAATTTTAAGTTTATTTCTGTCCAAATAATAAAGAACACAATAAATGCTTTGAGGAAGCCTTTCGTGATCGAACAGTTCAGCAAATCGGACCATAAATTTCAAATTTAAAAATTTGCTCTTGCAATACAAATTTAAAATCAAATGGAACGGAATAAGCGTCAGCTCACTTGGTGCTAGAACAAAAAAAACTGTGAGTGTCTGCATCGGTTTCCATTCAAATATACATGGTAGGCATATCAATTTAAAGGTCTGTGCTTGTATTATTATTTATGTTTAGTGCTTGTAACACACTTCTCTCAGTTTTCTATTCGGTGGTTTCTTCGAATATACAAAGTGCTAGGAGTCATTTCACAGAGTATTGATCGGATAACAGGGGAATATTGATGGGAAAAACAAAGGCCACGAGAGTTTAATATTCATATGCGTTCAGGTACCTACATGTGTCAGGAAACATGCACACCTTATGTAACGCGGTTTATAGAAGGCTATTTTGTATAGGGTGAGGAGCCCTCTTAAATAACATATAAGAACACACTCTGCCTGACAATTTTATGAAATATTAAAATATATTTAGAAATCAAAACGAATGAACGAATTTTACTAATATCCAAATGGGGAAATGTTGTATTCTATAACTAGTAGTTACTACCCGAATTAGAATGTCAAAATAATCTGAAGGATTCAAAATGGTGTCGGAACGAATTACCAATAAACTATAATGATAATAAAAAAAAACTCATTTTTTTGTTAAGAGGAAATAACCAGATACAACCAAAAACATGTCATTTTGTATCGTGTATCATGACGCATCGACTCTTTTCTACAAAAACATATAAAATGATTTTAAAATAATTTTTTTTATCTATTTAAGTTATGTTTTAATTTTTGAAAAAAAAAGTTTTTTTAAAAAATTATAATAAGCTTAAACCGTGGTCTTTGATAGATATGTTAAATTTTCTAACAAAATGTTGAATTCTACAACCCACATTTCAACTCACATAATCATTCAGTAAAAAAATCAATAAACTATTTAGAAAAGCTGGTTTTCAGAATTTTAATTTTAGTTTCGTTAAAATCATTTTAAAAAATCCACGCACGCATTTACGGTCATAAAAAAAATATATTTAAAAAAAATTAACGCACTTATTTTGCTTACACGTAAATTATAAATTCTTGTGATCACAGTATAATTACAAAAAGTATATAATTTTACAATCACGTGTTCAAGCAGATACCTATTTTTATTGTTAACTTGAATATAGGTATACTTTAAAGAAAATTTTGAATAAAATAAAATCATTAATGAATTATTAGAAGAGTTTTAATTTTCCATGTACTCGTACATGTGTTACTTTAATTTTGTAGTTAATGCCCAAGAAATATAAAAAAAAAATTTCAGTTAAAAATGCTGATACAGTGAATAATCAATATTTCTCATCGGAACCGCCCTGTATAGTAGCAAGAGTTTTTCAATTTGAATTCTCAAGTGGGCCTTAAAAGTTGAGATAGTGATTTCCTCACTGGGGTCTCCCGCAATGAGGATATCATTTACATATTAAATTTTTATAATTATTAAGTCATTCTAAATAAAATATTATGAAGTGCGGTTTCCGAAATAATTATAACATAAATTAGATAGCTTTTTTAGTGCAGTTGTGTTGTTTAGTGTCAGTATTTTTCTGATCTACCGTTATTTTGTATTTATTCGAGATTTGAATGTTATAATGATGTGGTGTTTGAGTGAGAGCGGGATTTCATTCTAGAGTTTAGTACCACAGTATAAGAAGCTCTTTTGTCCAAATGATGATTTTTTTTACGTTAGCTCCACAAAGGAGGCCCTAGGGAAAACAATTCCCCTCAGGGCCTATTTCGTCTTTGGGGATGCTGTATGGATGGTATTTTTGGGGAAAGGAAGGAGAGGAAGTTCTGGGAAGGAAAAAGGAATGAGGGGTGAATAGGAGTACGGGGGTCAGTGGGTCCAGAAGTGACGGACGAATGAATTCATCCCTTCCACTGAGGTCCAAATCCTGCTGAGAGTCCTGCTGAAGAGGTCGAAAGATCTCCTTCAACCAGTCTCTCTCGATCTGACTTGCCACGCAGTTGGTGAGCAGACGCATCCGCCGCCAAGATCCAGACAAACCTGACCCCCCATGAACCCGAGCACCCCTGTTAAGTCACCAAACGTAGCGAACTACCTGGGCTGACCTATGGCAAAGGTGTTGGTTATCCAGTCAATGGTTCCTGGGGCGGCGGTATCCATACCCGCCACCCAAATTGAAAATTTATAATAACTTCGTTAGATACGTTTTTGACCTTGAGATCTAGAATTTCTAATGTAAATGTTAATAGTTATTTCTTGTGTTTTGCATTTGGATAATGTAAAGGAGTATCTATAATTTTAGAATAAAGTTATTTAATTGACATGATGTTAAGATTTTTGAAGATTTCTCTAGTGCTAGTTCTTACAGGGACTTTCAGTATACTTTTCATTATGGCCTTTTGGGTTTTAATTAGAGGATTTAGTATGTGGTAATTTGCACTATCCGATGATATCGTATTCTTATTTTGCAAAGCGCCAAGAAAGTATTTTTTAATGTAGTTCTTTATGGTTTTGAAAAGTAACAAAGTTTGGTATTTTTGAAGTAAAACTTCTTTACGCACGTTCGACACTTGGGGGTAAAATGATGAATACGTTATGAAACGTTACGAAAAAATATGAAACGTTATCAATGTGAAACGCTAATCAATGATATGAGTTGAGTTGAGTTGAGTTGAGTTGAGAGCTGAGAGCTGAGAGCTGAGAGCCGACAGCTGAGAGCTGAGAGCTGAGAGATGAGAGCTGAGAGCTGAGAGCTGAGAGATGAGAGCGGAGAGCTGAGAGCTGAGAGCTGAGAGCTGAGAGCTGAGAGCTGAGAGCTGAGAGCTGAGAGCTGAGAGCTGAGAGCTGAGAGCTGAGAGCTGAGAGCTGAGAGCTGAGAGCTGAGAGCTGAGAGCTGAGAGCTGAGAGCTGAGAGCTGAGAACTGAGAACTAAAAGTTTAGAGTTGAGTGTTAAGAGTTGAGAGTTGAGAGTTGAGAGTTGAGAGTTGAGAGTTGAGAGTTGAGAGTTGAGAGTTGAGAGTTGAGAGTTCAGAGTTGAGTTGATGGGGATGTTGGGATATTTTTATTCCTGTTATTGTTATATTGTTAATGGACGGCATAAGTTAGTAAAGTTTTACTTCAGTCGTGTGGTCTAAAGCACACTCGTTTTTTTTCAATAATTAATGTGTTCGGTCGTTACAAATTACACGTGGACGAATTTTATACATGAAGAAAAATACACCTGCTTAAATTACACCGTTTAATAATATTTTTCTCTTGAACACTTCAAGTTTCTAATGATATTTTTGTTATAATATCTATACATTTGCTATAGTAATAATATGAAATTCGATAGAAAAAAATCACAAAGTGCGCTTCGAAAATTATTATACATAAACACGTTTTTTCTGTTATTTTACAAGTTATTTTACAGTTTTAAAGTATTAATTTCTTAATACATATTGTCAGGAATTTATAATATGTTGCATTGTATTTATAATAACCTACTCGTTGTTGTTTTTATGTTGATACTACAATTTATATTGTTCGTTTTTATGTATTTTATATTTATATTTTTTTTTTATATTTTTTTTTTTTTTATCTATGTATATTCTGTATTCATATGTAAAATAATTGTAATATTTTTGTAAAAGCCGCTTTAATCGGCGTTAAAAATAATAAATAATAATAATAAGTTATATGTATGAAAAAAATCACAGCATTTCTTCAAATGCCTTTTAAGACATTCCCGAAATTTTTGCCTTATTTTAAACGAGTGGTGTTTTATTAAACACTAGCGACTTCCCGGCATGCGTTGCTATGCCACTAATAAAGAAATTGTTTCTCCCTGCGTGTCTTTTCCCATCCGTCCCGTTCCCCTTCCTTCTCCCTTTCCCCTCCCATTTCCCCTTCCTCTCCACCTTCCCCGCCTTCCCCCCTCTCCCGCAAACCACCCTGCAGCAATCTCTTCCCCTCTTCCGCGTTCAATATATTCAGTCCCGGTACATTCAGATTTTCATACAGTTCGCGTGCCACATCTTGCAATTTTTTTTATAATTTTTTTTATTTTTTACATGTTACAAACATTCATTTTTATATATTATATGAACAATCAATCAAATTTGGTATCTACCATAGGTGCCTGTTTAAAATAATATAATTTTCAATAAGATTCAAAGTATTCGATTTTGATTAGTACCATAAGTGAGTACCTCGATCAAATTCATTAATTTTTGAAGTTTTATCGAATATTGGATTTTGATTGAACAATAGATGTTTTAAAAATGTTATTTTCAAAATGTGACATATTTTAAGAGTTTTTGTGATGATTAAAAAAAACTTTTCAGATGTATTGTCATGTGGTTATAATAATTCAGATAACTTCGCGAGGGTAGGAAAATGGTATTTTGAAAGTTTGAAACATTTCCTATGCTTAATATAGCAACGCATCGCGGACATACATACAAACATTTTTAGATTTGTATATATATATAGATTTTCATAATTTTCGCTTAAATATTATCGTTTTTAATATTAACGCGCTCCGTCTAACATTCGTATTTACATATCTCCCCTTCTTCTTCTTTTTGAGCGCTTCCTACCAGACCCTAAGCAAAAATTGAATTCCTGAAATTATTTATACTAAAATATTTGTGAAATAATTGGTCAAATAATTTGCTAATAATTAATTATCATTCCATTTTATGAGAGGTTTGTTTTCGTATTTTGGCAATAGAGATCTATTGTCCGGTGCCGAACTGTGAACTGTGTATGTGTGTGGTTTAACGATATTACCTGTTGCAGCCGACAAGAGAGCAAAATTCAATTTGGCGAGGAAATTGGAGCCGATATGGTCACTGTGCAGTTGTTAATAGCGCATTAGACACAGGGAGATTATGCGGCTATGGAGATTGCACTTTGTAATGTTCATTATTTTTGGTTGAAAACTTATTCAGTAGAAATGTTATATTTACGTAATGTTCGAAGTTAATTAAATAAAATAGGACCAGTTTCAAAACTAATTTACTGGAAGATACTATCAGTATCGGCATGGTGAGAGGCAACGGAAGTTGGAATCTGATCTGATCTGAATTTAGTGACCAGATCTGAATAACCTGTGTTTTCCTCCAAAATCCCCTTTCTTTCGCTTCTCGCAAGACTGCCAGCTTTAAAATATTCTCAAATTCAACGAGCCGTCGCCTAGGTAGTATGTTCATATGAATTACATTTTTTATATATAATGATGATGTTCAACGTCCATATATGATTAAATCCAATGTAATATACTTGTACTTGTAAATTATAATAATTACAATCATATAGATATTAAAAAGGCGAAAGTTTGTATGGATGTGACTTAACTCTATCACGCAATATATATCGAATGGAATTTAAAAATTCTTTCACTAATCGAAAGCTACATTATTTGCGAGTAACATAGGGCTATACATATATATTGGTAAGGTCTGGCGTTATGAATAAGCTGTGGCGTTATGAAATTATTTATTATACGTTTATTGGCAAAGCAGGTTGCTAAGTAAATGTTTCACGTGGGCTGTCATATTGTCACTTGTTTAGGTTACTATGGAGATTTATTTGATAGCAAAAATTCAAATATGAGTAATCTAATATGAATATTTAGTCTAGAAATATAAAATAGGTACTAATCTACATTTTGACCTAAGCCAACTGCTATACTAATATTATGAATGCGAAACGGCGCGTATTTGATTGTTGATTGATTGGGGGAAGGGGAGGGGGGGGGGGGTAGTGCGGGGAGCGGGGGGGGGGGATGTGGAGTGAAGGGTGGCGGGGGGAGTTGGGGGGAGGGGGTAGTATATTATAAAGTTTGATTTTGTTAAAATCAGCACCATTACCATTACATTTCTAAAACAGGTACAAAAGGCATAAAGTTTTGTTTGTGGTAACCCCACCCTTCATTCACTCCTGGTGGGTCTTGGCCTCCTCAAGAGTCCTCCACTCATCACGGTTTTGTGCCAGCTCTCTCCAATTTAGAAGCTCCAAGGTAGATATATCTTTGAGGAAGTTATCGCTCCATCTTAATCTTGGTCTTCCCAGGCTCCTTTGCCCTGTCGGTCTTGAGTTCACCAGAGACTTTGGTGCTTGATGCTCGGTCATTCTCTCTACATGACCCAGCCACCGAAGACTTCCCAGTTTTATAAATTTTGTGACATTTAGAAATATATATATAAAAAAATATATTTTATAAACCAAATTTAGAACGTTCTATGTACTATAATTTAGTTTATTGTCTTAAAGACGGTTGAGTACAACCGAAACCGGTATAAGAATATAAATTAAAATAAAGTGGTTTTAAACAAAGAACTTGTTTCATTCTATATTATATACTAGCAGACCCGGCCACACGTTGCTGTGGTTTACGAAACACAACGCCATTATCCAAAATCCACACCAACCGTTTGCCAGCTACCCATTGCCCGCTGCCTGAATTGAATTTTTGAATTTCTCGGTTTTATTTCTCTACTATAATAAGCATGTATTATACATATAAACCTTCCTCTTGAATAACTCTATCTATTGGTGAAAACCGCATGAAAATCTGTAGCGTAGTTTAAGATCTAAGCGCACAAACATTTTGAGCGATTTAATTTTATACTATGTAATTATATAGTTTTTTTAATATACCAAATACTCTGAATTTATAATCCTAAAAATTAATATCATAATCGCTCCGGAAATGTTTAATATGTCAAAATGAATATACGAGTACATATTACCATCCACCAAGATTTGAAGCAACTACATAAATTCAAAATATTACTTCCGAAATTCATGCTGCTCACATTTGAAGTTTGTATCCGCCATCCTAGGTTAAATAACCCCGTTTATCCGAGGTTTTATTTGGCAAGCCTCCACAAATCACTATTTAGGAGCTATTACATATATTTCCAATGATTTGGGGGCAAATAGCAGCAGCCATTTTTGTAACGTACCACAAATTTGTACCATTAATGGTGACCCCGATCCGGTTCCATTGGCGGTGCAGCCAAAAGCCGGCGATAAACTCACGAGCCGCCCCTGGAACGACGGATCATTTGCACGCTTTATTCCGTCATAAATGCTACGTACGTATTTATATTTCAATGAAGCTGTACTCTTTGAGATTTTCGATTACATAAAACTTTATACTTTTTACAAAAATTGCTTTTCTTGATTTCCTATTTTCATTTTATGTAGTTTCGCATAAGAGTTCCAACTGGTGGAAGTCAGTGGAACTAGGGCATTGGGAAAATTGAGAATATTATGAGGCTAACTCAAGGCTCTGTAGTAACTTTTAAAAAGGAGACAATATGGTTTGAAATGGAGATATGTAAATACGAATGTTAGAAGGAGCGCGCTAATATTAAAAAACGATTATAATTGAGCGAAAATTGTGAAAATCTTAATATAATATAAAACAAAGTCGGATTAGTTACACTATTTATAACTCGAGAACGGCTGGACCAATTTTTATGATCTATAATTTTTTAATGTGTCTCCGCCCCGAATAGCAGAGTAGCTATTAAAACATCGAAAAAATCACGAAAAAAAAATTATTAGTAAAATTCTTTTTCTCATATATTTTGTATGGAACGAATTCTCATCTTTTGAAAGAGCTGCAGGAATATTGTAGTGAGTGAATTCAATGCGCTGATTATTTTGCTTTGGTTCTTAAACATATAATGCTGCCTCTCTTTCTTACATACTACATGTCAACTGTCGAAAATGGGACAAACGGTGAACGTATGTCTGCACTCCTCCAATGGAAAAGTATAATTCCCTCATACGTATAAAGAAAATGAAACACAATGCCCGTAAGTAAGTGAAAAAGTAAGAAAATCACAAAAATTATAAATCCGTACACAACGCCATCTCTAATACTCACAAAAACAAAACACGGACAGATGCGCAACGATAATAGCTTCATTGTATAATTTTTAACTTAATAAAAAAACTGAATTTAATTCAGTTAATATTTGTTCACAACAGTTATTGATTCTGAGGCAGTAAGAAATTCTCCGGGTCAGATAGTATTTAATAAAAACACGATTCATTTAAAATGGAGCAAAAATATATTGACAAATGTCTAAAGTAGCATTTGGAGACACACTGTGATTTTTTCATACCAATAACACAACAAAATGTGTTTTTAGAGCATTAAACAAGCTATTGTTATAATTTTCGGAGCATTAAATCAGCAAATGTACAGATATTATCTTCAAAACTAACATATAATTTTTTTAAGAACTAAAAAACAAAGTTCTAGGAAAATATGTTATAAATCAGAAGAAATTCGGAAAACTGTGGAGGATGAATGGGAGAAGCGTAAGAGAAAGGTTGGAAAGTAAACTTGGTTATTTAAATCTGGTATTGTTCCAAGTATGTGTAGCCGAACGGACTAAACCAAAATCTTTCTACTTTTATATTATTGTTAAGCTATTTCTGTTTTTAAATGAAAAGATGAATTTTAATCCGAAGAATAAAAACAGAATGAAAAAACAAACGAGAATGTAACTTTAGAAAAAAAAAAATCAAAGTGAACATCCAAGCAAATAAGATGTCAATTTTTTATTGGAATAACTCATATTGAAGGCTATATAAAACAAAGCGTTTTTTTGTTGTTTTTGTTTTACATTAGCTCCGCACAGGAGGCCCTGAGAAAAATAATTTCCCCCAGGGCCTGTGCCAACTTTGGGGATGATGTGTGGAGGGTATTTTTAGGGAAAGGAAGGAGAGGAAGTTCTGGGACGGAAAAGTATGGAGGGTGGGTAGGAATCTGGGAGTCAGTGTGTCTAGGAGTGACGTTCGTATGAATCCATTCTGCTGTGAGTCCGGCCGGAGAGTTCAAAAGGCCTCCTTAACAGTTTCTCCAAATCTAGCCCGTTACCAGGGTTGCCAGGTGTTCGGTATTTTAGCACCGTGTTCGGTGTTCGGTATGACAAAAATACCGAAGCATGGGCGGTTCGGTATTTTTTTCTGATTAATTTTTCTCCCTAATAAACAATTCAACTGTCAGATTTGACGCAATCGGCGATCGATATTGCGTAGCATCCCTACTTAGTTTGTGCGGTGATGCCGCTTCGTGCATGCGCTCAATGTTTTCGAGCCATTTCGCGGATTAGTGTTACACATCAGGTGACTACGTACTTGCGTAAATATGATTATTCGAATAATTTGACTCCGTACATTGTTTCAACCCCCCCCCCCCCTCCCCGACGCGGGTTTTGATTTGCCAAGATACAACCGAAATCTAGGGAATCTAGGGAATCTAGGAAATCTAGGAAATCCCGGGGCGGCAAGGCGGTGGTACCCATACCTGCCTACCAAATTAAGAATGTAATGGCTGAGTTGGTTAAGGTGTTTAAGGTTGGTTAAGGTGTTAATCCTGGATTCGATTCCCAGTTGCGACCGTTACCTTTTGATTTTCCAGTATCTTGTTCTTTTTCATATTTTCGTTTAGATTTTTTTCTTCAATGAAATAAGAATTCATTATAAAAAAACAATAGTGTTAAAAAGTTGTGCAAATTGCAAAATTAATATTGTTTTATAAATAATGTGGAGAAGAGCAATTTTTTTTTTTTTAACAGCATTTGTGTGTCTAGAATTTATGGATTACTGAAAATGTTTTCTGCCTGTGTAGACATCTTCTGCCATTTTATTTTCAGAATCAAATCAACTCAAACCTCATTAAAAGCGATGAAAAAAATGGTAAATAGGATACGTTAGGTTAGGTTAGGTTGTAAGTTATAAGTTATAATCTATTTTTTTCATAATTTTTATCAATGAATTTACAAACAGGTTTTGAGTTGATTTGATTCTGAGTTGTTAAGGGACCTTTATTTTCATCTCCAGAATATTGAAAAAGCTTACTATCGTCTCACGTTAACATCTGAGAAAACGCTCCTACAAAATTATATCCGAGTATAAAAAATACACCGTCAATAAAAATCTAGCACGGGATGTTCACCATGTTATTATGATGATATGAATATGTTAAATTTCTATTAGTTAATAACAATTTTCCTTCTTTGAATCCTGTTCCAGTAGTTCCCACGAAGGCTTCTCTGATATTATGTATCCCCATTACTCCTAGCCGCATAGCCTCCATGAGATTGATGATCTCTCTAAAGAACTACTCCGAATAAATCTCTATTACGTGAGCCGTTTACTGCTATACTAAACCCTTCCCGCTTCTACTGACGTTGGTAACTTATCACTTTTCGATATTGACTGTTAATAAATACATACGAATTATCTTCCCAACGAAAGACACATTGTTCATGCATTAATTATTTTTTATTTATTTGTTTTAGGGAAATCAACAGTTTTGATTAATTTATACATGTATAGTTAACCTTACTGAGAAGCCAATTATAGATTTCCTCATTGTGTATCTAGAGATTAAACAGTAATCTTAAAACAACTGAAAGATTTTACATTATTACAATAGGAGGTAGGTAGTGCATAATATATGTCATTGCATAATATATCATTACATTTATGTCATTTTGTACTCATCTAATACATTTTTATATTTATTTTCATCACAATTAAAGATACCTGTATCGGAGAGAATGCTATTATATGTTGAATAATTGTTAAGAGTAAACATATTTACGCTTTATAACAATAAAATTCTAGACAGGTAATTGCAAATGCAAAAATCACTTCAAATAGCACAGACCCATAAAGTTTTATAAATAAAGTTTTTTAAATAAAAACAAATTTTCTCAATACGATTATTATTATTTTTAACCTATTATTTTTGTTATTTGTTTTAGGGGTATTATTCCGTGTTGCGCTACCTCCTTCTTTCAAAAAGGTAAATAAGGAGGTTGCGCAACACGGCATAACACCCCAAAAACAAATAACGAAAATACTTTTGGCCGTGAAAATCGAAAAAAGTATCTGACCTTTTATTTTATTCGTCCTTGGAACTTTTGAATTGGGTACACATGGTCATTTTTTTTTACACAAGGATTAGTAATAAACTGTGATTTAGAATGGATTAATTTAAAAAAATAAAAAAATATTTGATAATCTAAACATTTCAGTAAATATATTTTGATACTAATTTTTACCCAAGGCTTCGCTCGCATAGTATTAGTGGGAAATTACTGGCATAATTATTGGCATAATTGTAATTATTCTTGCTATTTTGTCTAATAGAAAATAATTATTGTTTAATAGAAAATTTCAAAATTTGAGAATGACATTTCGCAAATAAAAATTCTATTTTAGAAAATATTTAAATTATAGAAATAGAAATTTATTTTAAGTACCTACTCCCTTTATTAGTATTTTATTCACATTTGAATCCAGGGTAACCTAAAAAAATAAGAAAATGACAGTCCACTTCAAACGCTATGCTTCATAGCAACGTTATGCTTTTTGTTCGGAGAATAAACATTTTTAGAGATATGTAGATATTAACTTCGACGCAAAAAAAGTGCTCTTTTTAATCACAACAAAGCACTCTTTTTAAGCCTAAAATAATAAAAAAAACACATTGTTTCCAAGGTAACAATTTGTTTGACGTTTGGAATAACTCGATTTTGTTAGGGACAGAAAACGTATGATACATAATTTCATAACGCCAAAGCTCATTCATAACGCCAGAGCTTACCAATATATAAAGCCGTTATTACTCGCAAATAATGTAGCTTTCGATTAGTGAAAGAATTTTTACATTCCATTCGATATTTATTGCGTGAAAGAGTAAGGACCATCCACACAAACTTTCGCATTTATAATATTAGTAAGAAGTAAGATTAACTACGACGCCAAAAAAGTACTCTTTTTAATCACAACAAAGCACTCTTTTTAAGCCTATAATTTTAAAAAAAACACATTGTTTCCAAGGTAACAATTTGTTTGACGTTTGCAATAACTCGATTTTGTTAGGGACAGAAAACGTATGATACATAATTTCATAATGCCAGAGCTTACCAATACATAAAGCCGTTGTTACTCGCAAATAATGTAGCTTTCGATTAGTGAAAGAATTTTTAAATTCCATTCGATATTTATTGCGTGAAAGAGTAAGGAACATAAATACAAACTTTCGCATTTATAATATTAGTAAGATAGTAAGATGTACAATATTGTTAGGTACGAGTATGTTTTAAACATTGAATATGTTATAATTAAAATCTCGATATTATTATAGTATATTCGTTTGATAAACTATGCAGGCAAGGAATTGGCTAGTTTTCTACATAATTTGTTTGTGAACAGTGACAATTAAATAGGTCCTTGTGTCTAATGTGTTGAGTAGGCACTCTCTAGACTGAGGGGTTCGCAACAGTTATGCTACAAATTAAAAAATTTACAGTGTACTTACATTTAAGGTATTTAATAAAAAAGGGTAGCTTGCTTTAGGGATTAGATAAATCGTAAAAACTTTGGCTGAATTCTTTCGAAAATTTTAATTTGAATTTATTGTTAAGGTGACCAAACCATGGAAATATTTTCAAATTAGCTACGAACTAATGAGACAAAAAAAAATCTCAGGTAGTGAATTAAAGTTTTTAATGGTTCTTAGCAAAAATCCTGACGTTTTCGTACTTTTGCTTCTTCATCATCAAATATAGCTCTGAGTTCTCTAATTATTATAGGCAACATATCAAAGTATAGATATAATTCTTATTAAATTCTAATTTTGAAAATTAAAGTTAAGAGCAAAACCAATTTGGATCATTGAATCGGAGTTTCTCAGGACATATGCGTAACCGAAATGAGTATTTTCAAGAATCTGTAAGAAAATAGTTTAAATGGAAAAAAATCCTAATCAACAAATTTCAGTGCGGAGTGAAATTTCAATTTTTTGTAATTATTTATTATTTTTTATAATATTATGCTATTCCGTGATTTATTTTTGGGTTTTTTCTCTTAATATTTTTTTAATTAAGTCAAATTTTCTTTTGTCTTGTCGTGTAACTCTTCCTCCTTTATTCCTCACAATATCATGTCAATTTAGACAATATTTACCCCATTCGGAAAAGATTTTGTCAATTTAGACCATATTTTCCCTATGCGGAAAAGATTTTGCCAATTAAGACAATATTTTTTCCATTTGGAAAATATTTTATGAATATTTTTGAAGACGGAAATTGAAATTTATCAAAAACCTTTAATTTACGAAAAGTAAAGCCATTTTCTCTGCTTCTATAGTACCGATGGGACTGTAATTTAGCATTAGGTCTATGTTTGATGGTCTGAAGACAATTAAATGTAAAAAACGACAAATATAAAAATAAAAAAAGGAAACCGTTTTCTATTCTGAGACACCGAAAAAAATCACAAGCTTTTCGAATATTTGAAAGCATCAGAAATCTGAAGCTGAGTGGTTGTGTTCCCTAAATTTTTATAATAAAATTAAATAAGTCAAAACTTTCCGGTTGTTTACTCAAGTTCTCTCTAGAATACAAAGAAAGTTCTCTTTAATCTATAATTATATTTACCAATTTATTTCTTTATTGGTTAAAAATGGAGAAGTTACGGTGTTTCGTTCAAATCGATAATAAATATATCGGCCTTCCTTATTTTATAACATTGCGAAACGTGATGTTTGGCAAACAAATCCATCTAGCAAAGTCCTCATTGTTCCTTTAATTAGTAACTACCCCGAGGCAGTTAATATTGATCATCAAATCCTTAGTCAACCTCTCAATAGTCGAGTACAAGAGACCCTTGTTCGCTTGTTCCTTTGTTCGGGGGCGGCCGGTAGGGGAAGTTTCACGCATACCTGGGGGCTGGGGGGTATCTTTACATTGTAAGATGTATTATTTGCCATCTCCAATAGCATATTGTCCGGATCGGCGGATCGAGTGCCTGCCTGACAATAATGTCTTGAATCTGGCTGCTTTATTGATATCAGTTCATTATTCTAATTCGGTGAGCCTTTTGTGCGGTTGTGTATGGGAGGGGGAGGGAGAGGAAGAGTGGTGCATGACTTGTATTTACCCAAGACATTCATCCACCAAGTGGATGGGAGTGTTCTGTATTGTGTAATTATATTTTGGTTGCGATTGCGTGGCCCATTCATCTACTAAAACTATTACGCTAATTGAAAAAGATTTCAGATTTAAAAAAAAAAATTATATCTAAGTTATTATGCTATCCCTCTTATTATTTATTATGGATAAGGAATAAGCACAAACATTTTGGTCAGTTCGTTATTTTTTTGGGGCGTTATGTCGTGTTGCGCTACCTCCTTCTTTAGCAAACGTTTCGGAGAGCATTGCAGTGTTTATCATCGGGTTTATCATCCTGTCGGTTCTTCCGGATCTGCCCTGATGATGGACACTGCAATGCTGTCTGAAACGTTGGTTAAGGAAGGAGGTAGCGCAACATGGCATAACACCCCAAAAACAAATAACGAACATACTTTTGACCGTGAATATCTTAAAACGTAACCGTAAGTATTTATTTTGCTGAAATCAAATAGGCTATATTAAATTATTGTGGAAAGCAATCACATCATTTGACATATTTAATAAATATAAAAACTTATTTTATGTAAAACCACTAGTTGTAATCAATTTATTTACCGACCGGTTTCGCTTTGTTCAAGCATTCTCTGGGTACAAATTAATACTAAAAGAGAAATGCAGAGCGTTTGTGTGTGTGTGTATTTGTGTATATATAAGCACACGATCTGTATTTCTTGTTAATTATTAATTTTTACCTTGATGATGATTGAGCAATGTGAAACCGGTCGGCAAATAAATTAATTATAACTCATGCTTTTACATAAAATAAGTGTTTTATTTTAATTTTAATATAAATACCAGAGAATTCAGAAAAAATTCAGACGATTTTTTATAAGATTACAGGTGCTGTTAGCGCAGACCAGTGAAAAAATAGTTACATTGTAAATCCATTTATTTATACATGTATGATTTACCTAACTGAGATACCAATTATAGATTTCCTCATCATCTTATTTTATTGTGTCTAATAATGATATAATGAATTAAAAAAAAAGATTTTTTTTTAAATTACGGTTAAAATAATTTTCTAATGATACAATCTTTTAAAACATTATTTTGTAGGTGCGTATCTGTTTAATTTATCGCTTGTCCGAATTCTTCACTTCAGTAGTTATAAAATTAACTCAACACCTCTTTGAAAGATCATTAAAAGCCATGAAAAAATAATTTTAAAATAGCCCTTAACCCTAACCTAACGCAACCTATATAATAATCATTTAAAAAAAAAAAAATTCATTACTTCTAATGGCTTTTCTGAGGTGGTTCTGAGTTGGTTTCATTTTGACTTGTCACCGTATATTAAATATGATCGCATAAAAAATATCTGTTTGATATTGCAATGTTATATTTTCAATGGTTAAATAATAAGTTATATAAATAATTAATATATAAAACGTACTTATTAATATGTAATTAATTTAATATTTATACACCAACACAAACCTGTAAAGAATAACAGGATATTATAATTAATCCAATTTAAAAATAAAAAAAAGTGATCATCTGATAAAATGTAAATATTTACATCGCTTAAAATTAACACGTAAATTCTAACCAATTCCCAGTTATAGAGTTTATTGAACCGGGGTTCTTTATTATTATTAATTTTCTTACAACTGGTGAGACGCTGAGCCTGTCTGAGCCTGTCTCACTAAGAGCTCATGGGCTGAGAGAAGGCGCAATTTACAAAATAAGAAGTTTTTTTTTTTTTAAATTTTATGATTGATACAAAACTTTACATTTCATAGTACAATACAGTATTGTTGGCCTCACTGGGTTGTTTACCCGTGCTGAGGCCCCCATTTTACAATAATAGAATTTATTCATAATACAGTTTGAAAAAAAAAATGTTGGTGACAAACACTTAAAATAATGATAAATTTAAACAGAAAATGAAACTAAAAATTAAAGTAAAATTTAAAAAATATTTTTTTATGAAAATCGGCATATATTATGATTTGTGTGTGTTGTGAGTGTTTTGTGTGTGTGTGTTTTTTTTTGTGTTGCGTGTATATATATTTTATGTTATAATAGTTTATAACAATAGTACAAATGACAACACAATGTCACATTTGAAATGAAAGACAATAGCATAGGACCATTGGAAATGCATACTTAGTTAAAGACACACACAAAATTAGTATTTTAGACGGTTAACAAAAAAATCCAATTTGTTAAATAAAAAACCTATAAAATATTCTGTTTCTTATCCTTTTAACAAATATTATACGAAATAACTCACTAGTTCCCAAGGATTTAGTTGGAAACGGCAAATTTGGAATTAATATACATTTGTTTTAAAGACTATTAGGCTTAATGGGTGATTTTACACGAAAAGAGCGCTGTACAAATAACGTCAATAATATTATAATACTACTATCGTTATACCGATATGGACAAGAATTAGAAGTCTTTAATGCGGTACACAACCATAATAATTTTTGCTTGCTCAAAACTCACATTTTAATCATTTCCGGCGAATTCGTAACAAAAATAACGTTTTTATTCCAACAGAACACTGGGGATGTAAGTTCTTTGTATTTAGGATTAATAAAAAACAATATCTTACCGTTAACATATTTTCCGTACAACGATTTAAAAACTTTACAACTATAAAGTTTTTACGAACGCGGCGGAAAGGTCGAATCTCCAGGCCTGCTAGGGTGAATTCGTCCGTACGTTCGTCCAATACGCCGTGTCGCGGGCGTATTTTTGTTTTACACGCTTTCTTCACTTAAGTCGTTAAGATTCCAACATTACCTATTTGTCTTCTTCTTCTTATCTTTGATAGGACGAATTTGACAGCAGGTCCGTCCAATACACGGGTCGCGAGTCGCAATTTGTATACACGGCTTCTTTACTTACATCGTTAAAATTCTGAATATATTTTAGGAGGTATTTGTCGTATTAAAAGTAAAAATTCAAAAAAAAATTATTAAAAAAAAAAATATTAAGAATGTTTTCATGTTCATTTGAAAATGATTCCCTTTTCTGTAAATAGGAAACAGGTAATACAATCTCCATTGACAGGAAACGGAGTAACATCATGTGACATTGGAGGGCTCGGGATCTGCGACACGAGTTCCCCTGTAAAGTAGTTCCGGTGATTTGAACAGTCCATTTGCACGACATCCGGCTATATAATGTCCACTTCCGGTCCTATTAAGGGATTGCGTTTAATCCCCTGGAAGCTGTAGGACAAAGAGGTTTTCGGAAATAGGCTGATTTTTATGACGCAATACGTAGTAATTTCTTTTAGATGCGAAATAAAACTGTAAAATTATTGACTATGGAAATATGTCATTCAACCATAAAAGTTTCAAAATTAAATTCAATGAATTTTTTTTAATTTTTTTAGTTCGTTATTAATATTCCTGTTATAATTTATAAACAAGAAAGTAACGCTAAATTTATAAATCTTAGTGACGTTAGTAAGTAGGACTATAGCACCTTTAAATAGGGTATTTTGTGTGGAAGGCAGAAATGCGAAGGTTGGAAAAGGGGTAAATCATTATAAATTGCTACAATGGTCTCTTACAATAATTTTAATAGTATTCCCTTCATAATTTATTGTGTTCAAATTTTAAACCTACTTTGGCTTGTTTTAATTCCTCGATCTTTGGATCCAGATGCAAAGATCCTAAATTATTACTGTGGTATCTAACTAAATAATTTAACCAATAAAATAAAAATAAACTAAACATACTAACTAACTTACCTTGGTAACTAACCTGGCTAACTTAACTAATTAACTAGACTAACCGACTAAACCAACTAACTGACTAAACCAACTTACTAATTAAACTTACTAACTAAACTAGTTAATTAAACTAAGTAATTGACAGCCTTCGTGGTCGAGTGATAAGGCACTCGACTTGCAATCCGAAGGTCGCGGTATAGAATCCCGGAGTGCGCAAATAATTTTTATTTGATTAATTTGTGTTATTTCACAATTAAATCATTTAAAATAATATAAAGTATATTTGCGGCACGTTCCAGAGTGGAAGATACTTCAGTATCGTCCTGGTGTAAGACCATCGTTCGGAATTGAAACTTTGCTTGAAATGGATTAAGCATTGTTTGTTGATTAGATCAGAATAGTCAGGTACTTCCCCACCTTCTTCTTCCCCATCTCCTTCCCTTGCCTTCAGCCTCAAAATGTATTCCAATTGGGGACGCCATAGTCTCACTGACTCCATACGGGAGCAACTGGGACTTTTGTGAGGTATTCACAAAAAAAACTAACTTAATATAATAATTAAACTAACTTACTAAACTTAATAAATATACCAACAAATGGAACTAATTAATCAAACTAACACTTAATAATTCAACTAACTTAATGAACTAACTAAACGAAATGACAAATCTAAAGCAACTCACCAAACAAATGTGTTGACACATTTCATCAACTTACATTCATACACCGTCTAACACGGTGACCGGCCAACTCAGGATGAAATAAAATTATTGATTTTACCTTCTGGGTTCTTGTTTCCTTAGCATTGAGTCTACTTTCATCCTTATTCGATACGATACCAGCGGTGACCGACCAACTCAGAATGAAACCAACTCAGAACCACCTCAGAAAGGTCATTAAAAGTGATGATAAAAAAAAAATGGTTAAATAGGTTAAGTTAGGTTGAGGTTACCGGCTATTTTAAAATTATTTTTTCATTGCTCTTAATGACCTTTCTGAGGTGATTCTGAGTTGGTTTCATAAACCGTCTCACACAAACCCTTCTGTTATGAGTCATCCTAATCGAAAGTTTATACACAAAGCCAAAACATTGTACCATTATTTACGGTGGAGTGCATGTCGAAAAGCAATCTTTCGAGGCAAAGATCCCATATTTGCATTTTACCAATAAGATCGACAACTCACAACAAAGACCCAAAATCCGAATTAAGGATCGCCGCATTTCTGATGAAATGTTGAATAATAACACAAAGAGCGGAATAAATCATACCGTCCCTTTTCTACTGAAATTGAATCTCAGCGGGAGTTTGGATCAAGCTCGGCTGCGGTCCACTCCTTGGGACTTGTGCTATGCATATTAAATCACATTTATTGTCGTTTTAGGTCTGGTTCCGTATTGCAATTTTTCCGTGCATGTTTTTTAAAAACATGTCCTATTCGTAAGGCGCTCTACCATTTGATGTATTTTTTATTTAGGTGTACACAATAATAGAACAATTAAATATCATAACAATATAAATATAATAAAGATTAGACAACAATAAAATTAGGTCATTAATAATTCATATTACTTGTAAGGTATTCCCCTAACAATATCGAAGTAAGTTACTAAGCCGAGGTAATTTAAAATATTGTCACACCTCGACTCAATTGAAGTGGGACACCTCAACACTTCACTTCAGTATTTGAGTACCTCATACAAACTCATTCTGACGTCGTGTCCTACGCAACACTAATTACATGGGTTTTTTTTACATTATCTCCACACAGGTGGCCTTGAAGAAATTACTTTATCATCTTAGGGGATGCTTTGTGGAGGTTTTTATTAGGAAAAGAGGGAGATGAAGTTCTGGTAAGGAAGAAGGTATGATGGGTGGGTAGGCATCTGGGGGTCAGTGTGTTCAGGAGTGACGGACTTATGAATCCATCCCTCCAACTACGGTGCAAGGTGATAGGTCGAGATATTATGGCTAAAGAGAATAAAAGACCTCCCTCAACCAATCTCTCTCGATCCTGCTCACCACGCAGCAGGAGGGCAGACGCATCGGCAGCCAAGATCTGCACAAACCTCGCCCCATGAACCCGGGCATCCCCGTTAAGCCACCAAACGTAGCGAACCACTCGGGGTTACTTAACAAAATAAAATGTTTCGCCGAAGCCGCTATAAACCCGCAGCCCTTACTTCATAGTCGAGAATTAGGTCGAAAAGTTTATCAATGCTGAAAAATGATTTTTGTTCTGAATTTTTCTTACATTGCAATTAAAGTATTACAATTATTGTGTAGACATTTGGACATCCCTGTTCTTCCCTATACAATAATTCAGCAATACTGATTCTGTCACAGCGCCATTCAGCATAAAAACTACCCACCCGTTTCGAATATTAGCCAATAGCCAGGGCTGTGCTTACTAAATTGGAAGCCATTATTTCTCGTTCATTAAACAAGCTGATCGTTAGGAATGAAAGAGTGTTTAGTAGATAATTGAAAATTATTAATTGTTTTTTTTGACGGCTCAAAAGTATCCCCTCGCCTTATAAATATAGCTATAACAATTAGTTTTTTGTGTGCGCATAATATAGGTAAATAGATATTTTATATTTGTGTACATATTTTAAATATTTTTCTTTTGGTTTTATGAAAGAGATTTCTTAAGATAAGTCTCTCCCAGACTACGCTGTGAAATGATGTCCAGATATGAAATTGAATTAAACATGCAGGTAACTCGTTCGGCTGTTTAATTAAATGTTTTTTTATTTTTAACTTTATGAGTTAAGTCTCAAATTATAATATTTAATAAAACGAAGAAAATATTAGCGAAACTCAATCGAAAATCTGGAGACAGAAAAATCAGAAAAATGATATTGGCTCCACTGGGACTCAAACCCAGGACCCTTTGCTTACATGGCAAGTGCACTACCAATTGAGCTACGGAACCTATATCCAATTCGGTTACTTTTGACTGTATCATACTTCTTCTGATTTTTCTGCCTCCAGATTTTCGATTGAGTTTCGCTAATATTGTCTTCATTTAATTAAATATTATAATTTGCGATTTTACTTTTATAAAGTAAAAAATAAAAAATAAATAAACATTCATCATAGACTTTCGGAAAAGTTGTGTGTGTCGCGTATAATCAAATAGTTAGGGTTTTATCTCAGGCACCTGTATAATTTGTATGAGACGCATTATTAAACGACTATGGCCGTGGTTGACTCGTGCAACGGCGATAGTAACTATAACTTTATAGTACATCGTTTTTCCCGACGTCAGTGTGTTACGGCTTAACAGAAGTACTCGTACTTAAATATTGACTGCAAGCGGCGATAGATTGTACGCATTACGTGGAGTCAGCCTTATAGTTTTAAATCTTGGCTCTGCCATTGGCGGAAAACAGAAAAAAACCAGGAACCTATGGCATTAACATACACTCCCTCATCTCAGTTTTTCGACATAGCTTTTTTTTTTTTTTGCGGAATCTTCACTGGTTAATGCACCCATGTAATATGTAATTACCTTATAATATGTACAACTGTTTGTTTCCCTAATAAACAAAAACAAAACAAATAGCATTGTTCGCTTTGATGCGTACTAAAACAACAATTTCTTCACTACCTACTTGCTTCTCAGCTGATTTGGAAGTTAATTATTTATTTATTTATCATGGTATTTATAAGATGGTTGGTTGCTCACCAATTTTTTAAAGAGTTGGTTACAGTTATACAGCAAACGAAAAGTACATAAGAAGAGAAATGGTATAATATATATAAATAAACATTAGAAGCAATGATTTGATTCTTCTTTTTAAGTCGGTTCCTCATTGCTGAGGATCGTGACCTTCACTCCAATTTCTATAATGCTGACCAGAACAAACCTTACCCCATGAACCCGGCACCCTTGCTACGTCACCAAATGTAGCAAACTACTTGGAGTGATCTGTTGCAGAGGAGTCGGTTTTGCATTAAATGGTTCCCGGGGCGGTGGTCTCCACACTCGAACCCAACTTGTGTTTTATAGTTGGGACTCTTGTTTAAAAAAAAAAAAAACATTTATTTTTGGTTCGTTACAAGAAGTATTATGAATGACATTCATTTCTAAGTTTATACTATTTTGGGGTTATTTTATTCATTGTAAAGCATCCTACAGATATTTTTTTTTGAGGCAACACCGACAAACCTCCTCATTTTTTACTTCTTCAAACTTCACAAATACACTTTTTGGCGTCATTATGAATTTAATGAAAACAAATAACTTTGTAAACACCATTATATTTACTCATTTTTGTTGATTTCATTCTACGAAGGAAATAACCTTTTAGTCCTTCATCTAGAAACGTATTTATTTATTTGTGGATTTTTAAATAGTTACACACTATATTATAAAAGAATAATAATAATAATAATAATTTGGCTAATTTATATAGCGCCGTTTATATATATAAAATAACTAATATCACTGGCATACAACTAACATTTAAAATTATAACTAGTGACTTAAATTTAAGACTTATAACTTGTGACTTATATTACCGGCTTACTACTAAGATGTACAATTAGAACTGGTTACTTACATCTAAGACTTAAAGCTTGTGACTTATATTAGCGGCTTACTACTAAGATGTACAATTAGAACTAGTTACTTACATCTAAGACTTATAGCTTGTGACTTATATTACCGGATTACAACTAAGATTTACAATTATAACTAGTGACTTACATCTAAGATTTATAGCTAGTGACTTGTGACTAAGACATATAATGCTGACCTAAAACTAGTGACTTACTAACCTACATATTTACAATAAGATTAGCGCCAGAAAAAGTAGGAATTTTTTACATAATATAAGATGACGAGTGGAAAAATGATCTTAATGAGTTAATTGGGTTTACGGAAAGGTAAATAAATTAATGAAATTAGTAGTCGATCTGGAAATTAACGATTAACTATCGATATTTAATTATCGATTAACGAAATTAATAGTCGATTATGTCCTAATACAATCCTTAATCAAAACATGCTATTTAAAAAAAAAACATTTTCTTGGTAGAAATCAGTCACATGTTTCGTTAATTTGAGAACAAATTTGTTTATATTTTCTTTTAAGTTGATTTACTTGGAATTTTTTTCTCATTTGCTTCACTTAGAAGGCCCCGAAGAAAATAATTCCCCTCAGGGCCTGTATCATTTTTAGGGATGCTGTGTGGAGGGTCTTTTTAGAAAAGAAAGGAGAGAAAGTTCTGTGAAGGAAAAAGATATGAAGTGTGGGTAGGAATTTGAGGGTCAGTGTGTTAGGAAAACCGGACGTATGAATCCAACACTCTTAGTGCGGTGCAAGGTCAACCAATCTATCCGTGGTCAACCAGTCTATCCGGCCCATGAACCCGGGCTCCGTACTAAGTAACCAAACGTAGCGAACCACTTGGGGTTACCTGGGCGGCGGTGCCCCTACCCGCCTTCCAAATTGTAATGGATGAATTGTACTGAAAACAAAATAAATCAAACCAATAATTTTATTCACTGGAACTATTGTAGTTGACCTCTGTTCGACGCTGTGGTACAGATATCTCATTTTTTAAATAAAACACCTTATTATCTGAATAAATAAGCAAGCGAAGGCGCCTCGTGCATGTTTATTTATCCGCGAATTTATTAAGTACCCGCGTCCGTGAAATTTTCCGCTCAATTCGTCGGTATAAAAGTGTGTCCTCCATAAATTAACCCCCTTTCCCACCACCTACTCCCCCAACTATCCCCAATAAACCCTCTCCCAACCCCTCTCGGTCCGCTCATAAAACTTAATCGTTAGAGATTCGCCCCGTGACGAGGCGCCCTTGGCTGCTACTGCCTGTTTAAAAATGGATAAATGTTTGGTTCAGTTATTCTGAACAGTTTGAATAGTAAAACCAATCTTAAAAATATTGCTGTATTTCATTAAATTACAACAGAAGCCAGAAAATGTATATTTTTTAAATCGCCGAGTGTGAAAATCACCGAATGGACCGATAAACGACGGCTAAAAAAGGCAATAAACATACGTTCCTTATAAAATAATAATATTTGGATGACTTGTATAGCGCCGTTTTTGTGAAAAATCACCTCAAGGGCGCTGTACAAATTTATAATACATTTATACAATCTTATTTCTAACTATAAACTAGACAAACACTACAACAACCTATGGCTAAAAATTGCATCCACCGGTTCATCGATCACCGATACGAAACTATATGTGCAATGATTTGACCAATGAACGCGATGCTGCTGTAAAAATGTAATGTACAGTATTGTACAGGCAGAAAATATATACAAGACCATACTTACCTGGAGGGTCACTAGAGATGAACACTGCTATTGTTTATTTAGAGAAATTAAGACACAGTTCGCACGCAGAGGATATAATTGGGAACTATAATATTTAATATGTTCTGTAATGAGCGTATTTTGAAAACAAAAGCAAAATTTTATGATACTCTCCGGTATGTATTTTTATTTAAGGGTATGAGAGCCCAAAAGGTAGGTTATTATTTTGGACCTAAATTATGTAGGGCTTGTTATGCATCTAAGTTTCGGGGGGAGTTTATTCCAACGTTATAATGCTCAGCTCTTTCTTACACATTAAATAATAGTGAGACTACGATGAGTTACACCAAATACGTGTGTCTCCTTCTTCCTGTGGAATGAATATTTCCTTTGGGGGGGGGGGGGGGGGTGCAGATATACATTTACCGTTTATTTAATTTTCAATGTTGTTCTTTAGTGTGTAAGAAAGAGCTGCAGAATTCTATGGTTTAGAACAAAAGCAAAACCATTAGCACATTGACATTAATTTAACTTTTTTTTTAATTCTTGGAATTCAGTCATACTTCAATAATATCCTTGTAACTTTATTCCATACTTTCAAATTATCGTCACGGCTAGTATTATTGTAGGATTACGGAGATATCATGGTGTGGTGTGTGAGAGAGATGCAAGAAATTGATGACGTTTTTCCTTTGGAGGAAACAGACCTACGTACATTGTGTATCTCATGTTTTGAAAGAACTACAGCATTATTGTGTTGAGGAACGTAAGTTTATTGCCTTTTTTATGCCGTCACGGTACCGTAACCGTGAATAGTCACGGTAATAGTAAAAACGCTCATTGCTTACATAAAACTTTTCGAATCGAGTATTAACGCATGATATCAATGATATCCCTGAAAAATCGCGGGATATCACAATTCCAATTTTAAGAAGGACTGTTCGGTAAAAATATTGTACATTTTTTTTTAATGTATTTATTCATTAAAAATCAGTTTACAAAGTATAATTATTTTGAATATAAAACATTTTACATAATAAGTTTTCACTGATTATTTTTTTAAATGATATTTCTCTTCGATAGAAGCAGACGCTTGTAGTTAAAAGAGGGACGAGTATCGGGATGAAAATATGTTTAAGATATATTTACAAAAAATATATTATTATATTAATTTTTGTGGGAACTTTAACAAAAAGAAAAATTTAGTAGTTATATAAGTTATGAAAATAATTTTATCATTTCGTTATTTTTTACCTTGAAATGCTCGTTATAGATAGGTACCTTATTTATCACTTGTCTGAATCCTTCCCAAAATCAGTTCTAATTTTAAAAAATTGCACTTAAATCCATAGCAAATTTGAGTTCTTTCGCCTCAAATTCAACCAGATTTTACGAAGATGCACAGACTTTCGAAATTAGAATGTTTGGGCAATAAAGGCAATGCTATTTGACTGTTTAATATTAAAAGAGTTATTTTCTTTCCTTTCGTAATAATAAAGCTATTTTTCTTTGAATACGATTGAAACATAAAATAATACATATATATATTTATTTTGTACGACAGACAGGTAAGTCCAATTATGGTACAATTTTCTTACAGGTAACAATACATTTACATATTTTTTTTAAACATGGTATAGTGATATTAAACACATCTATATCCGTTGGTAGAGCATTAAGCAACTTCATACCTCTTGTCATGCTATGTTGGGCCATGACATCTGTCCGGCCCTGCGGTATGTAGAACAGGGCGTGGCGACTTCTCAAGTCGGTTCCTCGTTGCTGAAGACCGTGACTTCTACTCCAATTTCCATGATGGACAAAGCACCTAAACTCCTCGCGGTTCTGCGCTGCATGGAGAGCTATGGACACCAATGTACCAAACGCCAGTGATTCTTATCATTCCAATGCATTGGTAACCTTTCTGTGCTTATTCTGCCTTCCACTTAGCCAGTAACCGTGAGTTTCTCCAAGTTGTAGTGCTGAGTTTGGCAAGCAACGTGTGCAAAGTACTGTCGATGCGGATCTCTTCCAGGACGAACACATTTGTGCGTCTGGCTATCCATAGAATCCTAAGAATTTTTCTCCAGCACCATTTCGAGAGCGTCTATCGGTTTTCTTTCGCTGGGCTCTAAGTGTCCATATTTCCACACCGTACAGATATGTGTTATACTAGCTGTTTCCCGGCATGCTTTGTTATGCCATTTAAAAAGAAATTGTTTCTCCCTGGGTGTCCTTTCCCACTCGTCCCGTTCCCCTTCCGCCTCTCCTTCCTCTCCCTCGTCCCCTTCCCCTCTCGCGTTCCCACTTCACCTCCTCCACCTTCCCTTTCCCCACTCCACTCCCCACCTTCCCCCGTCCTGCGAACCTCCTCCCGATTCCCACCCCCCCTTTCAGGTTCCCCTCCCCCTCATACATTCAGTCCCGATACATGTGTGCCACCTATTGAATTTATCTTTATACAAATTTCATAATACCAGAGCTCACCAGTAGTTTTATACAAGCCTTGGCCTGACAATAACGAATACAAAAAAAGGGATTATACAATTTGATGCAGTCGTTCGGAAGTTATGCGCGTACATACATTTCGGCTATTTATTTTAATTTATATAGAAGATAGATATATAGATAGATAGATTTACAGATAAGCACAAACTTACGTCATAAGTATATTTTTTTACAATATGACAATTGCATTGGCCAAGAAATTGTAAAAAGAAAAAGTTGTGCAAATTTCATGATGCAGGAACTGCCCGTTCTACAGTATTTACTGCTTCAGTAAGATTTTGTCATTTAAAGTTTTTCTCATGGATTTACGAATATAATTTAAATTGAATAGTCTCCACAATTGGAGTTTTGTGGTGGTTTCTAGAAATTTTACGGGAGTTAAAGGTGATTGAAAGGCATGGAAATAATTTGAGTATTTCTATAGATCAATCTGGAAAACTTTTATAAAGTTTCCGATTTATTTTGGTCTTTTGAGGTTTTCAGAATTACGCGAATAAAAGTGTAAATAATTTTCCCACCAGTTTAGAAGGTCTTTTGAATTCCCTAATAATAATAAAAAAATGTCTGTGAAGTTAAATTAGCTTTCCACTGGATGAATAACTACTATACTTATCATGCATGAAAGGTCTAGCCAAGTAAAGAAAAGTTTTTGAAGTGAAACTTCTTTGGCCCCGTTAGCGATTTGAAATTTGGATGAAAGAGAAATGCGTCACAAAAATTTATTATTTGATGGTCCTCGGTTCTAATATAATGCGGTAAATTCACGACTACGAGCGGGCCTCCGTATAGCGCCGAGGTATGAAGCGCCTGACTCTCAGCGCCCAGAGAGACATCGAGAGAACTAAGGTTCGAAAAACCTGACAAATCCAAAAAAAATCATCTTTTTTTTTGGTTATCAATATCCAATCTTCAAATCACTTTAAAATAAACAATCAAAAGAAGCGAGAGTGACTTTCTATTTTCACTTCTACTGCGTGTGAATTGCACACTCTGAATTTTTAAAATAATAGTTTATGTTAAATGCATTTTTAAACGTAAGCAAAAAGTTTTAAATATTAACTTAACAAATATAATACGAGGATATGACGGAGCAGTTTAAAAAGCTTATATCAAGTTACGAAGTTTCTCGGTTCGCAGTAGGCTTCAAATAAATTGAAAAACCCTTCATCATGTTTAAATGCGTCGTAATAAAATCTGTTATATTGAAAGGAGGGAGTCTTATTTTCATCCATATCCAAGAATTGGCTTCGTTCCCTTGAGAAATATTACGGAAAATAAATGAAAATTAGGTATCTACTATAAATTGGTATCTTATGTACTTAATCTTCTTGTCAAGGTACCATTTAAAAACTGCTTTTAAATGGTGTATACAAAGTTATTAATTTTCATTAAAAATAGCAATGAATTAATTACTTAATCAATATATTACATATTTAAGTAGATACAATTTAAATGATTATATTTTTTTATTAAAACAACTCTGCTTTTATAACTTTTGAAGATTATTCCCATCAATAAAGAAGAAGATATCAATAATAATATAAACGTAAATGAGAAAAAAAAAACACAGAAAAATAAAAAAGATAACGGTCGCAACTGGGAAAAAGTTGTAAAAAGAGAGTTGTCCTAATAAAAATTGAATTTTTATTTAGACTTTTACAAAAAAGTCTTTATGTATCTATCCGAGACACTATCTAGGTTACAAACCAGTTAGAACACTTGTTTCCAATGTAATAGGTAGTTGCCAATAATATTTAAAAAAAATAGTCGAAAATAATATCATTAATTCTAAAATTTGAAATGTGAGATTGACTAATATGACGTTCAAATAAGAGATGGCAGCGGCCGAATTGGTAAGGCATTTGTCCCGGTAAGACAAGAGGTTCTGGGTTCGGATTCCAGTTGCGACTGTTATTTTTAAATTTTTCTGTGTCATGTTCTCCTGTATATTTTCGTTTATATTATAATTGTTATCTTCTTCTTCAATGGAAAAATAAATACTTTAAACAAATTTAAGCGTGGACAATATACAGTTTCTGTCATCTCCTGAGAAATTATGTTTTTTTGTAGATACAAGGTTGAGTCAACGATAAATATTCATACATTTTTCTTTGCCTTCATTATTTTAATTAATACTGGAATTGAGCGGAAGCTCGGTTAAATTTGTTATTGAATTGAAGTCGAGTAATCCTTGGTTAAGAATAATAATAACAATTGTGTAATTTTATACAGCGCTGTTTTTTTCCCACCTATGTTCCCACAAGGGTAAATTGATGGGTAAACACAGGCATTACATTTCAAACCGATTGTTAAGACAACACCCCGACCCAAGAAAAACATTTTTTTTTTCATAGAACGTAATATGTCACATTCATATGATTTGGACGACCTCCGTGGCCGATATGTACGGCTCAAGACAGCAATCCGATCCAACCCGAAGGTCGCGGATTTGAATCCTGAATTGTGTTATTTCACAATTTATTCATTAAAAATAATATATAGTATCTACGTAAATATATTTACGGTACGTTCCAGAGTGGAAGATGCTCTCAGTAACGCCCTTGTGTAATAACACAATTCAGGATTGAAACGTTGCTTGAAATGACTTTAGCCGTTTTTGGCGACCAGATCTGACCAGGTACTTCCCCACCTTCCTTTTCCCCATTTCCTTCCCCTCTTCAATACCTTCAGCCTCACGACAAACCCCAATTTGGGATGCCATAGACTCACTGGTTTGTCTAGGAGCAGTTGGAATTCTTCTGCGGTTTTTACAATAAACATTAAGAAATCTTCCAGATTGCACGTGCAGTGTGCTTTGTTATGCAAAATCTGATAATCCGATCATGCCGTAAGTACAGCAAAGTTGGTATATCCACAGGTTATAATTTTCCAAACAGCTTTGGGGGTGTGAGGCGCTAAAGATCTCTATTTGATGGATCCGGTGCATGGATGTAAACGCTGCCGGGGGCGGTGATGTGGGGGCGATGGGAGGAACGTGAGCGACCCCCTGCGGGAGGGTTTATCCTCCCAGGTTGTGGGTGATTGATTGAACGTCAAGAGTGAATGGGTGGGAGCCGCGATAAAAATAACACGAGCCATATTTCGCACACAAGATGTTGACAGCTTATTTCGTTTTATGGTCAATCAATTTGATTCGGAAATAATTTGGATTTTATAACTGCGTTCTTGGATTTATGTCGGGTGTTAGGGAGCGGACGGAGATTGACTACCAGTAATGAAATATTTATTGGGGATGCGACCTTTTTAATATTTTTAATGGTATATTGTTTCCAATATTTCATTCGATTCCTATTCTGTGGTCGACTTTCGTTCTACATTATATTATAATGATTCCAGCCTATTTCAAACTAAGTCTAAATGTCACAACAAAATTTCACATCAAGTAAGTAGTAATACTTATTTTAATTTAATTGTCGTATTTTAATAATATAAGATAGTACGTCTTTATAGTTTTAAAAACCAAACAAGATATTAACAGATTACATCCAAAGTTTAATTTCGTTTTTTAGCCATAAATTTTAGTTGAAAAAAAATTTAATAATAATCATCGGTTTTTTTAATAATACTAACAAAATGTCTTTATTGTAAAAAATATTATAACTACATTTTATGTGCATCTATACTAAAATTATAAATGCGAAAATGCGCGAGTTTGTTTGTTACGCAATCACGCCTAAAACTCTAAACTGATTTTAAAAATTCTTGTACCAATAGAAAGCTGCATTATACTCGAATAAAATAGGTTATATATAATGGTACTTAAGCTCTGACGTAATGAAATTATAGATATTAATAAATTATAATTATTATACGATTATTGTCAAATAAATTTCCTGCCAAAGGGGGAGGGGGGTGGGGGGAGGGTAACTCAGGTATGGGGTTCGCGGGAGTAGGGGAGGGGAACCTGGGAGGAGGGGGAACTCGGGAGAGGGTTTCGCGGGAGGGGGGAAGGGGGGGGAGTGGAGTGGGGAGAGGGACGGTGGATGAGGCGGAGTGGGAACGCCAGAGGGGAAGGGGACGCAGGAGAGGAAGGGGAGGCGGAATGGGAACGGGACGAATGGGAAAGGACACGCATGGAGAAAAAAAACATTTATAAAAGGGCATAGCAACGCATGGCGGGTATCAGTTGGTTAGTTTATAAATACGAGAAGTAGACGACAGGTTTTGAGCCAATATTAAACAAAAAAATAATGTTGCAATTCTCGCGTTTTTTAAGATGTCAATAATGTTTCTATCAATACAGAGTTTTGTAGGAAGATTGCAAGTTTGATTTCCATCAAAGCCCAAAGAAGTGCAATATTGTTTTTTTTGTACATTGGGTATTGTAATTTTGGTGGTTAAGTTTGAAGGGTTTTGCGAAAATGGTTTTAAAACCCTCGAAAGGAACATTCATCATTATTTCTTAGATTTAGACTTACTGAGCTGTGCAATTAAAAAGGGAGAAGAAATAATTTAAATCAGTTTTTTTTTACATTGAAGGGGTTTGCAAACATCTTGGTGGAGAGAAACAAAATAGAGGAGGAGATTTAAATATTAAAGGGTTGTGGCTTTTTAGACATTGACCCTAAGAATCATGGCGATGCGATATTGAGAATATCTTCAAAAAAGAAAAAGTAACATCAATAAGGATTACCCCTCACGAATTATAGTAGAATCTACGATATTTAAGATATACACTAAAAATCTTTCCACTCTTCTAAAGTAATATTCACATTTCATACACAAACTTTTATAATTTAAATCTCTTTTCAACTACTACATATATTTTTAAATAATTAAGAAGTCTAATGTTAACCAATAATGCAGCTACGAGCAAAATGGTTCACGTGATTTACATTTGTTATTTTGTTATAACCTTGGTATGTGATTAAAATGTTAAAAGTTTGTCTTTCGGTAACAATTTTCTTTTCTTGCATACAAGTTTGTATGTATTCTGCATAAATCAGAGACCTTGGGTGTAATATTGGAGGTTAAACCTAACATTATCAAACCAAATAATGAGGTAATTAAAAAAACTAATAAAATGCAGGGATTATTAATTCGCATATCAAAACCTTTCCGCAAAATAAAGGCTCGGTAGGCTCTTTATTAACACCGCTTTTATCCTCCCCTATCTAAAACACGGCATATCGATCTTGACTCATTTCTACCATACCCATATTCAAAGAATTGAAAGAAATTAACGAATTTTTAAGCTCACAAATAACACCGAATCTATAAAATTCCGAAACTTTAACTCCCTTCAAACACAACCTTTAATATTTGATAAAATCCTGTTTTCCGAGTAATGGCTTGGACTCGTCTGAGCTTACCAATTTTTTGATCAAAAATCCCTCCTATTGCGGTGTAAGGCGATGGGTCCAAAGAGTTCTGCTGGAGAGGTCTAGGTTAGGTCTCCCTCAACCAATTTCTCTAAATCCGCCACGCAGTAGGTGGGCAAACGCGTTCGCCGTCAAGACCTAGATAAACCTAATCCCCTTATAAACCCGGGCACTCCTACTAAGCCCTATGTTGAAGATAAGCCATTATCATTGGATAGATATGTAACTTTTGAAAGCACATTTTATTAATCCATTAAAAATTAGATAGATCGTTCAATCCATCAACAGCAGTTCAGCCAGCTCATGTGGGTGGTTGGTTGGTTGGCTGGTTGATGGGTCGGTCGGTGGCTGAGATAGTTTTCTTGTCCTCCCCTTATTGAATAATCCCCCACGCGGCGCCACTGCCACTTTTCAATATCGGCTGGGAATTTGCCTCGTCTCGGCTACGAACAAGAAATGGGTCGGCTGATAGTGATAATGGCTTATTCAATAGTAGATGTACATTGTGCATTGCAAATATTGGAGGAGATATAGCGTCAATAAAGAGCAACGAATTATTTTATTATTCCGAAGAGAAATTCTCTTTGCGAGTAAAATCTAGCTTTTCTACCAAGCGTTCGTTAACTGTGGTGTTACGTCCCATTGTTCAGCGGCTGAGAATTGGAATTTCGTCGAAAGATGGTCTTGCTATCGTACCCTTGTAACTGTACAGGGCAGTTTCGATGAGAAAGATTGATCATTCTCCGTCACAGTGTTTTTAACTGGTAACTCAATATCGATTTTATTTTTTACAAAATTTGCTTCAATATATACCTATATTCAAGTTAGCGATAAAATGCTCAAACACGTGATGATAAAATTTATAAAATTATGTGCCATTTGTTATTATTTTTTTATCATAAGTTTTCATAATTTTTCTATATTTATAAAAAAATCTGAATTATATTTGTTCGTAAGATCCTAAATAAATGGACGAACTGAAGTAATTTCGTAGCAAAACAGAAGCGCCGATTTAACTAAAGTTAAAATTCCGAAAAATAGCTTTCTGAGATAAATTACTAATTTATTTTACTGTATGATTATATGATTTGAAAAGTATGTTGTATAATACAATATTAGGTTTGAAAATTTTCCAATGACTAACGGTATAACCTTATTATAAAAAAAAACTTTTTTTATCAAAATTTAAAATATGACTTTACTAGAAAACATATCTATTTTTCGAACTCAAATTACATATTTTTGTGTTGAAAATTGTCGATATGTGTAGAATTTGATTTAAAAATGACATATTTTCGGTTGTGTCCACGGACGTACAAAATATATGGACATGCCCTTACGTGTTAAAAAACGTGTTATTTCCCCCTCCCATTGGAACCATTTTTCGGAACCGGCTGGGCGTGTCCGGACCAATGTCGTGCTCTCGTCGTACATTTTACGCGCGGACGCTGTATGTCTATGAAACATATACTTAGACAATGAAGAAGACTTGGCGAATCACAAGTCTCTTTCCTCTCTTCGCCCCGCCATAGTTAGTTTTTACCCCTTATCTGTAAGTTCTCGTCTAGTTATTTGTATGTCTATGGTTGTGTCTGGTTATCCCCTTTTAAAAATGCAACCATTTAAAAACTGAACATAGTTTGTCCAAAAAATTCAGCAAAATAACAGCACGTATCATGTTACTGAATAAAATTTTCCACGTACAGACACGTACGTACACTAACATACACAGTTTTTGATTTGATTAAAATATATATACATATATTTTTGAAGTACCTATCGAGTAGTGTGGTAGTGTCGCACGTCCCGTATAAAATAATTATCGAACTATGTAGAATTTACAATAGAATTTAATATTTATAATTATAATTACAATGGAATTTCACGTACCTTGTTTTAATTCAAAATTATATAACAAACGCCACCGCCTTAGATTTTGCTCTCGCACGATATTGACAGTTTGGGCTGAAAAATATGAAATTCCATGATATTATTCCGTCATCTCCGTAATTTTGTCATTATGCCATATTGATGGTAGTGGCTGCTTAATGAAGTAGAAATTCCATGTAATCTCTGTGTATTACAAGTTTCAACGCTCGATTAAGCCTTATTCGAAGGCTCTATGTATTATACAGCCTTCGTTGTTTACGCTAAGGGTTATGAAAATTGAAAGAAAACGCTGGAAAATAAAAAACATGAAAAACATTATATTTTGGCGACTATTATTATTTGTAGTTACATACGTTTTTTTTATTTATTATTGTAATATGTTAACTCTTCCGTGTGGATTTCATGCTACACCCAAAGAAAAAAAAGATAAACCATTAAAATTATGCCCTAAGCAAGCTCACTTTTTCCATACTTCTTATGAAAATGATTACTCATTTTTTAGGCCCATTAACCAGCGGCCGAGAATTCAAATTTCGACAAAAGATAGTTTTGCAATCCTAACCTTGTAACTGTACAGATTCCGATGAGAAAGATTGATTATTCTACGTACCAGCGTTTTAACTAATATTTCAATTTTATCATTCAAAATTTTCATTAATATATACCTACATATAAGTTAGAAATACAAATGCTCAAACGCGTGATTAAATCAAAATGACGTCCTTTTTGTAATTGTATTTTGATCATAAGTAATAAAGTCTAACCAAAAGAAGTATTTTCGTCGCAAACCACGTGCAAGGATTTTCTTAAATGATTTTCATTGAACTAAAATTAAAATTCTGAAAAGTCGCTTTCCTAAATAATTTGTTTTGCTATATGATTACGATTTGAAATTGGTGTTGTATAATACAACACATGCATGGTAATAAAATAATACAACGACCATCGGTATACCCCTATTAACATTTTATTATTATTCATGACGAACGGTGTTACCTATTGGTAAGGCTCTTGACTCGCAATCCGAAGGTCGCGGGATCGAATCCCGGCTTGGGCAAATAAATTTTATTTAAATAATTTGTGTTATAAGAAAATACTCTAAGTATCGCCCTGGTGTAAACCACCATTCAGAATTGAAACCTTACTTGAAATTATTTATTTATTTATTACACGTCCTAGTGGGCTTTTCTTGTAGATTTTTTACAAACCATTTGTATCAAAGTAAATACTTAAAAGTTAAACAATAAAGAAAAATATAAAGATAATGATAAAGAACGTTGAAACAAAACACAAAACTAAATACATAGATAAAAATGTAAACAGAAACTAATAATCCTCACAATAGAGATCTTCAGTCCATTTTTTTTTATGAATAATGACCTTCTAGCTTAAATAACCGCAAATTTATTTTTATTTTTAGAGTTTGTTTTAATATTTAAAATAATTTTCAAAGTTTTGATTTTTCAAGATCCCTCGAAAAACACCATATCTATGGTGCATTGTGTGACGTCATCACGTCATCGATAGTTTTATTCACTTTCAACAGGCGCTGTCATTTTACTCTTTTTATATTGAAAAATCGATGGCCGGATGACTTTAGGTGTGACAAGTCGAAGCGTTTTTTCTTCACAATTAACTGCTTTTAATATAGAAAAACATTAGGTAAAATGTCGACATCTCATCGCTACTGTTATTGTATTGTACCAAAGTGCAATACAATAACAATTAATCATCTTTTTCATTGCAAATAAAAATGACTGCAAATGACATCGTAAGCCGTAGAATTTTGTGTTCAGGTGTGACTTTTGCTTTAACAGAAACACTGGTATTTATAATACACTTATCATGACTAGTATAAAAAGCCCTTGATGATAAACCAATTCGAAAATACGATCGATGTTATGGTAGATAAACAAAATGTCAAAATTGACACGACTTTAACCTCAAATAGGCCACATTTACTGAAGATTGTCAAAAATATTTTTTACAGCTTACTACGACTTTCGAAAACAACTAATAAGATGATTTATTTACTAACCAACTTTTATCCCACGAAATTCAGCACTTAGGTACACAGTCCGTATTATATTTGAAAAACATTATCCTGGAAATATCAGATTGTCCGCAAATATAGCCCTTTTCCGTCATAATTTTAATTGTGAAGGCCTAAATAATGTTTCAATAAACACAACGACTATTATATGTCTAAATCTCTACTAACAGTATGTAAATAAACTAAATAAAAAAACACGAAATGTTGTGTTTGAACGGCTTGCCTCATACATTTCAAAATGCCATTACCAGGTGAATCTTCCATCGTGACGTCACCACACAGCATTACACGCTGTGTTTTAACGAGAATATTAAAAATGCACCTTTCAATATTTTTTTAAAAACTGTACGTTTAATATTATCAAATGAAAGTTATATATTCAGAAACAGCGTTTATTGGTCTATATGAAAATATTTTTTTAAAGCCATAATATTTTTCACTGGAGTTCCTTAGTGAATTTAAAAGATTCTACAAAACAAAATATGTAACAAGTTATTTGGTAGTTTGCACCTACCAAATAACTTCTATGCTCTGGTCTACTTGTGTCTTAAAGAATAAAAGTGATAAAATAAACAACATTCATACTGATTAGTTTTGAGATGAAATATATCGCCCAGATCAGAATATGTATTTCAGAGACTGTGAAGTCTCTGAATCGGAGAATTTTGATAAGCTAGTGTCCTGGTGTTATTGAAGTAAAAGGGTAATAAATGTCCGCATGATTTTTTGGGAACCTTGATATTGATAAAGTGAAGTAATTCAGGACAGTCAATTTTGTAATGCAGTATTTAATGTAATAGTATTGAATCTGTGCTTATTCTTCTTTCTGAAAGTTTTAATAGTGACATTTTATCCAGGAGATAATTGTAATGGAGTTATCCGTGTTTGGTGACCAGATCTGAATAGCCAGGTACTTCCCCACCTCCCTCATTCCCCTCCCCTTACCTTCAGCCTCACAACATACCCCAATTGGGGAAGCCATAGTCTCACTGGCCCCAGATGGAAGCAGCTGAGACTCTTGTGAGGTATTTCTATAAAAAAATTATAAATAATAAAAATGAACATATTTATTCAAAATTTAAAATATATCTTTAATAGATAAAATAACAGCCTTTCGAAATCAATTTTACCTTTTTTGTATAAAAGGGTCTAGAATTTGATATAAAAATGACATATTTCCGGTTGTGGCTTATTCCCTTTTAAATATCGAATTTCTTTCTTGAAACAATTTCATTGATTTACCTGGAGCCTATCTTAAAAGGTGTAAACCTAAGTTAAAAGGTCTAATCTAAATTGGCGACATCCATTTTATTTTAAATCTGAATTAATATTCTTGATATTCGGGGAAGACTACAATAATTGAAATGAATTAAAGATAACTATCTTTTTTTGTGTCCAATAAAGTTTATTCTAAGCATGGATTCTTTAAAGAGACGATTTATTAAATTTAGCTTCCGTAATAATATTATTTCAATTTTATGAGCAAGAAAAATAATAGCTCCTAAGATTATTATGACAATAAACTATCAATATTTTATTAGAGATAAATTTCAACTCCAGGACTCCTGAAATTTGTTTGAACTTTTCACGTTCACCATAAATTTCCCGAGAAACTAGTTAATTTGCGTTCAGAATCACACAGCCGGAGTTCCAAGAGTGACTGGCATAAAAATAACTATAAATCAATCACCGGGACAAACTAAATCTCTACCCTCGTAACTAGAAGCAGTTTAAATAAAAATCAAAAGCATTCTTCAGCTTAACTTCTCGAAGATAAAACACAATTTTTACTCAGAAGTTCAGTTTACTAGGACTTGGGTATTATATTTTATTACCTCTGAAACACAAGAAGTTACTCAGAATCTAGTTTATCTAACTTCAAATTGACAATTCCGTGAGTGATTCACGGGTACAAATAAAATGAGAAATACCTCGAGCCTGAGTTAATATTTTTTTGACGAAAGTAGTACCGGTGTCGCGTGGCGGTGTTCCAAGTCTATTACTCTTTTTTAACATTTGAGGAAAATCTAATAAATCCATAACCGTTCAATAAATCACGATAAATATTTTTAAGAGAGGCATTTATCGCGGAGGAATTTGAGCTCTCAAGAAAAGTATTACATTAAGATATTTTAATGTAGGTAAAAAAGAAATAAAAAAGGCGATAAGTCGCTTATCTGAAAGTCAATGTCTTTCTTTTTTTGTTTGTATTTGTTCATTTTTCGTAAATTATTTTATTTCCTTACAGAAGCATAAAAATGTAATATTCATGAGCTGATTTCAGAGGCTTGAGTAGTTTTGAACAAAACAACAACAGTTTTCCTAACGGAACACCAGACTTGATTAACATTACCCGAATAATAATGTCCAAATTTTTTTTCACTCTCTTCAAACCGATTTCTGACATCATAAAACCGTGAAAGAAATAAAAATAATTTTATTTATACTTATTTTCCCTCCCCCTCAAGTAGCCAAGCAGAAAAATATAACTTCTCGGTATTTTCTTTGCTTTACCAAAACATTTTGTCGCAATAACAAATACACCGAAACGCCCCAAAACGAGCAGACTAAAATAACCTTTATGTCATTTCAAAGGAGATGTTTCAATTGTGGGAAGATCCGACTGTTTCTTAGTTTATTTAAGGCCAATAGGAACTAGTCGGTTTATTTATTCTTTGCGGGTATCTGTATCCAAAGAGCAAGTTTTGTTTTTTTTTCTCTTAATAAAATATGATTCCAGAATAATTTCTCAACTATATATTGAATGTTTTCACGTCGTGGATATAGTCAAGACTTCCTGAGGAGCGGGATACTTCAACCAACTTATTATTATTCAGCTAACATGTAGGAATAATTTGATTGCGAGCTTCTACAAAAACTTACAAAGTTATTCCCTTTTCACGGAATCGGATATACGAGTATTCGGCACGGGAATTTTGTTTTCAGTTTGTCGTAAGTAAATACGCGGGTTATTATGGACTAAAATAAAGTTCTGTGACGTGAATATCAGAAAAATCAAAATTTCCCTTACCTTCTTACATGACCTTGAAGATTTATCGAGTTGGCCTAACTTTGTGATAAGTTTGACGTCGCTAATCGAAACAGCTGTCGCGCGCAATGCTTATCACGTCTCTTAAAAAAAAACGAAAAAAAAATTGTGGAACCTTGTCCGCTGAAATCTTAAAAAATTAACAAAATCTGTTGAGAAAAAAATTGAAACTATAGATCTACAAAAAATCGTACGACTGAGTCGATAGGAAAAAGCTATGGAAGGTGTTGTCCAAGTTTGGAGTGAATACAAATCTCATACAGGCAATTGCATCTCTGTATGAGGGAAGCGTTACATATTGTGTTAGAGTAAGGGTGGTTTGACATCACAAGAGTACTGTGTATGCTGATAATGCGGGGCTGATTTCTAACTGTATGGAAGTTCTACACTCTTTGATTATTTTTTTTTAATAATTACAATTAATTCACAAAAAAATGTCATAGTAGCCTCTAAAAACATGAACATTTAAATCCTCTAATAGTCTATATATAATAATTTAAAACACAAAAACCCAAAGTAGTACATATTCGTATTAGATATTCGCTATATCTTTTAATAACAAAAAAAATCGTTGTAGTTCAGTATTTTGGCCTCAAGTCCAAGTTAAAAAGTTCTTCTTAAATTATATGGTTTTATATTGGTACCAAAATTGTAAATATAATCGATTTTTAATGATATTACGTGTTAGATTTATAGTTTAGCTAGCAGTCCACAATTGAGTGCTGGTACCGCGGTCCTAATATAGCACAGAGGCGTGAAACTGGCAGAGGAAGGATGAAAGTATACTGAATAAATAAGATCCTTGAGGATGGTATAAAGTATAAAGTGTGGTAAAACCATATATTATGATCGCTATTAGTGATTAAGAAAGAGACGTTTTGGGCATGTAGAGCAAATAAACGAAGATATAAGTTTGATAAGGTTTTCATGTGAATGGTAGAAGTCTGGGACGCCCGAAGAAGACGACCACTCAATAAAATTTTTATAAAGATTATTATAATTAAAAATAACAGTATTTTTGTAAAAATCAGTTCCAAATCAAATAAAATTACCCCAAACGATTTAATTCGTCTAAATGCTAGCAATTAGATTGGATTAAGAAACTTTTAATTACCCTCATTGTGGGCGATGTTTCTCCTAGAAGTAATGAAGTTATAACTGAATGGAAGTCGAAATAAACATCCCTGCCATCCACCCTTAATTTGAATAATAAATAACTTAATGCTTCGCGTCCGTCATAGTTAAAACTTGGTCGCAGGCTCTTCGGCTTCCGCTTCTGCCTCTGCCTCCGCATCTGCCTGTTGCTCACAGCCTATTTTATCACCGTTAATTATGTATTATTTAGTTAAGCGGATTGTGGTTTACAGATTCATATATTATACACGGTGTCAGGAAACTCGTAGTACAAACGGAAAACTAACATCACATTTGGAGTCAATTTTGTTGTATAACTTTTTTTGTTTTCGCGTAAATAGAGTTTGAAGTCGAAATTTAAGAGCTCAAATTTGAAAAAAACATCAGCTATTTACTGTCTTTAAAAAAGAGTCGAAGAGTAGCTACGTTTCCAAAAGTTTTTAACCCTTTAGTTGCCAAAAAAAGAAAAATAGGTACGCAAAAAGCAAAATCTACGTGTTCGAAAATTATATATTTTTTAGATTGTTAATGGTCTATATCAGGGGCTTCGCGAGCCTCATGCGCCTCTTTGCAAATACGTTTGCGGCTCAACTGAAAGAATTCAAAGAGTTTTTTTACGACTTTAAAAAAAATAAGCGACCACGAAAAGAATTGCCGTTGTTTGCGAAAACAGTGCAAGACAGAATTTCCAAAATGTCTAATGTAACAGCAGCGAGTCGAAGATGTTAAGATTGCTTCCGCAATATCATTTGCAACTGATGAGTTGTGCGATATTAGTGATACAGCACAAGTAACCCTCTTTGTGTGATATATGTCGGCCAATATACAAGGTACCAAAGAAAAACTGCTGCTGCCGCTCAATGGACTAACACGTGGAGATGATATTGCGAATGCTGTAGATACACATCAAAATATTAGAACTTAGAACCTCGGATTCTCGATGGGGAATCTGATTTAATGCTTGAAAAGTGAAGATCAAATGCAACTGACCTGATTTTAATAAGTTAAAGGTGAGTGCAAATGACACACAGCGGTTTATGTTTTCTAGCACTGAAGGGCGCAATTTCGCAATAATGGCAATTGTGTACACCGAATTACCGGTAAAATTTAACGGTAATATCTGGTACCATACTTATCCCGTTTCCAAGAAATTTTTCTCTTCACACTTGATAAACAAACTGCTATGTGATGAAGGTTCTGTGGTTTCCCGATACATAGTATCATTAGTTTCCGTACACCGTGTATCGTGATAAGGGCTACTAGATACGAACTATTAGAGATTAGAGACACGTATAATCAATAACGTTCTTGAAAACAAAGTGTTGATTCTTAACCATTACAAATATGTACAATGTAATAAAATAAAATGTATGTACCTACGCTATCAAGAAACAGTGTAAACTCTTTTTCAAATCTGTGCAATTATCATAAAAAGTAAACAACATAATGGACAGTAATATAACAAAGAGACGCTACCGTAAAAAAGGAACGAAATAATTCACAAAATCTGGTCATAAAATCAGAACTGTGGAAATACGGAGTTACGAGTTACGAGCGTGTTTTGCCTTTCCACCGCAAGATGGCTCCGTCTCGTGAATCTTCCCAACAACAAGAATGATAAAGCCTAATTTCCGGCCTGAACAAAAGCCTTCGTCCGCACAAATGTTTAACTATTACGTAACAAGATTATTAACTGCGAACAATGTTATTAACTCCAGTTTATTAACCAAGTGTCTAAATAACCGAGGGAAATTAATCGTAGCATCGCGCGCTGGTCGAGCCAACGAGAGAGACGGTGGATTTCTAGTGTTTGGGGATGTTTTTACATTTTCAAGTTCTGAATTATGAAGGGAAATATTATATAAAATGAAATTACTGTCGCATCATTTATCAATATAAAACTTGGCACGACAAATTGTAAAATAGCTGAATGAATTTACTGAAACGGAAAATGAAATTATAATGGTGAATCATTTTAGTATTTTGTATTTAATTTGTGGAATTTAATATAAATTCTGATAGAATAGTTATTTTTACATGTAAAAGCATTTTGAATCTCCTTTTCTTCTTCGTTTTTTGAGTAAATTTTTAATATCGAAACAGTTTCAAGCATAATATAAGAACACCACTTAAGCCTCGGCAACCCAAATTTCTACCGATTTCTTACATATCTCCCTTAAGAGGCCACTTTCCGAATTTCTACTGTTTTCTTACATATCTCCCTTTAACATTTGAAGATTTTAAGCTCTTAAAAAAATATACGTTATTTTTTAAGATAATGACTCGATTCTGCCCACGCCGAAACGCAAATTATATGAAATTCCTTCAGTAGAAAAAATCGCAAAGTATTTTCCAAAAATTATTAAAAACAAGTCAGTTTCTATTATCTTATAAATTATATATGTGAAAAAAATCACAATGTTTTTTTAAATGATATTTGAGATGCTCCCCATGAGATTTTTTTTCTATTTTAAACGAGTCGTATTTTATTAAACATTTTCGAAAATTTCGCATCGATGTAAATGTTAACACGCTCCTCTAACATTCGTAATTTCGTATCTCTCCATCTTCTTCTTTTCGAAACCGGTTGCGGAGCCTTAAGGTGATTGTCAAAAGATTTCATGTTCTACTCTTTCATAGATGGCGCGTGTATAAATATTTTACGGAAAGACGTTTTTTACAAGTTATGTTATAAAATATTAAGAAAAACTAATGGTTTGCTCCAGTACATACGCAATATAAGTAGATAAGATATAAAAGATCCTATCAAATTCCAAACAATGATAACTTTGAAGGTAATAATAAACTCAAGAGAAAATTTACTCTAATACCAAGTGTCTATAAATTTAATACTGTTGACAACTTTTCTGACAAGTCCCTTTGTTTACATCTGTTTTATTCTAAATAATTCTAAGCAATATGTTCTCTATTATTATAACATTGATTATTAGTTTTGTAACACATATTAGTATCCTATACCTAAATACTTCCTTTTATCACACATATTTTGTTAAATGTACATTCATATTTTGTTATCATTGTAATACTGATAATCTCCTGTGTACCACTGTATACTTATAATATCATGTACCTATCACTTGAATGTAAAAACCATTCTATGGAGTTTAAATAAATACATAAGGATATGAATGGTTTTGTCAATAAAATAAATTAAATCATTCAAAAAATGCTATCAAATGCAATATTGGATAGAATCACCGATGGATTTTTTTTTCTTTAAAAAGAAAGACAAACATTACAGGGTTACGAATAACCCGACAATATTAGAAAATCTCCTACTACCACCACAGTAAGCCGAAAATGTTGCTTGAGTCGTGATGGAGGACTTAGCCAGCCGAGGAATCGAACACGGAACCCTTTGGTGGGACCCAAACGCGATGCCCACTCAAAAACAGACGGGTCAAATACACCGATGCAATGTTGTATTTGTTAGCTTTTCTTGAAAAATTTGAGATTTTTTGTTGACAAAACTATTTATTCATATTTTTATTGAGCATGTACGGGCGCAAACAATTAATTATTCTCAATATTTTAAAGCATAATTTGTAAAAAGTTTTTCAGTAAAATAATTAAACGCGCGCCATCTATGAAAGAGAAGAACATGATTTCTTTAGTGATCACCTTAAAACTGGGCTTGAAATGTCTCTTTTTTGACATAGACCCCAAAGGAAAATATTTTCCCTTGGGGTCTATGTCATATTTGGGGAGAAAAAAGAAATAGGTATGAGAGTAGGTAGTAATGGGCCCTGAGGGATTTTTTTTTGAGGGCCTTCTGCTTGGAGATAACGTTAAAAAATGAAGATAAAATACATTGAACTTGATTTCAAAAAATTGCACAGTAATACACCTAGCTTTATTTTTACCACATATAATGCTTATTTATATCTGAACACCATGCTTCTTTTGAAAAAATATATATTTGCTTCTAATACATGTTTTTTTGTCCCAGAAAACCTTGCGAAATGAGCAAAGCCGTAATAAAACATGCATGGAGCACGCTGGTCATGTTCAGGCAAAGCACAGCCATGTCTCGCACATATAAAGAATATAGAAGACTCAATTTAAGGATTCACAGAAATTCTGCCGTAAAATCCTTCGCGAAAGTCGTCTTTTTATTTGAGTTCCAGAGATATGATCAGAGAAAAGGCTCGGTATTCCTTGCCGGTGTCAGTCAACTCTTCGTGGACAAGCAGTGACACGTGATTAATGGATAAAAAATAATGATGACCTACGCGGCTGAGCGGTTAGGATCCTCGTGAGGGAACGGGAGATGGCGGGTTCGAGACCCGGCGTACAAAAGCACAAATTAATTTACGTCGTCAAAAATAGGTAAAAGTACTGTCATCAAACTAATCACAAAAACCTTTAAAATGTTATATGTAAATTAGTTCAAAATGAACCGCAAAAAATGTTTTGTAAACGCAACTCAATTGCAAGCGCATGTGCTCAAATCTAAATTAAAATTTTAATTTTATCCTGGCGAAACCATCGGTTTTGCAACGTGTTGATAATTTTAAAACATAGGTAAGTTAGGTGTATACAATTAAGTAAGGTGTATTTTAATTAAGTGAGGTGTATACAAATACAAAGTGATTTGTTTTCATTTAATTAAGATATGCTTTGTTTTAATATTCTCGTTTATTAATATGTTTATTTATATATATTTTAATATGCTCGTAAACATTTTGTTTAAAATTCTCATATATTAGATATATAATATTCTACATATAGCATTCGCATATCACGGATATCTGAAATAAACTGGCAAACGGTTCTATCAAGGAAGGAGATGAAAAATAAAGGTATGACCGGTCAGCGGCTGAGTTGGCATCGCGTTTGGGTCCCATGTAGGCGTCGCATATTTGATTCATCGGCTGGTCAAGTCCTCCATCACGACACAAGCAACATTTTCCGCTTACTATGATGGTAGTAGGAGATTTTCAAATTTATTCAGGTTATTCGTAACTCGGGAATGTTAATCTTTTTTTATTAAAAAAAATATAATAAATAAGGAACTCGAAAAATCACATTAATCGTCTATTTGCAAACTTATACAAAAAACAATCCATATAAGACAAAGGCCAATACATTATTAATATTTATAAAGAATCTGTAAATAAAAACGACAAAGGTTATCTTCAAAGGGGTTTAATTACTCATAAGAAATTTTAATTCAAAAACATGCATCATAGAAGCCAAGGATGGCAAACCTGTTCACCAACTAGAGAAGGTTTAGGTGGAGATCATATTGTGAAGATGTATTCCAAAGAGAATATGAAACTGACCCTGACCAATCTATCAAATGTAATTGTTTAAGTTTGGTTTGTGTAAGTTTTTAGGTCTTTTACTCCAACAATAAATCCAGGTAGATCAAAGATAGTTTTTTATTTTAACCAACAAAATGTACCACAATTTCTATGAAGCCCCCCAACGGACCGATAATGTATGTTTCCTTTTAAAGGCAAACTATGCAGAAGAGAGAGAATTTAAGAGAATTCATCCTATTTATAAACTACATTATAGGTTCGTTGAAATGTAACAAATATAGCCGCTCCTGAGATCTATGTCAAAAAACCCAGACTTTAATTACTGCTGACATCTATGCCAGGCGTAAAGAAACTCTTACCAAACAAAAGGCTTCATTTTCTAACAGTAATTATTTAGATTTTGAGCCCAACAGCCTTCGAAGTAAAATCTAAGCAGCCATACTCTAACTGAAAAAAATTAACAGGAGGTTATGGGATCCCAGCGGAGAATCTCAAACTCACCGGTGAAGAAAGGATCGCCAAAATACATAAATATTTGTAACTACATATTAAGGTAACATGGAGAATGATCAAAGGACTGGGTTGAATGAATATTATATCAATATGATCGATTACTATTATAATTACCGGTGGTGATATTAATAATATAAAGATACTCAGAATTTCAGAGTTTAATTTATTGTTTAACCGTGTACAAATATTAAGCCCCCTTTCCTGCGTCCTTCGACATAAACATTTGCTTGTACATTACTATAAACTTTGTTAATGGGGGAGTGGCTTTGAACAAATCTTGTACGCAGATAAAATTTTTGTGCTTTCCGTGGCCGGTGGAAAACAGTCTCTTCCCGGGTGAAACGGGGAAGGCAGGCGGGAGGGATTAGTGCATTTTTTTACACCAGCCGCGCGGTGCGGTCAGTTAAGGAGTATAAATCGAACGAGTTTTTGGGGTTATATATTACATTTTTTTAGGTTAACTGTAATTCGTATTTCTGTTAATTCTTTTCTTGCACATGTAGTAGGTATAATTAAACGCAGCTCCTTAAAATCGGTTTCAGAGACACGGAAAAAATCGTCCAATCCGAATCGATACTCTTTTCTTAATTCCTAATAAATAAATGCCTAATCTAATTTCGAGGTAGTACGGTCTTACTTGAAATCTGCGTTTTCTTCCTGATACTTACATGTAACATCTACGTTAAAACCATAAGAATCTCTTCCACATCAGAACTTGACGTTTTTTGACACCTACATAAGTATTTACGAGACGGTAAACAAAAAATGTGTATAATGTTCAAGTAAAATGTTCAAGTTCAGGAGGAGACCCCGCTTTACGGACGCGTGATTCCTTTCTGCGAGCTGTGATGTGAGAGAGATTAACCTAATGCAATTACTTATGTACTATGAAGTCTTCCTATCTCACTCTACACTGCTGAACTTATGTTAGTAACTTTTCTTATCCCACATCATGTCTATACTAATCTTATTCAGAAGTTGTATTCAGGGTCAAAAGAAAACGAAGAAATGATAAAAAAATATTTAATTCCAAATAATATGATTGTATTTTTGGCAGAGTTTCTCGGCGAATGTTTCACAAAGCGAGCCCATTATCCGAGGCGCTGTTTTGCACCTTTTCTCTTTGGTTTAAATTACGTATTCATTTAATGTACGCAATATCCACGGTGGACCCAGTTCAGGTGTTGTGATGAATATTGCAAGAGTCCCGAGGATGATCTCTCGAATTTGCATAAATTTACTCCGCCTGTGGACATTACACGGCCATCTTTGTCCTTGTCTCGGGTCTTATAAAGAAATTCGACGGCTTCGGGGACTTTGAATCGTTATAATATTATTGTTTTAAAAGGATATTGTGTTTAAAAAAAAAGAGTTTTTAGTCATGCAGTCGAAGATATTGTACAGTTATGCACGCTAAAGAAAAGGAGTGAAATTAAGATAATAAAAAAAAATATGAAAAATTATATTAACACGGAAAAAAGTATTAAAGTGATTTATTTTTGGGGTTTTTTGCCATAAGATATATTTGCGACATGTTCCAGAGTGGAAGATAACCTAAGTATCGCCCTTATGCAATACTACCGTTCAGAATTGAAACGTTGCTTGAAATCGCTTTAGCCATGTTTGGTGACCAGATCTCAATAGCCAGGTACTTCCCCACCTCCCTTCTCCCTATCTCCTTCCCTCCATACTATCTTCAGCCTCACAACGTATCCCAATTGGGGATGTAATTATAGTGATTTATTTTTGAGGTATTATGTCGTTAGGTGTATTTGCGGCACGTTCCAGAGTGGAAGATACCCTAAGTATCGCCCTGGTTTAATACCACTGTTCAGAATTGAAACGTCGCTTGAAATGGCTTCAGCCGTGTTTAGTGACCAGATCTGAATAGCCAAGTACTTCCCCACCTTCCTCTTCCCTATCTCCTTCCCTTCATACTATCTTCAGCCTCACAACCTACCCCAATCGGGGATGCCACTTTCGCACTGGCTCTAGGCGGTTGGGACGATTATGCGGTATTCACAAAAACTGGCGTTTCCACCTTCTTTAGTCTAGGTTTCGAGATAACGTCACGTGTTCATCGTCAGACCATCAAATCATTCAATTTAATATTAGCAGTAATAACCTCAAAACTAAATCAATATAATTAACATATTTTCGTGTATACGTATTAGTGTCATCGTCTTCTTGCACACGCAATGATTTGAACCCGCAACCTATGGATTCTTAGTTAAGAGCCTCACCCCCGACCAAAGAGGACATAAAAAAATGGTTCCATGCCAACTCAGATACAAGTCAACTTTAAACTTCTTTGAGAAGTCATTAAAAGCTATGAAAAAATTAAAAAATAGCCCATAACCTAACCGAACGTAAACTATTCCAACAATTTTTGAAGTAAAACTTTTTTACGCACGCTCGACTTGGGGGGTAAGCTGGTGAATGCGTTACGAAAAATTGTTATGCGAACGGTAATCGATGTGAACGGTGATCAATGCGAACGATGATCGGACAAGTCGAACGATCGGGCATTTATGCACGCTTGAGTTGGGGAGTGATAATAATAAGAGGTTGTAGGTCACCCCACGGTCATAGGTCACCCCAGGTTCGTAAGTCAACCCATGGTCATATTTCACCCCAATGTCATATTATGTCACCCAATGTCAATGTCATAGGACACCCCAAGGTCATAGATCACCCCAAGGTCACAGGTCACCCCAAGGTCGTAAGTAACCCTAAGGTCGTAGGTCACCCCACAGTTGTAGGTCACCCCACGGTCATAGGTCACCCCAATGTCATATTATGTCACCCAATGTCAATGTCATAGGACACCCCAAGGTCATAGGTCACCCCAAGGTCATAGGTCACCCCAAGGTCACAGGTCACCCCGAGGTCCTAGGTAACCCCAAGGTCGTAGGTCACCCCACAGTTGTAGGTCACCTCACAGTCATAGGTCACCTCAGGGTCATAGGTCACCCCAGGGTAATAGGTCACCCCATGGTCATATGTCACCCCAATGTCATATTTTCTTTTTTAAGTTAGTTCTATATATATTTTTTAATCACTTTTAATGACTTTGAAAAGGCGATATTGAGTTGTTTTCATTCTGAGTTGTCCAGTCACCAAACAAAATTACTACCCGTATTTTATAACAAAAAAATGAGCCAGGCTATACTCCTAATAATAATAATAGCTCTCCATGTTTATCGTTAAGTTTCCAAATAAAACCCCCACTAACTTCAGGGTCTGTTCTTCTCATTTCTCCCCTTTCCCCGGATCCCGCCTCATCTCATATGATCCCGAAACGGTGCCGTTTAGTTCTAAAAGACCAATAAACGGCGCAGCAGTAAAGTCGGCTGCACGCGCGGAATTCTCAATATCGCTGTCTTCAAGTGATAAGTCCCAGAAACGCCGTAAATCTCACAGAAACCTACCTTATTTCTTATATCATGCGAGTTTTATCCTTTGTATTGCTTATTACTTTTTCTATTGATAACTTTAAACTGTAATACCTACTCGGCATATTTTTACGACCGGCTTTCAACTAAACTGTTTAATGATTCAATTTTAAAAATCATGGAATAGCCTTGAAACTGTTGGATTTTATACTAGAAATAGAACTTAATAATAACATTTTAAATAAAATTTAAATTAATATTAAAAAAATCTATGAATTAAAAAACACAAAAGACATTTAATATATTAAATTATGAGACCTGAATAGTAAAATAAACAGAGTATAACGTATAAAATCAAGAACGTGCGTATATGCATACAGGCAAGGAGTGTGTGCCAAGATCGAGCTGTTTGGCGGTCCGTCCTCTCTGCCTACCCCTGCGGGGAAACGGGGTGATGGTTAGTTAATTAGTTAGTTAGTTAATTAAATCTTAGGATGTTTAGTGTCTCACACATAACTAACTGGGCCTTTTTAACATGAGCTCCACACAAGAGGCCCTGAGGAAAATAATTTCCCTCACGGCCTATGTCATCTTTGGGGATGCTGTGTGGAAGGTTTTTTTAAGTAAAGGAAGGAGAGGATAATTTTGGAAATGAAAAGAGTTTAGGGGGCGGGTAGGAATCTGGGGTTTAGTGTGTCTTGGTCATCCGCCTCCAAGACCCAGACAAACCTCACCCCATAAACCCGCCCCCCCTGCTAAATCACCAAACGTAGCGAACCACTTGGCGAGACCTATGACAGAGGTGTTGGTTATCCAATAAAGGTTCCCCGGGGCGGCGGTACTCATTCCCGCCTTCCAAGTATATATTCCCGGCTCCGAAGGGCATTAGAGGCGATAGACGATGGGTATTTACTCCCGATTATTCTATTGCCATATTGCCTCTACAGCTAATTTAAATGGCTTTGCTTCATTAAATATTTTATTCTCGACCATTCAAGGTCACTCAATTTTATGTCAGATTCTATATCAATTAAAGCACCTACTCTATTACTTATATTGTCATCACCGGATCTGGTACATTGGTACCGGATCCGATTTATCGGATTTCACTTCTACTACCTTCTACTTCCACTTCCCAAATATTCATCATCATCATAATCACTCTTGGCTCTACAACCCCTGATGGGTCTTGGCCTCCTCAAGGGTTTTCCTTCACTCATCTCGGTTTTGTGCCAGCTCCTACAGTTTAGAATCTCCAAGGTAGATATATTTTTGAGGACGTTGTCGCTCCATCTTAATCTTGGTCTTCCCAAATATTAAGAATGCTAAAATAAGTCGTCTTGTATACTGTAAATGATTTATTAATCTGTCATACAATAAATAAATAAAATAATACAAATAAATAAAGTCTATTGCTTTGTAAATCTCATTACTTGCACTATTATGCTAGTCTCGCATATAAACTTCACGTTATGAATGAACAAATAATGAAACAGCATATTTATTAATAAAACTTTACGAAAAAAACAAACTCATACTGAAACAATCTAAACACTAACTTTTCACATAACCTTGTGAACCCACGTTGTTCGGCATATAAATAGAAATAAAATGCCTGCGTTGTTTATCTACTAAAGATATAGACATTGGGGTTGGGAAGATTGGGAAGATTGGGGGAGATGGGTTCATACGGGGCGTTGATTGTGTCTCGGCCAGCTATAAAAGTGTAATTGGCCTTTGGAAGAGGCTGGGAATAGTGCCCTTAATGCTGATTCTATACCCCCTCTTCCTCTTTCCTCCTTCCTCTGACCCCTTATCTGTAAGGGACCCTGACCGAAGAATATCTACTCCCTTGTAAAGGGCATGTAGGAATGTCTTCGGTTGGTTATCGCAAACGCCTATTTTCATTTATAAAATCAGTATTCGTTTTGTAAATATATGTACATTGTACATGTAGCCACCTCTGATCTCAAGTCCCAAAATACTTGACAAAGACCACTGACTCTATGCAAAAATTGAATCCCCTAAAACGACATAGGCCCTAAGGGAAGTTATATTTTCCTCAAGGACTCCTGTAGGGAGCTAATTTAAAAAATAAAAATAAAAGGCGGTTCGTATGATAAATTCCACTATCTTTCTAACAAACTGGTTGCTCTAGTGTCAGGTGGGACTATCCTTGTTCTACCAGTATTTCAATGGAAAATGCTCCCAGAAGCATAGTTGCGAAACACGCCAAACGCGCCCAACATTAGTACATTGTTTGTCACACGAAAACTAAACGTTTCTACGACTCTCTCTCTCGAGTTGAACAGCTCGGCTATGTAACAATTTCTCCTCATAAAGATCATCTCAAAGATGGATCTGGAGTGAAATAAAAAAGGTGCAAACTGACACAGCAGCTGTACCTAAGCTCCTAAGCACTTGATTCGAAGATTAAATATGTAGAGAGGAAAATTATATTAGTTATATGTTGCTATATTTTCACCTAAGTTTCACTTTCAGTAACGCCTTGGTGAGAGACAACGATTCGAAATCAAAATATTGATTAAAATTGCTTTAGCCATGCTTTTGGGATAATTTTCCAATAAGCTAAACCTTCCTTTTCCCCATCTACTCCCAACTTTATTTCATATTGGCAACATTTCCGATATTCTAAATTACACAGTTCTACTGACTAAGGGTAGTTGGCACTCTCGTGCGGTATCGTTAATTAAAAACAAACAACAATAACAAATTATGTGAATACCGCACAAGAGACCCAACTGCCCCCAACCACCTGGAGCCAGTGAGACAATGGCATCTCCAATTGGGGTATATCATAGTTTTTCCATAAAAACAAGTGTTGAAATCCGTAAGTCTAGTCTTTAACTTTAGGGTGCACAGTTTACACCCGCGCTGTGCAAGCAGGTTTCACACAGAGCATCGGACCATCCCTCCAATGATTTTTTACGAATTGGGGTGTGTTGTGAAGGTAATGGGGAGGGGAAGGGAATGGGAAAAAGGAAGGTGGGGAAGTTCCTCGCTCTTCAGATCTGGTTACCAAACACGGCTAAAGCCATTTCATAAACGTTTCAATTCTGATTGGTAATTTTACACCAGGACGACACTGTGAGTATCTTCCACTCTGGAAGGTGCCGCAAATATATCTTACATTACATTAAAAATCACTTGCACATGCCAGGATTTGAACCCGCGACCGTGGGATTGTTAGGCGAGAGCCTTTCCCCTGGACAACAGAGGCCATTATATACTACATAACTTTATTAGGAGACATTTCGTTTGATTTCAAAATTCCATTAATTTGCAGTCACAACAACATGTCTGAGGAAGTTAAATAAAAAACCCACCAAAAAATTTTGATTTGTAATATTTTTTTCAAATATTTTCAGTGAATTTATCAAACACTTTCTGACTCGAACAACCAGTTCAGCCACTATATTTTGTGAAAGTTCTAAGAAAATTTCGAAAGTAATTCTGTGAAGAGTGTCTGTCTAGACAAGCGACGATACATGGATTATTTGATCAGATCGTGCCAGAGCTCAGGAATTCCCGTGCACTAAGTTATTATTAAAAACTGTCGTGAAGTCTTGAAGGTCACATTAAAGCGCCCTTCAGGAAAATGCTGATCCTTAAAAAGCTTAGAAGAAAGGGGTTTATTAAAAACAGTTCAAAGAATTTTGATCTTGTGTGTGAGTACGTACTAAAATTCCAATCGGTTTTTTTAGAAAAAATGAATAAAACAGAATATGATACGACATGTCTAGGGTAAAAGCCGGATAGTTGCGCCATTTTTCAAAAAAAGCTTTATTATTAAAAAATTTGAGCTTTTTAAGAATAATTCAACATGTATATTAAAATGTAGATCTTTATTCCTTTATGGTAGCCTATTTTTGCAAACATAATTAATATAGGTTTTGAGTAAATCCGGTGTTATTTGACCTCTCAGAAAGGGTTGCCTACTTTAGTGGATGTAACGTTAAAAATGCTTCGCGGATAAATGCCTCTTGCTGGGATAGATGCCTCACTATGCATTTTTTGATAGGAACAAAACTATATCAATTGAAGCAATCAGTATTTATTATTTACTAAGATTATTGTAACAGACGTGTGCTACAAGACTGTAGAAAAAGGGCACCGGTGGCTGTGCACTTGGATGTCGACTATTGTAATATTGTTTTGAAATGTAGTACTGGCTGGCCTTCCTTGAAGGTGGCAGCCCTGCTGTACTGGAGGGTGGTAGCCCTTGATCTGCCTCCCTGCACCCAGAGCTGGTGAGTGGTAGCCCTGGATGTCCTTGTTCTCTGCCTGAGCCTGGCGCCTTGCGGTGTCCAGAAGTTGGGCCGGCTGGTCTTGAGGAGGTAGGCACCAGACTTGTTGTTCAGGCAGAGCTTCAGCAGGAGGCAGGTCGGAGAGAGGTTTCTTCCAGAGGAAGGAGTAAAACACGAAGATTTAAGGAAAACGTTGAACTGATTTATTATTGAAAAATTTGTCGTATTTATACCAATCGGTAGGTGGCTCACGGAAAGTGGAGGGGGAAAACGGAACCCAGGCACTTTCCTTTATAAGGGGCAAGAAACTGCTTAGTATCTATTTTGCCGGCTTAATCCGTAAAAGTGCTCGCTTAAATTTGGCAACTTTTACGGATTTTGTAGCCTTAATTAACAATCAAAATATATAAAAAATAGAAAAAACATATAAATAAAGCCAAGATTTATGACAAGAATTTTAGTTTGGTGAATTTACCGTGATTTTAAGAATTTTTGATTTTTAAGGAAATGTTTTATGATTTATCAAGTTATAATTATTTTTCCTAGGTTCCCTGTGAGATAAGTTAACGAAATCTGTTTATTTCACCATCTCACAGGGACCCTAGAATTTTGTAGAGGTAAAAATGTAAAAATGTCATGACCGAAATTTTCTAAGTCTTTTTGACAAGGCAAATTGAGCTCTAATTTCAGCTCTAAGTATTTTGAGAGCAAAGTCTCAGTTTGACTGGAGGCCTTGTAGGATCAAGAATGAAAACTGATTATTTCATTGTCCTACAAGGCCCGCAGGTTTTGTTATTTGGAAAAACATATAATTTACACCTTCGAATTTTTCTAAGTGTTTTTTGGTAGGCAAAAATGACTTTATTTTTGCCTCCCAATATGTTGTGTGATAAATCTTGGCTTTACTCGAGACCTTGTAGGATTTCAAATGAAAACTGATTATTTCATTTGTCCTACAAGGCCCGTGTGTATAAAAATTAAGACATAAACATTTAAAAATAAGTACAAAAATAAAACATATTTAAAATGAGTTTACAACCTCCCCAGTAGCGATTTCTCAAAGTATTATTTATTGATCGCACCGGGGAGATGTACATAAGAAATAAAAAACTTAAATATTTGAAATCCAATAAGAAAATAATAAGTAATTGATAAAAATGACATTTTCTAATTAGAACAAATATTTTCCATCAAAGCGTCGCCGGCGGCACGGTACTCCAGTATTGTGAGGGCAGGCCATTTTTTCCTGATTCCCAAAAATGATCACAAAACTGTAGAGGACCGGCCAAGCGATGAGCTTTGATGAAAAATATTTCGAGGGTGTGAACACGTCGGTTACAATTATGTATTATTCGAATTTTGAACATTTGGCTGTCATCAGTTGTTTTGTTTTCTCTCTTAAAAAAATAATCTTTTTTATTATTTTAACTAATATTTTTATGTTTTCTGGTCAATAAAGTGTAGTGTGTTGTTCCTTGAGGATTCTTCTCCCCTCTGATCTTCCAAGAGTCACTTTTCGTCGCTGATTTCCAGATATTTATAACCTTTTTTTCACTACTGTCACATTCCATACATATTTTTTTTTTGTAATTTTGTGAACAATGGAGGAGGATTTCCCTCCTGGACATCCTAAAAAGCCTCCAGATCCTCCCCCGACCCTCCAGATGGTGAAAATATTGTAATTTCTGACAGTGAATCTGTCATTCTAACTTCCACAAAAAAAAGGAAGTTTAGTCCCTCTTCCCCAGTAAAGCATGACTCTCCTTCTACTTCTCAGTCTCTACCAGATCTTCATCAACCTCCTCCAACCAATTTTTACTCTACTCATTCCTGTGGCCCCTACATTGTTTATGCGCAAAAAACTGAGCAAGGTAAAACCATACATCCTCTTGAATTTGGTAAATTCCTTTCAACCAACAAGAACCTTTCGATTAAGCCCGGAGGTGTAAAAGCCGAGGGTCGCTTCCGAATATCTGTTGAATTCCTCTCAGGTTCAGCCGCCAACAACTTTATTAAAAACATTTTTATTACATCTAATTCTAAATTCAAGGCGTACATCCCAACTTTCAATGTCACTCGTATGGGCCTGGTCAGGGGTATCTCGACCGATCTGTCCATTCCAGAAATTCTGTCTTCTCTTTCAACCCCTCAACATATCGGCAATCCCATAAAAGCCAGGAGGCTAAATTATAAGGACACCTCTGAGGGCAATGTTTCCTGGAAGCCCTCCCAATCTGTTGTGATCACATTCGAAGGACAATCTCTTCCCTCCCATATCTATTTATTTTTCAACTCCTTACCAGTTGAAATTTATACTTACCCCACCACCCAATGCTACAATTGCTGCCGTTTTGGTCATACCAAAGCTGCATGCAGATCCCCTCCCAGATGCTTCAAATGTGGAGAAAACCACACGGCTGATCAATGTTCTTCTCTCTCTTCACCTAAATGTTTTAACTGCTCAGGCGCTCATTCCGCCATTCACTCTTCTTGTCCTGAACAAACTCGCCAAAAAAATATAAAAATTTCCATGGCCTCTGAAAACTTGTCTTTTCTGCAGGCTTCTAAACTATTCCCGCCTGTCAAAAAATCTTTTGCCGCGGTTTTATCCAGTAACTCTCCATCCAACCCTCTCCCCTTCTCCTCAACATCTTCTCGATCAACTAAATTTATGTACAAAAACCCTGTCTCTAAACCGGCTCCTGGATACGATCGGCAACAACACAACTCACTTCTCTTAAATCCCAAGTTCAATGGTTCTCCTATGGTTCTCCTCTTTCAAATGCCACAAATGGGTGCGCAAACAACTATAATTCGTCCTCAACAAACCATCAAAAGCTTTCTGAACAACTCTCGCAAGATAATTCTTCATTTATACAAACTCTTATTATGCTTCTAATTGACCTAATTTCTTCTCAAACTAATCTACCGTCCAACGCTGCTTCTATTATTTCCACGTTAAAATCATTTGTTCAAAATGGCACTTCAAGATGTCAGAATACTTCAGTGGAATAGCCGAAGTGCTATTTCTAACAAATCGAACCTTCTTAACCTATTAAATTCAAACCTTGTTTCTGTGGCTGCTGTCTCGGAGTCATGGTTTACTCCATCCACCCACTTAAATGTGGGAGGGTACTCCTGTCTCCGTGATGATCGCCTGGAAGGTACGGGCGGTGGTGCTGCCCTTTTTATTAAAAAATCCCTTCCGTTTTCCCCAATAAATAATATCAAACCCCCCAATGCTGACTTTCAAATGGTTGCAGCTAAAATAAAGGACACATCCTTTGTTTCTATCTATATTCCCCCATCATCTCACTTCAATAAGCAAGCTTGGTTACAAATTGTCCGTCAACTAAGCCCTCCATTCTTTTTATTGGGCGATTTTAATGCCCATTCCCCCGTCTGGGGTTCTGCTTTCTCTGATCGAGATGGTCGAAATGTTATGGATTTTTTAGATGAATCCAACCTTTTCCTTTTGAACGACGGATCTCCTACGAGAATCTCTCGCCCCAACACAAACCCCAGTGCAGTGGATCTCTCCATATGCTCTACAAATCTGGCACCTCTCTCCTCGTGGGTGGTGTCCCCCGATCCTTGCTCCAGTGATCATTTCCCGATCACCATCACTTATCAAACTTCTTTCCATTCAGACAAGTCCCATATTTCGACGAAGATTAAAACAAAACACACCAAATGGGACGAATTTAACTCGCATATGGATAAGTTTATACAAAATTTACCCTCTTCCGATGTATTATCTGTCAAAGATGACTACGATAACTTCAAATCGATGCTCATAACTGCAATACATAAATCAAATCCTCCCCCTAAAACCAAATCTCTTAAAAAACTCCCTCCGACTCCCTGGTGGGATGAGGAATGTTCTAAGGTAGTGAGAATTCGGAAAGCTAAATCTCTTTCGTATAGTCACATTATGACTATGGAGAACTATCTTATATACAAAAATGCCGAAGCCAATGCCAAAAGGGTATTGAGGTCAAAAAAAAGATCCGGGTGGTACAACTTCTGCAGTTCAGTATCTCCGAATACTCCAATTTCGGAAGTTTGGTCTATGATTCGAAGATTTCGATCCTCCTTCAGTTCAACATCTCCTCGAGCGTCTCATTCTAAATGGATAGATGAGTTCTTGGACAAAATTGCCCCCCCTTCTGTACCTAACTTAGATGAAATAACTCCCATCCACAACACTCCTATGTCTGATCATTGGCTAGACTCTCCATTCACTTTAATTGAATTAAAAAATTGTTTGTCAACAGTCAAAGACTCATCTCCAGGCAGAGATGGTATTCCTTACAGCATTATCAAATATAGTAATGATAATGTTCTAAATCACTTCCTAAGCATCTTAAATAAAATCTTTCAGTCTGGCATAATGCCTGATGACTGGAGTTCTCAAATAATCATCCCAATCCTAAAATCAAATAAATCACCCAATTCTTGATCCAACTACAGGCCAATTGCTCTTTCATCCACCCTCAGTAAAATTTATGAAAAATTAATTAAAAACCGGTTAGAATTTTTTGTCGAAAGTTAACAGCTTCTCTCTCCATCTCAATTTGGATTTAGGAAAAAAAAATCTACGCAAGATAACCTTACCATCATCAGCACTGATATTAATTTATCCATTTCTAACCATGAAGTATGTCTTGCAGTCTTTATAGACATAGAAGGTGCCTTTGACAATGTTTCCATCCCAATCCTTAAAAAAAAACTTTTAGGCCTTGGCCTTCCCCCCATGTTTGTCCAATCTATTATTAATCTATTTCTTGATAGAAAAATTTTCATTGAACTACCAGATGTTACTCCTCAGAGTAGATCAATTTGGAAAGGTTTACCCCAAGGCGATGTATTATCCCCTATACTGTATAATATATACACGTACGATATGCATGTCTCTATTCCCCCTCAAGTAAAAGTTATTGAGTTCGCAGATGATTTAGCTTTCTACTTATCATCCAAAATCATCCCACTTGCCGTCAAATATCTTAATGAAGCCATGGATGCCCTTTGCACATGGCTCACTTTAAATGGTCTGGAACTTTCAGTTAAAAAGAGTCAGTGTGTCACCTTCTCAAACCGTCATAAAAATCCTCCTGTTCAAATTTTATTTAAAAACTCTCCAATCCCCAACGCCTCTGAAGTAAAATTTTTGGGAGTAACATTTGATAGGAAACTTAAATGGTCTTCCCATATTCACAATATAGTTACTAAATGTGAAAAAAAATTTAAATATCATCAGATCATTGACTGGCGTTTGGTGGGGTGCTCACCCTACCTGCATTAAGTTGCTTTACAATGCACTTATTCGAAGTCATCTCGACTATGCCTGCCCACTTTTTAGTACTGCCTCCAAAAATGCACTCAGTAAATTAGACAAAATTCAATCGAAGTCATTGCGAATAATAACTGGAGCAATGCAGTCGTCGCCCATCAATTCCCTTCAAGTGGAATGTTCTGATCCCCCACTTTATTTAAGGCGACAACTGTTTGCTGATAAATTTGTTCTTAAATGTTTAAATTCTAAATGTCATCAGGTTATTCCCAGAGTTTCGTTGTTCAAAGACTCAACACATTCATCTACAATCAGAGCTCGAACTAAACCTCTTCCTGCCATCTGTAAAAATTTTCGCTCTCACTCAGAGCTTCAAATTATCCAAAATGATCTTCTTCCACTATACAAATTAAAATATGGTCACGTCACCCTATCCCCAACAATTTTGGAAGGGATCGGCATCCTTAAAAGTCATTCTAATCTCCCAGCCCGTACTGTTAATAATATGTTCAATGACATTACTTCTTCTAAATGGCCCAACTCTTCTCTTTTATTTACTGATGGCTCCAAATCTCCTGACTCTCCTAACTGTGGTATAGGTATTAACGTTTACCACAATAATTCTAATGATAGAATATTTTATTCAATTTCAAACCAATTTTCAATATTCTCTGCTGAGTGCATTGCAATAATTGAAGCACTCAAATATATAATCAAAAATAATTGTGAACATTCCCTTGTTCTCTCTGACTCTCTCAGTTCCCTCCAAAAACTTAAATCCTGTCCTCTTCTTCATCCTGATGATCACTTTGTATGCCTCATTAGAGTGCTGATAGCCTCCATTCAAAGCTCTGGAAAAACCGTAATTCTTGTTTGGATCCCTGGACACATTGGCATAGTGGGTAACGATATTGCAGATTCTTTGGCAAAACAAGGAGCGTCCAACCCTATTGTTACCCTCGTAAACCATATTCCCCTATCTGATATTTTTTCCATCATCAAAGATAGATCCCGCAATGTTTGGACAGAGTATTGGAACATTGCCAGTCAATCCAAGGGAGCTCGCTACGCCTCAATACAAAGGACTATCCCATCAAAACCGTGGTTTCAAAAATTTCCCCATTTTTCCAAAAAAGAAATTTCCTCACTTATTCGAATGAGAATCGGTCATTGTTCCGTTCCTTCTCACCTTTTTAAAATTCACATCCTTGACTCCCCAGATTGTACGTTCTGTGGTCTAGATGTGGGCTCTTTAGATCGCATATTTTTTGGTTGTCCCTCTCTAAATAAATATCCTCTCTTCTATCAAGCGTTATCTAAAATTGCCTCCCCTCCATTCAACATTTCATCTCTTCTAAGTCTGAACTCGACTCCAATCTTCCATATAATTCTGAAATTTGTACATTTAAATAAAATTAATATATAAATTCACCTTTCCCTTTCTATGTAATTTTAAATGATGGCCTAGAACACCCTTGAAGGGTGAAAGCCAGAAATAATTAAAAAAAAAGATTATGTATCAACTACTAATCAAAATATTAATCAACATTATAAAATAGTATTAAGTTTCAACATTTTAAACTATAAAAATACAACAAAAAAGCGTCCAAACTTTAAGTTACGTAAGTTATTATTAAAATATTTTTAGTTATTTTAAAGATAGAACAATATGGAAATTAGCTTAGGTATTATCATTAATTATCAAAAGAAGCCGGGGTTTGCAACTTTACACACCTTATGCAATTGTTTTCGAATGATGTACAAGTTTCATACAACCACATTCGACTCATCTCACATTGAATCCAACCTGATTTCGATTTAGTAAATGTAATTCTCAAAACATTTGCGCAAGAACCATCAACTGAAACTTTTTATCCGTATTAGCTTTTTTCACTTTTAAAAATTCAAGATTCCCTTAAAGCGATTATCCGCAAAAGTAAATAGGCGACTATTCTTTTTAAGATGGATTCTTGCCTTTTTTATTTGTGAATTCAATAAAAACTATTCAACAATAAAACGCATTAAACAGTGTAATTTCAACTCTAATGCTTCCATTGAAACAAAAAATTGACCGAAACCACAATCAGTAATAAAAATAATTACCCTTTGTGCTATGTATAAAAATCTTGTCTTAAACATTAGTTTACCAATTAAAAATAATAATAATAATCAATAAAAATTACCTGCCAATATAATTTCGACGCCCGTCAAAGTTCATTTCCAATGTACTTTGCATAAGAAACTTCCATGGCTTGACTTCAGTTCACTTGTATATTTATCACTGTATATGTATTATGTAAAAGCTGTTTGTTTCTTTCAAATAAATAAATAAATATCACTGAGGACTGAGGGAGGGGCACTTCTAATTATAGTAAAGCGCTAATGCCACCAACATCCCTAACATAGAGAATTCAAAACCGTGCATGTATCCCACTGGGGTAAGTATCCGGCTTTTACCCTATATGTCTTAATAAAAAAGCAACCAAACAAAAGAAATATTAATCATTGAAATTTTAAATATATGACGAAAATATTAAGTAATTTACGTCGTTTTACCAAAAAATATGAAGATAAAAAAATATAATTTCAATATATGAAGAACTTTCAGTTGTTTGAGGTAATTTTTAAATTTAAGCTGAACTTCATGGACTTCGGTATATTTTTATTTATTTAAAGGTATGATGTTAAAGTAAAATATTAAATTAACTATGTTAAATTTTAGAAATTTGGTTTTGTTCTTATATCTCACAGATACGTGTTATTTATCTGATTCTCGTTGAAATTTGTATAGTATCTATTACTAGGGTATTGTAAAACGAGTTTCAATATGTATTATGTACGACCGGTCAGTGGCAGAGTTGGCATCGCGTTTGGGTCCCACCCAGGCGTCCCGTGTTTGATTCCTCGGCTGGTTAAGTCCTCCATCGCGATACAAGCAACACTTTCCGCTTACTGTGGTGGTAGTAGGAGATTTTCAAATATTTTCGGGATATTTGTAACTCGGAATTCTTTTTTAAAAATTAAAAAAAACTTATTATTTTTATATTGTTTTTAGCAATTATTTTATTTTGCTGCATGATACGTAAAAATTACCCAATCCTCCATACTTAACATCTGAACCAAATTCCTCTTCAACGAGTTAAAAAGTCTTTAGAATATTACTTTACTCTAAATTACTATTTAAATACCATGTTGAATATGTACAAGCACATGTTACTAAAAACCATAAAACAATTGGTTTTCATTCCACGCATCATTCAATAAACCTTTTACACTTAAAATGGCATCTCACCTAACTTATATTAACCGATTTGAAAGTATTCAATAACTATATAATCAATCAATAATCAAGTAAACTGGCTTATTGACTATTCAGTCCTATTAGAAAGGATTGCCATTTTATTTTTATTTTAACTTTATGAGTAAAACCTCAAATTGTAATATTTAATTCAACGAAGACAATACAAGCGATTCTCAATAGAAAACCTGGAAACAGAAAAATCAGAAAAAGATATTGGCACCTCTGTGACTCCAACCCAGGACCTGTCGCTTTCCGGGCAAAGGTCCCAGAGGTGCCAATATCTTTTTCTAATTTTTCTCTTTCCAGATTTTCGATTGATTTTCGCTTATATTGTCTTTATTTAATTTTAAAAAATTGCATTTCGTTTCCCCGAACGCACTACCAGATATAATACTTTATTTTGTATATAACATTTCAAATCAAAATACGTAAAATAAATTCTTTGCTTGGACGTATCTGCAAATTTTACAATGCCCTAAGAGCAATAGATATTTTCCACTTTACCCTTGAAACGTTTAAAATCAAATTAACCTTACAAAGTACTTAAGTCAAAACTCCTGTTTCTATATTGTTTATCTATTATTTTTTTCTTTAACTATGTAATATTATAACTTTTAGTATCTACTTGCTTTCTGATCAGTAAACATAACAAAAAATATTATAAATGGATCTTAACTGGTTTATATGATGTTCAATATTAAACGATTTATATACACAACGGAATCTCTACATATTATAAATGAACGTTCTCTGCCGCGTCTGTCTGTCTGTTTGTTCGTGATAAACTCTAAAACTACTGAACGGATTTTCACCAATAGATAGTGTGGATTCATGAGAAATGTGTAGGTATTTTAGGGATTTTGTCAAGGTTTTGTATAAATTGGTTGAAATATATATTATATACAAAGGAGAATGTCTGTATGTGGTGGACGTGCGGGCTGGCAATCGGGCAGTGTGGATTTGATTTGTATGCAAAGGAAGGTCACAAGGTGTGTACAGCCCGGGCATCGCCGGAGACTTCAGCTAGTGTTTCATAAATAACTTAAATAAATTCAAAAATATTATGTAAATTAAGGATTGTCAAAAATTCCCCTCTTTAAAAATAATTTTAAATTTTCTGGGTAGGTGGCATTATTTAATAATTAAATTTCAGCATTTTACAAAAAAATCATCCTTTGTGAACGCAACCGTTCCAAACAAAAAAAAATAGAAAAAAAATATTTTTTGTGGAATTCTCTTATTATATCTCTGGTGAATTTAAAATGAACTAAAATGGCCTCGCAGGAATCGCTCGAAGCAAAACAAGGCTTTATGTAAAAAGAGCGTTTTTAATTAATTCGCCGTAATGCCGTTCGTGTTTTTCGAAAGTTAAGTTGAAAAGTTTTAATTGCCACGGTATGTCTCTTCCTACATAAGCTGATTTTATATTACACCCTAGATTTTTATTGGGAAACTTCGGGCTGGGAAATGAATAAATGAGAAATTTGACAGTTTAAATTCAAGCTCTTTGAAGTTATTTAAAGCACTTAACGCGGACGCACTCTGATCTGTGATTAAAGCAGTTAAATCGCTTTTTTAAACTCTTTGGTGTGAATTTTGACGGATTTTAAAGATAACGATTATTATTATAGCTATAGAACTGCTATTACATTGTAGTGTACCAAATTGATATAATATCTTTTCTTGGGAAAATTAATTTTGGATAATATTTATTTATTATTTAATAAAGCTCTGTTTTTGGCACAAGAAATTAAATAAAAGGTATTATTTTCACAGCAGATCTTAATACCAAATCAATACGAAAAAAATACGGCATTTTTTTAAAACTGTATTTTCAATGGTTTTCGTTATCTACGAGTATTTTAGAACAGGCAGCTACAGTGGTAAAAGAATATAGAGAAATTCTAAAGTAAAATTAGAGGGGAATTGAGCGAAGGTAGGATTGTTAGAAGAATTTGTGATTTGAAAGTGAATGGTAGTAGAAGTCGGGTACGCCCGAGGAAGTCATAACCTAATAGAGCAAATGAATCATATCCTGTCAGTGGAGTCATGTCAATCGTCAGAATAACAGAAGAGTATGTATGAGACGATGTACGAAAATGAATGAAGCTAAGAGCTGAGTCTAGATAGAGCTGCGTGGCGGTTCATAATCTCTGCCTACCTCTGCGGGAAACGGTGAGTTCGGTAAGTTCGGGTAAATATAAATAGTATCATCTGCACGTATATATAATAAATATGCATTATTCTCACATCTTCATAACTTGCGTACTGCGTGTATCGTTTAGAATTGAATAAAAATTAAAATATTTCATGATTATTTCACAATTCAGAGTCCGTAGTATGTATGTAGAATGTTTTTTGACGTGCCGAATAAAGATTAATTTCATTGTTATTAAAATACTGAAAGATATTAAAATAGTCTATCGGAATGTGATAATTTTTAGAACTGGATTAAATAAATTCTCAGATATGTAGAGTGTGCATTAATTATTAGCATCAACCATTGTCAATCTCTTAATATATAAAACAAAGTCGGGTTAGTTACACCATTTATAACAAGAGAACGGCTGGACAGATTTTTATTATCTTTGATTTGTTGGGTTTGTCTTTGCCCCGACTAGCAGAACAACGATTAAAACATCGGAAAAATTCACGCAAAAAATAGTTACGAAGAAAATTCATTTTTTCATATATTTTGTATGGAACGAATTTTCATATTTTGAAAGAGCTGCAGCAATATTTTGATAAATATAATATTAAATAGTGAGTGAATTCTAAAAATTCAAAAACGTCAAATGTCAATGCGCTGATGGTTTTGCTTTTGTTCTTAAACATATAATGCTGTCCCTCTTTCTTACACACTAAATCTCAATAGTCAGAAATGAGACAATCGGTGAACGTATATCTGCACCTCTCCAAAGGGAAAATAGAATAATTATAATAATTCGGGTCGAGTGAATCCAGCTGGAAAGGTCAACCAGTCTCTTTCGATCCAGCCCGCCGCGCAGCAGGTGGGCAGACGCATCCGCCACCAAGATCCGGACAAACGTCACCCCATGAACCCGGGCACCCCTGCTAAATCATCAAACGTAGCGAACCATTTGGGATGACCTATGGCATTGGTGTTGGTTATCCAATAAATAGTTCCCGGGGCGGCAGCACCCGTACCCGCCTCCCAAACTCCCGTAAGTAAGTGGAAAAGTGAGAAAATCACAAAAACAAATCCGTACACAACGCCATCTCTGATACCGACAAACAAAACATGGACAGTTGCGCATCGATAATTGCTTCATTGTATACTTTTTAATTTAATAAAATAAACTGAATTTAATTCAACAGTTATTGATTCTGAGGCGGTACGAAGTTCGTCGGGTCAGCTAGTATTCTGTATTTATTAGTAGTGTACGTAGTCCAATAATAAATAAATGAGTTGAAGTGTAAAATATAAAAAAAATGTGGCAGGAACACTTACACAAATTTATCTATCAATAACGATGCAACAAGATTATTACACTCGCAATGTAATGCACCGATCGAACTAGAACTGATTCATGAATAGGAAGCGCTTGTCATACTTCCTGGGGCCAGGGTGATACTGAAGCCACGTAGGGTCCAGTGTTATACTTCGAATTTTCTTATGCCGTCTCTTGCCAACGAAAAGAAAAGAATATGCTTGCATATTCTTTCATTGCATCTAAAATTAAGTACTTTTTAGAATGCAAATTGTTCCACGAAAATATAAATTAGGTCTCTGCTTCGGTCCCGGGCAGGATACTGAATACCTAACGCAGTTTTTTCTAATGAAAAACCTAGCCTAATTTAGGGTTCCTTGAACTACGCCCTCAATCAGTGTATCGTGTCGTGTTTCTTAGACGAATTTATATACTTATGTAACCATATTCATATATAAATTTAAAAAACATTTTTTTTTAAAAAAAAAACAACCTAAGTGGCTACGCACTAGGAGAAAGTAATAAATTATTACTACCAATAATAGTCATTACAATAAATGAACTAAATATCGCATCAGTAATTTCACTAGTGTAAGGTGAGTTACCTCTTTTTTTATAATAATAACAATAATAACACAAGTCTTCACGTGCAGACATACCGGCGTCCCGGATTGTCAACACTTGTGATGACGATCCATTAAGAAAGGAATTGTATACTTCTCTAATAACAAAGGTTAAGTTATATGCGTTATAACCTCGTACTAACCACTAGGGTTCATGACGTCCTAGGGTTGTATATACAAGACAATACAATACATGTACCTCGTGAATAAATTTACAATTTTTTATTAAGGTCATCCAATGATGGACAATAATGCTGACTAAGTCATGTAATCAATGAAACTGATACATATTCGCATTTTACAACCTTATGTAGAGGACAATACAATACATGCACCTCGTGTTTAAATTTACTGTGTCATTATAATTTGTAACCAATTTCTTTTCCTACTGATGGACTAATTTCCATACTCTGTTCTGTTTTTCTGTTTTCCTCTCCGTGTAATTCTCAGGATACGCCTCCTATAGCGTCGGTCATAGTATAAGGATACCTCCTATAGCGTTTGGCATATTATAAGGATCTCTCCTATAGCGTCGTATAATTATCAGGCTATACTATAATCCTCTCGTGTTTTCAAGAGATACGTTTGCAAACGTCTATCTCCGTGTGGCCACACCGTTACGTTCAGAGAACCGTAACCTTGCCTTAGTTCACCAACACAAATGAGAAAAATACAGTATCCTTCTCAAATGCCTGTGCTTTGGCAAAATAAACACATAAAAATAACACAATATCCAAAAAAACAGAACTTCATTAATTATTTAAAAATTTATGATACTACAATTTCTATAAAATCTTTCTTTAAAAGGTTACTCTATATTTAACAAGAATCGTTTCCAAATTTTAATAACACAGATTTATAACACCGCTATACGATGCGTTATACACACTGACTAAGTCGCTCAAATACCTAAGTATTCAATTCGTGTGTTTACCTTTAACATTACATGTTATAAGCTAGCAATTTTATATACATAAAAAAAATTGAATCATAACTGAATTGCTAACGACGTTGCTTCTTACTACAACTTTAAAAATTTAAAACTTTTACTTGTTTGACTGATTATTTGAAAACTCCTTTTTTAAAAAAAAATTCCATGTCTATTATTTATTTACTCTTAATTTAACAATATTATCCGGTGATAACTTTTTTTACTAATAACTTTCCACTATACGTCTCAGTTTAATCTCAACTTTTCTGTTCATAACTTTTTTAACTATTGTTTACTTTACTATCATTTTGTTTAAAAAAAAATTCCATTGTATTTAACTATATAAGGCGCCATGACATTTTTCTAAATTAGCTATGTCAAAACTATACGAATTTACAATTACCTAAAGCTTACTTGAGGGGTTAATTCTCTAATTCCAATTCTTTCCTATATCACAAATTCCTTTTTTTTTTTTGTTCAAGATTTCACATCTTAACAATCCCACTACTTCTTGCCCTAATTCTGAGGAAGGCATTCCTATAACGGTTTGAAACCAGAATTGTATACGCGGGTACCTATGTATCCGTAGTACATTTCTTGAGCCTATTACTCAATATCTATATGATATAATTTCCTAACAACGATCACGTTGACATATTATGTAATACAAGAAAAAAAAGAAGAAGACAATTTCTTATAATTTTATAACCCTTTCCTTCATTACAAGTAAGACATTAATAATTGGATTCTATTCACTATTTATTTTGTTACTAAATGACAATCTCGATTTAACTGTAGTGGTTTACTTTTTAATTTTATGTTTTACTAATTTTCCACAGATGTTTCCAAAAAAAACTTATTTTAATCTTTTCTATCCTGAAGTCCATTATACTGTTATTCATTCATGTAAATTTGTTGCCGAAATCATTCCTACATTCTTATGAAAAAAAAACTGAATTGAAGCTAAACATTCAAATGTTCTTTATTCGAGAGATTATTCTGTTAAATTTGACAAGGATTTCACTTTAAAAATTCTTCGTTATTGGACATATTTCTGGAGACCAGAAGTATAACACTGGACCCTACGTGGCTTCAGTATCACCCTGGCCCCAGGAAGTATGACACTGGCCCCACGTTGGGCGCCAGTGTCATACTTCCTGGGGCCAGGGTGATACTGAAGCCACGTAGGGTCCAGTGTTATACTTCTGGTCTCCAGAAATATGTCCCTCCCGGGGGGGGGACAAGTGTTAAGCAGGCCCCCCGGGGGCCATATGCCTCGGCTTGGAAGGCTCAGCTCAGGGTCGTAGGGCTCCTCCGAGGCTGTCGATGGTTGACTCCAATGAAACAAGGTTTGGGCACAATTCAAATGTATTCAATAATGCAAGGGCGAACAGTACAGGCAACCAGGTAAGCTGTTTAAGGCCTAGCATTAGAGAGAGTGAGGCACTAGAAATACTACGGAATTTAGGCTCGGAAAGACTATAAGAGGGTTAGAATCTCACGTGGCGTCGTACGGATGCAGGCAGCTTCCCTACGAAGTGGAGAGGTCTAGAGCAAAGCTCATAGACTGTGTGCAGGAGCTGGGCGGCTCGGCGGGAGAGGGCGGCTTCTCGGCGTCATGGTGGGCGGATTCGGTCAGCTTACCGAACCGGTGGGTGATAACGGTGAATTAAGCGGCTATCGGCAATGTAGGCGGATTAAAAGCCGGGCGCGTCTGGGCTGCCATGGTAGGCGGCAGTAGGATTATACAGGCGGCTGTGGTGATAGCGCCATACTTGGTTCGTAGGTGAAGACTTAATTAGCCGCGTCGAAGGGTGGCATACTGCCCGACAGTACGTAGTAGTGCGTACGACCGCTCGCGCCGTTGTCTGAAATATGTCTGTTGCTTTGGCGATCGGTGGCTGGATCTCTCTGCCCGTGATGAGCGAGACGGAAGACTCGAACGCGTGCCCTATAAGGTAATGTCTTCTGCCATTGGCTGGAATTCGCGCCGTGTGGCCATATATGGTAATGTCTTCTGCCAGCCTGAGAGGGACAGCAATAATCATGCGAGAATGTACATGTACTGTGCACGTGACACACAGCTGCCTGCCGCTTGTATAGTCCGTTCGTATGATTTATGGGCAACTCATAACACGCTGTAAGCTACTTTTACGCATCATATGCTGTTTATTTATTAATCATCGATGCCCTTATGGGCTTTTACATTTTCTATGATTTAGTGTATCAAAAAAGATAACAAAAATTAACATAAATGGGTATTAAATATGGTACCTAGGTGAAAAGACGAAATGTAATTTAATTTAATATAATTTTGACGTTCCGTGTTTGATTCCTCGGCTGGCTAAGTCCTCGATCACAACTCAAGCAACATGTTCGGCTTCGATACTGTGGTGGTAGCAGAAGATTTTCAAATTTTTTCGGGTTATTCGTAACCCGAGAATCTTTGTCTTTCATTAAAAAAAATAATGTTATAAAATAAAGAGACAGAAAAAATCAGTTCTTGAACTGCAGATGGCATAAAATAATAAAAAAAATTATATGTGGGTTTTTAATACATAGATTATAAGTACAAAATAAACAACGAAGTAGATTTAAAAACAAATACTGACGATTTGCACAGCATTAAAATTAATATTTAAAACAATTCTGCTCAAACCAACTACATTATCGTCACAACTTCTGTTTAAAGGTTTCAATTTTAGAAAACTCTATAAAGAATGCTTTATACTGCTAACATGCAACATTAAAGATTTATAAAAATAACGTAAGGTTGTTACACTATCACGGAAAGCACAAATGACTTCGATAATATATTTTAGTAACGAGGTATCAAAATATAAATAGGAAGTATAAGTCGTTAAAGTAATAAGGTGTTGTCTCTCAAATTGCTAATGACAATACGTTGAGGTGAACAAAACAGAAGGCGATTCCTCGCCGGTGGAAACGTATACCGATGCACAAATACATCAATGCTAAGCTTTTTCATTGCTTCCAACTCTCGCTACGTTGCCTATGTCCTGCATAAAAAGTACCGTATTCCTGTGAAACCCTCATTGTCCCAGAAGTCCTCGCAAGTTCAAGGTGAACCGACGCTGGCAAAAAGGTCGTAAAGATACATTGTCCGGTAAACGTCATGAACGAAATGGGTCGTAAATTTTTCCGAACTTTAATGCAGGAAACCTTTTTTACCGATAATAAAAGTGACATATTGATGGAAGTACAAGCGGAACTAATCACTTAGCTGGTCAAGACGCTGGAGGACGTCCGTAATAGTTCGAGAAACGTAGCTTAGATGGCTCTAGTGTTAGTAGCTCGCTGAGTTAAAAAAATTATCCAAGAGATGTCTTATTTCTAACTCTTCTGTCGTTTAATGAACATCAAATCGTCAATCGGTGATCCAACAATTGATCCTACGACAATTGTCCCCCCAAAAGTTGATCTCCCGACAGTTGATCAGCTGACAGTTGATCCTCCCGACAGTTGATTTCCTGACCATTGATTCCTAGACAGTAGATCCCCTTGACAGTTGATCCTCCCGACAGTTAACCCGGCGGACATTTGGAGGGCCCCACCACTTTCACACCCTGGTATAAGTAACTTATGGTTACTCCTACGGCTTTTTTATTTTAGGCTCGTTACTCCTTCAGGGTTCCGGCGGACGGTAGACCCGCCGCACAGTTGATCCCCCACAGTTGATCTCCTAAAAGATTATTTATATTACATAATTTTTTGTATTTTTACACTAGTGTATAGTGTATGTAGGTATTAAACTTATTACTTGAAATGGCTTTATCTGTGCTTGGTGATTGGATCTGAATAGGTATAGGTATATTTTCCCCATATCCTTCCTCTCCCCACTACCTTCAGCTCACAACATAGCAAAATTGGGGATGCCGTAGTCTCACTGGCTTCAGACGGTTGAAAGTAGTTGGGACTCTTGTATGGTATTCAGATAAAAAAAAGTTGTAGTATTTGCAAGTGGACTACGTGGATGAGTATGTATACCTAGGTCAAACAATTTCTCGTGTAGATTAAACCACAAAAGAAATAGACAGATGTATTAGAAATGCTTGGAAACAATATTGGGGTTTGAAAGAAGTAATGAAAAATAGTGAAACTAGGATAACTATCAAACGGAAACTTTTTGATACCTGTATACTTCCTGTACTTACTTATGGTTGCCAAACATGGGCACTCACAAAAAATCATAATAAGAAACTCGAAACTTGCCAAAACTCCATGGAAATAAGTATGATAGGGAAAAGACTGTTCGATAGAATAAAAATTGAAACCATTAAAAAACAAAATAGAACAAAAGATGTCGTAAAAGAAATAAAAAAGCTAAATTGGAAGTGGTCAGGTCACACAATCAGAGGAAGTGAAAAATGGTCAAAATTAGTCATGAATTGGTTCACAAGTGACCGGAAGAGAAAATGAGGTAGACCATTTAGACGGTGGGTTGACGACATCAAAGCCATAGCAGGTGGTACATGGACAAGAATAGCTAATAATAGAGAGAAATGGCGACAGTTGGAGGAGGCCTTTGTCAACTAGTCACATACAGACAGGGAGTCGATGCATGATAAGTGTTATAAATAGTGTAATGTAATTTACTGTCTGAATAAAAGTTATTATTATGTGCAAGTTGAGACCTTTAGCGGTTTTTGCTAAGCCGACTGCGCGTATAAGTATGTCGTATTTTGTTAGTCAGAATTATGGTTCGTAAAAATATTTGATTTTCACTTAAGACGCCTGCAGAAATAAGTATATCGACTTTGGTTGTACGGCCGTATATCCTCTTTGCATACTTACTTAAAGAAGTAATCTTTTAGGGGACCAACTGTCGAGGGTATCAATCGTCGGGGGATTAACTGTTGGTAGGCCAATTTTCAAATGGCCAAATTTCGCCAGATCAACTGTCATGGAACCCGATAATCAGCCCTACTTCGAATTTTTACATCTTAATGGTCCCCGTCAAACCCCAGTTCAGTCATCCAGTCAGTTCATATCAATCCAGAACAGTCAAAAAGATAATTCAACATCGTTTTTTAGTCTGCTAAATTGTAGTAAAAATATCATAAAATATTATTATTATCAAAGATACACGTGTGCCTGAATTCTTAGAAAATATTAGTATCTAGTAATGAGGCAAGAAAAAAAAACGAAGCAACAAACTAAATATAAGAAAATACCAATATTCCTGTAGTTAGCCCGTAGGAACTGTGGGATAGGCACGGTGTTGTACATGCTACTAATTACGACCCGTGTTTGGTTAATTAACTAACATTTTCGATTAATTAAAGAAAATGTTACTTGTCCGCCACATACACGGAAGGCTTTCATGGTTCCTTGGATGTATCTTCACATTGTATAAAATAAAGTCGCTCTCGCTGTCTGGTGCGCATAGATATATTAAACTACGCAACAGATTTTCATGCGGCTTTCACCAATAGGTAGAGTGATCCACGAGAAAGGTTTTAGGCATATAATTTGTCAAAGTTTTGTGTAAATTGGTTGAAATATATAAATGAAGGGAGCGGGCTGGCAAGCGAGCAGCGGGCAGTGAGCAGCGTGCTTGGAAGCGGGCGGTGTGGATTTGATTTAACAGATGGCGTTAGTTATAAAGGTTAGGTAATAGCCCGGCATTGTGCTTCGTTAGGCACAACAACGTGTGGCCGGGTGCTAGTTCCTTATAAAAACAACATCTTTGTTTTATTATGAAAATAAACGATAAATTCGTTCAAGTGACATAATTTTAGGTGTTCTGGAAAATAATTGTATAAACATTATTTAATTTGTGGCTGCCTGTTTCGGAAACTTTTTTTCTAATTCCACTTACATGCGTCCTTAGGTGTGTAGGTAGGTAGCTAATAATGGCGATATTTCTGATTTTAGTTATTTTTCAGGACGTAATATCATCATGGTTGTTATTAATTTATTATTTGGACGTCGAACAAGGACACCGATCTGCAGTCTCACGGCAATCCGATTGGTCCCCCATAAACCAATAGGAATCAAGCCTTACCTCAAGTCACTCTCGCACGCATCAACAAAGGTCATCGAGATCATTCTACCTCATAAATATACCAAACCACCCACTTCTACCTTAAACTCCCGGATAGAACACTGTCTTGTAAATCGCACTTGTTCGCTCTCCACTCTCATATGCAATTATTCATATTTAGATATTAAATTATGGTGCGTTGGTTTGTTTGTAATTTGTTAAAAAACCTGTAAGTATTGCAACTGCTATCTACTTATTTGATTTACCACACATCAATCACACGTAAACATGAACCCCATAATTACTTATTTACGTATTGAAAAGCTACTTCGAGGTAATTTTTTTCATCATTTTACACACAGGAGGTTCTTTGTTGAGCCTATGTTAAAAAATACCATGACTGAGAAATTAAAACTACCCCAATAAATGATTCCCGGAGTAGCGGTACCCATACCTTCCTTAAAAAATAATAATTCTCGCAGATTGGAAATAAATTGACAGTTATTTTTTTTCAAACCAAAAAATCACACAATTCGTTAACCGAGACATTTTTCTTAGGTAAATTAAAACAAATCACTTTGTAAAACGCCACCTATTTAATCAAAATTATCAACATGTTTAAAAACTAAAGGTTTGTTCGTCACGATAAGATTAACATTAAAAAAAGATGAACAAGTGTAGACAAATAAGAACAATAGATAAAAAATATAATAGGGAGTGGTGATTAATTACTTAATATCATAAACATTTTTTTTTTGAGAATATGTAAAAATTGCATTTATATTTTAAAAACTTAATATCTTAATAACAAAAAACAACAAATCTAAATAACAAAAGTTTATTATTATATTAAATTAAGAGATGACTATTTAAAAAATGAGGTTATTTATAATATTTAATTGACGACTATTCACTTTTTATAATTTTGTAATATTTCTAAGTAATCTTATTGAAAACCCGTAGGGTTTACATGTTTAATTTTTTAACCTTCTATTCATATCAAAACAATGATTTGTTTCCAAAATGTGGTTGTTAAATTCAAAATAATTATTATTATTTATTAAACACCTTATATGCTCCTTAACTGTAAAATTTAAACGGTATTCCCTATATAAAAGTTATAAAGAATCGTTACAATTAATTTATAAACCCAGATTTGTAAAAAAAATCACCCTAGTCCTTGTTATTAAAAAAAAAATTAAATTCTTATTAGCATAAAAAGCGGGTTCGAAATTATCTGGCATGTTTTTAATTATTAAGCGTATGATAACATAATTTATAATTTTTATGATACTATTAAGTAATTATTCGTCACTCCCTATAATATTTTGTTAATATTTCTATTTTTGAAACTGTTAATTCTGAAGATGTCTCTGACGAGCTGAAACCGGTTACGGTCAAATAAAATTAAGTGGAATAAAGTTTTTTATTTGTTTTATTATAATCTAATATTTTGTTGTCTATGGTTCTTATTTGTCCTGTAATTGTTTGACTTTTGTTACATTTATTAATTTTAATCTCATCTTGACGAAGAAACCTCTGGTTTCGAAACATGTAGATTGAATACGTGGTGTTTTACAAAGTGAATTGTTTTCATTCAATTTAAAATGACGCCAAAAACTGAATGTGAAAAAATTGTAGGAAAAATACTTTTTCCATCTAAATATACTAAAGACAATTTAAAAAAAAAAACATGTCTTTACATGCCATAAAATTGAGTAGTTTCAGTAAAAATAACAATTTCTTTGTTAACAAATTAGCTTAAAAATAATTTAAGCTATCTCTCTAATGTTTTATAGAACAATAAATTAACAAGCGCAATATAAGAATTACGTTTTATTGAGAGAATAAACTTATTATACTCTCGTTAGTTTCAATGTGCTCGCAAATGCACTTTATAGCATTATTTTTCCCTGTTGGGGCAATTAGTGAACACAGTTTTCCTGGCCGGAAGTTGTCGAGGGGAATGTTGTTTATGAGGGGTTGTCGGGGGTATGCAGAGGGGGTGGAGGGCAGGGGGAGGGGGTTTTGCACTTTGAAGACGAAGGCAGCAGCTTGATGCACCCCTTTCCGGTCTGAAGAAAAACATTAAAGCCGGTGTATCCTAAAATGGCTCGATTATTAGATTTTCATGGGAAATGATAGGAAAATGCTTTCAGGAATATTAGGAAAATTATAATGTAAAGATGGATTGTTGAACAGAATTTGATCAATTTCAATTTTTTTTTTCATTTTTATATGCGGCCCGTTCCAGAGTGGAAGATACTCTCAGTATCGCCCTGGTGTAAGACCATCATTCGGAATTGAAAGTAATGCCAGGTACTTCCCCACCTTCCTCTTCTACATATCCCTCCCCTCCCCACTACCTTCAGCCTCACAACATACCCTAATTGGGGATGCCATAGTCATACTAGCTCCAGACGGGAGCAGCTGTGACTCTTGAGAGGTATTCACATAAAAAAAGACAAGATAATGTTCAGGTTCTATGAAAGTTCTATTGAAATTCTGAAATTGTTTCATTTCTGTGAAGTAATTGTTTCATAATGATGTAATAACAGAACATGAATAGAACTTTCACAGAACCTGAAAATTAACCTCAAAATTCGATGAATTTTTCAAATTCTGTGAAACATCCCGTCTTTATCTCGTAAAGAAAGACATGTTTACAAGCTGAACTGGTAAGAATATTTAAAAAGAAATTATAATAAATTTCATGTGTTCTATTATCATACGTTTTAAATATTTATATTGACGGATCAGTAGGATTTATTGGTCCAGTTATGAGTTCTACCAAGCCGAACCCTCTGATGTGAAAATATCTGGAGTTGGTGAATTATTTTCCCATCAGTGAAATATATCATATTAGAATTAGTTAACAATAATAATCTCAACGAAAATATGAAAGAGAGCAAGACACAGAAAAACAGAAAAAAGACAATGGTCGCAACTGGGACTCGAACCCAGACCTCTCCGTCTAACCGGGACGAGCGCGTTAACCAATTTCGCCATTGCCACCTTCTGCCAAACCGTCATATTTGTCAATCTCATATTTTCAAATTTTAGAATTAAAATTATTATCAACTAATTATTTTTCTTCATATTACGGGCGACTTTTATAAAAAGTCAATTGTTCCATATAAATAAATTCGGATATATCTATCCGAGACGCTATCCAGGTTACAAACCAATTCTTAGAATGATTGTTTCCAATGAAAAGGGTAGTTGCCCGTAATATGGAGAAAAATAATTAGTCGATAATAATTTTAATTCTAAAATTTGAAAATATGAGATTGACAAATATGACGGTTTGGCAGAAGGTGGCATTGGCGAAATTGGTTAACGCGCTCGTACCGGTTAGACGGAGAGGTCTGGGTTCGAGTCCCAGTTGCGACCATTGTCTTTTTTCTATTTTTCTGTGTCTTGCTCTCTTTCATATTTTCGTTTAGATTATTATTGTTAACTAATTCTAATATGAATTATTTTCCCATTTGGTCTTTGGTTAATTGATTATTGTTCTTGTTTTGTTTTGTGTTTATTATACTTATATAATATAGTGCACTTACATAGCGTGGATTCAAAAGATAAACAATTGTGGAAAAGTGTGTGGAAAGGTTTAGTGTTTCCTGTGAGGAAGATTAAACCCGGACATAAAATCTGAATCACCTAAAAAAAAAATGTTAGTAAGAGCAGGTAGTTAGGTATTATTCTTTGGTGTCCCGACAGTTGTTCCAACGACAGTTGATCCCCCAAAATTATAATCATTACAAACTTATAAATTTTTGAGCATCATTTACCAATTTTAAACATAAAGTCGACTTCAAAATATCTTTGGTAATGTCAAACGAATTTATTCACACTGTCAATTTTTTGCAGCTGGTGTCTACAATATATGGACAAATATATGCAATTGATGCATTTTAATGAAAATATTTTTTATACTTTTGTTATTCGGCGGTATATCTTCTCTGCGAATAGATGGTGAGTAGATGAACAGTATTTTCCCTAAATCGGCTGCTTATTGTATATTAGTATGCCGGGGGTCAACTGCCGGAGGATCAACTGTAATGGAATCATTTTTTTTACTGCATAGAATAAATTGTTATAGTGCAGTAGATTATGCATTTAATTTTTAACTTTAGTGCACATTTACTCCTGATGATGTGAAAATTGTTCACGAAACATGTAGATTGTGTATATATAAAAAGAAGGATGTAAACTAAATTATTTGACTTTTTATTTAAATAAAATAATGCCATCACAAAGTAAAAATCTTTCAGGAGATGTGTTCTTCTAAAAATTAATAATTTTTCTTTCAAGTGTGCAAAATTTCTTCAAAAAGTATACAAAGTATGTATATATTATGTTCACAGCGAACTTTTCCTTTTTTTGAAGCACATACATAAGATATTTACACACAAAAATGGGAGTACTAAGTGTATTTACTAGTTAATATTAATTTATTATCAGGATTTATCTTAATCTTGACTTAACTTTTTCCAGCCTATTTTCTCAGTTATTTTAAAATTTCAGGAAAAAGTACATTGACAGTATACCAGAGATACCATAAGAATAAGATATAAAGTTACAAAGAATTCACCGGCATTTTTCTAGTTCCAAAGTAAAAAGTTTGGAACATCAGACCTTTTACTTAAAAGCAGTTGAACTCCTAGATTTATGTGTTCCTTAAATTAAACTTTATTGTTCTTAATTCAAAGTGAAAAGAAAGAACAAAAGCCTCCGTTTTTTCGTAAATCTACCCACCTGTGGCCTCTTCGCTTCTGTACTTCGTTTCGGTAAAACAAATGGTAGAGAGATGAAAGACTACTAAAAAGGATACACCAATGGATGGAAACTGAAAATTAAATAATTAAAAAAAAAATTCTTCGTTTTAAAATTCGCTAAACTGCCAATGAAATTCAATATAAAAAAATGCTGCGTGGGCAAGATGTTGAGGGAAATGTTTTAAAAGCAAAATGTTGCCTCAGAAAATTGTTGCAAAAGCTAAATGTTGCTTAAGCAAAACATTGCTTGAGCCAAATGTTTCTTGAGCTAAGTATTGCTTAAGCAAAATGTTTTTGAGCAAAATGTTGCTTTGAAAAATGTTGATTTAGCAAAAGATTGCTTGAGCAAGATGTTTTTGTGAAAATTTTGTTTTAGAAAAATGTTTTTGAAAAAACTATGCTAAATCAAAATGTTGCTTGGGAGACATGTTTCAAGAAGTCTTGAATAAATCACTGCGCATATTTCTTCCATTAATATATTTTTACGAATCCCAAATAGGTAAATAAGATCACCTATGCTTACGAAAGAGTAAAATCATTCGATTAGTGATTTCAATTTGCAATGCTTCTTTCTTTCTGTCTGAAATTTTTTGGTCCAGCAACTATTTTTAGGTTATCTCGTTATTTCCGTTATGAGCGGTGGAGCTTTCCATGTGAAAACTACCTACCAGTAAAACTATAAAACCTTCTGCATTATTATTCACGATGTTATCAAAAAATAACACACTACTTATCATTATTTATTTTTGGGATATTATGCCGGTTGTGCTACCTCCTTTTTGAGCATTTCGTATACTGAAGCACTATCCGAAACGTTTACTAAAGAAAAAGGTAGCAACTCAACACGGCATAAAACCCCAAAAATAAATCACCATGACAAATCTCAAATTATATCTAATACGAAAGTAGTTACTTCATTATTATTAAATAATGTATAAAAAAAAATCTACAACAGGGAGTGGAAATCTTGGGCGAAGCCGGGTTGATAAACTACTGCTCAAAAAATCATTCATTAGCTCATTATTTATAATTAAGTGGCATTTTATTTTGGATTTTTTTTTCAAATGCTAAAAATACTGATTCACCTATAACAAATAAAAATACATTAATGTTATAACTTAGAATAACTTTATTCAGTTATATATTGTGTCTTTTTTTCTATGTTTTATTTTCATAGGGTGGGGGGGGGGGGGGGTGGCAGGTGCTATTCGCCTGGTGGATGGTACTCTAGTACCCTAATGTAGAAGGGGGGAAGGGGGGGGGTGGTATTACGGGAAGGTCTTGTCTGCCTTAAATGTTCTCCAAGAAGGGTATATTATAATGATTGAAGGGTCGGTGCTGTGCTGACGTCACTGAAAACAACGCACTAATTATGGAACCATTATTCACTTAGAATATTTTAATTTTTAACTCGACCGTTTTGCATTTTTTCTGTCTATAAAAATGTTTGTACGTTCGGTTTCCGTTTCAAGATGGTGACCGTTTTAAGTAGTTTCAGTGAAATCGTCTTGTTTATTTGGAAATTATCTCACAACAGAATGTTTGAAGAAGGAATAAGAACCTCTAGTACCTTGTTGTAATTTTTTTATCAATAATGACCTTCTTACTTAAATGCCAGTATTTGTTTTAGTTAGTTTTAATAGGTAAAATCGTTTTCAAATATTACATTTTTCGGGTCTTCCAAAATCGCACCAAATGTTTTATGTTTTATTTTGTGTGTGGTGGTTAATGTGGTGGTCTGGGCGACGCACGTCACCAGTCTCAAAAGGCCTACATTTTTTTTTCAACAGGTGTATTTTGTATGGAAGTCAAGACGTTTTTTATTCTTTATTTCTAGAACTATTGTCGAAAACGTGATCTCATGCGGAAGTTAGGTGATCAATAATCAAATTAAATTATTTCAATAACCAATCTACTATCAAACCGATTTACTTGATACAGGTCTTTGTCATTTATGTTTCTATTTATAAATATATATTTAAAATCATAATTATTAAAATTTTCGAAGAACCACCCAACCAAACCCAACATTCCTCTCCCAATCTCCTTTCCTTGCCTACTTTAGCTGCACAGCATAACCCCACTGATGCCATAGTTACACTTGCTTAGGGTAGGTGAGACCTTTTTAAATTTGAATACCGCACAAGAGGCCCAACAGCTCCCGTCTGGAGCCAGTGAGACTATGGGAAGAATGGTGTGAAGCTGAAGGAAACGCGGGAAATTCTGGTAGGGAAGTACGTGGATTTTCAGATCTTATCATCAAACACGGCTAAAACACGGCCATTTGAAGCGATGTTTCAGTTCGGAATGGTGGTCTTATATCAGGTCGATTCTTAAAGTATCAACTCTGAAACGTGCCACAAATATACTATTTTTTATTATTATTATTCATAAAATAACTTTCGTATACATTTTTTACAGGTTTTTACACTACAACCCTAGGCACACGCTCGTATAATAATAGTCCGAATTATCGATTAATTGTAAAATAACACAAATTAATCAAATAAAATTATTTGCTCACGCTGGGGTTTGGACCTGCAACCATTTATTTCATAATTTGTCCATTTAAAATAATATATAGTATATTTGCGGCAAGTTCCAGAGTGGAAGATACTCTCAGTATCGCCCTGGCGTAAGACCACCGTTCAGAATTGAAACGTTGCTTGAAATGGCATTAGCCGTGTTAGGTGACCAGCTCTGAATAGCCAGGTACTTCCTTACCTACCTCTTCCCTATCTCCTTCCCCTTCCCACTACCTTCAGCCTCACAACATACCCCAATTGGGATGCCATAATCTCACTGGCTTCAGACGGGAGCAGTTGGGACACTTGTAAAAAAGCCTTACCCCTCGACTACGGAGGCCGTCAATTGCACGGTGAACGAAAAAAAAAATTAAGCTGTATAGCTTATATAACATAAAATTCGGTGACCAAATACGTAGTTTGTTAAAATCCAAAGAACTTTTTACAAGTTACAAGTTTTTCAATTTTAAAATCAAAATAAATTAGCATTTAAATTCAGTGGTGTAGCAAAAAGCACTCTCGCCCAATGGCAATTATGCTTGCAGGTTGTAGGGATGTAGGGCATCACCATTGACAGAGTGAAAATGCAAGAAAAGAACATGATTCATTGAATAATAATTCTAATGTCACATTGCAATATTTGTTTTGATTGAATCCGCATGCTGTAAGTGTTGGCGTTGTCCATTTAAAAGGTTCGCCTTTTTTCTTGAAGGTTTATAATCACACATAATGTTTTCAGTTACCTATGCTTTTCTTATTAAATTAACATTATTCGAATCCTAACACATCAATCTTTCTCTTACCAAGGAACGAATCACATTTAGGAAGATAAATATTCTGATCAAATCCTTGTACTATTGTACGGCCCTTCATAAAATTTGCTTTTGCTTTCAAAATACGCTTATTATAGAACATATTATACATTTTACTTCCCAACTATGTCGTCTGCATGCGAACTGTTCCTAAATTTCCCTAAATAAACAATGACAGTGTTAATCTCTAGTGACCTCCCAGGTAAATATGGTCCTGTATATATTTTCTGCCTGTAGAGTACATTTTTACAGCAACATCGCGTTCTTTGCAGCATCAAATCATTGCACATATTAAATCATAAGTGACTTGAAGTCTGACTGAAATCATGACTTTAAGTCATAATTGTAAATATGTATGTCATTGAGTTCAGTTTTAGGTCAGCATTTATATGTCTTAGTCATAAGTCACTAGTTTTAAGTCTTAGATGTAACTGACTAGTTATAATTGTAAATCTTAGTTGTAAGCCAGGAATATTATTATTTTATATATTTATTTGTACAGCGCCCTTGAGGTGATTTTTCACGAAAACGGCGCTATATAAATTAGCCAAATATTATTATTATTATTATATAGAACCGGTGGATGCAATTTTCAGCCATAAGTTGTCATAGTGGTTTGTCTAGTTTGTAGTTAGAAATAAGATTGTAGAAATGTATTATAAGTTTATACAGCGCCCTTGAGGTGATTTTTTACAAAAACGGCGCTATACAAGTAATCCAAGAATTATTATTATCAGTCATGCAAGAAATTTGGTTCGATGAACTTGCAAATTTGGAACTGATTGCTTGGACTCAGTTAAGAGATACCTACCGGTAATTTAATATTTTAATATAAAATTATTTTATATAATGAATAATATATCACTTTGTTTAAACCACTATATTATAAACAATATCTACATGTTTCGATAATAATGTTATCTTCATCAGGATATGTTAATTTTTTTTATGTCCTGATGAAGATAATATTGTTATCGAAACATGTAGATATTGTTTATAATATTGTTGTTTGAACAAAGTGATATATTATTCATTATATAATTAATGATGCCACAAAGTAATTTTGCGAAGTTTGAAGAAGTAAAATTATTTTAATTGTCGTTTCCAAAACTGAAACTGCTTTGTCAAGAATTCACACTATCCCGTGATTATTAACAGGTCTGCGCAAGTAAATTTAAATTTGATTTAATTTTTTTTTTTTAATAATACGTAAGAGAAAATATGGCGAAAATTGCAGCTTCCGCTATTAACACTACACTTGTATTATGTAAGAAAAAAGCAACTTGCAAATTGATTTCTGAGTTTTTTTTACATTAGCTCCACACAGGATGGTCTGAGCAAAATAATTCCCCGCAAGGCCTACGTCATCTTTGGGGACGCCACGAGGAGGGTCTTTTTAGGAAAGGAAAAAGAGGAAGTTCTGGAAAGGAAAAAGGTAAACAGGTAAAGAGTCTTGCTGGAGTGGCCAGAACGTCGCCCTCAACTAGTCTAGGTCCCCAATAGACGTAATTTAAATAGTCAGATTATATTTCATCTCGAATTATTTAAAAACAATATTGCATACTTCAATCCACTGTCTCGAATGTGTCGTCTGTATAATTCCATTGAATGTAACCATATAGACATCTATGCAAATAGTCTCGCTTACTTTAAAAAGCACACTAACAATAGACTAACCTAACAAGTAATTGAGAATTGAAAATACTTATATTTGATCTTGAACTTGAATTTGAATGGCTGTTTCTTACTCTATTTGTACCTTACTTTTTTTTGTTTTTCTGTTTTTTTTTATCATCTCTTTATTTTATCATCACTATTTTTGTTATCTCTTTTTATACCTCAGTTTATATTTTTCTATTTCTAATTTCTGTTAACTTCTATGTATACATAGCGAAAAACAACTATTAAACTGTGAATTCTGTGAACATTTTTAAGTGGACTTTTAACATCTACGCTTTTTACAATGCTTATCTAATGACTTTTTTTATGTTAATACTCTGTAAATGTTCCAAAACAATAAATAAATAGTCTCTCTCGGTCCGGCCTGCCACGCATTTGGTGGGCAGTTGCATCCACAGCAAATACCGGACAAACCTGACCCTCATGAACGCGAGCACCCCTGCGAAGTCACTAAACGTAGCGAACAACTTGGTGTGACCTATGACAGAGGTGTTGGTTATCAAATTTATTTATTTTTACATTAGCTCCGCGCAGGTGGCCGTGAGGAAAATAATTCCGCTCAGGGCCTATATCATCTTTGGGGATGCTGTGTGGGGAGTATTTTTATGAAAGGAAGGAAAGGAAGTTCTGGGAAGAAAAAGGGTATGAGGGGTGGGTAGGAATCTGGCGGTCAGTGTCTCCAGGAGTGACGGACATATGAATCCATCCCTACCACTGCGGTGCAAGGCGATTTTCCGAGAGAGTACGGCTGGAGAAGTCAAAGGGACTCCCTCAACCATTCTCTCCTGATGCGGCCTGCCATGCAGCTGGTGGGAAGACGCATCCGTCGCCAAGACACTGTCAAACCTCACCCATTCAATAAATGGTTCCCGGGGCTGTAATACCCACACCGACTCCTAAATTATTATTATTATAATGAGCGATAAAAATTCAAGAATTTACAACTAAACCAGCCCGATTGACCAAATATATGGATTGCCAAACCCTCCCACAAGGTAATTCTTGTGGGTTTTTATTGTTGTTTTTTTTTTATGGATATATTTTGCAAAATTATTATATTCTAAGCTCATCATCTTTTACAAAGATCGAAATAATATTTAAGGAACGCAGCCATCATAATTTCATAAATTTTAATATTCAACGCACTTAATCATTTTCAAAAACATACCTATTTTATTTTAAATTCACCCTCGTTATGTCTCGATCCTTTTGACCAGTCTGATGATATGGTTTTAGGGCAATATACCTATCACGCGTATTTTGGTCCTCGGGTAGTTGAGTAGAGTAGAAGGGTAGTTAGATAGGTACTAAGGGTTCCTACGCACGTAGGTAGTTAGTAGTTGGTGGGATAGTTGGGGGTGGTTCCTAGCTACCTGCCAAACGTCACGAGTTGAGGATAAGTGGGACCTAACTCATACATAAAATAAACCTACCTGAGTGCTATAACGTGTTCCCTGGGAAAATATTAATGAATTTCACTAGAGCGAAGGAGTTATGTACATAGGAAGCGGCTATTTATAATTTTGAACGTTTTTACGTGATGTTTTCCGGATGGGATGCTAAATAAGAATTAATAATCGGCTACGCTTTTTATTTTATTAAAATAAAAAATAGATAATTTTTCCAATCAATATTAAATTGAGATGCTGTCCATGCATTTGAGGAAATAATTACTGGCAGTTCTGTGAACATTGTAGAACTCGCTTCCGAAAAAAAGTGTTTAATTAAATAAAAACTAAAATTCTCTCGGAATCACAAGATTTAAGTATTTAAATACCGACATACTTAATTATTTATTTATTTATTTATTTATTTATTTATTTATTTCAACGCCATAAAATGGCTTTTACAATCCGGTGATACATGATACATGATACACAGTGGTACACAGGAGGGTAATTATAATGATAACAAAATAAGAATGTACATTAAACCAAGTATATATATATACGTGTGATAACAACTAGTATTTAGTTATAGGATACAATTATGTATTACAATAAAAAAAAGAATATGAGCTCGTATAGAGAATACTCATTTTATGCAGAATAAAAATAAGTAAATAAAGGTGATTTCTTAGAAAAATTGTTAACATCAAGTATAATATACTTTAATTCTATTTGAACATATCGTTGGATTCCAGGAATTAGCTAAAATGTAGTACATGATATTATTGTTGCCTTCAATTTGAAATGACTGCAGTTTGAAATGAATACAGGTACTGCTAATTAGTTCTGCTTTTCAGGGCTGTCAGTTACAGATTCAATAATAACTTTGTTTAAAAAATAATAATTTTGAAAATAAATTATACATTTATTAGCTAACACTTAACTAGTCTGCTTGATAGTTAATATAAATGAAGTAAGTGCGTAGTTTGGAATCTATAGTAGAGTATGATATAGACGCCGTGCAGATGAACACTATTTTACCTAACATTGATTATTGTGATTGAGGTATGATATTATAGCCTTCTTATAACTATATTCGGTGCAGTTGAACACATCTACTACTTCTGAGAAAGCATTGCCAACTGCATGCAATCTAGGTATAAGCGAGTATCTAAATGACTCAGTCCTGATATTTTTGTTGCAATTAAAAAGAATTTTGGATCGAGTAGTTCTAGTAGGTATGTGAAAGGTAATTAGGTTTAATAAATCAGGACTGTCTATTATACCATTAACAATTTTAAAAATAAAAGTCAAGTCAAAAACAAGTCTTCTATCTGAAAGTTTGAGTAAGTTTAATTCTTTCATCAAATGATTGTAATTTATTGATTCTATTGGTAGACCAAGTTTATAGTTAATGAATCTTAAGAATTTATGCTGAATTTTTTCAATGGAATCGGAGTGGATTTTGAAGTGAGGTGACCATATAGAAGAATTATATTCAACTTGACTTCGAACTAGAGAGGAATATAGGATTTTTAATTATAAACCAGAACCAGTCGAACCCGGGCCCGCGCGGCCCGCGGCGCCCTTCGGCCCGGCTCGCGACGTCCAAGAGGCCCTGAGGAAGATAATTCTCCTCAAAGCCTATATCATCTTTGGGGATGCTGTGTGGAGGGTTTTTTTTAGGGAAAGGAAGGATAGAAAGTTCTGGGAAGGAAAAAGATATGGGTGGGTAGAAATCGGATGAATTCATCATTCCCGCTGCGGTGCAAGGCGATGTTCCGAGAGAGTACGGCTGGAGAGGTCGAAACGTCTCCCACAACCAGTCTCTCCCGGTAACTGCTCACGCAGTTGTTGGGCAGACGCATCCGCCGTCAAGATTCGGACAAACACCACGTGAAGCCGGGCACCCCTGCTAAGTCACCAAACGTGCTAACACCCGCCTCCCAAATTAAATTATTATTAGCTTTATATTGCCAAAAATGGATTAGGGTTTACCAATCACCCATTCAAATTACAGAATGCTATTTATGACGACGATCGCCATTATAATACCACTATTTAATCATCAGTATGTAATTTATTTACAAAAATCAATAAGTCGTTAAGAAAACAAGGTCATATCTTTTAGTGATGAAAATAAACATCATGACTTTTAATATTTATGATTCGCCCATAAAAAATCATATTTTTTCATTATTCCATACATTATCGCTTTTCCGAGCAGTGAATCCAGCAATAAAATAACAATAGCAATAACAATACGCCCTCTGGAAGGATTGATGTATACTTGAGATGTTATGCCGTCTATAAACAAGGAATAAACGCGCTAAGATCTAGTGGGTCCTAGAAACATTGAATACATTGCTGTAAAGAAAATTGGCAACCCCGGAGCGAGGAATAAAATCCTTTACCGACTCAGTCCGGACAGAATAAAAATCTACAGGTTTTCAGTTTCCAAAACACTGCAGTTATAAAAGCTTGTTTTTAGTGTTTAAAAATAACTCGAACTTAGGATGACATTTCGGAAGTGCCATTATTACCTTGTTGAGTTCTGGTCAAATATCAGTTTAAAAACAAAATATTTTTTTTTGCGATTGTTTTCTGTTCATCATTTTATATAATTTATTATGTATGTATTTAACGCCATAAAATGGCTTTTACATTAAACTGATAGGATTATAAGTTACAGTGATACGCAAGAGGGTATCAGTAGTATTAAGGACAAAATAGGAATGAATGAGACAAAAATAATATACAGTTGTTTTTTTTTTTTTTAAATTCATCTTCATTATCATGATCTTCTTCCTCTTGTCCTACTGCATCGATAAGACGCCTCCATTCATCCCTGTATTGCGCTGAATGTTCGGCCTCCGTCCATGGCAGTCCCATCCTCTCCTCACACAGTTTCTGGAATTGTTTCGCCCAACTCTGGGGCGGCCCACTGGACGTCAACCCTCTCCATTCTTAGTACGGGCCCAAGCCACCTATGTTTCAATGAAGAATAACAGTGGTTCAATACTTAGATCGTCTCGGATCATCGAGTTTCTTATTTGATCCCATTACGTAACTCCCATCACTCCTCTCAAGTACTTCGGCAGCTTGGACTCTAGAGTGTGTTCGTTCGATTAGCATCTACATCTGATGACCGTACGTAGGCATCGGGCGGTAACTATATCGTTTTGAACACTGCCATCTTTGTCTTGATACTAAGCTCGGTTTTCATTATCACTGAGCTGTAGAGAGAACGCTTGCCGCACTCATTCTTCGATCAATTTCTTTGTCATTTTTTTTTATTTATTTACAAAAAATAGAAGAATAGTGTCGTGATGGAGGACTTAGCCAGTTGAGGAATCGATCACGCGACGACCGGGTGGAATCCAAACGCGATGCCCACTCAGCCACTGACCGGTTTAGGTAATTAGGTTTGATAAATCAGGGCTGTCAATAATACCATTAACAATTTTAAAAATAAAAGTCAAGTCGGTAACAAGTCTTCTGTAACAAGTCTTCTGTCACAAGTCTTCATGTGATTTTTGTTATTTCACTGAATATATTATATTATATTTGCTTTACTTTCTTCTAGAGTGGCAGATACTTTCAGTATCGCCCTGAAGAAAGACCAACATTCAAAACGCTTGAAATGGCATTAGCCGTGTCTGGTAACGAGATCTGAAAATCGTGGTATACACTACCAAACCTTCTCCTTCTCATTGCCTTGCCTTCCCCAGTCTCTCTCCAGCCTCTCATATTTCTACTTATTTGTGCTCATGAAACTTTTTAAAGGGTTATAAAAATGATTACTTTATTTTTTATTGTTATTTTACAAAGGTTTATCAGTGTGTCAATAACGCAACTACAGAAACGTGTTGTCGCAAATTTAAATTACATTTATCAATTCTGAAATTTAACTCTCACTGCCCGATTATTATTACGCCTCTGGACTTTTTTATGAACTGTTAATGTAGGGTTTGTAAAAGATATTGGTTGCAAATGGCGTCCGTAAATAATATATGTTTGTAATTTCACGCGTGGGTGTTATCATTTCTCATATACTTTACTTTTTCTCAACAAAACACTCGATAATAAAATGTGCACGAATATAATAACTTTGGCGATAGATTTATTCGAGATTTTTGTAAGCTACTAAGAAATCCAACTGAGATTCTATTATTTTATTATTTATTTATTAAATTAGTGTAAGTGTCATTTTTTGTGTAACACTAAATTGTAGGGATTTTTTTAAAGTAATTTATTTTTCAAGTTCTTAATTATTTAGCAAAAATCGGCTTTTTTTTAAGGTACATTTTTGTTTATTTAATGTATTCTGTAAAATCATAAAATTGGGGCATTATTTTTATTTTTTATTTTGGTTTATTAGGGAAACAAACAGTTATACATATTATAAGGTAATTACATATTACATGGTTGCATTAACCAGCGAAGTTTCCGCAAAAAAAATAGTATAAACACATAGATTAAAACATTGAAGAAAACAAGTAAACAAAAAAATGGTAGAAAAAGTGGTAGAAAAAAAAGAAAAAAATATATTTATACAACAGAGATTAAAAAGCACAAATTAAAGCACGTGGGATAGAAAATAATGTAGTTAAACTGTGAATCTATATAGAATTAATACAATTTTGAATCAATTTTGGTGTACCACAGGGCAGTGTACTCGGTCCAATACTTTTTCTCATATACATTAATGATTTATGTAGATTAGAAATTGATGGCTACATAATCACTTTTGCCGATGATACTGCCCTAGTACTAAAAAGTAAAACATAGGTAGAAACTTTTCATAAAGCAGAACTAATTTTGCAAAATATTAAACAATGGCTGGATGATAATTTAATAACGCTAAATATAACTAAAACAAAATACCTAACATTCAGTACAAACAATCCGAGTCAACCCTCAAGTAATCATGTACTAAAAATACATTATTGTAGTGATATATCCACCTGTCTATGCAATCCATTGGAAAGTGTAGATTCCATTAGATACTTAGGCGAAATAATTGATAATTAACTTCGATGGGAAGATCATGTAATTAATGTCACAAGCCGTATACGGAAACTGGCATATATCTTTAGATCATTGCGCAATATACTAAAAAAATACACTGAGAACAGTATACTTTTCCCTGTGTCAATCAATTTTATCGTACGGTATAATTGTCTGGGGAGGATGATCTAAAACTGTATTAGATCCATTAATAAAAGCCCAAAAGTTGATAATACGCACTATTTATAAAGTACATTATATACACCACACGAAAGACCTTTATAAAGACTTCAAAGTTCTTAATATAAAATCCATATATGTAAAAAATATTGCCTCTTATTTTAAATTCAAATTTACAAAAAAATGTATTATAAATTCAAAATACAACACAAGATATTCAAACCAATCGAATTATATTATTCCAACAACAAAAACTTCGTTAGATTTATTTTTATTTTTTTTTATACAAATTTCATGACGCCAGATCTTACCATTATATATAGAAACACTCTTCTGCTGAAACGAAATGTTCTGTAAAATTTTTAAGTCAATCCATTGATTACTTTCTGAGATTTGCGAACGCAAAAATACGGAACCTAAATTTTCATATATAATATATATAAAAATATATATCTTTATTATAGAAGATTATAAAGCGATAAATGTATGGACATACAATCTGAAACAAATTAAAGGGTTACTCGGACTCATTCTAAAAATTGTATTTGCCTCACTCGGTAGCCATTATGAGTCGAGTTTATTATCTCAAACAAAACTCGGAGCAGACTAAATAAATATTCGCTACTTTCAAATACCAGGAGCGCATATGAAGCGAGTGGTGGAAGGAAAACATAGCTCGTTCTAGCAGCAGCTCGGGTGCACTCAGTCGGTCGTTTCCCTCAAATAAGTTACAATACTCGCCTTGTAATGCAAACGAACATTACCAGCACTGCCTCACTCGGGGGAGCTTTTCGTTCACCTTTCCGAATCTATGCGCTCCTGGCATTCGAGCTAGATTATTATTCTATTAACGTGTGACGTAACTGCCAAGCAGTTTATGTAAAATCCGGTATGTATTTATTATCCCTGCTAAGTCGCCCAGTTTTCGAAACGGATCGTTTCTTTAAAAACAGCATTAACCGTATTTCGAGAAAAGAGTACACATTGTTTGTGAGAGACGCTTAAACGCGCGTTTTTTGAAGTAAAACTTCTTAACGCACGATTAACTTGGGGAGTAAGCTGGTGAATTCGTGACGAGAGCGTTACGAAAAATGTGATCGGGCGAGGCGAACGGAAGTTGAGAGGGAGATATAAGTTAGTGAAGATAGAAAGAGAGAGAGTTACGTTTCGTTTATTACTGTAGGGACAAGAGAGAGAGGTGCGAGCACACATTTTCTTTCTCTCTTTCTCTCATAGCCAGTTACGTTTCATACATCTAAGAGACAGTGCAGGCCTATAATCTGTATCACACTGTAGTAGCAAGAGAGAGCAGTGCGCTCGTATTTTTCTTTCTCTCTTCTCTTATAAGTTAGTGAAATTTTACTTCAGTCGTGTGGTCTAAAGCACACTCGTTTTTCATTATACGGAAACGAGCGACACTAAATAGAGACAAACAGATACATTTGTAGGATTTAGCCTGCGAGATAATGAGATAGCAAAGAACTATTTATTTATTTCACGGGTACTCGGTTTCAATAAAATACGATGAATCCAGAGTCTACTTTAGAATAGTGGTATAAAGTGCCTGACGAGCTTTTGCAGACATTAAGCGGACCAAGGGTCAAATCCCAAAAATATTTTAAAAAAATTTTGAAGTGAATTTTCTTTAGCACCATTTTGATGGAGAAAGATGATACCGATTATACTATATCTTTCTCTCACAGGCTAAATCCTACAAAAGTCTCTTTTTAGTGTCACTGTTTTTCGTTTCATCGAGTTTCAGTTACCACTCGAGGTGATTGATAAAAAAAAACTATCCACAGACATTATGTTAAAATTCTCAGCCAGGTAGGTAGGTACTTGCTAGCTTTCCTCTTAACTACCGTCTTCCCCTCCTAAAGCCTTCAGCCTCACTACATGACCTTAAATTATGACGCTACATTTGATGGTCCCAGAGGCTCCGATTAGTTGGGACTACTGCAAGAAATTGTGTTTTAATAAAATGTTGTAATGGAGTATTTTGAAATTGAAAACTTTAATACGGTTCAAGGAGATGACACTATTGTGCCTATTTATCAGGCTGCTCCGCCACTAGTCACAAAAATTTATAACAATAAAAGCTACGCTGTGCAACTATGCTTCTTACCAAATGTATTCATTATTTTTCGGTACAATTTTGCCTTCCTAAAGTCTGAACAATATTATATTTTTAGTTACAAAAAAATGTTACGACTCAACAAATGAGACCTTCGAGGAATAATGTTGCCTCCAACAAAACTGAATGTTGTGTTATTGATGGAATAATGTTGGACACACTAATATGCATCTTTAAAAGTAAGGATTATGAAAATGATTTTTTTTGGGCCTTTGGCAGCATTTTATGGCCTTGTATAATTCCGTCTATCGAAATCGCGGAGCATGGTTTCATTCATGGGAATAAATGGAGAAGATGAACTTCTTATGGCTTCAACTTGAAAGACTTCAGAGCCAAGAAGCTGAAGGATGCAGAAAAATAGAATTTCTCCAGAAAAAATATCTGCTTTTTAGGTGTTGAAACAATATTTCGAACGTGGATGTTTCATTCCTTCATATAGTTTTTTTTTTTTACTTTTTAAGCTAAATACATCAATGATATGCAAAAAAGACCAGGTCGCATTTTGAAAGGTACGAAGAGTAAAAAAAACTTATTTTGTAATAATGCTGTGCGTGAATGTTTTGTAAAAAAAAATCACGCACAGCATTATGAATCTTTAAAAGTTCACGCACAGAATTTTTTATACAAAACATTTACATTTATTTCTATTACATCAGCATCCCCAAGTGGTACGCTACGTTTGGTGAATTAGCAGGGGTGCCCGGGTTCATAGGGTGAGGTTTGTCTGAGTTTTCCGGCGGATGCGTCTGCCCACCAGCTGCATGGCAGGCCGGATCGGAAGAGAATGATTGAGGGAGTCCCTTTGACTTCTCCAGCCGTACTCTCTCGGAACATCGCCTTGCACCGCAGCGGGAATGGTGGATTCATCCGTCACTCGTGGAAACACTGTTCCCCAGATTCCTACCCACCCCTAATACATTTCTCCTTCCCAGGAACTAGTGTAAAAAAATCCAGTAAAAAATTCGAATGTAATTGCTTTTATTCACGAATTTTCATTTATAACTCTTAAGAAATGTTCGCTTATTGTATTTTAAATATTAAATGTTATAAAACTTAACTGGTTTGGTTTTTTCAATTTTTCTCGAAACAAGAATATTGTTGGATACAACATTTTTCCAGGCAAGGGCTCAATACTAAATAAATATTATTATTTTATTTAAATCTCAAGCCACAAAGTGCTTTCTTTTACAAAAAAGTGAAAAAACATTATTGAAGTTGACTTTTCACACGAATGGGTCGGATAAAAAAAAACCGATTATTATTATGTAAGGTGAAGCTTTATAAATATTAGAGTTGTATGGATCTTTGGTAACAGACTGGTTATTTATGCCTTTCAAATAAGCGATAAAATATTTTTTCTCCGTATTTTATTAAAAAGCACGACAATTAAGTATAAAACATATTTCATGAAACATTTTCGGGGTTTTATAAACCGCGTTTATTGCCACTTTAGGCAGAGAATTTGTAAGATCAAAGAAATATTATGTCAAGTATTTTAAGAGTTCCAAGTATTTCCACCCTCAACAAACTCTGCCAAAGGTTAACTTGAAGCGTTAACTCGAGTAATTTAATATTTTTCATGTAAATGTTGCGAAAAAAAGGCAATTTTTATTTAATGTTTTCTTTTGTGGAGCTGGCCTCAGTCGAGAAAGCTTTTCTTTTTTAAACTGAAGCCATTTTGGGAAAATCTTGGTTTTATTTGTGCTTCTGCGTTCTAGCACACAAATTTTTATCCTTTGAAGACAAAATTACAATAAAACTCATTGTGCATTGTGATCGCATTATGCGGAATGTCAAAGTACGGTTTGAAGTTAATAGCGGAAAAATTTCATTGAAAATGGAGAAACATTTTTAATCCGCCGCATGTTGAATTTCTGTAAATTTACGATTTATCTAGCGAGTTCCCGGCATGCTTTGCTACGTCACTTAATAAAGAAATTGCGTCCGTCCCGTCATTTCATTCGTCCCGTTCCCCTTCCGCCTCCCCTTCCCCTCTCGCGTTCAAACTCCGCCTTCCCTTTCCCCACTTCCCTCGCTCGTATCCCCCGTCCCGCGAACCCCCCCCCCCCCCCGAGTTCTCCTCCACCCTCCCCCCCACCTCCTCAGCCTTCCACACCCCTCTCCGCCCCTTCCTATTTTTAGTTATTTAAAAAAATATATAATAATTTGGAGGTTCTCGTACAAGTTAGAAAGCCGATTAGATTCAGTGTCCCGGCCTTATAATCTACATACGAGGTTTACTACATACTGCATCCCAATGGCACAGGCTAAAATTCACCTACCGGGATACTGCAGCGCAACGGAAATGTTGCTGGAGGGACGAGTGCGCTCATTCAGAGCACTTCTTCACCACCGCATGAGAAACTTATGTATAATCTAATAATACGATCATCACTACCGTGCTGCCTCGATGGAGTACCACCTAATGGCTCGACAGTAACGGTCAATATATATTTATTTTAAATACATTTTTTTTTCAATTTAGGTATATAAATACGAGCATTAAAAAATACGTAAAAAATTATAACTTTTATTATGTTTGGTAATTATATATATATATATATATATATATAATTTCCTGATCGCAACAGTAGACAGTCGCTTACTTTTAATCTCCCTCTTTGCAAGACTAACTCCAAACATAATTCATTTATCTACAGATCCACACATTCATTCAACTTAAATTATTACCACATTGACATTTTTAACTCGACGTTACATGACATAAAACAAAATCTCACTAAGGAACATGACTCAAACTCGGAAGTTTTATCTACCCCTCTCTCTATATATTCGCGTCCTTAGCCTTTTAATCCTTATCCTATATCTCTCCTCCCCCCCTCACATAATGTAACTAAAAATGAAGTAATTAAGTTAACACCTTTATAATGTCACACATTAATTTACTATTATTATCTGTGGAAAGTTTATAATTGGCATAATTAACCATTTTATAATTGTATTATTGTGTAATTTATGATTTGCTGTCAACTTTCCCAAATATAAATAAAATAAAATAAAAATATATATATATATATATATATATATATATATACATCCCGCAACAGATTTGGCAACCTTTCACTTCGCATCCTTTTGGCAACCACTGCTTACGGTAGGTTTTTAAATAAAATTGCTGTGAATGTTCACATGTTTTTAGCTTAAGAAAAGAGTGATAGTAAAAGAATTATCTAGAAATTGTGTTTTAAGGGTATTCAAATTTTTGGTAGTTACGTATACTTTAGAGTCTTTTGGACTTCCTTTCATATTGCCGTCGTATTGGTAACCGCGTATATCGTACGTATATCACACTTCATTCCATATTTAGGGCGTCCGTTCATTACGAACATTTGACGACCTCCGTATATTCCTGTATGCATTACGTTTATATTACGACGCTTTCAGAATCCTTTTAATTCGGTCGCGATTTGCCAACGGTGTATCATAGGTACATAATGATTGGTTATCATACAAAGGCTAACTTGACGACATAATAAAATTTGGCATTTTTTTTAAATTTACTTGTTTGGTTTGGTGGTGCTGGGGAGTGGGGATAATGCTCACTTCCTGAATAGAATTCTACCTTCAACATTCTTCTACCACTACGTGCTTAGTTTAGCGAGGAAATTAAAAGAATGCATTCATGTACAATCTTGATTTTTAAAAAAAATAGCGTTCAGAGCCGCTAATATTACAAATATTATTTTGAAGGAAACCAAAACAGAATCCCAATAATTCAAAACGGTATACGATTATTATGATAACATTTTACATTTGGGAGGCAATATCAAACAAATTATAAATTTGGGAGGCGGGTGTGGGTACCGTCGCCCGGGAACTATTTATTGGATAACTAACAACCCTCCCATAGGTAACACCAAGTGGTTAGATATGTTTGGTGACTTAGCAGGGGTGCCCGGGTTCACGGGGTGAGGTTTGTCTAGCTCTTGGCGGCCTATGCATTTGCCCACCTACCACATGGCGGGTCGGATTGGGAGAGACTGGTTGAGGGAGATCTTTTCATCTCTCCAGCCAGACCCTCGATCCATCGACTTGTACCACAGTGGGAGGGATGGTCACTCCTGGACACATTGACCCCAGATTCCTAACCACACCTCATACTTTATTCCTTCCTAGAACTTCCTCTCCTTCCTTCCCCTAAAAATACCCTCAACACAACATCTCCAAAGATGACATAGGCCCTGAGGGAAATTGTTTTCCTCAGGCCCTCCTTTGTGGAGCTAATGTAAAAAATATAAAGTGTCAAAATTAACTATCGCTTTTGGCTTCTATTTTAAATCTCTGCATTGATCCAATCGTTATTTTAGTTACCGATTAATCAGAATAAAAGTGGCTACCGTTTTGCGATAGGTAGCAAGGTAATATTTTTATAAAAAAAGACAATCATTCTCGGGTTACGAATAACCTGTCACTTATATAAAACTAGCTGTTACGCGGCATGCGTTGCTATGCCATTGAATAAATAATTGTTTCTCCGTGCATGTCCTTTCCCATTCGTCCCGTTTCCCTCCCCGCCTCCCCTTCCTCAACTGCGTCCTCGAAGAAAAAGATGTACCTACCTATGTTTCACTTCATTCCTAACTTTTAGTGGCGATCGGGTATGACGTATTCCACATTTCATTCCTAGCCTTTAGTGGCGACCTGTGACGAAACAACGTTGCCGGTTCAAGTCAAATCCCGTACGAGTGTTGAGGTGCACGCCGCGGCGGCGTGATTTGCGACGTTGCCGCACATATTTCTTCTTTTCGATCGTTTTTACGGTCAAATTTACTTCTATAAAATTTCGTTTTCTTATTTTTTAATTTTTTTTATTATTATTTATTGAGTTAGTTGGACTACATGAATATAAACTAATAAGCACAATGTAACATTTCATTTGATAAATTTAAATATTTTTACAGTTAGCATAACATTTATTTTTAAATACATTCATTCTTTCTTCATTCTTCATACTTTCAGGCATTTCATCGTACATCTTTAGTCCTCTATACATTAGGCAGTTCTGCGATTTTTATTTCTTTATTTGTGGCAATCGAACTCTGTTTATATTTCTTGTTTCGTCTCTATTAAAAAAAATTTCATCCTTAAAGTATTTTGGCATTTGGTTTTTCATAATTTTATGCACAAAAATTATCACATTAAATGGTAGTCTCTTTTTTATCGGAATCCAATTGAGCTAATCTCTCATTTGATTAATCCTTGCGAATTTGCCTTTCCCCAGTATACATTTCATAGCTCTGTTCTGAATAATTTCTAGTTTGTTTAAATTTTCTTCATTGGCCAAATATAACATCGTAGAGACGTAATCCAAATGTGGAGTAACGATAGTTTTATAAATGAGCTCCGTAGTTTTTCTATTTAATTTATGTCGTAGTTTTCTAAAAAAAATTACCCTTTTTGATACCTTTCTTAGCACATATTCAAAGTTTGCCGTGAAAGTCAGTTTTGAATCGAATATTACACCCAGGTATTTGATTTCATTTACTTTTCCAATTTTTTCACCATTAATTGTCATATTTAACCCTGTGTTACGCGTTTTATTGCCTATTTCCATATATTTTGTTTTGTTTACGTTCAGTTTTAGCTTGTTTAATTTCAGCCATTTGCTATATTTTGTAGGTATTCGTTTATTTTGTTAATTGAATCTATGTAATCTTCACAGGAAAAATAGATTAAGGTATCGTCTGCAAATAGTCTAATTTTGCAATGTTAATTTATAATTTACAGGAGTTCACTTACTCTGACGGTAATGGTGGGATACGACCCAAATCCCAAATTAACACTGATTTCAGGTTTTAGACAGCGGATGTGTGAAACAAAGACGAGCTCACCAGTTAATTTTACTCGAAAAAATATTTAAAAAATTCTGATAACGACCTTCGTACATCGTTTCCATAAAACTTCAATGTATTGACCAAATCCAAGAAGAAAATATGAATAAATGATATAGAAATAACAAAATAAATACACTGCGCAGTTCACACGCCATAGAAATGAAACATCAGAAAACTAAAGTAGGCAAAAGTGAGTAGGCTACGAAGCACCGCACAAAGAGGAGACCGATTATTCTCCTCTTTGTGCTTTGTGATTTAAGTTTTTGTCCCTTTTTAGTGTCGCTATTTTTCGTTTCATCGAGTTTAAAATCACAAAGAAAGATAGACTAACATTGCTGGGTTACGAATAACCCAATAAATTTTGAAAATCTCCATCATTATTTGGTTACGAATAATCCAATAATGTTTGAAAATCTCCTACTACCACCACAGAAAGCCGAAAATGTTGTTTGTGTTGGGGTGGGACTTTTTTTACATTAGCTCCACACAGGGACCCTGAGGAAAATAAATTCCAAAAGGGCCTATGTCGTCTTAGGGGATGCTGTGTGGAGGGTCTTTTAGGGAAGGGAAGGATAGGAGGTTCTGAAAAGGAAAAAGGTATGCGGGGTGGGTAGGAATCTGGCGGTCAGTGAGTCCAGGAGGGGACGTATGAACCCATCCCTCCAACTACGGTGCAAGGCGATGGGTAGAGAGAGAGCACTACTGGTAAGGTCAAAAGGCCTCCCACAGCCAGTCTCTCTCGATCCGGCCCACCACGCAGCAGGTGGGCAGACGCATCCACCGTCAAGACCTGCACAAACTTCATCCCATGAACCCGGGTATCTCTGTTATGTCACCAAACGCAATGAACCACTTGGGGTGACGTACGGCAGAGGTGTTGGTTAACCAATAAATGGTTCCTAGGGCGGCGGTACCCATACCCGCATCCCGAACCTAAACGCGATGCCCATTAAACCACTGACCGGTCAATGATTCTATCTTTAAAATAAATATATAAAACTTGTGTGCAGTTCACCTTCACAAACCTACCTTACACCCAACATAATAAAATTGCCAAATATATTATGTAAAAATGTTAATAATTAGGTAAATACTGTAATACTTATATAGAAATAAATAAATAAAATTCACACGAGGGAGAAGTGAAGCCTTCATAAAACTAAACCTAGAAAGAATGAAACGAATCAGGGTAGGTTAATTGTAGAGTTTATTTATTGTAATATTTTTACCAAGTGTACAAATTATTTTATTCTACGAAACACCGCACAAAGAGGGCACAGATTAGTGTCATTCTTTCGCACGCTAATTCCTATATGTATAATCCTAACATCTGGTCTCTGAAAATGCAAATAAATGCACATCCATTGTCAAAGTATGGCTCAATCAAAACCTTATAACTCTGAACTGCGGAAAAACTCTTTATATTCCATTTAACAATACCAAAAAGGCGACAGACACCCTTAACTCCCTTAAATATAAGGTTTCACAAAAATACTTACAATCCTGTCTAATGCTCTAACTGTATGGAAATGAATACGGGGATTTTTTTATATGAATACCTCACAAGAGTCACAGGTGCTCCGTCTGGAGCCAGTAAAACTATGGCATCTTCCAAGGTGGCGGGGAGGGGAAGGAGATGAGGGAGAGGAAGGTGGGGAAGTACCTGGCTATTCAGATCTGGTCACCAAACACGGCTAAAGTCTTACACCAGGGCGATACTGAGTGTACTTTCCACTCTGGAACGTGCCGCAAATATACCATATATTTACTTCTTCAAACTTCGCAAAATTACTTTGTGGCATCATTAATTATATAATGAATAACAGATCACTTTGTAGAAACCACTATATTATAAACAATATCTACATGTTTCCATAACAATGTTATCTTCATCAGGATATGTTAATATAAAGAAAAATAAATGACAAACAAGTATAGACAAATTAGAATAAACTAGAACATAGACAAAATATTAAAAAAGTAGAGGTGATTAATTGCTTGAAAAACATAAAAATAGTTATACAAAATGAAATATAAAAATTACCTATTTAAGGAAAAATAAAATTTCATTTAGATAATAAAAAAACTTTTAAGAACAAATAATTCAAATAATTAGTCTAAATGAAAAAATAAATAATTATTGTAAGTATTAATAAGAAAAAAAATTTAAGAGATGGCTATTTTTAAAAAATGTTTGGTTATTTATAAAATTTAATTTACTATTAATGCTTTTTCTAATTTTTAAAATTTCGAAATTATCCAATTGTATGCCCGTAGTGTTAATTTTAAGACCTGTATTAATATCAAAAGAATGACTTGTTTCCAAAATATGGTTGGCAAATTCAGAATAATTATTATTATTTAAACATCTTATATGTTCCTTAACTCTAATGTTAAAATTTCTAGAAGTTTTTCCAATATAAAAAAAGTTACAATCATTACAAATTAATTTATAAAACCCAGATTTGCTAAAAAAATCACATTTATCCTTATTATTTAATATATAATTTTTTAATTTGTTATTTGTATAAAAAGCTGGTTGTACATTATTTGGCATGTTTTTAATTTTTAAATTTGAAATGCTATTATTTAAAAAAAAAAAATTCTCCAATTATTATCATTTTCAACAACGTGTGGATAAACAAAATATCTAAAAAACTTTTTCTTATATTTTTTGTTTAACATATTGTCTATTAATTTTGAAGTATAACCGTTATTAATTGCAAATTTGTTTAATAGTATTTAATTCTGTTTTAAAATTACGCAAAGATAAGGGAACATTAATTTATCTACTTAGCAAGGTATGAAAAGCTGCTAATTTTTGTGAAAATGGATGATTAGATGTTTCATGTATAATGATATCTGTATATGTATCTTTACGAAAAATATTAAATTAAAAAAACATGTAGATATTGTTTATAATATAGTGGTTTATACAAAGCGATCTGTTATTCATTATATACCATATATTATTCTAAAATAATAAATTGTGATATATAACAAAATTAACAAAATAAAGTTTATTTGCTAGACAGGGATTCGATCCCGCAACCTTCGGGTTGCGAGCTAAGAGCCTCACCGCTAAACACCGGCCACACCGGCCATCGAATACAGTTAAATACTTAGGAATTACATTAGACAGCCAACTCAAATGGACAGATTACATAGAAAAGCTTGTAAATAAATTTATGTATTTAACTTATATTTTTAAACGTTTAAATTAAAGAGTCGACATTAAAATAATGAAATTTGTGTAACATGCATTGGTGCAATCATCAGAATCTTATGGAATAATTGGATGGGAGGGGAGGGGGTGTATAATAATAATAATAATGTCGCATAATGATATGAACTACCTGCAATTATTCCAAGAAGCTGAATTGTAAGAGATGAGAAAAATTTACTGTGTACGATGTTTAAAATACACATTTTCTAGAAATATAATTTTTTCAAAAAATGAAAAACGATTTAGTAATAGGTTAAATAATGCATTTGAAATTCCATTGTGTAAAACTAGGCTTGCGTAAAGACATGCGAATTTTATTACACCAGAAATTTATAATGCTCTCTATAAGACTACAGAAATTGAAAGTAAAAATGTATCCTCGTACAGCAAATATAAAAATGTATAAAGTCTTGGATAAATACCATTGAAACCGACATTTACTTACTGTAACATCTGAGCCGATGTAACTTCACAAATTTTATTAATCTTTATTAACATGTCGTGTGAATTGTAATTCAGTAATCACGATCACAATGATTTTATTTTTTATTTATTTAATTTTATTTTTTAATCTCTACGAAGGTAGTGCATGTTTATGAGTAAAATTTTAACTGTTTTAAAAACACACAAGTACACCCACGAACTGGTGATGCCTGTGTGGGATTTTTTTGGTTAATCTGCTAATTGTATTATTCTTTGCTTTTCAACTGTTTATATAAAAACCATTATATGTATTGTAAATTTATACCAATTTAGGTACCAAAAAAAAAAATCCTATACTGTTTGTCTCTTTTTAGTGTCGCTTGTTTCCTTTCGAGTTTTTTTCTAATCACAACTTTGCTAAAGAATTTTTCACTTCAAATAATTGCTTCATCGCAGTTCTCGATCCAAATTGCTACCCAGCGCAAAAATGTGTCCATTTTCATGCATTCAGAATAATTATTGGTAACTAACATAATGTTTGATCGAAAGCGGAGCTTTAAAATAAAAGTCAAAATCGATTGATAATTTTGACACCCGAGAAGAAAGATATTTATAGATTTGTGTTATTTTTCTGTTCAATTATCTAACACACTATATAAAGAGGTAATATTTGTTTGTTTGTTTGTTTGTTTGAGTGTTTGTTTGCATCGAATAGGCTCCGAAACTACTGAACCGATTTGAAAAATTCTTTCGCTGTTGGGAAGCTACACTATCCCTGGGTGACATAGGCTATATTATATTTAAAAAAAATAGGCATCCTTACTAAAACTTCATAACCAGGGTGTAAAAAAATTACCTAAAATATTCTTTAAATCGCGTGCGCTGCGAAAACTATTGATGAAAGAATAAAAAATGTACTATGACTTTATAGAACACATCATTTTTTACAAAAAAAGTCGCGACAGCATATGTCTAACTATTATGGTTATGCCACAATAAGTATTCTTTTATTTTAAAATTTTAATTAATATGTCGCCGCTTGAAAAGGCTCTTTATTTGTATCTTGGTGTTAATCCTTATCAAAATAAATTACTTCATATTCAAGACAACTTCAATACCTTTATTTAACTTTTTGAATTTCGCAATTTGGATATTTAATCAGAAAGATATCACGAGTTTAAAAATGTTAGTATTAGAAAAAAGTTTCGGCTACGGGCCGCGCGGGAGAGGAGTCAAGAAATGCAGTGCCAGGGGGGTTTGCGGGACGGGGGAGCGGGAGAGCGGTGGCGGGGAAGGTGGAAGTGGAACGCTGGAGGGGAACGCACGGGAAAGGACATGTAAGGAGTAACATTTTTTTATTTGAATATGGCATGTAGTATAAAAGAAAGTCCAAAAAAACGTGCAGCTCGCAAAAACTCAGAAACGAGTCCCGGTTCGATCAAGGGAGTTATATGGTGTGGTAGATCTCTCCCCCCCCCCCTAGGGAATAAGGTTATCCGTTTTTACCTAAAGGGCGTGATATAAGGGCTGAAAACTTCGCCCTCTTGAAATTTCTAGAACAGTCTTCCGGAAAGTTCTAGAAGGTTCCGTAGAGCTGTAGAAAGTTCTGGAAGGAGTGGCGGAGTATGTCGTGGAATGATCAGGAATAGGGAATCGGGAACATCATTGTGCAACATTCCAGAACACTTTCGAATGTTGTCCTGAGCGAAGCCGGGTAACCCAGCTAGTACAACATAAAATGATATCATGAAATCGTCTGCCGTTTTAAATTTTCAGAATTCTATTATGAGTTTTTTTAAATAATAATATAGTGGAGTATTAACGGCTCTGAAAGCAAATTATGTTTAAAAAAAGAGAAATCTTATAAAATTGTACACTAATACACTATTTCAATTCCATTATTTCCACGCATAGCTAAAGGGCTTGTTCACATTGGTCAAGTGGTAAGTCAAGTAGAGAGTACGCTTGCTACATGACTCGCCGAAAACCGTTCGCCTTAATTTCAAATAGAGTAGATACATTTGTGCCCGCCGCCCGTTGTAGGATGACGGTGGATGACGGGCTGCTACAAAGCAAAGTAAATACGCTAATTAAGCTGATTTTAATGCTTATTATAGAAGACGTGGAAGAATAAATTAGTGAGATAATAATAAATAAAATGTCCACAAAAAGAGATTAATAGCAGCACAAATAAATAATTTTAGAGTAGCAACTTCGCTCCAATGCCTCGACATTTCCACGGGTCTACAAATGAACTCTGCTAAAACGGCATGTCAGTGCACAGGGATGCGAGGGGGGGGGGGGGTCCCTATACGCTCTAAAAATAGAACAAAATTGATTGAATCCACTAAAAAGCTGACTAACCCACTCTACTAAAATGATGGTGTTCGGACGCGTTTAGATACTACTTTACTCCCCACTCGAATAAAATACATAGCGTGTTTGAACGGCTCTTAAGCGCTTGGGTAGGGGAAAATAGGACAAAATCTGCGGACGTGGGTAGGATTCTAACCAGAGGTCTTCTGTTCAGGAAGCGAGCATTATCCCAAGCACCACCAAGACAGACAAGCACATTAAAAATACCAGTTGATTAGAATTAGTGGTTGAGTGGGCATCGCGTTTGGGTCCCACCCGCGGGCGTGGTGTGCCCTATTCCTCGGCTGGCTATGGCTATGTCCTCCATCACAACACAAGCAAAATTTTCGGCCTTTTGTGGTGGTAATAGGAGATTTTCAAATACTGTTGGGTTATTCGTAACCACAGGGAATGTTTGTCTTTCTTTAAAAAAAAACAAACAAAAAAATCTTTGTTTATATGAATGCGTCTTTAAAATGATAATGCATATGCATGACCTGAAGTTCAGCAAAAAGCTGCCCGCAGAGTGCTTGAAAACGCTCTTTATTCAGGGGGACGTTTTACGGTGAAAATTTGAATGTGGGATGGAAGGTTACAACTTATTTTTTATGTGTAAACCTTTAAAAACCAAATTCATGTCCAGGATTTAGCCTGCGAGAAAATGGGATAGTGTAATCGGTGTCCTCTTTGTGTGGTGCTTCGTAGCCTTCCCACTCTTGTCTACTTTAGTTTTCTGAAGGTTTCACTTCTACGGCGTGTGAATCGCATACTCAGTTATTTTTAATATGAAACTACAAAAATCTAAGGTGGCAATAACGTTTAAAATACATTTGTCTAACAAAATATGTGTTTATTGATTCTTTTCTCGGTATCTATAAGTAGTTTTAGTTAGAAAAAACGTAAGGTGAGCCGTTATTAAATGTTTTAATGTTTGCATTGAAAAATTTAATGTTTTCAAAATTATATGTCTTTCTAATAATAAAAATCTTTCAAAACCAGTTTTTCGTTTTTGGATACATTCGAAAATGTTCCATTTATTTGGATTTCATCGCGAAGCAGAAAATTATGTGACATTCTGACAAAACATGCCCGAGGACTGGAGGGGTAAATTAATGTAAAAGTTCAAAAAGGTGGCAGATTTTAATTGATAATTTTTTTTTAATTAGTAAATTAAAAAAGAAAAACGAATCAAAATGTACACATCTATGAAAAACAAATTTTCCAAATGTGTTCAGTATTACTTAACTAAACTAAAAAATGCAATTTTATCAAATTTAAAGAAAAATATGAGTACCTTGCTGACCAACACACTTACACTACAAGGATGAAATCCTCAAAACTACTAGACATCCCGAAATTAAATAGATCTTTTGGGCAGAGAAACCATAATTTCCATGCTACAAAACTATATAATACCCTTCCAATTGAAATTAAGAACACCATGCAGAAAAAAAAGTTCAAAAAAGACATCAAATTATGGCTAAGTAAACATGAAGATGAGGAAATAATTAAAATTATAGAGTAATCCTAACGTAACCTACAGACAACAAACTTAAATACTTTTAATTTTATTTATTGTTTATTTTGTGAAAATCAACAAAAGATGCAAAAGTGATTCGTAAATAATAATAGCTACTGGTTTTTAAAATATTCGAATGGAACCTCCGGGGTGCCCGGAGCTACGATTTTTAGAAATAAAGATAGCATTTTTGTATTTGATTGATGTACGCTTTTACTCATGCGTTAATGCAAAAAATATAACGGATAGTATAATCAATACAAACAGATTGCATCAATACAAAAGGATTGCAATCTTTAGAGCAATCTTTAGGGGTCGGGTGGGAATGCTACCCTTGTTCTACCAGTATTTCAATGGAAGATGCTCCGAGGAACTAGCGTCTTTGATCCCTTCGGCGCCGGTGCATAGTCGGGAAATACGCCAAACGCGCGCCCAACCTGCAGTTCATTCCTAGTTTTTAGTGACGACAAGAAGGGAAGATGCATTCTGCATTTCAAAACTCGTTGTCAGTTCGTTTGAACTCTCCCGTACGAGGGTTGGGGTCAAGGGTCAGGGGACGGCGCGCGGTGGGTTTATTTTGGAGGTTGCATCCCACGCATATTATAGCTGTGTGTTAACAGAGATATCCGGGTTTCAGGGGGGGGAAGTTTGTCCAGGTCTTGACGGCGGTCTACCCACCTGCTGCGTGGTGGGCCGGATCGAGAGAGACTGGTTTTGGGAGGCCTTTTGACCTTTCCAGTAGTGCTCTCTCTCTACCCATCGCCTTACACCGTAGTTGAAGGGATGGGTTTATAATATATGTCCCCTCCTGGACTCACTGACCTCCAGATTCCTACCCACCCCGCATGCCATTTTTCCTTTTCAGAACCTCCTATCCTTCCCTTACCTAAAAGACCCTCCACACAGCATCCCCTAAGATGACATAGGCCCTGAGGGAATTTATTTTCCTCAGGGTCCCTGTGTGGAGCTAATATAAAAAAAGTCCCACCTCAACACAAACAACATTTTCGGCTTTCTGTGGTGGTAGTAAGAGATTTTCAAACATTATTGGGTTATTCGTAACCCATCAATGTTAGTCTATCTTTCTTTGTGATTTTAAACTCGATGAAACGAAAAATAGTGACCCTAAAAAGGGACAAAAAAATAAATCTATAGGATTTACACTGCGAGAATAATCGGTCTCCTCTTTGTGCGGTGCTTCGTAGCCTAAACACTTTTGTCTACTTTAGTTTTCTGAAGTTTCATTTCTCTGGCGTGTGAACTGTGCAGTGTATGTGTTTGTTATTTATATATCATTTATTTATATTTTCTTCTTGGATTTGGTCAATACATTGAAGTTTGGTGGAAACGATATACGATGGTCGTTATCAGAATTTTTTAATATTTTTTCGAGTAAAATTAACTGGTGAGCTCGTCTTTGTTTCACACATCCGCTGTCTAAAAACTGAAATCGGTGTCAATTTGGGATTTGGGTCGTATCCCACCATCACCTTCAGAGTAAGTGGAACTCCTGTAAATTAGAAATTAATATTGCAAAATTAGACTATTTGCAGACGATACCTTAATCTATATTTCGTGTGAAGATTACATTACAAATGGCTGAAATTAAACAAGTTGAAACTGAACGTAAACAAAACAAAATATATGGAAATAGGCAATAAAACGCGTAACACAGGATTAAATTTGACAATTAATGGTGAAAAGATTGGAAAATTAAATGAAATCAAATACCTGGGTGTAATATTCGATTCAATACTGACTTTCACAGCAAACTTTTAATATGTGATAAAAAAGGTATCAAAAAAGGTCATTTTTTTTAGAAGACTAAGACATAAATTAAATAGAAACACTACGGAGCTCATTTATAAAACTATCGTAACTCCACATTTGGATTACTGCTCTAAGATGTTATATTTGGCCAATGAAGGAAATTTGAACAAACTAGAAGTTATACAGAACAGAGCTATGAGCTGTAAATGTGATGAGCTAAATTGGATTCCGATAAAAAAGAGACTACCATTTAATGTGATAATTTTTGTTAAAAAAATCGTGAAAAACCAAATGCCAAAATATTTTAAGGATGAAATTGTTTTAGTAGAGACGTACATAATTACGAAACAAGAAATATAAACAGAGTTCGATTGCCACAAATGAAGAAATAAAAATCACAGAACTGCCTAATATAGAGGACTAAAGATGTACGATGAAATGCCTGAAAGTATTAAGGATGAAGAAAGAATGAATGTATTTAAGAATAAATGTTATGCTTATTATAAAAATATTTAAATTTATCAAATGAAATAATACATTGTGCTTATTAGTTTATATTCATGTAGTATAACTAACTCAATAAATAATTAAAAGGGAATTTTATAGAAGTAAATTTGACCGTAAAAACGGTTGAAAAGAAGAAATATTATTTGAAGGCACACATCTCACAGTATCTGAATTCTACGTCAGAGGGCTGGTGTGACTCCGAAGAGTAATCTTGGTATGGCTATTCTGTTATTCTTTCAATTATTTTGTTCCATTTCAATTCATCAACAGTAATCAATACTGTATTGTAAATAAGACACTAAAATGATCGGTCGCCAAATACACCCTAAGCCGCACGGACGTCAATGCTCGGTATACGATAATACGGTTGATCGCGACAAAATTTGAAAAGGCAAAACATTCGCAGCAACCGGCCAAATATGTGCGGCAACGTCGCAAAATCACCCCGCCGGGGCGTGCACCTCAACACTCGTACGGGATTTGACTTGAACCGGCAACGTCGCCAATTTGGGCTAGTACGAAATGCCGAATACACCACCAAAATTTGCCAACGTCACCGGTCGCCACTAAAGGCTAGGAATGAAATGCGGGATACGTCATACCCGGTCGCCACTAAATGCTCGGAATGAAATGTGGTATACGTCATACCCGATCGCCACTAAAAGTTAGGAATGAAGTGAAACATAGGTAGGTACATCATGTTCTTCGCGGTCGCCATTTCGGACTTTATGAAATGCAGGATACGTCGTTTCTGGTCGCCACTAAATGCTCAGAATGAAATGTGGAATACATCAAACTCGGTCGCCACTAAAGCGTAGGAGTGAAATGCAGAATACATGGCCATGTATATCACCTAGCGCCTAGCTGCGTAGCGACAGACTCCGGAACTTTAATATTCGAAATCATCCACTTCAAGCCCAATTTGGCGACCAGGACAAATTTCGCCAAGATGCTTGTGACGACATATATTAATGAACTGTGTAAAAATTTCGAAAAATAAAGTGGCGACCGTATATCGGTCGCCAAATGTCGGTGGTCGCCACTTTAAATGCATATTTGCCCATGATGGTCGCCAAATAGACGGTGTGATATATATATATATATATATATGTTGCGATGCACATCAAGTGAATAATATCGCGTTGGAGTGAGAATGATGTTCTAGTATCAAAATACATTTTAATATAAGGGACGTATTTGACTTTTTATCTCCGTTGACTTTTTAATGTTTTTTAAATTTATTTGTTTTTCTTCAAAAGCAAATAACAAAAAAACTTACCGGTCACTCAGTCGAATAGTCACCAAACTCTTCACCCTGACCCATACCTGTCCAACACCTACCTACTGATTTTTTAAGTTAAGATGAAAAAAAATGTCACCGGAGACCAAAATTTGATTACATGTCTTACTCCAAATAATGTCAGGAATCACCAAGTACATCTCTTAAACCCTGATTAACGATCCTCCGGTTGATTAGTCAGACATCTCCAAACACCAAGTTTTGAAATAATGAGGAAAGCAATATTCTAATGCTCATCATAATTGGAATATTATTTACACGTGACTGTGTTTTAGATATACTTTAAATAACAACTGGAAGTCAACGGTCCAGTGCAATAGTATGACATTTTAAAATTTCCTACCAGTAACCCAGAAAACATAATTATATTTTTAGCATTATAATTAATTTGATGGTGTTTATGAGTAATCTGAGTATTGTACCAGATAGAGTGTACACTTTTACTAACTAACTAACCATCACGCCGTTTCTCCGCAGGGGTAGGCAGAGAGGACGGACGGCCAGACAACTCGGTCTTGTCACACACTCTTTGCCTCACTCACATTCATACATCGTCTCAAACATTATCTTCTACTATTAAGACCTTTGACATGGCCCGACTCAAGTATCTGATTCACTTTATCGTGTCGTGTCTTCCTCGGGGTCCCCGACTTCTTCTACCATTTCACTTCTTATACTACTTTCTTCGTTCATTCTACATTTTACCACATATACGCCTCAGGAATCTCATTTCAACAATTCAGTTTACTTTCATCCTTCCTCTGCCAGTTCCATGCCTCACTGCCATACATCAGGTATCCATTGTGGACTGCTAGTTTCGCTTCTTTTGACAGTTTTATTAGTGCCAGCGGCATTCAGACCTCCATTAATGGAGTTACCGGCATTCACCCTTCTTTCAATATTTCAATACTCAACTCAAATTTCGATTTTTCGAAGATGTTTGACTTATCAACTGGACGATCGATAAGTCTACACACATTACGCAGGCATACCTTCAGCATTGAAGAATTTGATTGTACATAATGATTTGTGAACAAAATACGATCTGGGATGAGGCTTGTACAATACCTAGCATCCCAAATATTATTATTACCTAAACTTATTATTTCAATAACATTGTTGATCCGTCAATTTCGTATTTCAACGTCATTGTTGATCCGGCGCAATCAAACCTTGCTTTTTTGGACCTATATCCTAATTCAAAGCAAACATTAGTTTATTGGTTCTTGTTATCTTAGGATCTATGGGCCGATCTTATAATCACACATCTGCTGGGATGCTGAGGACCGAACCGAACATGGGATCTGAATTATGCAAAGATCGTCAGGACATGATGTGATGGTTTACACAACATACCTACTGGTATTTGTATAATGTATGGTGGAATGCTGGTTTGTGTTTTGCGGATTATGAAGTTTAAGGTTTTCGAAGGGTTAACATGTTCGTTGCATCTCTTGAAAATCCGCATAATTAAAGAGGTTTTCTCATATCGAACTATTATATTATACTCTAAGTTGATTGTTTGGTTTATCTTACTTAAAAGAACAGTGCTATTCAAATAGCTAAACTACAAGAATGTTGACTTATATATGTACAATATATAAGTCTACATGACTTAATTTAACCAGTGATTCCTCATATTATTTGGAGTGAACAATGTACCTAAATGAAATTTTGGTCTCCTTTGTGTTTTATTTGTTCATATTTTTTTTTCTTCAAAATCAAACTTCTTTTTTTTATTCCATTGGTTACTCAGCCGAGTAACCGCCCAACTTCATATCCCCCAACTGTCCAAGACCTACTAATTTTTAATGTTTTTTCGAAAAAAAATACATAAAAAATTTTACCGGAAACCAAATATTTTACTCCAAATAATGTCAGGAATCACTGTTTTACTGATTAAACTAAATCAAGTACGTCCCTTTGCACCATGTATAGATACGTACTTTTTGTTGTGAATACCGCACCTTAGTCCCAACTGCTCCCGTTTAGAGACAGAGAAACTCTAAATGGGGTATGTTTTGAGGCTGAAGGTAGATGGGAAAGAGGAAGGTGGGAGGTACCTGTTTAAGATATCACCAAACATGTCTAAAACGATTTTAAGCAAAGTTTCAATCCTGAATACTGGTCCTACGCCAGGACGATACTGAGAGTATATTCCACTCTGGAACGCGCCGCAAATAAACCGTACATTATTTTTAATTGATTAAATTATGATATAGCACAAATTAACCATTTACGGACCATTTGAACATGATTCGAAGATACCATTCCTTCAGTTGAGAGTCTTACCCCTCGACCACGGAGGCCGTCGAAATGTCGGGTCCGATATTTATGATTTCCGTCAGCCACCACCGTATTCAGGTCTTAATTGCAGGTCCTTATATATATTGTAATAAGGTGGATTACTGAATTTTTCATGTTGGCCCTATGAACTGTCACATGAACCAAACGAGGGTTCCAGGAAAAAAAAAATAAATTATCAAAATGCGGTTCTTGATAATTTTGGTAGTTGTACAGATCAATGACCAGTACCTACCCAGAACTACTAAAATCAAACATTCATAATTATTTCTCTCTTCTGAATATTACTACAAATCGAACGTTATTATTACCCCAGCGTCTGCGTGGTTGAATTTCAGAACCCAGTTTCGAGTGCATGTTGACGCCGCGCCGTACGCGTTGCACCACAAATTTAATAACATCCGTGCACGTGGAATTTCAAACAAAACTACCGTTGTAATTCGGTTTTTAAATCAAGAATTCGTAACAAGATGTCGCCACTTACGCCAGCAGCTCGCATGTGGACGTTTCTTCCCTAGGTATAAGTACTACGCATTAATAGAATTTAAGCATCTAGTCCGCTTTTGTTACTCAAGGAAGCAACAGTTCAAAAATCGAGCTCCGAATAGTGCATCGCGTTCCGAACACTTTATTTTCTAATCATTGTTCGCGTCATCTGGTTCTTTTGTTTCCTTCCATTCTCATAGTTATTTCGTTCTATAAGTTTCCAAACAAAAACAAATTTTCATGGTTACAAAATATTGAGCTGTCAGCTTTCAAAGCAGTGTTGTGTTTTTCATTTTTAACCAAATCCAAGCCTGCAGACCCCCGCTTACACATTGACCTTTCACAGTTTACCTTCCTCACTATTAACCTACGCACAAGATCCTGGATTCGATGTCTAATCTCCGCCAACAACTTGCCGCTGTGGGTGCGACAGAAGCACAACTAGAAGAATTTTTAGCAAAAAAATCAAAAGTAACGAGGTCCAGACGCTCAACTTCTCTATATTTAAAGCATTTCGGAAGTGAAGAAGATGTCTCCGACTACTCCTCAAAACCTACAACAACTCCCACCCTCACTACATCTCTGACCTCCATCTCTACTTCCACCTCGACCTCTGCTACTTTTTCAACAGCTCCCACCACTTCGACAACCGCCTCCAGCTCAACATCAACCGCTCCATCCTCTTCCGTAAACTCATTCCCCCCGCTATGGGTGACTCCAGCTCACAAAAAACGAAGGGCGTGCGCTTCTCCTCCTCCCTCCACCGAAGTAATAAAAACTTCAAACCGTTTCTCCGCCCTCGCTACAGACGATGAAATCTCACCACTGCCAGTTACAAACACCGTGTCTGACTCCACTGCAAATGACATCACTGATATCACAAGAACTAGACCTGCTAAGATCCCTCCAATTTTTATAAAATCCGAAAAAAATTGGAGCCTCCTGGAAAAGCGCCTCTTGAATGCTGGGGTTACTATAATTAACGCAAAGGCCATCCCAACAGGTGTGGTCCTCAATACCGGTGACTCCACCAGCTTCCGGCTGGCAACAAAAATTCTGCAAGAGGACACAACTCCCTTCCACACATTCCAACTCGCAGAAGACAAATCTACAAAGGCGGTTCTGCGAGGAATACCAACGACAATTAGCGAAGAAGAGGTCCGCCTGGAACTAATAGATCTCAACTTCCCTGTTAATTCAGTAACTCGAATGAGATCCGGGCCAGACAGGAAAAATATTCCACTGGTCCTCGTACAACTTGATCATGGAGAGGCGGGACAAAAAATCTTCTCCCTCACTTCCCTCTTTCACTTAATGATAAGAGTGGAGTATCTAAATAAGAAGACAGCCCCCTCTCAGTGTCACCGTTGCCAGAATTTTGGGCACTCATCAATGATGTGCCACCTGCCCGCCCGCTGCGTGAAGTGTGCGGGTGACCATTTTACGCAGGAATGCAAGAAGCAGAGAGAAGATGGACCCGCCACCTGCGCAAACTGTTCTGGAGCCCATCCGGCAAATTACAAGGAATGTCCGAAACGACCATCTCCACAACCCATCTTGCAAACAGTACGTAATGTCACTTTCACCTCACATACTACAAATCCCTCTTTATCATACGCGCGGGCCACTGCCCAAACTCCACTAACGTCCACACCCCCCTCCTCAACTCCCTCAACCTCAACCTCCCATACACCTCCTTCCACCCCCTTCAATATTTTTGAATTTTTCAAAAATTTCAATTTCTCCAAGGTTGGCGATCTCCTCTCCGACCTCATCCCCAAATTTCAGTCTGCCACCTCACCGGCAGACTACATATCGATCATTTTCTCCGCTGCCCCTCAGATTTTTTCACTTTTTTCAGTGTAAATGGCTAGCTCTACTACCATGCCCTCCGCGCTACGCATGGCATTTTGGAATGCTAATGGTCTCTTAAAAAATTTACATGAATTACGTATTTTTGCAAATACACACGCTCTCGACGTTTTACTCATCAATGAAACTCACCTCAACCCATCACAAACGCCAAAACTTTCGAAGTATACATTATATAGAAATGACCGACAACACACCAGAGGCGGTGGCACTGCCATTTTCGTTAAATCGAAAATCGCCCACAAATACAACATTACACCTGCATTGTCCTCAATCGAGTCAACCTCAATCACAATTTATACAAAACATTCAGGCCCATTGAGAATAAACTCTATCTACCACCGTCCGCAAGATAAGCTTGATCCAAATGACCTTGATACTCTCCTCGATAGCCACACTCCTACTATCCTCGCTGGGGACTTTAACTCAAAGCACCCCAATTGGAATAGTAGGATTACTAACACAAATGGACGTATCTTACGCAGGTACGCTAGCACTCATCCTGAACTCTCCATCGCGGGCCCAATTGAACCCACACATTTTCCAAACAGCGGGGCTAGACCCGATGTTCTGGACATTGCACTTCTCCACAAATTACCCTGGGTCTACGATATCGAAACCATAAATGACCTAAGTTCAGATCATAATCCTGTTTTGCTTACTCTTAATCAACTTTCCACTCCAATGACACCCCGCAAATCTATAAAAACTGATTGGACGTATTTCACTCACAGAGTTGGGAAAAAAACAATCATCCCTCAAAATATTACCGACGGCCCTGAATTAGACAAGGCAGTTGACAACTTTGCCGAGATAATTATATCTTCCATCACCGATGCCTCTAAAACTCTTCCTGAACATTCCCCCCTTAATCTCAAAAGAGACCTCCCAACCGACATCCAGGATTTAATCTCTACAAAAAACAATCTTCGCCGACACTGGCATAGAAACCGAAATCCCTCGGTTAAAAAAACAATCAATAGAATTCAAGCACTTATTAGAAAAAAACTCTCCGAGCTTTCACATTCCACCTGGAACAAAAAAATTCAAGATATAAATCCACAGGACGGCTCCCTATGGAAGTTATGCAAATCTCTCCAAACTACCCCTTCCCCAAGCCATCCCATTTATACCGAAAATGGCCTCATATTTGACGATCAAGATAAATCGGAGGCGTTTGCCGATAATCTTGAATTTCAATTTAGCCCCAGCTCCAAGCACGCCGACCCAATCCATATAGCAAATGTCAACCACCAAATAGACATAATTTTCGACTCCCTTCCCGGAACAAATGTACATTTCACCACCCCATCAGAAGTCCGAAGGGCCATTAAACACCGCAGCAACAAAAAAGCTCCCGGTCCAGATGGCATTACAAACTTTGCCCTTAAAGCCCTCCCCCCTAAAAGCATTCTCGCCATTGTGAGCCTCATAAATTCCGCTCTCAGACTGCGTTATTTCCCCAAAAGTTGGAAACACGCGCACGTCATTCTCATCCCAAAACCTGGGAAGGACCCAAAATTCTGTGAGAACCATCGTCCAATCAGCCTTCTCTCAAATGTTGGTAAAATATTCGAACAAATTCTCCTCACCCGACTCTTAAAGCACATTCACGAGATGAAAACCCTTCCTGATGAACAACATGGCTTCAGATCTCAACACTCAACCCTTCATCAACTGCTCAGAGTTTCCGAACTAATCCTCGGCGGCTTCAACTCCCAACGGTCCACTGGCGCCATTTTCCTGGACATAGCCAAAGCCTTCGACAAAGTATGGTCAAACGGCCTGCTCCTCAAATTGCACAACACGGACATCGATCCCCAACTCCTCGGTATATTAAAATCATTTCTTCAGCACCGGACTTTTCAAGTAAAGATCCGAGGTGCACTCTCAACGCCCAGATTCATGACAGCAGGCGTCCCGCAAGGATCCCTGCTTTCCCCTACTCTCTTCAATATCTACTTACACGATATTCCACTCACGGAGAACCAACATTCGTATAAAGCCTTGTACGCTGACGACACCGCCATTATGGTTCGATACAGTTCTCCCAGGATGATCACACTTCGCTTACAACATAACATAAACATACTCCAAGACTTTTATAACAAATGGCGTATAGATGTGAACCCTTCCAAGAGCGCTGCTATTTTCTTCTCACGAAGAAAGGTTCGCAGCGCTCCTAAGGGTCAAGTTTATATGTACGGCCAAGCAATACCCTGGCAAAACAATGCTAAATATCTTGGAGTCACACTCGACAAAAAACTCACATGGCACACACACATCAAACATACAATTAAAAAAACCAAAAACGCTGCTTCATCCCTTTACCCGCTTTTACATTATAACAGTCAAACGTCGCTTCAAAACAAACTTCTCATTTACAAATCAAAATTACGACCCATCATGACTTACGCCGCTCCAATTTGGGCCACAAGCAATACTAAGAGTCTAGAAACCTTCCAAAATGTCTTGCTTAGAAGATTCACCAAAAGCCCTTGGTTCGTCCGAAATAGCATTATTAATTCAGGCACGAAAATCCCTCCACTTAAAAAACACATAATAGACCTGGCCAAATCATTTTTCTCAAAACTTGCTTCAAATCCGAACCCAAGCATCTCATGTCTCGGGCATTCAAGTCCCGATGACAATCCCCTCCACCGCCTGCCCATATCCATCCTTCATCCACCTTGATGCGCGGGCTATAACAAAATTTACCTTTATATTCTTATATAAAAAATTAAATACTTGTATATATTTATTATGGTATACATATTTGTGGTATATGAATACATACATGCATGGGTGTATGTAAAAATGTCTGTATGTGTGCATATATCTATACAAAATATATGCCACTCGCAGATTTAAAACAAGCAATAAAAAAATATGAATGCCCTTCATCTTGCCCAAGGCAGCCCGAACATCGGGTTAAAAAAAAAATCCATCAGGTGACATTACTACAGTTTGCAAGACAAAGGGGTTAATTTCTCCCTGTAACTTGCTAAGAACCAATATATAATATAATATAATATAATTTAAGCATCTTTCCGGATATGGAGATATACATACATATGGCATCATTGCCTGTCACGGTTACTTTAACTCGGTGACTAGCTGTCACTGGATCACAGTGGATCCGAAGAACTGGCTATTTTTGAAAGTTCTTATAGGATTTATAAAATGGTTACCTACACTCGAACTCCTAGCAGAAAAAAACCTGTAGAGTGGGGTTTTAACTGCTAGTTTTAGATGATTTCATAAAAACTAATCACTGTTTCATTCATATGAATCCTGCTGGATTAATGCATTTGAAACGATCTCAAGTTTAGTTAGTTTTTTAAATTGCATTCTTCCGAGTTGAACTGCATTCCAGTCGGATCTCTCAAAGGAAGTTGAAGCAATCTGGGATGACAAAACTCATGGGAAACAAATTCATTGTAAGACTCGTGCTCAGGAATGTAACTGAACTTTTCAAGTCTCCGACTGATGAAATGAAAAACTTTATTTTACCTGGAATTGTAAACTACTCTCATGATTATATCAAAAATTAAAATTTTATTAAAAGACTGACAACCACTTGTTTGGCAGAAATTAAAATGTAACATTGTCATCAAATAAATAGCCATTTTTTTATTTTTATATTTGAAAATACCCTGTTAAGCGCCTATTCTAGGTGCGTTTAAGCTCTCTCTGAAATAGTAAAAAGTTGACAAGCTTAACAACATGATAGTTATTAATTATTATAAGCAATAATTATTAGCCTGAAACACTCATCTACATTGAAAAAATCTCCAGAGAAAAGATACATGCCACCGACGGGACTCGAACCCGCGCCCTTTTCATTTCCGGTCAAATGCTCTGTCCGCTGAACTGCTTCGGCTTATCTCCTGCCCAATAACCGCCAAATAATTAAATATATACTAGTGTTTCATTCGAAAATTACTGCTTATTACATTCGAGTCCCGTCGGCGGCATGTATCTTTTCTCGGGAGATTTTTTTCAATGTAGATGAGTGTTTCAGGCTAATAATTATTGCTTATAATAATTGTTACTTTTTGTACTATGCATAAAAAAATTTGTGTTAAACATTGGTTGATCAATTAAAAATAATAATTAACTTGATAGTTGTCGTCTTCTGCCGATCAATAATTGTTCAAAAGCAATTGAATTAGATTTGTCATTTAACGGGAACCTGTCATCCCAAAAAATAAAATGGCGCATAATATCCATTTGATAACTTTGTCACACGTGAATTTAGGCAAAACAACTGGGCTCAAGGAATGGACGGGTTTTTTATATCATTTTGAAGCTCTGCGTAAGTTATATTCAAGTTCTGTTATTATATTATTACAGGCCAGTTGCTTTCTCAAGCGGAATTAATCACAGAACTTGAACAAAACTTACACAGAATTTGAAAATTAAGTTTAAAAAATTGATTATTTGTTAAATTTTTTTTTAAACCCGTCCTAAATAGAACCACTATAGAGCTCATTTTTTATATCGACAATTAGAATACAGCTTCGCGATATCATATTTGCCAACCTAAAGAAAAGAATTTATTCAAAACAGAGCAACGAGATGTATAATGCGGAAAAGCTAATATCAAAAGACAGAAGAGTTAAATTGGATTCCAACAAAAGGGATACTGCCATATAAAGAGTTAATTTTTATACGCAAAATAACGAATAACCAAGTGCCAAAATACCCTATAGATTAAATTATTTTAATTAAAAATATACAAGTAAAGAAAAATATCATTTTCTTTAATTTAAAACAATGGCAAGCTTGATCGTCAATGTGGCTGTATGCATCGTGGACTGTTGACTCGATATATTATAGTCTAAATATCTATGAGCAATTGATAAGTTTAATTTCAATAATTAAAAGTAATTACTGTCGTGATTGTGATTAAGGAATCGACATTACAATTAATAACTTCAAATGTCGCTTCTTTTCTTACATGCAATGTTTTGTTACTAGATACTTTTCTTTATGTAAATCTTGTGAGGATAACAAAATAAACATTTTCTTTCCTTCCAGAGAAACTCGATTGTGTTTTAATTGATTGTGTCGTCCAAATCACAATGAAAATGTCATTATATACATACTTATGAAACCAGAAATTTAGATAAAATTAGATTGCCGCATATACGAAAAACAGAATCACAGAACTTCTTAATATATAGAGGCCTAAAAATACTCGTATATGATGAGACACCTGAAATACTGAAGAATGAATGTATTTAAAAACGTACTACTCGACTGTAATTTTAGTGTGAATAAATGTGTTTAGTTTTTTGTTATAATTAAAGGTTTATATCTTTAGCATGATGAAGAAGATTACACTAATAATCTAAACGACAATATGGAAGAGAACAAGACACATAACTCGGATATATTTATCCGAGACTCTATCTAGGTTACAAACCAGTTTATCGTGCACTTGTTTCCAATGAAAAAGGTAGCTGCCAATAATATGGAAAAAAATATTCGAAAATAATTTTTTTAACTCTGAAATGTAGGATTTAAGAAAAATGACGTTTAAATAACAGGTCTCAGAAGCCGAATTGATAAGGTGTTTTTCCCGGTAAGACAATAAGTTCTGGGTTCGAGTCCCAGTTGCGAAAGTTATCTTTTTATTATTCTGTATTTTGTTCACTTTTTAGATTATTGGTGTTATCTTCTTCTTCAATGATTTATTACATTGATGGGAATAACCTTCAAAATTTATAAAAAGAGAGTTGTTTTAGTAAAAAAATATGTTTTTTATTACATTCATTTGATTTTTATTTTTATTTCTATGAGTATAAAGCTGCCCAACATGACACAGGAATGCCCAAGTAAAAAGAGCGGCTTATCATTTTTATTGTATAACACTATAATTTTTTGAATAAATAAAAGATACTTATGCTACCTTTACTTTTTTCCGCTGAATATAATGTCACAGGAAAATACAGACTAAATGGTGACCCTCTTGAATAAATGCATTCCGCAGTGGAATTACCGGCGTAATGGACATTTAGTGTTTGATGTCAACCTCTCTTCATCTAACTAATTTCGTTACGCCCGCCAGAGAACAGGGTTGTCAAAACTAGAATTAAAAGGAACATTTAATGTAACACGCTACATTGGTGATTCATGATAATCTAAGAAAAAACTTATACCATCCACCTGAAATGTTCCACCCGAAAAAGTAAATATTTTCAAAAATCTCAAAAACTACTGAACGGATTTTCATTCGGTTTTCACCAATAGATAGAGTGATTCATGAGGAAGGTTTAAGTATATAAATTAGAATTGTATGAGGTGGACGAGCGGGCTGGCAAGCGGATGGTGTAGATTTGATATGTATTCAAATTAACAGATGGCGTTGGTTATAAAGGTTGGGTAATGGCGTTGTCAGTAGATGGCGTTGTGTTTCGTTAGCCACATCAACGTGTGGCTGGGTCCTCTAATATATATATATATATATTTTTATTAAAAACATCCAACGAAGTTGCACTCCTATGAGTTATCAAAACTCATTAAGGTGGAATACGAATAAAGTGGAATCTTGGAGGTGAAAATCAACCCACCTCACGACATCCAATCGACCTGAAACTCTGCAGATAGACTCGTTAATAATGATCACTACTTCTTTTGTTGGTTTATTATTATATTTCTTTTAAGTTTAGGTATATACATATGCATGTATTTTTCTTTTTTTTAATTACATTATTGTAAAACTGCATACCTCGATACAGGAATGCCCAGCTTATGTTTTTATTTATTTCTAATTTTTTCAATAAATAAATAAATATTTTTAAATACAGCTATTTGAATTTCACTTTTGTTTTCTTGATTTAATTCATATATGAATGAAGTGAATTGATGAAAGAGGAAATTTACCCACTTCTCGACATCCGATCGAGCTGAAACTCTGCAGGTATATTCGATATCGATAACAGTTTATTCTATCATTTTTGGTGCATACACTCACACGCAAAAATGTACGTACGCATTTATTTGAAATTCGATGACATTATAGCACCTAATACGCGAAATAAATGTCGGTCTTATCCATTCGGCATTTGGTTCAGTTGGGAGCGTGGTTGACTCCAGTTCCGGGGTAAGATTAATTCATTCAAGCAATTTTTTTTAACTTTTAAAGGTATTTAGAAATAGATGTACCTATTGTAGTAAAAAAAATGAATGCAATTCACACGCGGTAGAAGTAAAATTATAAAGTCGCTAGATGTCTCTTTCTTTTCTTTTGCTTGTTTATTTCAAAGTGGTTTGAAGATTGGATATTGATTTTACAAAAAAAAGTTTTTTTTTTGGATTTGGTAGGATTTGAACCTCCGTTCGCTGGATACCTCTCTGGGCGCTGAGAGTCAGGCGCTTCGTGAATTTACCGCATTATATTGGAACCGAGTTCCCGTCAAATAATAAATTTTAGTGACGCACTTCCGTTTCATCCGAATTTCAAATCATAAAGAGGCTAAAGAAGTTTCACTTCAAAAGCTTAGTTTTTTACAGGTTGATTATTTAAAAATTCGTGGCGAGCGCTCTAAGTAGATAAAGGTTTATCATAGAAAACACAGTTGGTTTGTTTGGTTTCCAGTTTCAGCAGACTTTACCTTTCATTCTTATGAAAACACTTTCATGTTTCAAGTTAAAGCAGCACCAATGTTTATTTATTTTATTTATTTATTTATTATTACATTTATTACATACAAGAAATAACAATATAAAAGGAAGCTTTGACTGCCCAACTAGGAAGGTTTCCCGTTTTAGGACAGTCAACTTGGCAGGTTGCGTGTACATAATTTCACATTAGTGGATTCAATAATAAATAACAATAATGGTACATATTGGGGGAGTTACTTAGATATTAGGTACAATATCGGATATAAGTTGTGTTATTCTAGGTATACAGCAGTAATAAACAATAAAATCCAGATAGGTTCATGTAAAATATAAAGTAAAATCCAGATAGGTACTTGTAAAATATAAAGTAGAACTAAAATATAACAAATGTAAGAAAGAAAAATAATAAAAATTTTTTTTTATTTTTTTTATGAAAATACAGTTTAGCAGTAATAAGCAATAAAATCCAGGTAGGTATATGTAAAATATAGAATAAAAATATAATATATAAATATAAGAAAGAAAAATAAAAAAGAAAAACAAAGAAGAAAATAAATTATAGGAAAATACAAATACAAAATCGAAGAAATCAACTCAGACTACGTTTTTTAATAATTTTTCGGAATCTGTCCTACCTAAGTCTAATAACCATTTTGTAATTTTAGTACCGAAGGATGATAATTCACACAGTTTCAATTGAGAGGGGATTTTGTTGTATATTTTTGGTCCCAGGTATGAGAAAACTTTTTGATAAGCCGCAGTATTGCTTGTTGGAATAGAAAGGTCGTTTCTGCTTTTACTTCTGGTTTGATGATTATGATCGATTGTTATCGTTTTGTTTTTATTTTTATGGACGCAGATTGTTATTTTTTTTATGTAACATTGTCGAACATCAAGCACCTTAAACTCCTTGAAGAGAGCGTCGCTCGAGTATCTGAAGGGTTTCTTCATAATGACGCGTAGAATGGATTTCTGTGCCTTCAGTAGCGGGTATAATGTTGTTATACCTGTTCCACCCCATCCAATGCAACCGTAGGTTATGACGGAGTTACAGAGCCCGTAGTATAATTTTTTAATGTCTTGAGTTTTTATAATTTCCCGCAATCCTATAAATATATAAATAAGCTTGCGCACTTTATTAGCTGTGTTTTCAATTTGTTGTTTCCATTTAAGGTGGTTATCCACTATTATACCTAAATATTTAATAGATTTAATACATTCTAGGGTTTCGCATTTACAAGTATGGTTATTATTTCCAAGGCTACACTTAATATTATGTATTGTGAGGTGATGAGGTGTTTTGGGTTGACCTGCAAGGGTAGCGCTAAATGTGAGATATTTTGTTTTTTGTATGTTTAGTGTAAGCAAATTAGTGTCCAGCCACTGTTTTACTCTGTTTATACCCGTGTTCGCAAGGTGGTGTGTTTCTTTCCAATCATCTCCTTCAAACAAAATAACTGTATCGTCAGCGAACGTGATAATTTTGCCACCAATGTGTTGGTTACAAAGTTCGTTTATGTATATAATAAAGAGAAGGGGCCCAAGTGTACTTCCTTGTGGTACCCCAAAAGTGTATTTTAGTGAAGTGCTAATAGCCTCGTTAATTCTGGTTTGTTGAAATCTATTAGATATATAACTTTCTATCCATTGAAAAGCTTTTCCTTTTATTCCTATATTTCTAAGTCTCTGTAAAAGAATTTTGTGAGATATTGTGTCAAATGCCTTGGCCAGGTCCAGGAAAAGGGCAATAGTTTTCTTGCCACGGTTCATATTCCCTGCAATAGTTTCAGTGAGACATGCGATGGCATCATCCGTTCCCTTACCCGACCGAAAGCCGTATTGGTTTGGACTTAGAATGTTATGTTCCTCCACATATTCGTTTAACCTAGTTTTGAAAAGCTTTTCAATGACTTTGGATATCGCGCTTAAAAGTGATATTGGCCTATAGTTTTCTACAAGAGATTTAGGTCCACTTTTGTGAATTGGGACAATAATTGATTTTTTAAAGTGATCAGGAAATATTCCTGCTGTAAAACTTAAGTTGTAAATATATGATAGCGGAGCAGAAATCTGATTTTTAATTTTTTTTAGTATTTGTGTATTTAGACTATCTGGACCCTTTGCATGTGTAGTATTGAGGCTGTTGATAATTTTTAAAACCTCTTCTACAGTAGTTGGTTTAATATTAAATGAAAAAGATTGTTCCTTAGTTTCAATTGTCGATGCTAAAGAGTCTTCCGTTTTCTGGGTTTCTAATAAGATTTTATTTGCTAGATTTGACCCAACAGATGCAAAATATTGATTAGTGTGACATGCAATTGATTGATTGTCAGTTATAATGAAATTTCCGGTATTTAATTCTGTTACAGATGCACTAGTATTTCTTTTACTTTTAGTTATTTCTCTGACAACATTCCACATGTTTTTGCTGGAATTATCCTTATCAAGTAAGAATTTATAATAACGCTCTTTACATTTGCGAATAACGGTTTTGCAGATATTACGGTATCGGTAATAGTTTTGCTGTTTAGTGGCGTTCAATGGGTCTCGTTTAGCTATTTTATGAAGGTGATTTCTTTTGTGTATAGATTTAACAATGCCGTTTGTAATCCATGGTGTGAGATGTATTTTACTATATGGAATGCGTTTAGTTATTGTGTGTTTTGTTATGATTATATTGATTTCATTAATAAAATAGTTTAGAGCATTGTTAACTTCAGTCTCTTTGTAAACATATTCCCAATTTTTATTATTAAGATCATTTAATAAACCCTCATAATCGATAATCTGTTTGTGATTAATTTTATGTTTTTTGGGTGTTGAGTTTGGGATACTGATTGCAGTGGTGTAATGATCAGTGATAGTATTATGTATTACAAATGCATTTGAATTTGTTATATTTCTGGTATATATATGATCCAAACATGTGCTAGAGCTATCTTGTACCCTAGTTGGAGAATTAATATTGGAAATAAAGTTACTTTCAGCCATAGCACAAAAGTAGTCGTCGGACTGCCTATGCAATACTTCTCCTATAGTATTTATATTCATGTCCCCGATCAGTATATATTGTGCATTATTCTTAGTTTTTTTTAACTCACCAATAAGATTATCCAGGAAATCTTGGATGTCATTGAACGATGGTGATCGGTAGATAGCTAGGATACCTAAATTCTCATTAATGTTGATTTTTAAACAATTACACTGATTTATGTTAATTTCTTGTACTAAGGAATTTAATGTGATGTCGATATATACTACTATTCCGCTATTTTGGTTAATATGCGATGTTGTATGGTATTCGTTATAGCCTGAAATTTGTTTGGCTATGTATGAATCATTTAACCTGCATTCAGTGAGAATTAGTACATGGAACTTTACCACAGATTTTATTTCTTCTAAAAATATAAGAAAATCATCCAAGTTTCCCATCGTTCTAATATTTTGATGTACAATATTAATCCTATTTGATTCCCAATTAAATTGCATAAATTTGTTAGTGTTTTCAAAAATTATTTCAGTATTTGGCACTATGATACTGTCGATTTCATGTTGAAGATCGTTTATTACCATTAGAATTCAAAAATTAATTGTTGTTTTCTGGGTAAAGTTTTAAAACAGTATTTAATTATCATATAAATACTTGTAGTACGAAATATGTAGCGACAAAACTGTAAACAAAATGATGTAATTAGGAAAAATAAAATATATCTGAGTAAGAAATAATATCTGAAATAAAATCCAGGAAATAAATAACGTATGTAGTTAGTGTGTGGCATTTATTCTTTCAAAAAACAGTAAAAATTAGTATAAGTATGAAAAATAAGTAGTATCTGGGTTATATAAAGTATGTTGATTAGAGTTCTCTTTTGCAGAATTATTAGTAATATTACTAATAAATCAATTGATAATCTTATAATAAGTGTAGTTACCATTCTAGAGAGAATAAAGATTGCAATTAAAGTTAATGTTAAAATTAGAATTAAAATTATTCCAGTGCAAATAGGAGTTATGCAAAAACCTAGGTGTTTATATAAAATAGTGATGTTATGTAATAGAGAAGGAAATGGCGATATAAAGCGGTAGAGAGTTGTTTTATCACGATAATTAGAATAAAGAGCAGATAGTCATAGTTTCGGTATAGCTTGTTCTGAATCAATTAATATAGGGCGAGAAGAGTCATCTTTTTTCATGTAGATTAGACCTGCTTTCGTCCAGACGTACCTATATTTACATACAGTCGCACGTTGGCGAGCTAGATATCAAAGCCGTTTGCCTTTAGACGTGAGGAGTTCTGAGACGTAGATGGGTGTAACGGGGCCAGACAGTCCGATTGATCCCGTGTTTAGTTTGTCCCCAATCTTTTCGCATGACCTGTTATATTTTTTTATAGCATTAAGGAGCTCCTCTTTTAACGCTATTGAATTAAAATTAATTACCACTGACCTAGGTTTAACTGTTGGAGGAATATTTTTGTTTCTCTGTGATACTCTGTATATATTATAAATATCATTAGTATTTAATTGGCAGTCTACTGTTTTACTGGTGTTGAATATAATTTTTGTTTGCTTTGCCACTTTACTTATTATCTAGAAAAAGGTAGAAAATAATAAGTACGCAATAATAACTACTAGCTTATTCCTGTTGTAAAGCAACTAACGGGTTAAAACTAACTTGACTTACTAACAGAAAAAAAAATTTTTCATAGTAAGTGGGTCGGTAACTACGGTTAAACATACAAATATACATAAAGCCGCCCACAGGGCCTAGCAGCAAAAACCTGCCATACGTTAGTATATAGACACCATTGTAGGCATGCACACATCAAATCCCCAAAGTTTCATCGCAATCGGATGAACGGTTTAGCAATGCGGAATTTCATGATGCCAGAGCTCACTTTTGTATACAAAAACCGTCGTGGGCATGCACACATCAAATCTACAAATTTTTATCGCAATAGGATGAATGGTTTAGCAATGCTTAGTGGTTAAACACACAACTATGTATAAAGCCGCCCGCAGGACCTAGCAGCAAAAACCTGCCATACGTTAGTATATAAACACCATTGTAGACATGCACACATCCAATCCCCAAAGTTTCATCGCAATCGTATGAACGGTTTAGCAATGCGTAATTTCATGATGCCAGAGCTCACCATTGTGTACAGAAACCATCGCGGGCATGCGCACATCGAATCCCCAAAGTTTCATCGCAATCGGATGAATGGTTTAGCAACGCATAGCGGACATACATACATACTTACATGCAAATATTTTTCTGATTTTTATATATATAGAAGATAACTGGTACCCGGCATGTGTTGCTATACCATTACATAAAGAAAATGTTTCTACCTGCGTGTCCTTTCTCATTTGTTCCAATCCCCTTCCCCCCCCCCTTTCCTCATCAGCGTCCTCTTCCCCTTTCCACTCCGCCTCCCTCACCTTCCCTCCCCCCACTTCACTCCTACGCTTCTCCGTCTCGTAAACCCCCTCCCGAGTTCCCCTCCCCCCTCCCAGGTTCTCCCCCATCCTTTTTCCACCCCCCCCCCCCCTGCCGCATTACATACACTAATTCCCGGTACATTTAGTTTTCAAACAGCTCGCGCGCCACCTATTAATTTTTTTTTTACAAATTTTGTAATGCCAGAACTCACCAGTAGTTTTATACAAACCTTGTACTAACAATAACGAATACAACAAAAAAAGAATTTTTCAATTTGTTGCAGTCCTTCAGAAGTTATGAGCGTACGTACATTTTCATACAAATTTTATAATTCCAGAACTCACCAGTAGTTTTACTGCTTAAAAAAAGCGCTATATGAATTTAATACTTTAAAAAAAATATCCCGTTCAACTTCGAGTAATTTCATTGTAAAATTAGAAAACGAATACGTATGCAATATCGTCGGATGATAGCGAGTTGTTATGTGCAGATGGGTACCTACCTAAATTCTGAGCGCAGGTTATTACACATACGTAAAAAAAAACTTATTTAGGCTGGTTTGTTTAACAAAATTGGAAATTCTTCAATTTTTCTAGTCAATTTTACCGTTCTATAAAAGTTCTGTTCGAATTCTATTCAAGTTCTATAGATATTTTTGTTTAATGATGCAACTGGCATTTACTGATAAAAAAATAGAACTTACACAGAACGTGAAAATGAACTTAAAAAAATTGTTAAATTATTCAGTATCGGTGAAACAACATTACCTTAGTAAATTAAATTGCATTAAAACCTAAATAATTGTCTAACTACCCATTCCGGTAGGTACCGGCGCTTTTCCTTACAAAATATTTGCAATACTACCGAGATAAGTAGGTATCTACCCTGAATTAATAACATTTCAATTTTGTACTGGCCGGTAAAAATCTACCCTTCAGAAGTGAATCTATGGACACGTATTTTCTTGTTTTTTTTGGAAAATTTTATAGGTTTTTCGGCGACCCTGAACTTTTTTACATGGGACGGACACCTTATATTGGTATCAAAAGATGCGTAATGTTTTCGGGTACCGAATTTTTCAAAAACATCCAAGCCGGAATCGTTTTTCCGGCCGCAATGCCGTTTCCCGAAAAACAACAACCCAAACCGCTGAGAGATCCGTTTTGTTTTGACATGTAAGAATCCTGACCTAACTCAACATTCGTAGCAATTTCTTTTGCATTGAAACTAATGGCCAAAATGACATCTTTTTTTTGAAGTACAACTGTCGGCAGGAAATATAACTGAGCCGAATTGAGTACTTTTATTTGAGGTTCCAGTTTTTGCCGCTGATTTGCTTCAGTTTTCTGTGAATAAATCGCTAGCAAAAATGTAGGCAAACAAAGTGCTTAATTTTTCTGTAGTTTTCTCAAGTACTGAAAAGTGTGCTTTTGTAGCCAAAAAAGACTTTTTTCTTTCCTTTTTCGAGCCTACGCGTACGTCGCGACGTTTCAACGGCTGAACCTGACGGCGGGAAATAGAACTAAGGCCGAATTTCTCCGTCGGTGAGAGATTTAATTGTAGTTTTCGCCGTTTGGGTGCACTGCTAACCGTGCAGCGGTGTTTTTTATGAAAAATGGTCCGTAATCGGGACACGATTTGGGGCCGTTACCCTAAATCCGATAATGGTCTCTGCGGTCTTTGAAACTCGAGGAGCGTAGAGCTCATTTTCGGATCCATCAAAAGTCTTAAAATGCTGTATCCGAAAGTGAAACTTGAGGTTTGTGAAACTTAAGGGGCGGCGAGGTCGATTTTCCCATCAAAAAAAAGTGAGCTCGTCTTCGAAACTGAGCATTAATATACAGTATGGAATTGAAGAAATACGGTTGACATCTTGTTGAAACAATAACGTTATAAGCGCATAAGAACTTCTAATATTACTATTAGAATATTAGTATATATGAAAGAAATAACATTATGCTAACTTACCAGGCTCAATTGTTTCTCAGAAATTCACACGTGACAAAGTCAGAAATGGCCATTCAGCGCCAGTTTTTGACAGTTAATGGATCCCGTTATATACCAATTCTAGGTCCGTTTCAGCCTTTGAAAAAATTGTGACTAGCTGAAAAGGACATATATCGAGTTGTTAAGCTACTCTGCTTATTACTATTTGACAGATCATTAAAACGTACCTAGAATGAATTTTCAAATGTCAAAAAAACAAAATGGTAATTGGTTGGCCGTTTGATGAAAATGTTACATTTGAATTTCTGCGAAAGAACAGGCCTAAGTGTAATGTTCCTTAAGCTAGGATCCCTCTTGTTCCATTCTACGATCTATTTAATGGAACTAACCGTTTAAAGATGAGGAGGAATTTGTTTGTTGTGATCATATTTGCTCTATACCTACTATTCCCTTGGCAGTTGCTCTATTATATGGTCGATATTATGCTTAATAGAACAAAAGTGGAAACATTGAGTTTATGTACATATCGGATATTTTATTGTGTAGAATGTAAATAGTTTGTTCTCAGTTATCTGTTTCATATATCACATGAAATAAATTATTGAAATGATGAAGTGGGAACGCGTCATTACATTCGTAATTAAAACTCATTATTTGAAAATACAAACAATAAATTAAAGTGTAGGAAATGATATCAAAAAATGAATTCATATAAGGGGGTTGGTACCTACAAATTTACAAATAACACCACAATTTCAAACCATTTTATAATTTTGTTGTTTTTTTGTTTCAACACATGTTGATCCTCTTTATTTTATATGTTGATCCAATCAGGATTATAAGATTAAATAATAATATGACTGTAAATGCACTTGCTCGTAATAAAGAAAGTAAAACAGTTTTTATCAAATTCCAAAAGAGTATTACACAAAAAATCTTAAATTGAAGGGTTATTTATGGATCAGAAATTTTCTACATCTCACAGGTATTTTATTGGTGATGGTAATTTAAATGTGATGGTTAAAAATGTAAATAGAATTAAATAAACAAAAGTATTTCTTTAGTGGCTCTGGTAAACCCTTAAAATAAAACACCTCAAAAAGAGAGTACACCTGAAATAATACCAACATCTGTTAATGTTGAGTTTGGGATAAATATCCATTAAAGGTTTATTGCGGTAATATGTGTTTAGTAGAAACGTTTTAATGATGTGTTTAAATTGGTTGGATGTAATCATTTATTAACGAATTTGATGTTTTGAAGAATGTTATTTTTAAACGACTTTGAAAAGGAGGTGGTTCTCAATTCGACGGTTTTTTTTAAATTTTATGTTTGTTACCTCAGAACTTTTGATTGGGAGAACCGATATTGATGATTCTTTTTTTTATTTGAAAGCTGGTGCTTCCCATTTGGTTCAGATCTGACAATGGGATTCATGAGAAAATCATATATGTCTTAAATTTGCAATAAGTAAGTGCGCGACAAATGGACGAATAAATTAATATTACGCCAACCGATTTCGATGATTCTTTTTTTAAAGTAAGACAAATTAGTTAGTGTACTTCAGATTCACTAAAAATCAAAAAATAAACAAAAATTTTAACAAAACAAAAATGACTTTAAAAAATGCACTAAAAAGTTAAAAAAATAATTTCGTATTCTTCTACAAATTAAAAATCAACTTTCTTTTTCTACTCATCCATGTGGCTGACATCGACTCCAAAAATAACAATCGTACCTACATATTGATGAGTAGAACAAGTAAGTTGATTATTAACTTGTAGTAGAATACGAAATTATTTTTTTACTCCTTAGTGCATTTTTTTAAGTCTTTTTTGTTGTGTTAAAATTTTTGTTTAATACCTTTATTGCCTTGTAATGAGATTATTTATTAAAAGATATCTATAATATAGATGTAGATTTGGTAAGTAATATTATTATTCAATATTTAAATACCAGTTAATTACCATTTTACCACCACTAAACCTAGTATTAATAGTGACGTCATTTTTCGTTTCATCGATCACAACGGCGCTAAAGAAGTTCTCAATTCAAAAAAAAATCATGGTTGCGATTCACACGCGGTAGAAGTAAAACCTTCATAAAACTAAACATCGTGAGAGTGAGACGAATGCAGAGTATCAGAGGAGGATTATTGTAGGGTTTATTTATTATAATATTGTTAAAAATTATTTTACAGTTTATTATACGACGCACCGTACCCCGATTAGTCTATCTCATACTCTCGCAGGATAAATCCTATAAATGTATGTGTTTGTCTCTTTTTAGTGTCGCTCGTTTCCGTGTTATCGAGTTTCAAATCACAAACGGTGCTAGAGAATTTTTCACTTCAAAACTTAAAAAGAATACTTAACAATTTACTCTGAAATAATAATAAAAAAAAATAACTACATTGAATTCAAATATTAAAGATCATTTGATTGAATGTAACGAAATAGCCGATTCCCTCGCTAAACTTGGAACAATTTCTGGCTCTATTCCTTTAGATTTAAGAATTCCGTTCTCTGACGTCATCCCTATTCTTAAATCCAACATGATTCGCCCCTGGGAAGAAAATCGGGCTGATACGAAAACTGGTGCTTTTTATGCTGGAATCCAAAATCATGTAACCTTGGTTCCATGGCAAGAAAAAATCCAAAATATTTATTTAGTGTATCTCGAGAATGAGAATCGGTCACAGCTCTATTGCAATTCGAGTCCTAGATAGTCCACTCTGTCAGTGCGCCGTGGAAATGAGACTCTTGACCGTATTGTATTCTTTAATTGTAAAAATCATTCGTCCTTCAAAGGCATTTATCGTTTACTAATTAAAATCACCCACCAATCTCCCCTTAGTATTCCGTATTTGCTTTCTTTCAATAATTCTTGCGTTTTTTCAGTTCTATACAAATTCATATAGAAAGGAATGACTTCAATATTTGAGATTTCCCATGCCCTTATAGATTTTTCATAAAATATAATCATCTCCCTTAATTTTAACGGCACACAGCACTCTTTTAGGGTGAATTGCATTAAAAAACAAAAAAAAAGATCATTTGGCGCCACCCTGTATTTCCAATAAAGTTGTAGCAATTAAGGATCACACCACTAATGCAGTTAAAAATATAATTGAAAATACAGTGGTGCTATAGCCATCTCATTGAAAACAGGTAAGTAAACACCGGAATTATTGTGTGAAAATACACGCCATTCCGAAGAGGGAAATAATTAATTTTCGAAAGAAACCCAATTAAGTCTTGCCCTCCCGGGGATTCAATCTTGCTTCCTCTGGTCTTCCGTTATCATCAAAATTCCAGTCCACTTTTCTACGTGGGGATCCCTCGACAAATCAAATTCGATAATTCGCCACTTTATTTTTTCACGAGATATTGAAAGATCCAAAGAAGTGGAGAGATAATTTTTTTGCGTTAAAGCATAAATAATGTACTAGCTGACGTTCCCGGCTCAGCCCGGGCTTTTTTATGCTCTAAGTGGTGGTAAAATGATCTGTGGATGGTTTTTTGAAATCTCATGTAAACAGTTACCTTTCCCTCTTATTTAGAAGGTGAATTCTGCAAAATTTCATTAACCTCGTAATACAACTGTAGACTTGAATAAAAAAACAACCATACACAGACTATTCTGTCTCCTATAAGTTTGTATATGGTATTAAGGGAAAAACTTGGCGTATTTTAACCATTGATTCCTGCTTGGACTAAAAAATATGAATGATATTTTGGTCTCCGGTGACAATTTAATGTCAATAGTCAGTTTGGAGTAGTAGAAATCAGTAGGTATTGGACAGTTTCGGTGAGGGTAAGGGTTCGGCTAAGTGACCGGTGGTCACAGGTGGACGATTTTGAAAAAAATTTAAATAAAATATATTTAAAAAATATTTTATAAAAGTCACAAGAGACCGAAATTTCATTTACACGTTTTTCTCAAAATAATGTCATAAATACTGGTTAATTTAAGTCAAGTACCTACTTTCTTTATCACTACATCTAAAATCTACAAAGAGCGGTCAGTGGCTGAGTTGAATCACGATTGGGCCCACTGTCTACATTTCACACGCTACACGAGATTTCGACCCTCTTCCCTCGCATTTTGCCACCTCTTAAAGCAGAATTTTGATCATCATCATCATCAGTCTTGGCTTTACAGCCCCTGGTGGGTCTTGGCCTCTTCAAGAGCAGAATTTTGATATTTGATATATGTATATGATTTCAAAAAACTTTGTGTAAAGCTCTGGCAACGCCGGGATATTATTATATTTACGGTTTAATTGTAATCAATTATTATATTTTCGCAGATCAGTTACGTACTGTTTAAAAGGACACATGTAAAACGCTTTGCAGTGGATAAAGATATGGTTCATGCATATATGATCCAAAAAAACCTTTTAAGAATCTTTGTCTTCACTATCCAGGAATTTTATTGTTCTGACACGGTTGTTGTCATAATCTGATGCAAGATTTTTTAACGGGTAGCCAAAACAATTTCACGATATTATATTTGTATGTAATTTTATATTTTAGATTAGATCTTAGTCCTACTTACGTAACACATGCAACTCACGTGTAAAATCTTAAAAAATGCCTAACAGAAAAATTTTATGATTGTTTATAATTGTATAAACATTTAAGTAAATTTGCTGCACTCTCCAGAGTGGAAATGTTGCCTAAAATGGCTTTAACCCCGTTTGATGACCAGATCTGAAAAGTCAGGTATTTTTTCACCTTCCTCTTTCCCATCTTATTCCACTTCGTAACAAACCCCAATTGGGGATGTCATAGTCATACTTGGATCCAGTCGATTTGGAGCAGTCTGGACTCTTGTGCGGTAATCACATAAAAAATGTTGTACAGAAGAAAATTCTTAACACACCCAAGAAATTTTTTGATTATCTTTTATTGCTATTGTTAGTCTTCGCCGTAATTTTTTTTGTAAACTGAAAATAAGAATTTTGGCAAACCATTTATAATCAAAAATACAAAAAATAAATGGTTGTGATGACTGTTCAATGAACACTAAAAATAATAATATTTGGAAGATTTGTATAGCGAAAAATCGCCTCAAGGGCGCTGTACAAAATTAGGTATAATATAATTCTAAATCTTACTTTCAACTACAAACTCGACAAATCATTATAATTAATGGCTAAAAATTGCATCCACCAGTTCATCGATTACTGATACGAAACTGTATGTGATACAATTATTTGACCAATGAACGCGATGCTGCGTAAAAATATTTTTATTTTTTTATTTTATTTAAAAGTATAACAACCTTACAGTTTTACAACATAATACATATACATTAATATTTCAATCACTCTCCAAATAAAGCAGCTGCTTGTGTTTAGGAGAGGACAACAAAAAAAAAATTACATTTGTTTAAATTAAAACAAAAAATATTTGTAATTTAATAAAAAATGTTAGTGATTTCATGAGAAAATACAGATAAAAGTAATAAAAATATAGGTTAGTTAAAATAAATGATTTAAAGTATTGATAAAGCAAAAACATATTTCTAAATATGCAATACATATTTCTAGATATAATATACAATAAGTTAAGTTATGAGGTGGTACTAGAATATTTTAATTTTTTTTTAAAAATATTTTTCGTAGCTTTCTTCCGATCGTATATCAAGGGGTAATTTATTAAATAATTTTATACCCTTGAATACATAGTGATGCTGTGCTGTTGTGGTTCGCACTAGTGGCACGGTAAATCCTCCAACAGATATTATTCTTCTGCTTATATTTAATTGTGGTAAATTATTTTTACTAAAGAAATCTTTATGTATTTGTAATAGTGCAATTTTGTCATAGATTTTTGTAAGTGGGGGAACCGGGAAATCTTGAAAAACATTTATAGTTGGATAGTCGTAGGGCTTTTTAGGATGATTTTTATTAATATTTTTTGAATTGTTTCCAATGAGAGAAGGGTTGCTTTGTATGCACCCCCCCCCCCCCAAGCCACGATTCCATATTGTAGTACAGAGTGCGCAAGTGCATAATAAATATCTTTTAGTGTTTTTAATGATACAGTATTTCTTAATCTAAAAAATTTATAGATCAGTTTTCTCATTCTGTCTACTGTGGAATTTATTTGACTTTTCCATTTGATGTTCTTATCGATAATTATTCCAAGATATTTTATTTCTTCTTTACTACTAATGTATATACCAGTTTGAGTTACAGGGTGATTTTTATGTTTACAATTTTTATGTTTAGATTTTTATTTGAGATATTCCCTGTTAGGCTGTAAGGTATAAAATGGGTTTTCTCGACATTTCGTGTCAATAAGTTTTCGTCAAACCATATTTATTGCATTATAAGCTAATATTTCGACCTCATTCCAAGAATTTCCTTCAATAGTTATCACTGTATCATCTGCGTATGATATAATGTATCCAATGTTTGGGAGTTCAAAAAGTTCATTTACATATAATATGAATAGTAAAGGTCCTAAAACAGTTCCATGTGATGTATTTATATATTGTTTTATTTATGATCTGTACAGGAAGAAAATAAAGGACCATACTTCCCTGGGAGGTCACCCGAGATTAACCCTGTTTATTTTATTTAGAGAAATTTTAAGTAGGATTAAATTAGTTTAATTTAATTGATTTTTTGAAAAATTCAGAGAAACGATGAAGTATGCACCTTCCCGTACAATATTAATTTTAACAGGAAATAATTTTCATCGTCCTTTTAAAAAAATTGCGTTGTAAAATTTCGTGACGGGTCCATAATAACAAAAGAACAACCTTAGCAGCGAAGACAGTGTGGTGGCGAACAATGCAGCAATTATCACGTAATGATCACCAGGAAAAGGGTGTGGTTGTGTATAAATCAAACCAGCATTAACACTTCACTTATAGGTTTATTTAAATAATTGGTACCATAATTTACATCTGAACATTTACTGTTGGATCGGCGGCAATCCGGAACAGAATGGTTCCTCCTCTTCGTTCGACGCCGGCTGTCGGTGAACTAGATGATGAGAAAACCCATGATCACTATTGGCGTGCTAGGAACCAATAGGAATGAATTCGCCAGTCAAAATTGCTGCGTTGTTCGTCATCACAATGGTATGATGAGTAAAAATCGTATATACTTCACCAAAAAAAAGAAAATATTTGAAACAACTATTGGCAACCCTAACAGAAAATTCGAATATAATTTATTAGCTGCGATGCAATTATTCAGTATGGGCCAGCTAGCTCTTTTAGCTGTCGGCCGCCGGCTCTATTCGAGCGGCTCAGTTCAAACAGTATCGACAGCTCTGTTAATGTGTTTAACTTTCCGTACACTTTTTGCAGACTGCTTTCAAAACACTGTCTAGTATCTAGTGAGTCTGGTCGGAGTGCTTACGTTTGAGTTCAATTGAATATCCTGTTAATTTAGCTTCCCATAGTGCATTTCCGTAGTACATTTGATAACAATTAATTTGTTTGGACAGGAGTTAGGACATACGTTAGGAGAAATGATAGTCAAAATACTAGTGCCATGCTCAAAAAAGAAAAAACCAATAATGGTTTCCAAAATTTGTTGATGGAAATTTCTGACGAGTAAAAATTTCAAACCTTTTTCAAAATATATCAAAACTTTGAATTGGTTAGAAAAAAAATCATAAAATGATAAATGAAAATTTTAAATTGAAAAAAATACTATTTAAGAAATACAGTTATTGGTAAAAAATTAACTAAAATAATCTTGATAAGTACTTTCGTATACGTATATTTTTTTCACATATCATATGAAAAGTGCAAAGACTCATTCTCACTCACTCAGCTTTTGCTAGGTATTTTGTCCAACAGAAAAAATGCTGTTTTGTGTGCGTATAAGTTTAGTTTTAGATAATTCAATTATTTACAAATTTTTCACTTTTTTATTTTGAATGACTTGCTATAACAATACATAATATAGGTACGTATTTCTAAACAGATAAAATAAAATAAAAAATAAAAAAGTAAGTATTTACTATGTTTTTTTTACGTTAGCTCGGAAGGCGAGGAAGTTCTGGGATGGAAAAGGTATAAGGGGTGGGTAGGAATCTGCGATCAATGTGTTCCGGAGTGAAGGACGCATGAATCCCTTTCTTTACAATGCAAGCGATGGGTCGAGAAAGTCCGGCTGGAGAGGTCAAAAGGCTAATTAGGCCCAGCTAATATCTCCCGGTAGATAGACACATCCGCCGCCAAGACCTGGACAAACCTCACCTCATATTATAATACACTAGCAGCATTCCGCTCAGGGCCTATGGCATTTTCGGGGTGCGATTTGGGGGGACTTTCTCTTCACGTTCACATAAATTTCTATTACCTACATTAACTATTGATTTTTTTTCAATGTGAATACCTCACAAGAGTCCCAGCTGCTCCCGTCCATCCCCAACTGAGGTATGTTGTGAGGCTGAAGGCAGTGGGAAGTGGAAGGGGATGGAGGGGAGGAAGGTGGGGAAGTACCAGGATATTCAGATCTGGTCGAAAGTGCCACAAATATACTACTTTATATTGTTTTAACTCAATTAATTGCGAAATAAACAAAAAATCAAATAAAATTTATTTGCACACACCAGGATTCGATCCCGCGATCTTCTGATTGCGAGTCAAGAACCTTACCCCTCGACAACGGAGACCGTCGTATTGAATACTGTAAATCAAATATTTAATTCATTTTTTCCTCATCTGGGACATTATCAACTTCTGCTTCTGTTCACTTGAATCTTAAAAATATTACCATAACATGTATCTTGGTTAATTAAACATTAAAACAAATTATCTTTTCATAGTCCATCTACCATGTGCGAAGTAAGTCACATTATACGTAAAGAGATAAATTTACATTTAATTCACATAACCACTGGAGTGCTTTTTGCCACAATATGGTACTATTTAAAATATATCGGATTGCTTTCCTGCCAATTTTGGCAAATTTTTCCATATTTATAAGTAATTAAGTTTGAAGAATTAATTAAGTAGTAGTTTACGATTTTATATATATTTTTTTTATAAATCCTACGAATATGTCATAATCGAAAGTTAGATGAATTCATTAGCTATTTAGAACTATAGGCAGTTTGTTTATCACCATATTAAAATTTGGAGGTATGATTTTTTTTATAAGGGCGGAAAATATTCAAAATGATCACCAAAAAATTTAGTTTTAGAAAAAAGTTTTAAATTGTGCTATCGCTCCAGCGGATAATAAGTCGGAAAGTGAGATATTTATCGACTTGTAACTCGAAACGTCATTACACGAACTAAGGAATCTCGTTCAATGAATCCGGATTCTGATTTAAAAAGGGGATTCAGATCTGAATAAAGAATTCGTTCATTATTTGCCTCCCGCTTATTGCTTCGGGATCGGTCCTGAATGCAACTACTCTTCCATCGTCTGTTTTGAAGCTGGGTCCATTGACTGGGGAAAACTCATTACCATCTATTGCATTCCTACTTTTGTTTAGCACAGCCATTGTGTGACTCTAGATTCGATCAGAATCAATTCACGGAGAAAATACCTCCATTGGACCAAGTTCTGATGAAATAAATACTTGGTGGATTATCCTATAAAGGGTATACTGCTGGGGATAGTTTCTTCGTAGCCGGAATAATTTATCTTTGAATGCTATTTTTCATTTGTTGTGATGCTGTTAAACTGTTAACCACTGGAGCGATTATATTTGAAAAATGTACCACTTTTATTTTTCTGTGATAGATAGCGGTCCAAAATTGGACCACATTTTCATACCATTCGTAAAACATTTCTCGGGCCAGCCATTTATTTTAAAACGAAGCTATTGAAATGCTTTATGCTTATCTATTATTTCGCAAATCCAAAATTCATGGACTATTTTAGAACGATGTTCAAAATAATTTTTTAAAATATTTTTTTCCCGCCGAATTTTTAATCAACGGTTTACGGTTAAAATTACGTCATTTTCCATAGATATGTACCTTTCATTATCAATTATACCACAGACAACATAAATAAAACGAAGATATTCTATGTTCACTCGAAAAAGCACCCCTCACGGCAGTTTCAAAGTAACAACATTTTTTTTTAGATCCTACATTTATGAGATAAACGGTAAAATACAGGATAATTCATTGGCCATATAGCACTTTAATAAGTTTTTATTTACCATGTAAAAATTCGAAAATATGATTTTATTTTATGTTGCGAATTTTTTTTTAAATTATCTTCTGGGAAATCGCGAGCAATCGAGACAAATTTATTTATTTTTCGTGATTGCTCCAGCGGAACAATCTTTGAATCAGTTTAGTTATTTTAATGTAATATTTTTCAAAATTGAAGGATTTCTTTGTTTTAACCACTTTAAATGTCTATAAAACCGACATGTTTCGAGAGCGGTGTTTTCCCCCTTCCTACTCCTACATTTTTCATTGATACCGTTAAGTTTATTTATAATTAATTAAAGAGGAGCACAAGAGTTCCTCTTTTCTGATAAGATATACATGACCAAAAACAACCTTTATTGTAATATTTTGTAAAATATATATGCATATATTATGTATTTTTTATTTTACAATAATAAAAAAAAAATAAAAAAAATATTTTTAGTAAATCCTGAGGAAGAGAGCATCGCTCTCGAAACAAGTCGGTTTTATAGACATTAAAATTGGTTAAATCAAAGAAATCCTTTAATTTTGAAATAAAATGGTGCCACAAAATTAATTTGCTGCATTTGAAGAAGTAATATTTGCGTGGATATAAGTTATTATAGCATTAAAACAAATCAAATAATCATAGCTTTTTTATTTCTTTTTTTTGTGAATATTTCACAAGAGTCCCATCTGCTCCCGCCTGGAGCCACTGAGACTATGGCATCCCCAATTGGGGTATATTGAGAGGCTGAAGGTAAGTGAGGAAGGGAAGTAGATGAGGAAGTGGAGGATGGGAAAGAATCTTGCTTATCAGATCGAGTCACCAAATATGGCTAAAGCCATTTCAAGCGACGCACGTTTCAATTCTGAATGTCTTACACCAGGGGCATTACTGGGAGTATCTTCCACTCTGGAACGTGACGCAAATATACTCGATTACTTTTAATTAATAAATGTTGAAATAACACATATCAATAAAATAATATTTATTTCTCCACGCCAGGGATTCGATCCCGCGACCTTTTGATTTGCAAGTCGAGAGCCTTACCCCTCGAACACGGAGGCCGTCAGTGTCAGTCAACTTGTTGATAGCAGAAATATGTCCATCTATTTATATGAAGAAGAAAGTCTGTGGAGGGCGGGCGGGTGGCTTGGATTTGAATTTTATACAAAACAAAAGTTTTATTCCGAGATAAATGAAATTTTGCACATTCAACCTTGAAAACAAGAGAGAGATCATTATTTACATGTGTTTCAGAAAAACTACGCTCCTTCTCTTTTCCCACCCCTTAAAGTTTAATTTCGATACTTAATTTCTCTCACTCTCCATCTAATTTCGAAAAACTCTGCTTAAAGGCCGGGCAATACCGGGAACTTCAGCTAGAAGTAGATAAATGTAGTAATTTTTTGAACAGTTTTTTTTAAATATTCTTCCAACATTAAGCAGCTTGTCAGCAAGAGATATATTACATACAATAATTCAGATATATTTTTTCTACTGTTAATAAAACTGAACTTCGTAGAACTCCATCTCCATAAGTTTCAGTCTGAAGGATGATGGACGAAATTAACTGAAACCGGTCTTGTAGGAAAGAAATAAGAGCGGAATATAGTTTAATATTTGATTTTATTATACTTTATTAATAAAGATATACCTAATAATAATGTAAATGAAAAAAAATCACAATAATCACCATCAAGTAGTTATGAGTTGTAAGTGCAAAGTAAAAAATAATAATTTTGGAATTAAGTAGGTTAGATATTCAATTTTTATAAGAAAAACTTTATTTTTATACTTTTTTGAAGGTTATTCCCATCAGTTAAATATATCATATTAGAATAAGTTAACAATAATAATCTAAACGAAAATATGAAAGAGAACAAGACACAGAAAAACAGAAAAGACAATGGTCGCAACTGGGACTCGAACCCAGACCTCTCCGTATAACCGGGACGATCGCGTAAACCAATTTCGCCATTGCCACCTTCTGTCAAAGCCGTCATATTTGTCAATCTCATATTTTCAAATTTTAGAATTACATTATTATCAACTAATTATTTTTCTCCATATTACGGGCAACTAACCTTTTTATTGGAAATAATCATTCTAAGAATTGGTTTGTAACCTGGATAGCGTCTCGGATAGATATATCCGAATTTATTTATATGGAACAATTGACTTTTACGAAAGTCTAAATGAATATTCAATTTTCAAAAGAAAAACTTTCTTTTTATACTTTTTTGAAGGTTATGACGGCTCTGACAGAAGGTGGCAATGGCGAAATTGATTAATGCGCTCGTCCCGGTTAGACGGAGAGGTCTGGGTTCGAGTCCCAGTTGCGACCATTGTCTTTTTCTTTTTTTCTGTGTCTTGTTCTCTTTCATATGTTCGTTTAGATTATTATTGTTAACTTATTCTAATAGGTTAGATATTAATTATTTTTGTGTATAATTTGTATAATTCCATTGAATAGATACTATATTCCATACATTTTCTGTATTTGAGTTAAGATTATAAATTCAACAATGCACTAATTAATTAATAATGTTTAATATTGACGGGACTGCTATTGCCTTATTTAAATGCGTTACATTGTTGTAAACAAGTTGAAAAGTAGGGAATAAATCATTTTCCTTACTTATTTAATTAGTGTTACACTTTAATTAGAGTAACACCTGCTATTATTTTTAAACTTATGAAGGTATATTATATACGTAAATACACAATAGTAAATAGTATGATTGGTTCCATGTCAACTCAGAATCAACTCTACTCAGCACCTCTTCGAAAAGTCATTAAAGATAGGAATTTTTTTAAATTAAAAAAATAGCTTATAACCTAACCTAACGCAATCTATGTAACCAATATTTTTTTCATCACTTTTAATGACTTTTCAAATGAGGCGTTGAGTTGAGTTCATTCTGAATTGTCCGGTTTCCAGTACGAGTATACTTAAGAAATATCGAAGTTAAAATTGTACAATTTTTGAGTACTTATATATTATAACACAATACAGAGGACGTTTCGTGAAAAATGTTCACTATATCATGTTTTTTTCACCACAAGAAAGAAAATGTGATTTTCATTATCGTATTATAAAAGAGATTTATCGTTTGCGCCACACATTGCGACTTCCTGTTTCCTCTGAAATACTTGGCATCATTTTTACGATGTTATTAATTTGTTCCGCTGTAGGCCGGGATGTGCAATGTGCCGGTGGAAAGGGATGCCAATAAGGCTGGAAAACCTACCCTTATATGGAATTCCCTCCCGCTTTGCCACCCCCTCTGCCCCGGCACAGCCCGTAGACATTTCCGTCGAGCAGCCGCCGCTTCCAAATAATTAAATTTATTCCCCTCAATAAAAACAAGATTTTCTCTGACGGGATATGAGCATTATGAAAGACCTGGGGAGTGCGTAAGGCGGAGCACCGATTGGCACGACTCTGTTGAGATGTTATTATTATTATATGGGGAATTTTTAAATATTTCATTGAAGAAGAAGATACACTAATAATCTTAATGAAAATAAAAATATAACGGTCGCATCTGGTACTCGAACCCAGAACTTTTCATCTTACCGGTTTGAGCGCCGTACCAATTAGGCCATTGCCCTCTCTTATCAAACGTCATATTTGTCAATCTCATATTTCGAATTTTAGAATTGACATCATAATCATCGACTAATTATTTTTCCATAATATAGGATGTTTCATAATGCTGTATTGGATCTCGATGGGTTTGTTCCGTATCATATGGCAAAGGCCAGAATTCGACCCATTAGAATTCGCATATTGGGTACTTGCAACTGGCCTGTGATTGCCCGATGACAGCCGTTGCCAAGGAACAAAAAAAGTGTTTTTACGGTTCAGATGTCTTTTATCGTTTGTCAACAACAGATCGTTTTGTAACTTGGAAAATCGACCAAAACCATAATAACGCCGTACAAGAAGAAGTATCAAATAACTGTATCTGTATATCTGTAGGTCATCATCAATGAGAAGGGAATCAAATCTGGCAAAGAACATCAATCTGCCGTGAGTATCCATATGAGATTACCTTTTGCTATATTGATTCCGGTAAACATAACCAATCGAGATCTCACAAGTATACTACACATATAGTGGACATTTCGCTCCACTATAACCCATGTAAGGTTATTTTAAACATAGACTACCTTTTTATTGGAAACAATCATTCTAAGAATTGGTTTGTAAAATAGATACCGTCTCGAACATATATATCCGATTTTATTTTAGGTGGATTACATATTGACCTTTTTGTAAAAGTTTAATTGAATAGTCAAATTTTTTTAGAACAAATCTCTTTTTACAGAGAGATTTTATTTTTTGAGACTTTTGGAAGGTACCTTATTTCAATTAATTTATGTGAAGATTTGTGCTCCTGTGGTATTGCAGTGCTTATTTGTAATTATATATGTATATTGTTTTGTTTGTAAATTAAAAGGGTTGAAAGTATACAAATTATTTCGTTAATTTTATTTTGAAGGGTTAGGTATCACACAAAGGAAGATACATATATGTGTCTGCGTTACATCATGATTTTTTCATCTTCATGTTTATTGACTGTAAGTTGTTTTGCTGGTGTAACTACATCATTTTTATGAAATCCTCATCTTCACTAATTTCTTAGACGTATTTTGATTTTTTTTGAAAACTTGTTTATCTCCATGGTATTTTTATATTTGTAGCATGGAATTTATGGTTCTTCTGACCAAAAAATGTATTTATTTTGGGATTTGTGGAATACGATAGTAGGATAAGCGACCAACCAGGTGCAAATCGGATTTGAATGATGTATTGAATGAGGATCTATGTATGAACAGCCAGATATTTAAAACCTTAATTTTATTCTCCACTCCCTTCAACAATCTTTTGCAAACTTGTTTGCAAAGTTGTGCAACTTAAAAGGTTGAAAAACAATGTCGCTGCACTAAAAATAAATGCTGAAGCAACGGGGAAACATTATTTCCCAAAGAATCAGTATATCTTGAATACAGGGGTGTAAGACAATACAAATTCGTCTTTTGAAGACTTGTTTCCAAGTTGTGCAGGGCTTACAAAGCTGAGCAGGAGGCCTTAGGAACGGTGCGGAAAACTTCAGACCGAACTGAGAGCGGAACAGTGGGCGACGCCTTAATGTTGCACACGATGCGACGTCGAATCAACTTTCGGAATGAAATGTTTCCTTCCCTTTATCCATAAATTTAAATCCAATATTATATTCTTCTTATACATGATTTTTACGCCTACATGGTTCTGTGTAAAGAACGGGTGTTCGTCTGATTGACAATCCGTTTTTAATATACCGATTGCTATCTTTAATGCACAAATGCAATGAAAGCATGCTGCGTCCGCCCCACAGTTAATTCAATAGAGCCTGCTCTGAGGATCTAGCAGCATTGATACCCTGTGCAAGTACGCGAAACTCGACGGACACGTGGGGATGGGTCTTTTCTTCGACTCGTTTTTGTTTAAGAGGCGGTTCTCCGAATTTCAACCGATTTCTTGCAAACCGCCCTTAAACATTTGAAATTTTTAAGCTCTTAAAAAAATATATGTTATTCTTGAAGATAATATCTAGACATTTATCGCGCCGAAACGCAAATTATGTAAAATTCCCTCGATAGAAAAAAATCACAAAGTATGCTCCAAAAATGATTAAAAACACGTTTCTTTCGATTATTTTACAAGTTATATGTATGAAAAAATTCACAGCGTTTCTTTAAATAAAATTAAAGAAAATTATCGTGAGATTTTTGCTCTATTTTCAACGAGTCGTGTTTTATTAAAGATTTTCGTGATTTTTGCATCAATTTTATCGCTGTAAATGTTAGCGCGCTCTTCTAACATTCGTAATTTCATATCTCTCCATCTTCTTCTTTTTGGGGCCGGGAACTGAGCCTTAAGTCGCATGTGGAAGGAGCTACCTTTAAAACACCTAATAATAATAAATCAATAATATTAATAAATCCCGTCCTTCGGTCACTTCCTTAGCCGCCTCACAATGCTGCCCAACAAGGTGGCGATACAGTTCGGCTGTTGCTACAAAAACCACAATTCCTCCTTCATGAACCTACCTTTGAAATTTGAATAGATCAACTTGCAAATCCTGATACAGGAAAAATATCTTGGGCGGTTTGTTGATTAGCATTTTACATTAAGACAGCATATACAAAACCACACCCTTCTTTAGCGAGCCGGTTATCATATCTGTTACTAAATAAAATTGAAAAAGGTTTATATTATTGTATGTATAATATTATAGTCTCGTATGTTCAAATTTTAATAACTTGTTTGATATCTGGGGAAACTCATATAAAAAAATGCATATATAAATTACAGATAGTTAAAAACAAGGAAAACAAAAAACTATTTCACTACAGATCCAGAACATCCACAAAAATATTTATGGAAAAAAACTGTTCACATTAAGAAAATTATGATATGAATAAAATATAAAATAATATAATACATTATAATATATATTCGCAATACAAAATTGAAAAAATGAACAATATATTTCTGTTTACATACAATGAAAATAATAACTAAAATAATAAACTAACGTACGAACACAGAATTCATTTCCCAAGTACACACACACTTTATGCAATACGATAACATTCATTTAAATATCATCCACACTAACTATGGTAAGCAATATTTTGGTCATGAGGGGAGCAATTCAGACGAAATTAAAAACGAAAAATGAGTGAGTATATTAAAAAATGTATATAGTATATTTATAATCAATAAAATAATGAAAGTGAATAATATTATATTGTAATGAATTATATTAAAACGTAATGTTTTGGAATGTAATGTAAAATGCACGTAGTTCAAATTTCTAGTTAAATAAGTGAAAAATTTATTTTATTCTTTATAGAATAAATAGAGTAATAATCTGTACCTTGGTATAAATTATTTCAACAAACTCCCATTAAAACTAAAAATGATCGAAAATAAACATAAATTTCAAATTAAATTTAAAAAAAATTACCTGAAACAATTGTAAGAGTATATTATTATTATTAATATTTCGTTTCACTTCATTTAAATCTGTTAATTGATAAATCTCAAGTCTATTTGTAAATAGTTGCAATATTATTTTTCACTTACTCAAATGATAACATTGATAACATAACTGAACATGAATTCACTCACCAAACACAAGAGCCTTGTCTCTTTATGGTGAGGAAAGGCTTTTATTATATTCATTTTACAAACATGTAAATTATTTAAAAAAACATACAAACATTAAATAACTAAAAAAAATAATAATAATAAATTATTCCAGAAAAAAACTTATTAGTAAAAATACTGTTACGAGTGATACGTAATATATAAAAAAAATATGTTCAGCGATTCTGGATAACAACAACCCACCAAAAGTTTGGTTTAGAAAATAATCTTATTTGATACGTTTCATCTGATGACAATTTATGTGTAAACTTTATTTTACCAATTTTCTTCCAAAAATCTCACTGAAAGGTCTTATATTCTGTACAGCATCTTCCCACACGTCCTTCATATTTTAGTAAGCCTAAATATTAAAAAAATATCGTTTTTGAAAAACGATTCCATAAATATATTATTCATTTCGTGTTGTTTCCAAAGAATTTATTAGTAAAACGGTTTAAAAGTAAACATTTTGCTAAATTGGTTGCGGACAAAGAACACAATACAAATTTGGCATTCGCTTACCATAAATTCTCCACAATATTTGAGAAATATCAAATATTAAACTGTGCTTGAAGAACGTACTTGCTTTCTTTCTGAAATTCCGTTTGGGTGAGCATTGCATTTTAACAATGTCTTGTGTGCGATATACAGGGTGTAACAAAAGTAACAAAATAGAGGAAACCGCGTCCCGGCAAATAATGCGCTTTATTGCTTGTAGTAATGGCTTACTGCGCTCGTCCCGGGTACTCAACCCGTTTTATTACTAAGCTTTTGTAACCGGGAACTCAAATCTAAACCGATTTTAAAACACTTTCCGCTTCCCGGGCTGCCCTGAACCATCTACAAGATTAAGCGCGTAAAGATTATTGAAAATATAATGCATCATTCGCTTTCATGGGAATATTAAATTATTTAGGGGATATAACATTTTATAGTACTTGCTTTTGTGGCGCATTGAATATTGTAATAATAATTTTATTAGATTTAAATAGCGCCAATTTCGTGGAAGGTCACATCAAAAGTGCTTTACAGCTCCATTTATTTAACCTATAACTTATCACTTAGTAACTTATTAAACTAACAAATTTATTAATGGTTACTTCTTTCAACTTTTTTTGCAGGAATTCCACCCAGGAGGTTGAAGTCAATAATTTGGCATCTTTGGGGAAGCTGTGTGGAGGGTCTTTTTTTGAAAAGGAAGAAGTGAACTTTGGTCTTAAAGGAGACTGGTATTGTTTCAGTTTTTTTGTTGGAGGATGAATTTCTGTTCGCTATTATCAAAACGTTAAAGTTATCAGTTTTATTTTGATAATGACAGAAGATTATATTTTACTGTGCTCCAGATTTTATGTCCGGGTTAAATCTTTCCCAAATGAAAGACTAAACCCTTCCACACACTTTTCCACAAATGAATATCTAGTAAATTCACGGAATGTAAGTGCACTATATAAGTATAATAAATACAAAACAATACAAGAACAATACGTCAATCCACCAGAAACATAATGGGAAAATATTTCACCGACTCCAGATATTTTCATATCAGAGGGTTCGGCTCTGATGAAATCTTAACTGGTCCGATAAATCCTACTGATCCCTCAATATAAATATTTAAAAAATCTTTCGTAATCCTACAAGTATTTAAAATGACCGACTTTTGCATTTTTATGTACAAATTTTTTGACAAATCTAATACGCCTAAATTTTGAATGAGAGAGCTAGGTATAATGCCAGTAGCCGAAATAACAAATGGTAATATTTTTATAGTCTGAGAATGCCAAATTCTTTTAATCTCATTTCCTAAATCTGTATATTTTCTTATTTTTTCAGAAACAGTTTTCTGAATATTACAAGAATTTGGAATAGCGACATCAATGATATAAGTTATTTTTTTAATTTTGTCATGTAAAACTATATCGGGTCTATTATGACTAATTGTTCTGTCTGTTAGAATAGTTTAATCATAATAAATTTTATAAAATTCATTTTCTAAAAATGAATTTGGTTCATATTCATAATATGGTACATTACGGCAGTCAATCAAGTTATGTTTAATTATCAAACTTTGGTGAATTATTTTTAAAACTTGATTGTGCCTACATGTATACTCGGACGGCGCTAATACAGAATATCCCGATATAATATGTTCTATAGTTTCCGGAAAAGCCAAACATTTTCTACATAAATCATCAATCTGATTTGAATCTTTGATGATATGTTATTATTGTTATAATTTATTTATTTATTATTGTTATACGCCCATGGGGGCTTTTACATAGATTATAAATAAGTTTTACAAAAGTTATCGAGTTAGAATTTATACCAAAAGTTATAAATGTGAAAAATTAAAAAATAGTATATACAAGAAGTTTTTGAAGAATATGGCGTAAAGAAATATTTAAAAAAAATATAATATTTGAGTTATCGAGTTAGAATTTATACCAAAAGTTATAAAAGTGGAAAATTTTAAAATTTTAAAAATATCTATATATAAGTAGTTTTTGATGAACATGGCGAAAAGAAATATTTTAAACAATATAAAATTTGAGTTATCGAGTTAGAATTTATACCAAAAGTTATAAAAGTGAAAAATTAAAAAAATATATATATAAGTAGTTTTTGAAGATCATGGCGTAAAGAAATATTTTAAACAATATAATATTTGAGTTAACGAGTTAGAATTTATACCAAAAGTTATAAAAGTGAAAAATTAAAAGAAATGTATAAGTAGTTTTTGAAGAACATGGCGTAAAGAAATATTTTAAACAATATAATATTTGACAATAACATAATATACAACATTACAAGATGAAGACAAAATAGTTTGTCTTAAACAATTAAAAAACTTTTTAAAAAGTTTTTGAAAACTTCTGGATGATTAAAACGCAAGCATTGTATTGTGTCATCTAAAATTTAGGAAAAACAAAATTATCGCCTTCGGAACTTCTTCTTAAAAACTTCGTATCATAACACGTTTTAAATCTCTCTTTTGAAATTTCTAATTTTCTTTGAATTGTGACTCCAAATTAAAAAAAAACTACATCAAACTTGTTGCGACCGTTACCTCTTTGGTTTTCTGTATCTTATTTTCTTTCACGTATCGTTTAGATTTATTAGTATTATCTTCTTCTTCAATGATATATTACATTGATAACCAAGTAAAACCTTCAAAAGTTTTTTCGATAAAAAAATAATTTTCATTATGGAATAGCTTTTAACGTCTTCTTATATTTGTTTATCTATCAAGGATCTGATGTAGAGAGTAAAATTATTAACACCTTATCGAAAAAACGTTGATTTTCCCTTTTTTCTAAAAACTTGTCTTGCGTCACTTGTTCAGTAAAAGTAAATCTTTTAAAACCTAAATAAATAATACGTATTTTTCAGTGAACGCAAGTTAATTCATTCGACCGAACTTTATCTTTGTGGAATGTTGCAAATTTATAATAATACACTTCCTCGAAAAAAGAGTTCTTGATTCTCTGGTGAAGTGAGGTGTCAGCAAATTGGTGACAAGTCGAAAAAACGACGCCACTAGCCGACGCGTCGCGGCGCCTTGCGCTAGGCATTTCGACGCCTTAAAGTAAAAACAAAATAAATAATGTTCTACATTCTACATTGTGTAACAAACCATGTGAAATCTACAGAAGTTGATGTTATTTCAATTGAAAAAATTCGGATGAAAGAGTTTGTGTGAAACATTTATTTTTATTTTGTGACCTATAAATTATTATTGATATTTTTGTTTATTTTTGATGTGTTGGTTACTTAAAATTGGCAATATATTGTTTTACTTTGATGAATCTAAGGGCAGAGAAGAAAAATCATGAAAATTAAAACAAATATTTTGAGTAGTTATTGGGAAAGAGAACTCTACCGTCCAACTCCTCTCCTTTAAGTCAGAAGACTTAAAGACGAGGAGGGGGACGGTTTAAAAGGAAAAATGGCATCCCTAATTGGGGTATGTTGTAAGGCTGAAAGTAGTTAGAAGGGGAATGAGATGGGGGAGAGGAAAGTGGGGAAGTTCCAAGCTATTCATATCTGATCGCCAAATACGGCTAAAGCCATTTCAAGCAACATTTCAATTCTGAAAGGTGGTCTTAGACCAGGACGATACTGAGAGTAACTTCCACTCTCGAACGTGCTGCTAATGCACAAAATATTTTTTAATGAATTAATTGTGAAATAACACAAATTATTCAAAAAAAATTTATTTGCGCACGTCGGGATTCGATCCCGCGACCTTTGGATTGTGAGTCAAGAGCCTTACTCCTCGACCATGGTCGGCCGTCTATACTTACACATGAAGTGTTCTTGCTGCTTGACTTTGAAATTTCGTAGTTGGGCTACAGTGTTGTTTCTATGTCCACTGTATTCGACAATCCTTTGTGTTTCCTCAAAAGTTTTATGATCACATTTTAAGAGGAAACTGGGCGGCGCTTTGACCGTACGAACGTATTCCCCGATTTCCTCCCTGGATTTTGACCTTTTTTTACATTAACAGGAGGCCCTGAGGAAAATAATTTCCCTCTGGGTCTATGTCATCTTTGAGGATGCTGTGTGGAGGGTCTTTTTGAGGAAAGGAAGGAGTGAACATGGGTCTTGAAGAAACCCGTATTGTAGGAGGGAGGAAACATCGAGGCCGGTAAATCATTCCACAGCCGAGCTGTTCAACTCAAGAACGATTCGTAAAAAATACCCGTTCTCATGTGACTAATGTCAACCGTGTACAAATGTTGGGCGCGTGTTTGGCGTGTTTCCCGACTATGCACTGGTGCCGAGGGGATCAATGATGCTAGTTCCTCGGAGCATCTTCCATTGTAATACCGGTAGAACAAGCAAAAGCAACCTGCAAATATATAGATATATCGACCACTAAAATTGCTTGGTTTGAACGCCACTAACAGACTTTCAGTATACAGACTAGACAATGCATTAAAAAAAATGTAGAAATAGAGTATTTTCTTCTACTATGGTTAATAAAAAAATCTTATAAATTGGTTCAGTTCTGGAGGAGAAAAATGGGGAATTCAAAACCTCGATTTTGATGATTTTATTTGGGTATTACCGGCCTGAGGGACAGTTGTCGCTTTTGCTCAGTTGTCGGGGGAGTAAGAGCGACAGTGACAGCAAAAATTTGGTAAAATACCTTTTGTTCAAATTTCTCGGCGACCGGGTTTCCTCTTAATACTTTGTACATTGTGAATTTCGTAAGAAGTAACCACGAATCGCAAATTGTAACACGAGTGGCTCGAGTACTGTTACAAATATTTCTTTTTTGTTAAAAAAAGATTGATTATCATTTCGTATTAAAAATTCAGTTAAATTAAGTTGTTTGTAATTATTTTACCTGATTAAATTAAGTGCTTATACATACAGGGTGTTGGGACGTACGAGTACTTGACTTACTTTAACTTGTGATTTCTGATATAATTTGGAGTGAAAAATGTTAATAAAATTGTTTTGTTGGTGTTTTTCTTATTATTTTTTTCTACAAAAACATAAAAATATGGTAGGTATTGGACACTTGGAGGCAGGGTTACTGGTTGTTTGGTTACTCGGCTGAGTGACCAGTGAAGAAAGACAGAATATATATTTTTTTGATTTTTAGAAAAAAAAATCGAAAAAAAAGTCAACCAAAAAATCACCGGAGACCAAAATGTCATTAACATTTTTTTCTCCAAATAATGTCAGGAATTACTGGTTAAAGTAAGTCAAGTACGTTTCTTAACATCCTGAATAATCAAGGACTAGCGCTGACTCGCGAAAAATCACGAAATCTGACTTAACTTGATTTTAAATTTTCACGGCCAAAAAGTATTTTGGTACAAGTAATATCGTGATTTATTTTTGGAGTATTATGCCATGTTGCTCTATCTCCTTCTTTAGCCAACATTTCTGACAGCATTGCAGTGTCAACCATCAGGGTAGACGTGTAATCTGATTATCTATTACACAACACTTCGTGATTACACATCTGCCCTGATAAGGAACGCGAATATTTAAAAAAAAAAATGCTTACGACACATCAGAAAAATTAGGAAAATTTAAAAAATATATTGTACGTGCCCTGACGATGGACACTGTAATGTTGTCCAAAACGTTAGCTAAAGAAGGAGGTAGCGCAACACGGATTAATCACGAATGATTAATGACGATGATTTGACTTTACTTGCTAAGAATTGGAATTATTTAATCAATCTAGTTATTTAATAATCTATTTAATCCAGGAGTAGAAACGAAAGAAATATATGTCTCAAATAGTGTGTTTTTTCATTTAAGATATTTTAATAACTTTCTATATTTAATAAGGTACTTTACCGTTTGTCTGACATCCTATTTTGAAAATAACAATTTTTTTATTTTTTTATTTATTTATTCATGAAAAGTTATTCATTAACAGTAGTTTTTTTATCAGGTAGGTAGACCAACTAAACTGTCACAAGCCAGCTTGTACGAAAGATCTACCGAATCAATATATCTATACCTAGTCGATAACCTTGTATAATTTTTAGAATTATATATTTGAAAATATCTTTCAGTTAAAAAATTACATTAGGTATGTTTTTAAAATGATACGTATATTCAAAGCAAATATTTATTTTATTAAAATACTTGTAATATTAATAAACCTTAAATTATGTGTTTTAGGTACTTAAAATCTTTAATTTTTTGTCAGAAACTTTGAGCACCTCCTTGTATATAAGATAGAGGGCTGAAATATTTTACACATAATAGGAATGGTAGGTGTAACAAATCAAGAGGGTGGCAACACCTTTATTTGATTTTTTTTTAAATATATGGGCCTTGAACACCCTAATGCACATACATACATACTCACCCACGCACACACACCTTTCCACTACGCACATCATCCGGTAATTACTAATATACATAGCATAATAAGACACTACAAAGAAACACGTCAAAGGTACCCACTATAAAATATACTTAATAATTGTAAATTCTTTTCACCACTGTAAATAAAGTACTGTGTGTTTTTGTTAATAAATGAATAACTAAATCTGGGTTTATTGGTCAGTTACAACCACAGACACAACCGAAATTAATATTTTTATATGGTAGTTTTTTAACATCAACTAAGATCGCGTTCTTTCGTAATATTATGTTATTAGGAGAAACAGATATCCCTTGGGGCATCCTGCTTTGATTCCCAGTCCAGTTCAGTAAATACCGCAAGATTTCCGACGAATAATATTTATTGGCTCCAGCTTAATCAAAGTGCATCCAATATTTCATGCCGTGAACCCGAAACCCCGGCTTCGGGTTCAGATCTGCTTCTCAAATTGCACGTAGAAGCAAGTTACTAATGCCGGGCATTTGTAACTTGCCTGTCGAACTGGTCAGGGCTGATTGAATTGAGTTCCAAAGGTTTATAGAATAAGGCTAGAAGGTTGTCATGCTACTGGTCCCCACGTTGAAAGCCAGTGTCATACTTCCTGGGGCCAGGGTGACACTGAAGCCACGTAGGGTCCAGTGTTATAATTCTGGTCTCCAGAAATATGTCCCTCCCGGGGGGGGGAACAAGTGTTAAGCAGGCCCCCCGGGGGCAATATGCCTCGGCTTGGAAGGCTCAGCTCAGGGTAGTAGGGCTCCTCCGAGGCTGTCGATGGTTGACTCCAATGAAACAAGGTTTAGGCACAATTCAAATGTATTCAATAATGCAAGGGTGAACATTACAGGCAACCAGGTAAGCTGTTTAAGGCCTAGCATAAGAGAGAGAGAGAGGCACTAGAAATACTACTGAATTTAGGCTCGGAAATACTATAAGAGGGTTTAAAATCTCACGTGGCGTCGTACGGATGCAGGCAGCTTCCTACGAAGTGGAGAGATCTAGAGCAAAGCTCATAGATCGGGTACAGGAACGGGGCGGCTCGGGGAGCGTGGGCGGCTTCTCGGCATCATGGTGGGCGGATTCGGTCAGCTTACCGAACCGGTGGGTGATAACGGTGAATTAAGCGGCTATCGGCATGGTAGGCGGATTAAAAGCCGTGCGCGTCTGGGCGGCCATGGTATTAAGTAGGCGGATTAAAAACCGTGCGCGGCCAGGGCGGCTATGGTAGGCGGCAGTAGGATTATACAGGCGTCTGTGGTGGTAGCGCCATATTGGGATCGTAAGTGAAGACTTAATTAGCCGCGTCAAAGGGTGGCATACTGCCCGACAGTACGTAGTAGTGCGTACGACCGCTCGCGCCGTTGTCCGAAATATGTCTGTTGCTTCGGTGAACGGTGGCCGGAGTTCTCTGTCCGTGATGAGCGAGACGGAAGACTCTAACGCGTGCCCTATAAGGTAATGTCTTCTGCCATTGGCTGGATTTCGCGCCGTGTGGCCTTATATGGTAATGTCTTCTGCCAGCCTGAGAGGGACAGCAATAATCACGCGAGAATGTACATGTACTGAGCACGTGACACACAGCTGCCTGCCGCTTGTATAGTCCGTTCGTAGCATTTATGGGCAACCTGCCGCTTGTATAGTATGTTCGTATGAATTATGGGCAACCATAACACTACCCTCCTCCCCCTGAAAAATGAAGGGAAAAGGCAGCGAGGCTGATGCAGGGGACCACGACCTTCCATACAGCATGTGATGCGATGATTGCCACAATGTGAGGTACAGAGCTACCTCTTCACCAGGATTTAAACACTCCCTACCTAAGAGCCAACAAAATTTTAACTACCTGTGAGCCAAGCTAAAAAAAACTAGCAATAAACTGAACAAAGGTTGCCAACTCTCTCAAGAAATTAAAAAAAATGTGACGTACCTAGTGCGATACAAGACACGCTAACGAAGGTGCATGAAGAAATAAAGAAAACATGACCCTTCCGAGAAGGATTACTACCATGTAAAAATCTTAAAATTAGACAAAAAATTTCCAACACTATTCCTGTTATGGAATATTGTACGCTGACCAATGTCATGAAATGATCGAAACCAACTCATATTCGCGTCTTACAATAGAATTCTTAAAATTATACAACTTTGTTTTTATACACTTTATTCCTGTTATGGAATATTGTACGCTGACCAATGTCATGAAATGATCGAAACCAACTCATATTCGCGTCTTACAATAGAATTCTTAAAATTATACAACTTTGTTTTTATACACTTTATTCCTGTTATGGAATATTGTACGCTGACCAATGTCATGAAATGATCGAAATCACTCATATTCGCGTCTTACAATAGAATTCTTTAAATTATACAACTTTGTTTTTATACACTTTATGCTATTTTCACAATTCAATTCTAACCCAAATGTTAGTTTCCCGCACTCTCAGCTTGTCATGGTTTGTCTGGTTTGCATTTAATTATCAGGCATAAACGACCATCCTCTCATGTTCGCATATAATTGTAAGGTAATGCTACAAAACCTATCATGAATATTAATTTTCAGGCATAATATGAATCCTCTCATGTTTTCTCGACTCACCCTCGGTGACCCGTACAGCGCTGTACTTGGTATACTAGAAATATACCCTTGCCGCAACGACATAGACAACCGGATAGATCCCTTGGAATCCTCACGGTGAACTTGCGTTCGACGAAACCACATAGGACACCCTCTAGGTGTTCCCACCAAAATAACCAGACGAACCGTAATGACCATAAGTGCAATTACATTATTCTCTAATAAGAACAATACGACCCGAATGACATAACTTTATGACATTACCGAGCTAATTTACTCAACTGGGTGCATACTCTTAAATCTTCTTACTACGAGAAGTACTACTCCTTATTTGAATACAGTGATATAGCAAGTTACAAAACACCGTACAATTGCGTCCTGATATGGCAAGGACTTTACACGCTGGCTTACCATATTGATACCGAAGTAATCAATTACGTGTTTACAAAATATTTATATAGTAATTTAATTAATTACATTTATCATAATTAAAACACTTGAATATACATTTGTTTACCCACCAAAAACTCTATGTGTGTATACAATTTTGTTAAATAACTTTCAATTCGAGTTTGTCTCAACTCAACTTAAACTCTCAGGGTTTGACTACGTAAGGAGAGAAGAAAAAAAAAAAATTAAAATAAATAACAACAACGCCACGTATTTTTACCAAAAAATACGAAAATTTAATACTACCGACAATGTTATTAGAAGAGGAAAAAATTTTTTTTTTAATTGAGTAACGAATTTCTTCCTAACACCGGAATCATATATACCTTAATTGTTCGGAAATTCGCGTTTCCAACAATCTTCCTGCTCTAATTCTAAGGAGTTTAGCCATCCTATCACGCTTTGGATTATAGTTTACCTGCCGAATGACACGTTAGGTCGATACCCAAGTTCCATCCTATCGGACTTGTAACAGCTCTATAATACCACACAACGAGTAACCGTTGTTATATGATCGCGGAAGAAGGTTAAAATTCGATACCACCACAACCTATGTGAACCGAATAGTGTTGTCTATTGGGCCGATTCTGATAACAAAAATGTGGTAATATTATTATTACATTGCCTTTTCATCGTGAATTCACTCCAACATACGCTAGAATTGAGACATACCCCGTTAAGGAGTGAGTAACTACCCGATTGTGAACGTTTTACCGCCCCAATTTCTCCTATATCGCAACGTGTGAGATGTCCAATACTATAACGATTTAACCTACATGTGAGAATAATTCGACAATGAAAGAGATTGAAAAACCCGAAAAAAAAAAAAAGGACAAAAAATAAAAAAAATTATAATTGAAATGATATTTCCATTTATACATGACCTTATATTAATATATACACAAGGTTATTTACAACCATAAGGTTCCTAAGTTTCTTACTACCCAATGACCTACCCCAGTATGATGAGAGCTAGGTGCCTTATACCTACCACTTGTACAAGAATTTTCTTATGCCGTCTCTTGTCAACGAAAAGAAAAGAATATGCTTGCATATTCTTTCATTGCATCTAAAATTAAGTACTTTTTAGAATGCAAATTGTTCCACGAAAATAGAAATTAGGTCTCTACTTCGGTCCCGGGCAGGATACTGAATACCTAACGCAGTTTTTTCTAATGAAAAACCTAGCCTAATTTAGGGTTCCTTGAACTACGCCCTCAATCAGTGTATCGTGTCGTGTTTCTTAGACGAATTTATATACTTATGTAACCATAATCATATATAAATTTAAAAAACATTTTTTTTTTTTTTTAAAAAAAACAACCTAAGTGGCTACGCACTAGGAGAAAGTAATAAATTATTACTACCAATAATAGTCATTACAATAAATGAACTAAATATCGCATCAGTAATTTCACTAGTGTAAGGTGAGTTACCTCTTTTTTTTATAATAATAATAATGACAACACGTCTTCACGTGCAGACATACCGGCGTCCCGGATTGTCAACACTTGTGATGACGATCCATTAAGAAGGAATTGTATACTTCTCTAATAACAAAGGTTAAGTTATATGCGTTATAACCTCGTACTAACCACTAGGGTTCATGACGTCCTAGGGTTGTATATACAGGACAATACAATACATGTACCTCGTGAATAAATTTACAATTTTTTATTAAGGTCATCCAATGATGGATAATAATGCTGACTAAGTCATGTAATCAAATGAAAATGATACATATTCGCATTTTACACCCTTATGTAGAGGACAATACAATACATGCACCTCGTGTTTAAAATTTACTGTGTCATTACAATTTGTAACCAATTTCTTTTCCTACTGGTGAACTAATTTCCATACTCTGTTCTGTTTTTCTGTTTTCCTCTCCGTGTAATTCTCAGGATACGCCTCCTATAGCGTCGGTCATATTATAAGGATACCTCCTATAGCGTTTGGCATATTATAAGGATCTCTCCTATAGCGTCGTATAATTATCAGGCTATACTATAATCCTCTCGTGTTTTCAAGAGATACGTTTGCAAACGTCTATCTCCGTGTGGCCACACCGTTACGTTCCGAGAACCGTAACCTTGCCTTAGTTCACCAACACAAATGAGAAATTTCCTTCCTCAAATGCCTGTGCTTCGGCAAAAATAAACACATAAAAATAACACAATATCCAAAAAAACAGAACTTCATTAATTATTTAAAAATTTATGATACTACAATTTCTATAAAATTTCTCTTTAAAGGTTACTCTATATTTAACAAGAATCGTTTCCAAATTTTAATAACACAGGTTTAATAACACCGCTATACGATGCATTATACACACTGACTAAGTCGCTCAAATACCTAAGTATTCAATTCGTGTGTTTACATTTAACATTACATGTTATAAGCTAACAATTTATATACATAAAAAAAATGAATCATAACTGAATTGCTAACGACGTTGCTTCTTACTATCTTCCAAAATTTAAAACTTTTACCTGTTTGACTGATTATTTGAAAATTCCTTTTTTTAAAAAAAAATTCCGTGTCTATTATTTATTTACTTCTTAATTTAACAATATTATCCGATGATAACTTTTTTTACTAATAACTTTCCACTATAAGTCTCAGTTTAATCTCAACTTTTCTGTTCATAACTTTTTTAACTTTTGTTTACTTTACTATTATTTTGTTTTTTTAAAAAAAAATTCCATTGTATTAAACTATATAAGGGCGCCATGACATTTTTCTAAAATAGCTATGTCAAAACTATAAGAATTTACAATTACCTAAAGCTTACTTGAGGGGTTAATTCTCTATTTCCAATTCTTTCCTATATCACAAATTCCTTTTTTTTTTTTGTTCAAGATTTCACATCTTAACAATCCCACTATGCCCTAATTCTGAGGAAGGCATTCCTATAACGGTCTGAAACCAGAATTGTATACGCGGGTACCTATGTATCCGTAGTACATTTCTTGAGTCTATTAACTCAATATCTATATGATATAATTTCCTAACAACGATCACGTTGACATATTTATGAATACGAGAAAAAATGAAGAAGACAATTTCTTATAATTTTTATAACCCTTTCCTTCATTACAAGTAAGACATTAATAATTGGATTCTATTCACTATTTATTTTGTTACTAAATGACAATCTCGATTTAACTGTCGTAGTTTACTTTTTAATTCTATATTTTACTAATTTTCCACAGATGTTTCCAAAAAAAAACTTATTTTATCTTTTCTATCCTGAAGTCCATTATACTGTTATTCATTCACGTAAATTTGTTGCCGAAATCATTCCTACATTCTTATGAAAAAAAACTTAATTGAAGCTAACATTTAAATGTTCTTTGTTCGAGAGATTATTCTGTTAAATTTGACAAGGATTTCCCTTTAAAATTCTTCGTTATTTTTTATTTAAAACGATAATTTGAACATATGATGCTATTCACTTGTTTCTTTTGAAGTGTCTTTCCCAACGATAGTTTATTTTATTATCCGCATACTACTATTTAGAGTGGGATAGTCCCGATTAAAAAACAATGTATGTTCCAATACTGTCTCTATGGTAAATACCTATAGCATATACAAAATTTTATTATTAAACTTTCCTTTGATAACCATTCGAAAAATCAAGTATCTAGTAACATATACCTTGTAGTTTGGAATTTATTCTTTAAATGATATTCTACTGTTTTTCACTAATTTATTTAATTTCCTACCACTCTAGTACGAAAGTAATTCAGATAGATTTCAAGAACTTAAACTAACCAAAAAAAACACTTAGCCAATTATATACATTGATATACACGTTGCCTTGTTTATATACATTTTATATACACGTTGCCTTATTTATATACATTTTATATACAAGTTTGTTCCCTTCCCAAACGTTTATTACTTTAACAACACTGTGTTTTCTAACTTGTGTAATATGGAGTATTAATTCAATGATGTACGATCTCTAACCGTGGGTTCATGACACTCATGATTTTCAAACGAAACAACATTAAACTTCTAAGAACTTTACTATTTTTAACCGATCTGTACCTAAACTTTTGTTTCTTAAAAAAAAACTTTTGCCTGTATTTGTTTATTCCTTTTTCTTCTAAAATTTATGTTATTAATCTACATTTGTCCTGAACTGTTCATTAATCCAATTCCAGTTAGCTACTCTGTTCCTAGATCAATCAACAATCAAAATTACAATTCTAATTTATTCTAATGTATTAACAATAAATTAAAACTTCTATGAAGAAAAATAACAATTGTGGCTTTAACTAATATTACAAGGGAAACTTTCCATATTAACTTATTCTGTTTTGAAAATTAATAATTTGTTGCTTTAAAATTTCTCTTTTATAACATTATGTAACGTCGTTTTCCATTTTGTGATTTAAAACTACCTATTGAGAGAAACGAAAACTAACTTTATAACTTGTACTCATTATTTATTGAACTTTTCGTTTAACGTTTATTTTATAATTCAACTTCCGGGATTCGTTAAACTCAACACATTGTTTCCGTAAAGTTAAAAATGCCCTTTTGGGAACTACGCCTCTATTTGTCAACATTTTTCTTATTACCGACGCGTTTGCTTTCTCGAAATTTAATATTCTATCCATTATAGGTATGGTGGCCTCCATGATTTTGCGTTATTATAATGAACAAAGCAAAAAAAAATTTCGGACGAATAATATAAGACGAGAGCAGTTGCTGGCAGTCGTATTTACAACTTCCTATTACAGGGGAACGGATGTGAACGAGCACAATCCGACAGTAGTTAAAACCTTTTATTGGAAACAACCACTGCTCTTCAAGGAAGAAATAATACAACTTACACAGCTGGAGATTTTAAAATAACGAGATTCATTACTCAATTAAAAAAAATTCCGCGCGAATGACGAACAACTCTGACTGCCGCGATAGAACGTAATAGCGTAAGACGTTACGGTAATAAGCGATGTTTAAAATACCTAACACTCGAATAGCACTAGCCGACGGACTCGCGACGTTTAGAATAATTCACACAGAACTACCGTTGTTGATGGGAGCACAAATATAAAATATTTATAGCTAAGATTACATAATTATGTTTCTAGGGAGACAACAATCGACAAGACTTCGGCCCAGTTGGCGCGCCAGTGTCATGCTACTGGTCCCCACGTTGAAAGCCAGTGTCATACTTCCTGGGGCCAGGGTGACACTGAAGCCACGTAGGGTCCAGTGTTATAATTCTGGTCTCCAGAAATATGTCCCTCCCGGGGGGGGGAACAAGTGTTAAGCAGGCCCCCCGGGGGCAATATGCCTCGGCTTGGAAGGCTCAGCTCAGGGTAGTAGGGCTCCTCCGAGGCTGTCGATGGTTGACTCCAATGAAACAAGGTTTAGGCACAATTCAAATGTATTCAATAATGCAAGGGTGAACATTACAGGCAACCAGGTAAGCTGTTTAAGGCCTAGCATAAGAGAGAGAGAGAGGCACTAGAAATACTACTGAATTTAGGCTCGGAAATACTATAAGAGGGTTTAAAATCTCACGTGGCGTCGTACGGATGCAGGCAGCTTCCTACGAAGTGGAGAGATCTAGAGCAAAGCTCATAGATCGGGTACAGGAACGGGGCGGCTCGGGGAGCGTGGGCGGCTTCTCGGCATCATGGTGGGCGGATTCGGTCAGCTTACCGAACCGGTGGGTGATAACGGTGAATTAAGCGGCTATCGGCATGGTAGGCGGATTAAAAGCCGTGCGCGTCTGGGCGGCCATGGTATTAAGTAGGCGGATTAAAAACCGTGCGCGGCCAGGGCGGCTATGGTAGGCGGCAGTAGGATTATACAGGCGTCTGTGGTGGTAGCGCCATATTGGGATCGTAAGTGAAGACTTAATTAGCCGCGTCAAAGGGTGGCATACTGCCCGACAGTACGTAGTAGTGCGTACGACCGCTCGCGCCGTTGTCCGAAATATGTCTGTTGCTTCGGTGAACGGTGGCCGGAGTTCTCTGTCCGTGATGAGCGAGACGGAAGACTCTAACGCGTGCCCTATAAGGTAATGTCTTCTGCCATTGGCTGGATTTCGCGCCGTGTGGCCTTATATGGTAATGTCTTCTGCCAGCCTGAGAGGGACAGCAATAATCACGCGAGAATGTACATGTACTGAGCACGTGACACACAGCTGCCTGCCGCTTGTATAGTCCGTTCGTAGCATTTATGGGCAACCTGCCGCTTGTATAGTATGTTCGTATGAATTATGGGCAACCATAACACTACCCTCCTCCCCCTGAAAAATGAAGGGAAAAGGCAGCGAGGCTGATGCAGGGGACCACGACCTTCCATACAGCATGTGATGCGATGATTGCCACAATGTGAGGTACAGAGCTACCTCTTCACCAGGATTTAAACACTCCCTACCTAAGAGCCAACAAAATTTTAACTACCTGTGAGCCAAGCTAAAAAAAACTAGCAATAAACTGAACAAAGGTTGCCAACTCTCTCAAGAAATTAAAAAAAATGTGACGTACCTAGTGCGATACAAGACACGCTAACGAAGGTGCATGAAGAAATAAAGAAAACATGACCCTTCCGAGAAGGATTACTACCATGTAAAAATCTTAAAATTAGACAAAAAATTTCCAACACTATTCCTGTTATGGAATATTGTACGCTGACCAATGTCATGAAATGATCGAAACCAACTCATATTCGCGTCTTACAATAGAATTCTTAAAATTATACAACTTTGTTTTTATACACTTTATTCCTGTTATGGAATATTGTACGCTGACCAATGTCATGAAATGATCGAAACCAACTCATATTCGCGTCTTACAATAGAATTCTTAAAATTATACAACTTTGTTTTTATACACTTTATTCCTGTTATGGAATATTGTACGCTGACCAATGTCATGAAATGATCGAAATCACTCATATTCGCGTCTTACAATAGAATTCTTTAAATTATACAACTTTGTTTTTATACACTTTATGCTATTTTCACAATTCAATTCTAACCCAAATGTTAGTTTCCCGCACTCTCAGCTTGTCATGGTTTGTCTGGTTTGCATTTAATTATCAGGCATAAACGACCATCCTCTCATGTTCGCATATAATTGTAAGGTAATGCTACAAAACCTATCATGAATATTAATTTTCAGGCATAATATGAATCCTCTCATGTTTTCTCGACTCACCCTCGGTGACCCGTACAGCGCTGTACTTGGTATACTAGAAATATACCCTTGCCGCAACGACATAGACAACCGGATAGATCCCTTGGAATCCTCACGGTGAACTTGCGTTCGACGAAACCACATAGGACACCCTCTAGGTGTTCCCACCAAAATAACCAGACGAACCGTAATGACCATAAGTGCAATTACATTATTCTCTAATAAGAACAATACGACCCGAATGACATAACTTTATGACATTACCGAGCTAATTTACTCAACTGGGTGCATACTCTTAAATCTTCTTACTACGAGAAGTACTACTCCTTATTTGAATACAGTGATATAGCAAGTTACAAAACACCGTACAATTGCGTCCTGATATGGCAAGGACTTTACACGCTGGCTTACCATATTGATACCGAAGTAATCAATTACGTGTTTACAAAATATTTATATAGTAATTTAATTAATTACATTTATCATAATTAAAACACTTGAATATACATTTGTTTACCCACCAAAAACTCTATGTGTGTATACAATTTTGTTAAATAACTTTCAATTCGAGTTTGTCTCAACTCAACTTAAACTCTCAGGGTTTGACTACGTAAGGAGAGAAGAAAAAAAAAAAATTAAAATAAATAACAACAACGCCACGTATTTTTACCAAAAAATACGAAAATTTAATACTACCGACAATGTTATTAGAAGAGGAAAAAATTTTTTTTTTAATTGAGTAACGAATTTCTTCCTAACACCGGAATCATATATACCTTAATTGTTCGGAAATTCGCGTTTCCAACAATCTTCCTGCTCTAATTCTAAGGAGTTTAGCCATCCTATCACGCTTTGGATTATAGTTTACCTGCCGAATGACACGTTAGGTCGATACCCAAGTTCCATCCTATCGGACTTGTAACAGCTCTATAATACCACACAACGAGTAACCGTTGTTATATGATCGCGGAAGAAGGTTAAAATTCGATACCACCACAACCTATGTGAACCGAATAGTGTTGTCTATTGGGCCGATTCTGATAACAAAAATGTGGTAATATTATTATTACATTGCCTTTTCATCGTGAATTCACTCCAACATACGCTAGAATTGAGACATACCCCGTTAAGGAGTGAGTAACTACCCGATTGTGAACGTTTTACCGCCCCAATTTCTCCTATATCGCAACGTGTGAGATGTCCAATACTATAACGATTTAACCTACATGTGAGAATAATTCGACAATGAAAGAGATTGAAAAACCCGAAAAAAAAAAAAAGGACAAAAAATAAAAAAAATTATAATTGAAATGATATTTCCATTTATACATGACCTTATATTAATATATACACAAGGTTATTTACAACCATAAGGTTCCTAAGTTTCTTACTACCCAATGACCTACCCCAGTATGATGAGAGCTAGGTGCCTTATACCTACCACTTGTACAAGAATTTTCTTATGCCGTCTCTTGTCAACGAAAAGAAAAGAATATGCTTGCATATTCTTTCATTGCATCTAAAATTAAGTACTTTTTAGAATGCAAATTGTTCCACGAAAATAGAAATTAGGTCTCTACTTCGGTCCCGGGCAGGATACTGAATACCTAACGCAGTTTTTTCTAATGAAAAACCTAGCCTAATTTAGGGTTCCTTGAACTACGCCCTCAATCAGTGTATCGTGTCGTGTTTCTTAGACGAATTTATATACTTATGTAACCATAATCATATATAAATTTAAAAAACATTTTTTTTTTTTTTTAAAAAAAACAACCTAAGTGGCTACGCACTAGGAGAAAGTAATAAATTATTACTACCAATAATAGTCATTACAATAAATGAACTAAATATCGCATCAGTAATTTCACTAGTGTAAGGTGAGTTACCTCTTTTTTTTATAATAATAATAATGACAACACGTCTTCACGTGCAGACATACCGGCGTCCCGGATTGTCAACACTTGTGATGACGATCCATTAAGAAGGAATTGTATACTTCTCTAATAACAAAGGTTAAGTTATATGCGTTATAACCTCGTACTAACCACTAGGGTTCATGACGTCCTAGGGTTGTATATACAGGACAATACAATACATGTACCTCGTGAATAAATTTACAATTTTTTATTAAGGTCATCCAATGATGGATAATAATGCTGACTAAGTCATGTAATCAAATGAAAATGATACATATTCGCATTTTACACCCTTATGTAGAGGACAATACAATACATGCACCTCGTGTTTAAAATTTACTGTGTCATTACAATTTGTAACCAATTTCTTTTCCTACTGGTGAACTAATTTCCATACTCTGTTCTGTTTTTCTGTTTTCCTCTCCGTGTAATTCTCAGGATACGCCTCCTATAGCGTCGGTCATATTATAAGGATACCTCCTATAGCGTTTGGCATATTATAAGGATCTCTCCTATAGCGTCGTATAATTATCAGGCTATACTATAATCCTCTCGTGTTTTCAAGAGATACGTTTGCAAACGTCTATCTCCGTGTGGCCACACCGTTACGTTCCGAGAACCGTAACCTTGCCTTAGTTCACCAACACAAATGAGAAATTTCCTTCCTCAAATGCCTGTGCTTCGGCAAAAATAAACACATAAAAATAACACAATATCCAAAAAAACAGAACTTCATTAATTATTTAAAAATTTATGATACTACAATTTCTATAAAATTTCTCTTTAAAGGTTACTCTATATTTAACAAGAATCGTTTCCAAATTTTAATAACACAGGTTTAATAACACCGCTATACGATGCATTATACACACTGACTAAGTCGCTCAAATACCTAAGTATTCAATTCGTGTGTTTACATTTAACATTACATGTTATAAGCTAACAATTTATATACATAAAAAAAATGAATCATAACTGAATTGCTAACGACGTTGCTTCTTACTATCTTCCAAAATTTAAAACTTTTACCTGTTTGACTGATTATTTGAAAATTCCTTTTTTTAAAAAAAAATTCCGTGTCTATTATTTATTTACTTCTTAATTTAACAATATTATCCGATGATAACTTTTTTTACTAATAACTTTCCACTATAAGTCTCAGTTTAATCTCAACTTTTCTGTTCATAACTTTTTTAACTTTTGTTTACTTTACTATTATTTTGTTTTTTTAAAAAAAAATTCCATTGTATTAAACTATATAAGGGCGCCATGACATTTTTCTAAAATAGCTATGTCAAAACTATAAGAATTTACAATTACCTAAAGCTTACTTGAGGGGTTAATTCTCTATTTCCAATTCTTTCCTATATCACAAATTCCTTTTTTTTTTTTGTTCAAGATTTCACATCTTAACAATCCCACTATGCCCTAATTCTGAGGAAGGCATTCCTATAACGGTCTGAAACCAGAATTGTATACGCGGGTACCTATGTATCCGTAGTACATTTCTTGAGTCTATTAACTCAATATCTATATGATATAATTTCCTAACAACGATCACGTTGACATATTTATGAATACGAGAAAAAATGAAGAAGACAATTTCTTATAATTTTTATAACCCTTTCCTTCATTACAAGTAAGACATTAATAATTGGATTCTATTCACTATTTATTTTGTTACTAAATGACAATCTCGATTTAACTGTCGTAGTTTACTTTTTAATTCTATATTTTACTAATTTTCCACAGATGTTTCCAAAAAAAAACTTATTTTATCTTTTCTATCCTGAAGTCCATTATACTGTTATTCATTCACGTAAATTTGTTGCCGAAATCATTCCTACATTCTTATGAAAAAAAACTTAATTGAAGCTAACATTTAAATGTTCTTTGTTCGAGAGATTATTCTGTTAAATTTGACAAGGATTTCCCTTTAAAATTCTTCGTTATTTTTTATTTAAAACGATAATTTGAACATATGATGCTATTCACTTGTTTCTTTTGAAGTGTCTTTCCCAACGATAGTTTATTTTATTATCCGCATACTACTATTTAGAGTGGGATAGTCCCGATTAAAAAACAATGTATGTTCCAATACTGTCTCTATGGTAAATACCTATAGCATATACAAAATTTTATTATTAAACTTTCCTTTGATAACCATTCGAAAAATCAAGTATCTAGTAACATATACCTTGTAGTTTGGAATTTATTCTTTAAATGATATTCTACTGTTTTTCACTAATTTATTTAATTTCCTACCACTCTAGTACGAAAGTAATTCAGATAGATTTCAAGAACTTAAACTAACCAAAAAAAACACTTAGCCAATTATATACATTGATATACACGTTGCCTTGTTTATATACATTTTATATACACGTTGCCTTATTTATATACATTTTATATACAAGTTTGTTCCCTTCCCAAACGTTTATTACTTTAACAACACTGTGTTTTCTAACTTGTGTAATATGGAGTATTAATTCAATGATGTACGATCTCTAACCGTGGGTTCATGACACTCATGATTTTCAAACGAAACAACATTAAACTTCTAAGAACTTTACTATTTTTAACCGATCTGTACCTAAACTTTTGTTTCTTAAAAAAAAACTTTTGCCTGTATTTGTTTATTCCTTTTTCTTCTAAAATTTATGTTATTAATCTACATTTGTCCTGAACTGTTCATTAATCCAATTCCAGTTAGCTACTCTGTTCCTAGATCAATCAACAATCAAAATTACAATTCTAATTTATTCTAATGTATTAACAATAAATTAAAACTTCTATGAAGAAAAATAACAATTGTGGCTTTAACTAATATTACAAGGGAAACTTTCCATATTAACTTATTCTGTTTTGAAAATTAATAATTTGTTGCTTTAAAATTTCTCTTTTATAACATTATGTAACGTCGTTTTCCATTTTGTGATTTAAAACTACCTATTGAGAGAAACGAAAACTAACTTTATAACTTGTACTCATTATTTATTGAACTTTTCGTTTAACGTTTATTTTATAATTCAACTTCCGGGATTCGTTAAACTCAACACATTGTTTCCGTAAAGTTAAAAATGCCCTTTTGGGAACTACGCCTCTATTTGTCAACATTTTTCTTATTACCGACGCGTTTGCTTTCTCGAAATTTAATATTCTATCCATTATAGGTATGGTGGCCTCCATGATTTTGCGTTATTATAATGAACAAAGCAAAAAAAAATTTCGGACGAATAATATAAGACGAGAGCAGTTGCTGGCAGTCGTATTTACAACTTCCTATTACAGGGGAACGGATGTGAACGAGCACAATCCGACAGTAGTTAAAACCTTTTATTGGAAACAACCACTGCTCTTCAAGGAAGAAATAATACAACTTACACAGCTGGAGATTTTAAAATAACGAGATTCATTACTCAATTAAAAAAAATTCCGCGCGAATGACGAACAACTCTGACTGCCGCGATAGAACGTAATAGCGTAAGACGTTACGGTAATAAGCGATGTTTAAAATACCTAACACTCGAATAGCACTAGCCGACGGACTCGCGACGTTTAGAATAATTCACACAGAACTACCGTTGTTGATGGGAGCACAAATATAAAATATTTATAGCTAAGATTACATAATTATGTTTCTAGGGAGACAACAATCGACAAGACTTCGGCCCAGTTGGCGCGCCAGTGTCATGCTACTGGTCCCCACGTTGAAAGCCAGTGTCATACTTCCTGGGGCCAGGGTGACACTGAAGCCACGTAGGGTCCAGTGTTATAATTCTGGTCTCCAGAAATATGTCCCTCCCGGGGGGGGGAACAAGTGTTAAGCAGGCCCCCCGGGGGCAATATGCCTCGGCTTGGAAGGCTCAGCTCAGGGTAGTAGGGCTCCTCCGAGGCTGTCGATGGTTGACTCCAATGAAACAAGGTTTAGGCACAATTCAAATGTATTCAATAATGCAAGGGTGAACATTACAGGCAACCAGGTAAGCTGTTTAAGGCCTAGCATAAGAGAGAGAGAGAGGCACTAGAAATACTACTGAATTTAGGCTCGGAAATACTATAAGAGGGTTTAAAATCTCACGTGGCGTCGTACGGATGCAGGCAGCTTCCTACGAAGTGGAGAGATCTAGAGCAAAGCTCATAGATCGGGTACAGGAACGGGGCGGCTCGGGGAGCGTGGGCGGCTTCTCGGCATCATGGTGGGCGGATTCGGTCAGCTTACCGAACCGGTGGGTGATAACGGTGAATTAAGCGGCTATCGGCATGGTAGGCGGATTAAAAGCCGTGCGCGTCTGGGCGGCCATGGTATTAAGTAGGCGGATTAAAAACCGTGCGCGGCCAGGGCGGCTATGGTAGGCGGCAGTAGGATTATACAGGCGTCTGTGGTGGTAGCGCCATATTGGGATCGTAAGTGAAGACTTAATTAGCCGCGTCAAAGGGTGGCATACTGCCCGACAGTACGTAGTAGTGCGTACGACCGCTCGCGCCGTTGTCCGAAATATGTCTGTTGCTTCGGTGAACGGTGGCCGGAGTTCTCTGTCCGTGATGAGCGAGACGGAAGACTCTAACGCGTGCCCTATAAGGTAATGTCTTCTGCCATTGGCTGGATTTCGCGCCGTGTGGCCTTATATGGTAATGTCTTCTGCCAGCCTGAGAGGGACAGCAATAATCACGCGAGAATGTACATGTACTGAGCACGTGACACACAGCTGCCTGCCGCTTGTATAGTCCGTTCGTAGCATTTATGGGCAACCTGCCGCTTGTATAGTATGTTCGTATGAATTATGGGCAACCATAACAAGGTCCATGGACAAAGATAATAATGTATGTAAATATATTCGATTCTTATAGAGGCAGACAGCGGCGCAACCAGGATTTTATCTTGGAAGTTGGGATTTTATTTTGAGGCAGATAAAAAAACGAAAATATGCCGTGCATAATAAGTGTTATTTTAAAATTAAAAATTCAATAAAATTCACCAGCATACATACATAATGAGGGACCTGTGTATAAACCATTTTTATGCGATTTAGTTAGACACCTTACTTTAATGTCAGCAGATCTAGATGTTACTAATCGTTCAATCGAACTTTCTAGGTCAAATCAAGCCGTTTACTATGATCGATACTTTCGTGTAACTGGCCCGCTCATTTGGAGTAAACTTTCCTCAGCTCTTACTAATTTCCAGAACTTGGTTGAATTTAAACGGGCTCTAAAGACAAACTTATTGAAAAAATCAAACTATTCATGAAAAACTCCTTTTCAATATACTCTAATAAGCAATGTTCTCTAATAAGCAATCTTCTCAATGGTTTGGGCATGTAGAGCGGATGAACGAAGAAAGTAGTGTAAGAAGAATATACGATGCAAATGTGAATGGTAGAAGAAGTTGGGGATGCCCGAGGAAGACATTGCATGATCAAGTGAATCAAATACTTAAGTCGGGCCATGTCAAAAGTCAGAATAATAGAAGAGAATGTATGAGACGATGTATGAATGTGAGTGAGGCAAAGAGTGTGTGCCAAGACCGAGTTATTTGCCGGTCCGTCCTCTCTGCCTACCTCTGCGAGGAAACGGCGTGATGGTTAGTTAGTTAGTTAGTTAGCAATGTTCTCAAGTGAAGAGTTGGAATAATAGAAGAGCATGTATGAGACGATGTATGAATGTGAACGAGGCAAAGAGTGTGTGCCAAGATCGAGTTGTGTGGCGGTCCGTCCTCTCTGCCTACCCCTGCGGGGAAACGGCGTGATGGTTAGTTAGTTAGTTAGTTAGTTAGCAATGTTCTCAAGTGAAGAGTTGGAATAATAGAAGAGCATGTATGAGACGATGTATGAATGTGAACGAGGCAAAGAGTGTGTGCCAAGATCGATATTTTAGTTTAAAATTTCATGTTCTGTCCTGTGCTACCATAGCACCGTTATTGTCTACTAGCTTTTACCCACGGCTTCGCTCGCATAGTATTAGTGGGTAATTATTGGCATAATTGTTATTATTCTCGCTATTTTGTTTAATAGAAAGTAATTATTGTTTAATAGAAAATTTCAAAATTTGAGAATGACATTTCGCAAATAAAAATTCTATTTTATAAAATATTTAAATTAAAGAAATAGAAATTTATTTTAAGTACCTACTCCCTTTATTAGTATTTTATTCATATTTGAATCCAGAGTAACCTAAAAAAATAAGAAAGTGACAGTCCACTTCAAACGCTATGCTTTATAGCAACGTTATGCTTTTTGTTCGGAGAATAAACATTTTTAGAGATATGTAGATATTAATTACGACGCCAAAAAAGTACTCTTTTTAATCACAACAAAGCACTCTTTTTAAGACTAAAATATTAAAAAAAAATTGTTTCCAAGGTAACAATTTCTTTGACGTTTGCAATAACTCGATTTTGTTATGGACAGAAAACGTATGATACATAATTTCATAACGCCACAGCTCATTCATAACGCCAGAACTTACCAATATATAAAGCCGCTGTTACTTGCAAATAACTTAGCTTTCGATTAGTGAAAGAATTTTTAAATTCCATTTGATATGTATTGCGTGAAAGAGTAAGGACCATCCATACAAACTTTCGCATTTATAATATTAGTAAGATTATTATTTTCCTATGTTATAAAAGCATTATCATGGTTAATTTTGTTCTTCTGTCATTGCTTTGTATATTATACTGTATATTCTCTTTTTTATATTGTTTTATGTTATCAATATTTTGTAGTGGACTAGTACGGAGCACTGTTGTATTATCTCTAAGTTAATTATAGTTGCTTAACTATATGAATGATATGCATATGAAGTAAAATAGCATTAAACTTTGCACAAAGGGTAACAATTATTATAAGCAATAATTATCAGCCTGAAACACTCATCTACGAGTAGATTGAAAAAATCTTCCGAGAAAAGATACATGCCGCCAACGGGACTTGAACCCGTGTCCTTCTGATCGGCCGGTCAGGTGCTCTACCACTGAGCCATGTCGGTTTATCTAGTACCCACCAAATAATTCAATATATATTAGTGTTTCATTCAACAATTACTGCTTATTACGGCTTATTAAGGCTGATAATTATTGCTGTTACCCTTTGTGCTATGCATAAAAATCTTGTCTTAAAAAACGTTAGTTTATCAATTAAAAATAATAATTAAACTTTGCTTAACAAATATTATGTTATTATTATAACAGGGTAGGCAGTGCATATGTGCCCATGTGCTTATATGGAATGCACGCTATTTCGTATCTGTAATTTTTCTGCCATGAGTTTTCTTGCATTTATTACCTGTGGACATTATTAAAAAGTTATTTTATTATTTTAAATACAGATTTTCTGCTGTGAAGTTCTCCGATAGTTCAAAATAATCCCCCAACCTAAATATTGAGGTTTTAATATTGCTGGATGATGAAACTAGTAACGTCATTGTTAAAATGAACCTTTCTCAGAAACATCCAGTAAACCTCTAAGACGGTGCATTTTGCCAATGTTTGTTCGCCGTTCCGGGAACCATTTATTGAATAACCAACATACCTGCAATAGGTCATCCCAAGTTTAGTGACTTAGCAGGGGTGTCCGGATTTACAGGGTGAGAATTGTCTAGGTCTTGTTTGCCGACCTACTGCGTGGCGGTCCGGATCAGGAGAGACTGGTTGACGGAGACCTTCTGTCCTCTCCCTCCCTTTGCACTGGATTGGGAGGAATGTATTCATACGTCCGTCTCTCCTGAACGCACCGACCTCAGATTCTTACCAACCTGTCATACCTTTTTCCTTCCCTGAACTTCCTCTCCCTCCTTTCCCTAAAAATACCGTACACACACCATCCCCAAATATGACGTAGGCCTTGACAAAATTGTTTTACCTTTGTGGAGCTGATGTAAAAAAAATTGAATGAAAAGAACTATACACATCCATTTCTACAGATTCACTAGATTTTTTTGGCAACTTGTCCGTTTTACATACTAAAATTTTTAATATAATAATAATAAAAAAAAACTAGACGATCAACACATATAAATATTCTTTACATAATAAAAGGTTGTGAACAGCAAATCTACCTTCTTTTAAATTTAGAATCTGTACCTGGATACAAGATTATTTACAGTAAATAGAAAACAAATACAACAAAAAATTAATACAGATTCAGAAAAAAGTAGAGAAAAAATCAGAGAAAAAAAATATTAGCACGAAAAATATTTTTCACTTAACCAGTTTTTCATCATGAATCTCCTTATGACAATTAGTTCATAATTTTTTTATTGCGTTTATTAATAATATGTCGTATTATACTATTTGGTACAATAAATTTATATTTTTAAAACATTATTCGATAATGTGGGCCTCACTGGGTGCTTTACCAATGCTGGGGTCTCTTTTTTATAGTTTATTCAAATTGAAAAAAAAGACAACATGAAATAATAGGTTGAAAAATAATACTGAGATGAAATACAATAAAATTCAATTAAAACAATGATAATAAAAAAAACAATATGAGGTATATACGGTTGGACATAATGAAGGTTTTCATTGGAAAATTCTTGAAGTAATACATCTGTGTATTTTTTTGATGATGCAGTGCGCCATGCTTACGACTTATTGCCATACATCAGGGTTGGCAACAGAATTAATTAATTGTATCTTGTGACCAATGCATTCAGTCCCCCATTAATCGCATTGTCTGCATTTACCGTTACATCAATGTGTCTCGCGAACATTCCTTCTGAGTTCACAAACTCACTCGACTCAATCTACCATTTACAACTACATTGCTTAAATAACAGAGAGGTGCTTAGCTTTAAACTATTTAAATGGAGAGCCTGGTGTTATCATTTAAGTAAGACAGCGTTCAACAAATCAAATCAAAACACATCCGTTCCCCGGAGGCACATCGATTACGCACAATGAAATATCGTACACCATTGTAGTATCAACAATGAATAAAAAGAAAGAACAAAATACAAATTTTGTGAGGAAAAAAGATAAAAAAGACAGATCTAACTAAACAAATCATTGTGTAAATGTAATACACAAATATGCATATGCATGATGTCAATAAATCCAACACAGGCATAGCCAGTTCGGGGGTAAACTTGTTTTTTTAATTTTTTTTATGTTATTTTTTTTTTTAACTTTATTTATTCTCATTTCTTTTTACATATAATGTATAATAGAAAATTAATAGTATATTATAACATAAAACATAATAACATATAGTAATAAACAAGAAATGAAAACCCACTAAGGCACTGCCTGAGTGTGGGTAATATTAAAAACAAAATACTATATTTCTAAGTACACAAAGTAGAAAATAGAAAAAAAAAAAACATATAAAATATAAAGTTAGTATTTCATAGTTAGAGTAAATGAAAAAGGTTTTATTCGACTATTATATATGTAAAATAAAAATATGGATAAAAACATACTGATTTTAAATTTTTTTTTTTTTTTTTTTTTTTAATTTTTTTTTTTTTTTTTTTTTTAGTTATTAAAAAAAAAAAACAGAAAACATATTGTACTGAAAAAGGTTTTTTTTGACTATTATATAAGTAAAATAAAAATATGGATAAGTTATTAAAAAAAAAATCATAATCATAATAATAAAAAATCGGTGCTTAGCAACGCTACAGAGACATTTGCATTTCATTATCTCTCTGATTTTTCATTATATCAGATAGAAAATAATTAGTTTTGATCCCAAAAAATATAAATATTTGAAAATAAGTATATTAGATTACGTAATAAATAAACTGCCAGTAAATTATAGGTTATTTAGATAAATAAATAGAATATAAAAAATCTCTTTTGTGAAGGCTCCAGTAACCAAGGTAAACAATAATATTTGAGATTAATTTGTAATATATTTTAAAGGTAAATTTAATTACATATATTTTATTTTGATAGCAGTATTCTAAAATATAATATATTATAGATTTGTAACGTTGAAAGGTAAAAGGTTTAAATTAAAATATTTTATTTGGGCATTTTGAAAATTATTTGTTGACAATTGACAATTAACAAATGATATTACTAGGTAACGATAGTTGCTTGGTTACTGGAATGTAGGAACTAATAATAATAATCATTTTCGTGTTGTTTTGTAAATTGATAATATGTCATTTACAACCAACCGAAATGAAGAGCGGTCTGTTATGTCATCTACACAGATGAACAATGATAGTCTAAGACCACCAAAAACAAAAGCAGGTATTCCTAGGCAGCGTATGAAATGGACGAACGCTGTCAATATGTTCATCGTTCGTTCATATTTTTATGTAACTAAATTAGAAACAGATATGTTATTGTATAGGAAAAAATTACAGTTAATTTTCTCACAAAATTATCCGATTGCCCAAGTAAACGAACAAAGATTAGCAGACCAAAAGAGGGCAATTTTCAAAAATAATTTAATTCCTGTAGATAATAGATCAGATAAAAAAGGAAGTAGCAGATAGATTGCAATTAGAAAATAATTTAGAGCAAGTTAATACGAGTAGTAATGTTATATCAGATACATTGAACGTAGATAGTTCAGATAATATTCTAGTCGAAGAATCCAATGATATTACAGTAGACTCAAATAACTTAGACGTTATTTATAATCTTAGGGAAATCAACATTGCAAATTTAAACTTACTAGATGAAAATATAATAGAATTAGCTAACTTACTTCATAATAATATAAATAGATATATAGATATAGAGCCCACAGTTAGACCAAAATTACCAAAATTACATACGTCAAAGAAATTATCTAAATTAATTTCTGAATTAAATAATATAATTTTACCAAAAATTATATTTGATGACATTAGTTTTTTAGATCTTCATACAATAGTGTATGCTAGTGCTATCACTATATGTAACAAGTTAGGAGTTAAATTAACGTCTTCTGATGATAGATCATATAATTATAGAAAACCAGAATGGCAGAGTAGATTAGAAAATGATGTAGTATTTTTAAGAAGTAGCATAGCTAGAGTAATAGAGTATAAAAATGGAAATAGAAGTAGGAATATTTTGAGACATGTAGATGTAATTGGGAGAAAATTTGGTTATAGCATTGGTAGTAATAATAATGAAAATATAATCAATGATTTATTAGATTTGTTAAAACAAAAATTAGGTGTAAAAGCTAGTAGATTAAAAAGATATAATTATACGTATAATAAAAAAAATAATAATAGATTATTTCAGAAAAATGAGAAAATATTTTATTCCAAACTTGACGATAAACAAAATATTATTTCGAATAATAATAATCCGTTGCCATCTGAATCAGATATGCGCGATTTTTGGACAAATATTTGGAGTAAAGATATAAAACATAATGAGTCAGGTCCGTGGATAGAAAATGAAGAACTCAATTGTTCAGACATTGAACAAATGAGTTTTTCTGATATATCGGTTGAATTGTTAGCCAAAATTATAAAAAATACTCATAATTGGAAAGCCACGGGTTGCGATTGGATACATAATTTTTGGTATAAACGTCTGACTACTTTACATCCCCTTTTGGCAAAAAATCTTTCAAAATTTGTCAGAGAACCTCAAAATTTTCCAAATTTTCTAACTAAGGGCATTACTTATATGTTGCCTAAAAGCGAACATATTAATAATCCCTCTCAGTATAGACCCATTACATGTTTACCGAAAATATATAAAATTTTAACCTCTTGCTTGACAGATTTAATATACACTCATTTAGATGAAAAAAATGTTTTATCTGAACAACAAAAAGGTTGTCGCAGAAAACATATGGGATGTAAAGAACAATTAGTTATTGATTCTGTAATTCTAAAACAGATTCAAACCCAAAAACGTAATTTACATATTTGTTATATAGATTACCAAAAAGCTTATGATAGTGTCCCGCACTCGTGGCTGATAAAAGTTTTAAATATATACAAAATTAACCCAATTATTATTAGCTTTTTGGAAAAAATTATGGCATTTTGGAATACCGATTTGCTTTTGAATTTGAAAGATAAGAAAATTATAGTACCGGGCATTTCAATAAAAAGAGGGATTTTTCAAGGAGACTCATTGAGTCCTCTTTGGTTTTGCTTAGCATTAAATCCTCTATCTAAAATGTTAATTAAAAGCAAGTTTGGAATAAAAATTAAAGGTAATACTAGAGAGAGAAATATAATTTCTCATTTATTATTTATGGATGATTTAAAATTATATTCAAATTCTGAACCAAATTTAGAGAAAATGATTAAAGTAGTTAAAAATTTTTCAGATGATATTAAAATGACTTTTGGTTTAGATAAATGTAGAACGATCCATATAGAGAAAGGTAAAATTGTAGATGGAGACGAGGGTATATTTAGAAATTTCAAAATTGAAAGTATGAAAGGGGGTGAGGTTTATAAATATTTAGGATATCCGCAATCAAATAGATTAGATCATACTAGTATTAAAAATGATATTAGGATTAAATTTAAAACTAGGATCAGAAAAATTTTGAAATGCAATCTATCTGCTAAAAATTTAGTAAAGGCGATAAATACTTGGGCAATACCTCTATTAACTTACTCATTTGGCATAATTAAATGGTCTAATACAGATTTAGATAGCTTAGAACGATTAATTAGAACTACATTAACTAAATTTCATTGCCATCATCCAAATTCAGCTATAGAACGTATTAATTTACCCAGAAATTTAGGAGGTAGAGGTATAGTCAAAATAACATCTTTATAATTATTATCTGATGTAATTACTAAAGTTAAATACTTAGATATACACAAATCTGCGGGACCGGATAATATCCCTACAATATTTATTAAAGAATGTATCAAAGTAATTGCTCTTCCATTAACCAAACTTTTTAATTTGTCTTTATCTAGTGGAATTTTTCCCGATAAGTGGAAAATTAGTTATTTGACTCCAATTTTCAAAAAGGGCGATAAAAGTGATATTTGTAATTACAGACCAATATGCATTCAATCCACCATACCGAAACTCTTTGAAAGCCTAATACTTGACAAACTTTTTACACAAATAAAACCTGTAATATCACCTTACCAGTTTGGATTTATGCCGGGTAGAAGTACTCTTTCTAATTTGATTATTTATGAAAATTTTATAACTAATGCTTTTAAAGAAAAACTACAAGTAGACTCTGTGTATACTGATTTTAGTAAAGCATTTGATTCAGTTTCCCATGAAATTCTCATTTGGAAATTAGAAAAACTTGGTATACGTGGCAATTTATTAACCTGGATTGAAAGCTATCTTACTAAAAGACAACAAATTGTTAGAATAAAATCATCTTTGTCCGAAAAAATTTATGCAACAAGTGGAGTTCCACAGGGTTCACACCTTGGCCCAGTCTTATTTATCTTGTTTATAAATGATCTAACAAAAGTTTTTCATGATGTATTTTTCTTGCTCTTTGCTGATGATCTCAAAATGTTTAGAATTATTAAAAATATTTACCATTGCAACATTCTTCAAGATAATATCAACAAATTGTTGATTTGGTGTAATGAAAATAGACTCTACTTAAATATCTCAAAATGTCAAGTAGTAAGATTTTCTCGAATAAAAAATCCAGTGATCTTTAATTACAACATTGATAACAATACTCTTGAGACATTAACACAAATTAAAGACTTAGGCATCACTTTTCAATCAAATCTTTCATTTGTTAACCACATAACAGAAATTTCTAATAAGGGCTTAAAAATGTTGGGATTTATAATTAGGCTAACTAGAAATTTTAAAAATATAAAGTGTATTAAACTGTTATATTTTGCATTTGTTAGAAGTCAACTTGAGTACAATTCTCCCGTCTGGAACCCATATTATAATACACATGTACAAGCTGTTGAAAGAATACAAAATAAATTCTTACGTTTTCTAAATTTTAAAATGGGTATTCCAGCAATTATGTTGAACTACAACACTATTTTAAATGATATGAATATGCTCAAATTGTCAGACAGAAGAATTTTCACAGACTTGGTATTTCTTTATAAAATTCTAAATGATTTAGTTGATAGTCCATTACTGCTTGAATTAATAAGCTTCCGGATTCCTCTACGTAATACTAGAAGTCAGGATTTATTTCAGTGCAGAAATTCTGGAACTAACTACCATATGTATTCCTCTTTGCCCAGAATACTAATGGAGGGAAATAATTTTACCAAGTCTGTGGACATCTTCAATTTATCCTTAGACAAATACAAAATGCTGTTACTGAGGCAGTTCAGTTATGTAAAATAAATACTGTATATTTCTTAGTAAAAGAAATATATACCTTTTATATTTATTGGTAAAAGAAATATATAGTATTTATATTTTATTTAATCAAGTGTAACTTTTAAATTGTAAATGTAAAAGCCCCGAAAAAGGGCGTAAATAAATAAATAAATAAATAAAACATAATCAGGTAGAAATGCTAAGAAATTTTTTCCATAGGAAAGCTGATAGTTCAGAAATGCACAAAATAATATGCAAGGCAGATAGAAATATTTCACCATTAAATTTATACGACGAGAATGCCAGCATTCTTATAAATACCAACCAGGAATTATTAGATTCCTGGTCAAATAAAATTCTTCACGCAAAACACTTCAATTATCTCAACCAAACATATGTTGACAAATTTTCGTCAAACAAATGGTTGAGTATTGGAGAGTTGAGCGCAGAAATAGAAGGCTTTATGCTTGCCATACAAGATAGAGTCATTAATACTAAAAATTATAGGAAGCATATCATCAAAGATGCAAATCAAATTGATGATTTATGTAGAAAATGTTTGGCTTTTGCGGAAACTATAGAACATATTATATCGGGATGTTCTGTATTAGCGCCGTCCGAGTATACATTTAGGCACAATCAAGTTTTAAAAATAATTCACCAAAGTTTGGTAATTAAACATAACTTGATTGACTGCCGTAATGTACCATATTATGAATATGAACCAAATTCATTTTTAGAAAATGAATTTTATAAAATTTATTATGATAAAACTATTCTGACAGACAGAACAATTAGTCATAATAGACCCGATATAGTTTTACATGACAAAATTAAGAAAATAACTTATATCATTGATGTCGCTATACCAAATTCTTGTAATATTCAGAAAACTGTTTCTGAAAAAATAAGAAAATATACAGATTTAGGAAATGAAATTAAAAGAATTTGGCATTCTCAGACTATAAAAATATTACCATTTGTTATTTCGGCTACTGGCATTATACCAAGCTCTCTCATTCAAAATTTAGGCGTATTAGATTTGTCAAAAAATTTGTACATAAAAATGCAAAAGTCGGTCATTTTAAATACATGTAGGATTACGAAAGATTTTTTAAATATTTATATTGAGGGATCAGTAGGATTTATCGGACCAGTTAGGATTTCATCAGAGCCGAACCCTCTGATATGAAAATATCTGGAGTCGGTGAAATATTTTCCCATTATGTTTCTGGTGGATTGACGTATTGTTCTTGTATTGTTTTATTCTTATATAGTGCAATTACATTGCGTTAATTTACTAGATATTCATTTGTGGAAAAGTGTGTGGAAGGGTTTAGTCTTTCATTTGGGAAAGATTCAACCCGGACATGAAATCTGGAGCACCGTTAAAATAAAAAACATTCTTATAAATATTTTATAAAAATATTTATAAGAATGCCAGCATTCTTATAAATACCAACCAGGAATTATTAGATTCCTGGTCAAATAAAATTCTTCACGCAAAACACTTCAATTATCTCAACCAAACATATGTTGACAAATTTTCGTCAAACAAATGGTTGAGTATTGGAGAGTTGAGCGCAGAAATAGAAGGCTTTATGCTTGCCATACAAGATAGAGTCATTAATACTAAAAATTATAGGAAGCATATCATCAAAGATGCAAATAAAATTGATGATTTATGTAGAAAATGTTTGGCTTTTCCGGAAACTATAGAACAAATTATATCGGGATGTTCTGTATTAGCGCCGTCCGAGTATACATTTAGGCACAATCAAGTTTTAAAAATAATTCACCAAAGTTTGGTAATTAAACATAACTTGATTGACTGCCGTAATGTACCATATTATGAATATGAACCAAATTCATTTTTAGAAAATGAATTTTATAAAATTTATTATGATAAAACTATTCTGACAGACAGAACAATTAGTCATAATAGACCCGATATAGTTTTACATGACAAAATTAAGAAAATAACTTATATCATTGATGTCGTTATACCAAATTCTTGTAATATTCAGAAAACTGTTTCTGAAAAAATAAGAAAATATACAGATTTAGGAAATGAAATTAAAAGAATTTGGCATTCTCAGACTATAAAAATATTACCATTTGTTATTTCGGCTACTGGCATTATACCTAGCTCTCTCATTCAAAATTTAGGCGTATTAGATTTGTCAAAAAATTTGTACATAAAAATTCAAAAGTCGGTCATTTTAAATACATGTAGGATTACGAAAGATTTTTTAAATATTTATATTGAGGGATCAGTAGGATTTATCGGACCAGTTAGGATTTCATCAGAGCCGAACCCTCTGATATGAAAATATCTGGAGTCGGTGAAATATTTTCCCATTATGTTTCTGGTAGATTGACGTATTGTTCTTGTATTGTTTTATTCTTATATAGTGCAATTACATTGCGTTAATTTACTAGATATTCATTTGTGGAAAAGTGTGTGGAAGGGTTTAGTCTTTCATTTGGGAAAGATTCAACCCGGACATGAAATCTGGAGCACCGTAAAAAAAAACATATTGTACTACAGTTTAGAAAGTTACAGAAAGTGAATTGTATGAAGATGGATAAATTTATAGAAAAAGCGTTTCAATATCAACATTATTCAACCATAATTTTACCTCTTTTATATATTTTATCATTTTATTTATCATTTGAGTTTGTAGTGGAAGAAGGTTAAATGTACGAGGACCAATGAAACTGCTATGTGTCTGTAATAATTTAGTATTGGTTTGTGGGGTGTAAAATATATTGTTTGTTCTTTTGCTCATTCTGTTTTCATTTATTTCGAAATTATATTTGTTTTTAAATACATTTTTCAAAGTTTGTAATATAAATAATTTACGTATATTAAATATTTTAGTTTCTTTGAATAATAAGTTTGTCGAGAATGTTTTATTTTTGTTAAATATGACTTTAATTATGTGTTTTTGAACTATTTGTAGAGGCTTAATAAATGTATCAAGTGCACCACCCCATCCTATAATGCCATAAGTGATTGAAGATTGCACTAGGGAAATTGCATATTGCCTTTATTTAAAAATACATGTGAACATTTGTAGAAGCATTCAAAAAATAAAATAAACCCTTATTTACAGAATTACAATTCTTAAAAACAGTTAATTGAATATTAAGAATTTTTTAACTTAAGTTACAGTAGGTAATGGGTAGGTAGGTGCTGTATGTCGATGTGTTTTTATGGTGACCGACCAACTCAGAATGAAACCAACTCGGAATCACCTCAGAAAGGTCATTAAGAGTGATAATAAAAAAATATTAAAAAATTGGTTAAATAGGTTATGTTAGGTTAGGGTTACCAGCTATTTTAAAATAATTTTTTCATTGCTTTTAATAACTTTTCTGAGGTGTTTCTGAGCTGGTTTCATTCTGAGTTGGCATGAAACCGTTTTTATATTTAGTTTCCATCTCAGAAAGGTCATTAAGAATGATGATAAAAAATATTAAAAAATTGGTTTAATAGGTTAAGTTAGGTTAGGGTTGCCGGTTATTTTAAAATGATTTTATCATTGCTTTTAATAACCTTTCTGAGGTGTTTCTGAGTAGGTTTCATTCTGAGTTGGCATGGAACCGTTTTATTTTCAGTTTTCAGAGTCTTGTAGAGAGACTTATACATTTTTGGTGCAATGAAAAGGGCATTTATCTGTGCAAGATGTAAGGACCATCAACTTTTCTACCGATGATGAACAGCCCTAAATTATAATATATTTCGTGTGTCCACAACTTACCCACACACTATTTCAATATTAAAATAGTTAATGGGTAATTTCACTAACCATGATTCAGTAGAGAAGGTACCGCTTCAAACAAGTCGTTAGTTTGTCCAGGCGTCGCCAGAAAGCGCTGGCATCAGGTGTTTCCATTTATTAGCATTAGCTTTTAACTTTCCGCTAAGTAAAGGATCCTACCAAGTAAGGAAAATAAAGTGCACCTCATACAAAGATGGAACAAGTAATTCTGGTCCCTCACTAACGGGCAAACACGCTGCCATGTATATAATAATAATGAGTATTAAACGTGTTCGTGTATAATAATATACCTACATATTAAATATTAAATGTGTTTATGTTACGCTCGTTTTGAGAGAATTTCGTGAAAGAACTTACTAACAAATTTCGAAAAAAAGTTGACAACGACGTTTTTGTATTTTTCTTTTAGCTGTTTTCAGACTTACCTGCAATTCATGGTAAGTGTCTTGTGTTTAGTGTGCCCAGTAACGCATTATGAAACATCAGTTATTTTTGATATGACAAAAAGCTAGTGAATCATCGAAAGTAATAATCCATGGTCCTAAATAATAAGTTAATACATTTAATAAACTAACTTCAAGTATCCTAACGTAATTTATTCTAAACGTTCTCACTTGCCAAGGCATTCCGAATTTCTACCGTTTTATAATTCAACTTTCTAAAAAAATATGTGTTATTTTTTAAGATAATATCACATTTGCTCAGCCGAAAGGGAAATCATATGAAATTCTCTCGATGGAAAAAAATCGCAAACTTTGCTCCGAAAATTATTAAAAACATCTTTTTTTGTTATTTTACAAGTAATATGCGTGAAAAAATTCACAATGTTTCCATAAATGCTATTTAGGACATTTCACACGCGATTTATTATTAGTTTATACGAGTCGTGTTTTATTAAACATTTACACAATTTTCGCTTAAATATTATCGTTTTTAATTTTAGATCGCTCCCTCTAATTCGTATTTACATATCATCTTATTTTTGAGCGCTTACAAAGCCCAGCCCTTTTCTAATAAAACTTAATTTTAGGTTTGAGGTCATAATACTTAACCAAACTGAATCATTTTGATTTTAACAAAAAGTGATAGCAAATGTTAAATAAGGACTGTGTCCTACTTTATTTATTTATGAATTAAGTTAAAAAAATAATTAAATTAAAAAAGACAATTAAAGGAATATTTTTTTAATGATTTTATAGTCTAAAAAAATAATTTTGTCTTGTTTACTACAGAAATATAAAACAAAAATGAGAAAAAAAGCTTTTTGATTGGCATAAATGCAAATTACAAACGAATAGTCAGCGTTGTTATAACATAAATTTTCTTTCATAGATTAAATTTTCTACCCGAAGAAATGATTTTTAATCAAGTTTTATTTATTTTTAATTATATCAAATGATTAGGTAGAGTAATTAATAATTAAAAGGGAGGTAGAGAAATTAATAATAATTGTGAGTAATTATTAATAATTATAATAATTTTTCTAAATGCCGAGGTTGCCTCTAAAATCATAAAAAAATAATTTTTTTAATAAATTTTTTTTTTAATTCAAATTAAAAATAAAATTTTGCAATACGTAAATAAGTAAAATTTCCAAAATTTTAAGCAACCCCCGACCAAAAAAGAGCTGATAGCCTTGAAACTCCTGAACAGATTCTCATGAATTGTAGCTAAGAACTATATCGATCACGTCAGCTTTCAAACATAAAAAACCGCATCGTAATCGGTCCATTCGTTTAAGAGCTACGATGCCACAGACAGACACACAGAAATTCAAACTTATAACACCGATCCTTGCGTCAGGGGTTAAAAAAAATTATTCATTTTGGTTGGGTATTTTGGCCTCGGATCCAAATTTAAGTTTTGTATGAAAAAGGTTGCACAGCCGTTCATCCGAAAGAAAAATCATCAGTTCTTTCTTACAGACAACTTCTTGGATCCTTGACGGTGACCGGATAACCCTGAATAAAACCAACTCAACACCTCTTTGAAAAGTAATTAAAAGTGATGATAAAAAAATATAAAAGATGGTTAAATATGTTACGTTAGGTTAGAAATAAGGGTTATTTTAAAATTATTTTTTTCATAACTTTTAATGACTTTTTAAAGAGATCCGAAAGAACCGTCCTTAACAACTGCACATGGTTATAATAAGCATTAGTGGCTAATAGTGACTCGTCCATTAAGTACTTCAAAATCGCAACATTTTTTTATTTTTTTTTTCCGGTTATTGCAAATATTCTAAGACATTCTGTATTTTTTTTTTAATCTCATTTTTGAAACCCTGGCGATTTTCAAATCAGATTATTTTTTATAAACCGGAAAGACGGGACATAGTTTTATGGGTGCGAAAAAACGATAATTACATAGCCGAAAACCCTTTAAAAAAAAAGAACGTTTGAATAGCAATAAATTGTACGGGGTTCTCTTCGTAACATATGTTAAAGCTCCGCCATCTTTATCAAAAAATCAAATCAAAGGATAAGTTCGCATAGAACAAACAATAAATCTAGTAAAAATTAAACGCAAATTCAAAAATTCGCCGGAAATCAAAGTGTTGCCATATAAAAAAAAAATGAATCAGTGTGGAATTTTACAAAATTAAGGGAACATAATCGGAGACGGGACATTTTCATGTAGTGACGTCACGAGCTCAAATAATGTTTTTTTTTTTTTAATAAAAAAAAATATAGATACATTTCTAAAAATTTTTTTTTAACATTTTCGTAATATTAGTAAAAAAATCTATCCACACGATTTTTTCCAAATCGTTATGAAATCCATGCAAGTGGCCTATTGTTACACAGCTGGACGGTTTTCAATGTGATAATAATGTGATAATAATTTTCGGTGGAATTCCTGTAAATATAGCATTTTGTCTTAAATTTCACAGTAGGTACTTTATCAATCTTTATCTGGCAGATCATCTTGCGATAATTTAATAGTGTAATATTCCACAGAACTATTACCAGTGGAATATTTAATTGCTTTAAGAAACACATCCAAAGAACTGCTCTAAACAAATACTTCACCAACGCAGTACGAAAGCTTGCCTCCCACAAACTAATAGATATATGAGAAGAGCATATTTATACACGAGTAGGTGTTATAAGAGACGTCAGACCCGTCATAATATTTGTTCAGACATTATAAAAACAATTTGTCGAAGAAAACCCCAGACAATATAGGCACGAGAGGAATACACATGGATACATAGAACATAGACTAGAACCAAAAAAAATAAAGCAGCAGACGGACGTATGATAACACTACCTACTTGTGGACTTGATACGGCCGTGTTTTCTTAATAACCATGAGGGCCACAGAGAATAAACACTTCGATCTATGGTATTTGGTTTAGATTGGTTTCTTGTTATTATTTAATGGAGAAAGCCAGCGTTAGCAAATGCATTGGAAAAATATTTTTTCTGTAGGTGCTGTTTTCTTTGAAAAACGGTGTTTATTGGTGTCTTGGATTATAGACTCGAAGATTGCGGGTTGTAATAATGCAAAGAGATGATTGAAAAGAGACAATAAATCATTCGTTTTTGGATAAGATATATATTAAAATATACAGATATAAAAATGATACTTCGTATCAGAGAAGATCGGATACTCTTAGCTTTCTATGGTGAGGAACCATCACTCAGTAAATCAATAATGAAATGCAACATTGCTTGAAATAGATCTATAAAGTAAATATCTTCTTCCTCTTTATTCATTGCCTCAAAATCAATTTTCAATTTGGGTGGCTGGTATACGTACCACCGCCCGGGAACCATTTATTGGATAACCACCACCTCTGCCGTAGGTCACCCCAAGTGGCTCGCTACGTTTGATGACTTAGCAGGGATGCCAGATCCAGGTGTTGAAGACGGATGCGTCTGGCCACGTGCTGCGTGGCGGGCCGGATCAAGAGAGAGCGGTTGAACTCTCAACCGGTTGAAAGAGGCATTTTGAACTTTCCAGCCGTACTTTTTCTCAACCCATCGCTTTGCACCGCATTGGAGGGATGGATTCATTCCTCCCTTCCTGGACATACTGATCCCCAGATTCTTACCCACCCCTCATATTTTTCTTCTTCTCAGAACTTCCCACCCTTCCCTTTTTTAAAAAGACCCTCCACACAGCATTCCTTAAGATGACATAGGCCCTGATGGAAATTATTTTCCTCAAAGCCTCCTATGTGGAGCTAATGTAAATGATGAAGATCATTTCTCGTTTTCAATCATCAAATAAAGTTATACCTGATAACATTTGAAATGACATGAATATATTTCTAACACTACCTATGTTATAAAAAATATATAAATATGGTGCCATTGGTGCAATCAAAAACAAAACCAGGGCAAAAATCTTTTGTATTTTTAATTTTTCACAAAAATAATTTGTAAACTTTTATAACGATATTAGCTGGCTCCCGGCAGGCGTTGTAATGCCATATTCAAATAAATAAATTGTTTCTCTCTGCATGTCCTTTCCCGTGCGTCCCCGTTCCAATCCCCGTTCAATCATCAAATAAAGTTATACCTGATAACATTTGAAATGACATGAATATATTTCTAACACTACCTATGTTATAAAAAATATATAAATATTGTGCTATTGGTGCAATCAAAAACAAAACCAGGGCAAAAATCTTTGGTATTTTGAATTTTTCACAAAAATAATTTGTAAAATTTTTGTAACGATATTAGCTGGCTCCCGGCATGCGTTGTAATGCCATATTCAAAGAAATAAATTGTTTCTCTCTGTATTTCCTTTCCCGTGCGTCCCCGTTCCCCTCCCGCATCCCCTTCCCCTCCCGCATTCCCCTTCCACCTTCCCCGCCTACCCTCGCCCATCTCCCGCCAAGTTTTTTGAGTGGACCAGGCATCAAATAAAATTAAATCAAGAGACCAAACTAGAACCCAAATTTCAGCAAATAGAGTGTTCTGTGACAACACGAATTGAAGAAATATGGAGAAAGGCTTCTATTCCCATCGTTACACACTCGCGAGTAGCACGCATGTTTTGAGGTCATATCATTTTAAATGCAAAAACCTTCTTAAGTCACATCCTAAAATATCGGAGAAAAAAATGGAGGAATTCCGTCGCAGAAGTAAAGTGCTGTTTGATATTTCGTCTTGCAAATGCAAAGATTTCAGTAAATGTGACTGTTCTAAAGATAAAAAAATACCTGTAAATGAACAGAGTTTCATTAGTGACCAACGTACTACACGAAAAATGATAATAGGAAATGTGGATACCGCTACAACAAAACGAATGAAAACTGCGTTGAAAAGAAAACTTCTGAAGCAAAAATCCTTGCGTACGTCTAAAAAGGAAAGCACAGGTAAGCCAACTACCTCTCTAATCGATATTTCCACGTCTTCTGCATCAAATGAATCCGATTGCAATGATGTTTTCAAACCAAATGTTGTATCTCAAATGCCTCAGAAGCAGGCTGCGGTCACTATTGATTATTATACACTGTCGAAAACTTGTGATAGATATGGAGTTTCGGATAGAGCAGCGGCAGCCATTGCCTCAGCAGTTCTGTATGACATCAAGTCTAATATTTCAGTTATTGACAAAAGTAAACTTCGCAGAGAACGAAAAAAAACAAGGGAAAATATTAAGGCACAACACATAGTTTTACAAATACCCGCATTATATTTTGATGGCCGGAAAGATAAAACATTAATTATCAGGGAAAAAGGGGGGAGGCATTACAGAGAACTAATCATTGAAGAGCATATTTCAATGATAAAAGAGCCAGACTCAATATATTTGGGTTATATTGCACCAATCTCTGGCACGTCGAAAGTTATAGAAAGAACAATTGTCGATTATTTTTTAGAGGAAGAAATGCCATTTGAACCATTAATGGCTATTGGATGTGACGGAACGAACGTGAACGTTGGAAAACATGGAGGTATAATACGTTTGCTTGAAAAACGTTTGGATAAACCATTGCAATGGATAATTTGCTTGCTTCACATGAACGAGTTACCATTTCGTCATTTGTTCACACATCTTGGCGGTAAGACATCTGGACCTCAAACATATTCAGGGACAATAGGACTAGCTTTAGAAAACTGTGAAAAAAAGCCTATTGTTCATTTTCAGAAAATTGACGGAGAGTTGCCTGAATTATTAACCAAAGACCTAAGTACGGATCAGTTATATTTGTATAAAATCGTATCTGCAGTTACGGTGGGGGAATTACCTGAAGATTTAGGCCACAAATCTCCTGGAAAAATGTCTCATGCCAGATGGCTTACGCGTGCTAACCGAATTCTTTGTCTTTATGTTGCAACGGAAGCTCCTACAGAGAATCTTATTATTTTAGCAACGTACGTTGTTAAAGTTTATGCTCCGACTTGGTTCAGTATTAAAACTCATCCCACCTGTAAAGATGGAGCACGTCACCTATGGCAGCTAATTTCAGCGTCTAGATACTTATCCCCTGAACTAAAAACTATAATTGATCCAGTCATAGAAAGAAACAGTTACTTCGCACACCCCGAAAATTTACTACTTGCAATGTTAACTGACCCTCACAAGCATATCCGGGAATTAGTTGCGCGTCGTGTTCTAAAAGCACGCTGTAAGAAACTAAGTAAAACAAGGCTGTTCCAACTTCCAAACATAAACCTCGATGCATCATATTACTACGACCTTATTAATTGGCAGCAAAATGTAACCGAACCCCCAATACTGAAGAATATATCGGATGAAGATCTTCAATTACTTGTAGCACAGGGGGGAGAAGGTAAATTGCCTCTTCTGCGTCTGCCATGTCATACTCAAGCAGTTGAAAGAGCTGTAAAGACTGTTACTGAAGCTTTGACTACTTTATGTACGAAGTCTGCAAGAGAAGGTCTTATTAAGGCAAAGATTGAGTCTCGCAAAATAATGCCGAAATTTCAGAGTAAGAAGGATTTTGCTGGTATTTGAATACACTGTCTTGAGATAATGTTAATTAAAATCATATATTTTTTTAATAAATAAGTCAGAATATTCTCTCTAATTTGTGTTTTATTGAAAAAGAGTTCATTTTTAATTGTTTATCTAATATTTTTTAGAGATTTAACAAGGGTGGGTTTTCTCTATTTTGTGAAATTTCAAACTCAATCCGGAGGAAGAAGATGATATCCAAATATTATTAAAAAAATTACGTGATTTTACATCTTCATTTAACACCCTTTTATCACTAACAGACAAACCAAAACAAGTTTTTTTTTTGCCCCCATACAATCGTGACCCGCCTTAATGTAGGTATGACTACAAGAAATTTTAAAACTAGAATCTGGGATCGTGAACTTTGTTTACGAAATAATAACTATACCGATTTTGGTAACCATCCAAAAGAGGGTACAACCAGAGAAAACCGGAAAATGTCATTTTAAATCAAATTTTAGACGTATTGACTTTTTTCTACAAAAAATATAAATTGATTTCTAAATAACGTTCTTTTATCTAGTAAACGCGTATTTTAAATTTTGAGAAAAAAATTTAGTTTTAGTATGTTGATAAGGTAATAAACATAGGTCGTTGGCAGATTTGTTAAATTTTCAAACAAAACATCTTATTTTACAAGACATATTTCATATCATGTGAACATACATTATTGTAAATCAATACGTTATCTAGTAAACGCATGTTTCAAAATTTTAATTTTAGTTCAAATAAAATCATTCAAAAATATATCCGAACACTTATTTATGACGAAAATTTCTCTATTTTGTCTATCTATTTACGGTCTTGCAAATTTAAATATTTCTGATTATATATTAATATATTTCTGATGATATATTTTTGCACATTTATTTTGCTTAGAAATTATTGAAAAATTATAAATACTTACGATAAAAAAATAATTACAAAAAGTAGCTGCATAATTTTAATAGTTTTATCATCACGCCTTTCTGCATTTTTGGATGCAGGTATAAATTAAAGCAAATTTGGAAGAAATAAAATCGATATTTAGTTATAATTTTAAAAAGCTGGTACCGAGAGCAATTAATCTTTCTCATTGGAACCGCCCTGTACGTTAAGAACATTTTTCGACGAAATGTGGATTTTCGGCAGCTGGCTGATTTAAGGTCCTTAATAGAGACAGGCCATAACTTCAACAAAGAAAAAACTATTATTTTTGTCTCCGAACATAAAAAATTATTAACATTATTGGAAAAATAGAATATTAATGCTACCAATTGAATTTTATTTGTTGTCCATCCATCACGTCGATAGTTTGTTTCGCCGTTAAGCAGATTTATGGGAATAGTTTGCGTAAGGGCGGGTTGTTCGTTTCACCCCTAACCCGCTCGGACTCGAAGGGTGAAAAATGGGTCAGTAACCTCGTAACGGAGAAATATACAATATAGCCTAAATTATTGACGCTTTTTAAAGGACGTTGATTTATTATTTTGTTGAGAGTAGGCGCTTTTCTACTATCATACATATAAAACTTTGGTTTAAAGCAGAGGCGGCCCGAGGAGTCCAGAAGTGGAAGGTCATTTAAAAAAATGATTTTATGATACAATATCAATTAAATACGATTTTATTTATTTGTAGGTACCTCGCGAGTTTGAGAGTCAAATTCATCCACATACGCCAAATTACATTTAATATAGAAAATTATTTTAAAATCAACCTACGTTTATCGAACCATCTCTTTCAGACACATAATATTCAGCATGCTCTCTCTTCCTCACGGCACTGACCCAAACTGTCTTAAGAATCCGAAAACTTTTGACTAAGCGACATAGTGCCATCTTGTTTATTGTGTGGTGCGTAAAGAGACAGAAGATATGATATCGGGGCATTTCATAATTTGACCCAGCCAATTATAGTGCGTGGGAAATAAATCTTCAATTTAATACGTTAGATGTCACTGATTGCCGCTGCCGGCTATCTCGCGGTGCATTTCGATTATATTAGAATAAAACCAGTTGTTTTGATTTGTATAATATTTCATAATAATATTATGTTTATCAGTCATCTTATAATTTTGGGAGGATTTGGACCATTGGCCTGAGGGAAGGACCGCCACTGGTTTAAAGGCAAGTCGTTTTAGTTTTGATTTATTGATATTTGTGCAAATTTCTTTTATCTTCCTTATACAAAAGAAAATATTGATTATAGTATTCTGAAAATGAATATTTTATAATTAAAAATTTCAAGATTTTAAATAGATATTAGTCATTCTTAAAAAGAATTATGAGTTCGTTAGAAATGACCCGTTCCATGACACTTGACCCGCATGCAATTGCCCCCCCACGTCGTACTTATATACAAAGTGCAGTCGGCTTAGGGAAAATACGATATACCTACCTAATTACTCAAAATGTAACAAAGTGACCCCAAAAGCAAGTGCAGAGAGGATGTACGGCCGAATAATAAAGTATAAAACACATTTTCATTCAAATGCATCAAAGAAAAATCTGCTTCTCTATATACTGTGTATACCAGCGTGTACAAAAAAATCGACACTGTGTACAAATTTGTTTGATATTCGTACCAAATTATTATTAGGGCATTTTTGAAGTCGATTTTACGATGAAAGTGTTAAATAATGTACAAAATAATATAATTTTATTGTCAATATCATTTTGGGGGCCAACTGCCGACGGATCAATTGACGGGTCACCGAAATGACCGAATATAAACTAGGTCTCAGTAGAACAATTGGGAGAGTGTTTTCTTTTAATTTCCTTTGTCATTTTCTTCATAGAGAGTGTTTTCTTTTAATTTTCTGTGTCATAAGCTTCGAAAGTTATTCTAATAAATTAAATATAAACATTTATTATAACCAAAAATTTGTGATTTTAAAACAATTGATTCGATTCAAGAAATAATATAGAAAACATAGATAGAAGAAAAATGCTTATTCGAGAGACGACAAATGTACCTATGTCATGTCATGACTCTATAACTTAAATAATGTGTAGAATTGGCTAGGGATGGGGTGGTTCTTGACTCGTGCGTGTTTCTTAAAATGGTGACAGTTTTGGACTCTCACTTACTTCCGTTAAAGGAAGACACTACTAAAAGAAGACCATAGATCAAATAAGGAAATATGTCTTTCGGGTAGTGATAGATAAATCCCAGAAATTTATTTTGAGGGATTTTTCGTCTACTTTTATTCCGAAAAGTTTTATTTCACATTTGTCACTTATTTTTTAATTTATCTGCTACCGGTTTCGTCCGTGTCATTTACTAACAATCTTAAAACTAACTTAAAAATTATACAAGTACAGAAATTATTATTAATTAATTAATTATTAGGTGGTATTTATACTCTGTTAAAGGATCTAAACGTCACAAAATTAATAAAACTGGGAAGTCTTCGGTGGCTGGGTTATGTAGAGAGAAAGACTGAGCATCAAGCACCAAAGTCCCTACTGAACTCAAGAACGAAAGGGCGAAGGAGCCTGGGAAGGCTATATATAAGATGGAGCGACAACGTCCTCAAAGATTTATCCACCTTGGAGATTGTAAACTGGAGAGAGCTGACACAAAACCGTGATTAGTGAGGAAGACTCTTGAGGAGGCCAAGACCCACCAGGGGTTGTAGAGCCAAGAGTGATGACGATGATGATGATTAGGTGGTAGTGGGAGTGGTGATTGGAGTCGGCAGGAGAATTCGATATTTTTTTACCAAAATTTTAATTAAAATTTCATCTAAATTAAGTAATCCCCAGACTGACCAATGTGGTTACCTCTTACGAGGAATTTTCATGGTATTTTAAAATGTTTAATATTATATATTTTTATTTTTTAACTTAATGAGTAAAACTTCAATTTGTAATATTTAATTAATGAAGCGAAACTCAATTGAAAATCTGAAACAGAAAAATATTCGGTCACGTCTAGGACACGAACCCAGGACCTATCCGATTCGGTCATATTTATTATTCGGACACATTAGCTCAGAGCACTGACCCGGCAAGTCATAGGTCGTTGGTTCGAGTCCCAGATGTGATTTTTTTCTGATTTTTCTCTTTCAGATTTTCATGACTCGCGAACGCAGCACCTTAGAGACCTTGTTTTACGGACATCCCTCGTACATGCCGTCAATACATTGATATTTGCAACCGGCCGGCACTGCATTTGAATTATGAATTGTACTGAACCTATGTCTCGTGTAACATCAAGAGACACGAACTTATAAGTAATTACTGGTACGTGTTCGTTTTAACCAAATTATTTTGATAGCTCATAACTTCTTTTGACGATTTCGAAAAACTGATTTTACTGTTGTTATTATCTCTTTAAATATTATATTTTCAACCTCAATTAGATTTTTTTTAATTACCTCCATGCAAGAGGCCCTGAGGAAAATAATTTCCATAAGGGCCTACATCATCTTTGGAGAAGCTGTGTGAAGGGTCTTTTTAAGGAAGAGAAGGAAAGGAAATTAAGGGAAGGAAAAAGGTGCGAAAAATAATAATAATATTTTATTTCACATAAAATTGAACAATAAAACATATGTGGAAACTTTGACTAGCCAACTAGGAATGGATCCTGTTTTAGGCCAGTCAAATTGACAAATTTAATTTCTACATTGTTTACAAATAACATGTTATTTATAGCAGGAAAAAGTGTTAATTATGTGTTCCTCACAGTATATAATTTTGTACGCATATGAAAAAGAAGACAAATAATGATATCTTAAAATCAAATTCAGATATTTTCCCCTAAAGCGCTAAAAACAAAAACAAAAACAAAAATCAATCTTTAGTGAGTGGACTGTTTCCGGATCAATTAAAGCTAGCAAAAATCGTTCCAATTCACAAAGAAGACTGCAAAAAAAATCCTTCTAATTATCGTCCAATATCAATACTCTCAGTCTTCTCCAAAGTATTTGAACATGTAATTAAAAATAGACTAACAAAATATCTCGCAACTAATAATATTCTTACGCCTCAACAATATGGGTTCAGAAAATTCTCCAACACGAAATGTGCTGCCTTTGACTTTATACTAACTCTTCAAAAACACTTAGATCAAGGAAAATATGCAGCGGGCATTTTCATAGACCTCAAAAAGGCATTTGATACGGTTGATCATAAGATTCTATTAAAAAAACTTGAATATCTGGGCATCGTGGGCAACAGTCTAAAACTTTTATCTAGTTATCTTACGGGTAGGTGCTGTTCGGTTGTTATTGGAAAAGAATCAAGTGATCATAGAAATATAACATGTGGTGTACCACAGGGCTCGATTCTCGGACCATTATTATTTTTGATTTATATAAATGATATTGCAAAATGGGGAGTGAAAGGTACACTTCAACTTTATGCTGATGACACAATATTATTCTACCATAATACTAATTTAAACGAAATGGAAAAGGACATGGAAAGGGATTTGGCTCATCTAGCCGAGTGGCTGAGAATTAATAAACTTAGCCTTAATATTAAAAAGACTCACTATGTGCTATTCGGGAATAGGAGAGAACAACGCCTAAACATTTCCCTGGGAATAAACAAACTGGAACAAACAGATGTCGCGAAGTATCTAGGACTTTTAATTGACTCACGGCTTACATGGAAAAACCATTTTGACCATGTTAAATCAAAGATTGCTCCAGTGACCGGTGTAATGTACAGACTACGTAGATTGCTTCCCACAGCCATACTGCGATCTTTGTACTATGCTATGATTCACTCCCACTTGGCATACCTTTCGAGTATCTGGGGTTTTGCTACCAAAAAAATGATATCAGAGGTGCAAATAATCCAAAATAGAGCCCTACGTAACATTTTTGGCTTGCCTTGGGATACACCTGTTAAAGATATTTACCGTCACGCACTTGTATTGCCATTTAAAATTGTTCCTAGCTTTGAGATAACAAACACCATTTTAAATATTATTCAGTGCAACACCCACACAAATATAAAACTGAACTATAACAACGACGTTCACCAATATAATACACGACAACACAACAAACTACACATATCAAAAATACACTCAACAAAGTTCGGACTGAAATCATTAGAATACATTGCCTACACTAACTATAACAAACTGCCTGAAAATTTGAGACAGGTATATATGCCTCTAACAAATCTCGAAATGATATATTGAAAACATATTTTTTCAAATGTTATTTGGAAAACGAGTCATAAATAGGTACAAACTCTGTTCTGATAGCCCTAATTATCTTCAAATACTAAACTTATAGTATGATGGGCGCGGTTTATACCTTACTTAAATCTCGTCATGTATTTGTATGTAAACATCTTGTATTAGGTCTGTATATTTTTGAGCCCGTACCTTATATTGTATTTTCCTGATTTTGTTTTATCTATGCATTTCTTAGTCCATCATGGAGGAAACTTTATTTTAACTTTTTGAAACCCAAAGTACATAAATCAAATGAGTCAATGAGTTATACAAATTCATAAAATGTTATAAGACATGTTTCTGTGAAATATTTGTAAAGTGATTCTTCATATGTTTGTATCTGTATGTTGCTTCTGTGAAATGTTTTGTAAATTTTTTATTCATAAATTGTGTCTACATATTGGGTTGAGTTGGGTTTAACTTCTCAAAAGTACCAATTGGTGATCCCTTAATGAGTTTTGATAACTCATGGGAGTGCAACTTCGTTGTATGTTTTTAATAATAAAAAAATAAAAAAAATAAAAAATAAAAAATGATAAAAGATAAAACCGGTAAAGTAAACAAAATCGGTAAAGTAAATACAAGCCAGATGGTAATAATAAGAAGACTATCTCTTGGTCAACATATCTTCACTTTTGACCCTCCCTAAATCAAGGAGCCAGTCGTTGATTAATTTGCGCAAAACATTAGTACTTTTCGTTTTCCAAGCATTAGGAATGATATTAAATAATTTAGGTCCTAAGTACGAGAATTGACGTTGTCCAAGGGACGTCGTGGTTTTTATTGGGACTATTGGATTGTTCCTTGAATTTCGGGTGTCGGGTGTGAATGGTGGGTAGGAATTCAGGAGTCACGGAAGATGAATCCATCCCTACCACTGCGTTGCAAGTCGATGAGTGGAGAGAAGCCAGATGTAGATGGTCTCACCAAATCGGCTTCTCACGCAGCTGGTGGGCATGCCGAAACCTCACCCGATGAACTAACTCCTGCTAAGTCGCCAATCGTAGCGAACCACTTGGGGCGACCTATGGCAGTGGTATTGGTTACCCAATAAATAGTTCCCGGGGCGGGCAGTACGTACCCACCTCCCAAATTGATATTAAAATCACTTTCTTAATAAATACGAGTGTGCTTTAGACCACACAACTGAAGTAAAACTTCACTAACTTATAAAATAACATATGACATTGGGGTGACATGTGACCAATTGCCCTGGAGTGAACTACGACCTAGGGGTGACCTACGACCGTGGGGTAACCTACGACTTTGGGTTAGTATGTACGCCTTACCTTAGTTGTGCAGCATGCACGCCTTGCCCGATCACCGTTCGCATCGATCACCGTTCGCTTCGATTACCGTTCGCATTACACTTTTCGTAACGCATCACACTTTTCGTAACACATCACACTTTTCGTAACGCATTACACTTTTCGTAACGGATTCACCAGCTTACTCCCCAAGTCGAGCGTGCGTAAAGAAGTTTTACTTAAAAAATACCTTTTTGTAATATTTTTTTATATTAGGTCGCCGAACAGAACTTGTGAGAGAAGTCAACGGAAAGAAATTAGTATGACACGCCAACACAATGAATGTTATAACCGTTTTAATCAATATAACCTTAACCTACTCGCTCACAATCGTCCCTGAAGAAGAATAAGGTGTTTGCCACCTACACGCATTGTCCTTCTTCGTTATCTATAAATCCTAGTTTCCATTGAATGATTTCAAACAATCCAAGCCACAGTTAGTTATTGACAAAGCCAGTAAACGCGTTGCCGTCTGCCAAGATTAATGATGTTGCTAATCCATTATATTTTTTCATCTGGTGGCGGAAACTGCTGTTGTCGTTATCTGAACAGCGACCCATTGTGAGGAGATGAGAGGATCTGGTGGTGACGCGAGGCGGGTGATAAAGGTTCCGCGGATTTCCTTCCATCCCTATGCTTTCTGTTACGAGTACCCAACCCAGAGAGGAAGTACAATGGACATACTCACAGATAATAAGTACCTCCTCTCGTTATTTTGCAAAAGGGATTTTAAACATCAAGCAAGTTAAAACAAATAAACAGCATTTTAAAGCTAAACAAACACCTGTCAAATTTAAACAATACATGATTTGGAAAACTCACAGGAACGAAAAAAGACAAGTGTGGGAGTGAAAAATGAAGAGGTGTAGATAATGCACTCTCACAGAAAACTTTTAAATTCATGATAATACATTTAAACAGTTAAAAAAATTGTATGCCGCCGCTTTTAACCCCTTCTCCCCAAATGTTATGTAAATAAATCATAATTTAGGGAATAAATATATGTGTCTAATGATAATAATTTAATAAATAAATTTAATTATTAAATTATTTAAAAAAGTATTATTATTATTCAGTCATTTAAAATAGATGAGGATTGCGAAAGATTTTTTAAATATTTATATTGAGGCATCAGTAGGATTTATCGTTCCAGTTAGAAGTTCTACCGAGCCGAACCCTCTGATATGAAAATATCTGGAGTCTGTGAATTATTTTCCCATTTGGTCTCTGGTTGATTGACATATTGTTCTTGTTTTGTTTTGTATTTAATATAGTGAACTTATACATCGTGGATTGACTAGATAATCGTTTGTGGAAGGGTTTAGTCTTTCCTGTGAGGAAGATAAAATCTAAACATAAAATCTAAGCACCTAATAATTTTTTTTTCTATCTGAAGATGGTTTTAATAGGCTGAAACCGCTAACGATCAAAAATAAAATATTTGGTAAAATGTAACTGTTTCAATGATTTTTTTAATGGAATTCCACCACGAATTGTAAGTAACAAAGCGGTGGCGAATATGGTTAACGCGCTCATCTGAAAACGAGAAATCCCGAGTTAATTTCTCAGTCGTTCTCTTTCCTCCATGTTTTTCTAACTAACTAACCATCACGTCATTTCAGCAGGGGAAGGCAGAGAGGGATGGCTGCCAAACAAAACGGTCTTACAAACTCCTTGCCTCATTCACATTCATACATTTTCTCACACATTCTTTTCTTATTGGGTTAGTTTATATACCATTTTACGTGTGTCAACTAATATGGTTACATTTTATTGTTTATAAAATAATATTTCTAAAGTAAGCATTATTTTTTTTTAAATGCATTCATTCTTCAGATTTTAGGCATTTCATTATATTAAATTTTTAGTCCTCCACACGTTGATTGTTCAACTCAGAATTATGCAATTATAATGGCTGATGTTGTGCAAGGAATTTAGAATGAAAATGATTCAATTTCACTACCAACTACCCACCAAGAGATCTTGAATAACTGATATTTAAAATATTAGAGACTAGCGTTTGCCCTCGGCTTGGCTCGCATATTCCCCCCCCCCCCCTCATTTATTTTTCACGATGTCACCAATTAAAATATAACAATCAAATTACGCGCTGGCAGTTGGCTAAGGTCAAAATGTAGTTTAGTACCTATTTGAATTTTTGCTATCAAAGGAATCTCCAGAGTAACCTAAACAAATAACAAAATGACAGCCCACGTCAAACAATAACTTAGCACTACGCTTTGTTTTTCCTTCGGACAATAAACGTATAATAAATAAATTCATAACGCCACAGCTTATTCATAACGCTAGAACTTACCAATATATATATATAGCTTATGTTACTCGCAAATAATGTAGCTTTTGATAAGTGAAAGAATTTTTAAATTCCATTCAGTATTTATTGCGTGAAAGAGTATCAAACATCCATACAAACATTCGCATTTATAATATTAGTAATTCGCATTTATAATATTAGTAAGAAGTAAGATTCTGATTCTAAAAAAAATTCCTTAGTACATAAATAGTATTTAAAATATTGAAGGTTCAGATTCAAAAAAAAAACGGCTTAAGTACATAAATGGAATTGAATATTGGTTTGCAGAAATCTTTAGCTAAGAGTAATTAATTATTAATTCAAGGTAAACTATGTTGGCTTTCGTTTAGCTTTGATTAATGGAGGCAGCCGATAGAGTTTAAATTAATGATTTTGCTTTTAAATTATTTTTCTGTGTAAAAGATTTAGAATACTCATTTTCTTTTGACATTCAGACGATCCTTTGTCCATCAAGTAATTAAAATAACAAAAATAGCAAGAAGACGTAAAATTTTAGCAGACACCAAATTTTGTAAACATAACAATTAGTTTGGGGTGGTAACAAGAATTAGGGGATGAACGTAGCGAGTTTGAGATGTTGTGGTCACAATATGACCGAAATTTTTAAAGGTTCGAGAATCGGCATTTAAGGATACGCAACGCAGTCTATTTTTATTTACATACATATTTTGTATTTCATAAAATTGTGAAACGGGGACCTCAGCACGGTTAAGCAATCAGTTAGGTTCACTTTACCAAATAATCTTAATATGTACATAAATATGAATGTTTCATTGTTTGTCCCTTATGATTTCCTAAACCATTCATCCGATTGTGATGAAACTTTGGGTATTTGATGTGCGCATGCCCGCGATGGTTTTTATATATATTAGTGAGCTATGGCATTGTGAAATTTGTATAGAAAAGTTGCGATACGTGGTGCGCGAATTGTTTGAAAAATAAGTGTTTTTAGTTAAGCGGCAGGGAGGGATGGAGGGCGGGGAGTGGAATCCTGAAGAGCGGGAATGGGAGACGGAAGGGGGACGAATGGGAAAGGACACGCAGAGAGAAAGAATTTCTTTACTTCAGTGGCATTGTAACGCATGCCGGGAACTCACTAGTATTTTACAAAAAAATGCTGCTAATGTGTTTTAAAAAATGCAGAAGTAATGCAAAAAATTGTGTTTTCGGTTGAAAATTTTTTTATTTTTTTTTTTTTATTGAAAATGTTTGACACAATTTATATAAAAGATACATTAAATAATGAAAAGTACATAAAAAAGCTTAATATAATAAATGTATGAACAAAAAAATCCTACAAAGGCAATGCCTATGCGTGGTTATAATATTGATTTTTTACTTTTATTTTTATTTCGCAGTATTTAATTATGATACTAAAATTAAATACTGCGATTGGAACACAAGTTGGTCTTCGCTGTTATAGAGCATTTTTATGGCTTTTTATCAGCCAAGAAAAAATAATTATCGAGCCTATAAAAGGCCCGAAGCTCAAAACCTCCTACGTCGAACCCGTTTCCGGTGTGGGATGTGGAAAATTAAATTATTTAGATTATGAAAGAATAAAGTGAAATTTGGTGTTAGTGAAAATCATATCGAAAATCAAAACAGGCGGCCGGTATTAACACTCCAATACACGCGTCCCCTAGTGAGACATAAATACACGTGTGTCATCTGTCAGATGACTGTTTACTTATTTGTCAGAAGTGAATATATAATTGTTTTTTAGCAATTTTGCAGAACTGTCGAGCTAGGCGTGCTTGGGGAATACTAGGGCGGGGGACCAGGCTCCCCTCCCTTCATCAAACTTATGACGAAAAAACAGAACTGGTCATCTGTGAGATGAAGCGCGTGTATTGGAGTGTTAAACTGGAATTTCAGCTGTTTTGCCATCTGCGAGTTTTCACCTGATTCCGAATGATATAAGTTCAGTGGGATCGCCTTAACCGTGACCGCTTAAATGATAAAATTAAGCAGATCTAAATTCAAAATTTGAAGATAATGGTTGTCAACGAACGATATCGTGACACGAGAGGGTTTGTACCGTAAATCTTTATTTGTATGATGCAAGACAATTGACAGCGTTTATAAAATCATTCACAGGAATTGGCAATTTGAAAAGGAGAAAGGCCCACCTTTGCTGTGGTCAAATGCTCTAATGTTGGTGGTGGCTGGTCTTCCAGGATGATAGCACAAAGATGGTTACAATTTAACCGTCACTTTTTGTATTAATTAGTATTTTTACGAATTTTAAGCAAGATTTCCAGAAAGAGCTGCGTTCGATTTCACGACAATTTTCGACTGAATTAAATGTGGGTAATTTTATATTTTGTGCAATAATACTGGGCATGTGTTCCAAGTAGGTAGACATCATCTTTCTCTTCTTCTAGTAATTTAGTAGGGCCTTTAAAGGAAGGAGAGATGTATGTACAAAGGGAGAAAATAATAATGCAAGGAATTTGGAAAAATGGGAAATTATGGTCATCAAATATTGTGTGACATGTTTGAAACATTCCAACCTAAGTTAACCTTCAATTTAACGATTTTTTCTTTTTTTTTTAAATTATTTTTCGCAGTAAACAACTGTTTTGCAATCAGCTTTTGAACACTCAAAGAAATTCTGACATTCAGTGACCCTATGCCCTTCCATAAATTATTTGTAAATGTCACTAAAATAAACTTGAATTAACTTAATTATTCTGTAGATGTTCTGCCCGATGAAACTTACAACTTCAGTCATTCATGGAGTCGAATTGTTTAGTTTTGTTTTTCAAGTGATTTATTGTCGGTGTACAGTTATTTTACCACTGAAAATTATAATCCTAGAAGCCCAATCATATTTGCTATCCAAAAATCCCAATCATAGGTCAAATTTACGTACATGAATAAATACACTTGTAACATAGTTTATACTGTGTAATTTAATATTTTTTTATTCATTATTTATTCGTATTAACTATTTATGAAAATAAAAACAACACCGCTGTCTCTTGTGGGCTCTTGGCGGATACTAAGTTGATTCGACCAACCATGGCAATCCAAAGAAGAGTGCGAAAAAGAAAGCAGATATTTGTTTGCCTATAGGTAAAAATGACCTAGATTGGGCTTCTAGGGTTAAATATATGGAAGTGCTTTGTTCATGTTCGCCTAAAATAAGCGCAATTTTATCTTTATCTGATGAAAGTATTTTTCTTAGAGACAATTAAATTTGTAAGCCTCTCTGAGGCCTAGGTGACGAAAGGCCGTACGTAAATCATTTAACACATCCTTTGAAAAGTGGGTTAAAGGTGAAGAAAAAAAATATTAAAAAAATTGTTCAAATAAATAGTTTACGTTAATTTATGTTATGTGCTATTTCCAATTATTTTTTCATAAGTTTTAATGACTTTTCAAAGCGGTGTTAAAATTTCATAATTCTGAGTTGTTATGGAACCGTATTGAATGTATTTTAGGGCCTGTTGCTGAGTGGTAGATCACTCAGTATCACTCTGATGAAAGATGGCAATTCAAAATAATAAAAAGTTGCTTGAAATTATATTAATCTCATTTTGTGACCAAATATGCATAGCCAGGGACCTCTTTCCCATCTCCTTCCTTTGTTCACTCCCTTTAGCCATAAAACATACCTTTTAACTGTGACTCTTTATGATTCCATTAAAAAAAGTAGATCACATTAATTTCTATGTTTTTTTTTCTGTTCAGTACACATTATGGTATAAATTAGAAAACTACGTTAAATTTTATATTCGATTGACCCTGTGCCTTTTAATTAATGACAGTGAATGCCATATTAATTCTACGCATATATTTTAACTCTCCGCCAGCTAGAGACTAGCAAAAAAGACAGATTGAGCCGGCACCGCAAGCCACAAGGCCCGGCCACAGTGGACAAAGCGGTCGGACGCTGTCGGGTGGACTAGGGCTCTGCTGGGTACTAACTGTACAGGGTAAAACAGTGTACAGAGTGTAGTGCTATGTACCGGGGAGGGCTATTAATCACCACCGACCCTTAAACGCCACCCGAAGGGTTAACACGCCGGGGTAGTTAATAAATTCAATTTGCAAGCAATAACAGATGGATTTAATTGATTTGAAGGACTTTTTATTGAAATTTTTGAAGTGAAAACTTCATTAGTACCGTTGTGATTTGAAATTCGATAATACGGAAACGAGCGACACTAAAAAGAGACAAACACGTATATTTATAACATTTAACCCACGAGAGAATGAGATAGCAATAAAATATTTATTTACTTCACGGGTACTCGGTTCAAAAATGATACGATAAATCAACAGTCCCACGCAATTCTCATAAAGTGGAATAAAGCGTCTTTTTATATGAATACCACACAAGAGTCCCAACTGCTCCCGTCAGGAGCCAGTGATACTCTGGCATCCCCAATTGGGGTATGTTGTGAGGCTGAAGGTAGTGGGAAGGAGATAGGGAAGAGAAAGGTGGAGAAGTACCTGGCTATTCAGATCTGGTCACCAAACACGGCTAAAGCCATTTCAAGCAACGTTTCAATTCTGAATGGTGGTCTTACACCAGAGCGATACTGAGAGTATCTTCCAATATACTATTATTATTATTTTTAATGAGTAAATTGTTAATAACACAAATTAATCAAATAAAATTTATTTGCCATGCCGGGAACCCGCGACCTTCGGTAGAGCCTTACCGCTGGACTACGCCGGCCGTCCAATGAATTGTCGAACTCAACGGCCAGACATTCAGTGGACCAATAAACGAAATTTATAAAAAAAAAATTAAAAAAATCAATATCCAATCTTTAAACCACTCTAAAATTGACAGGCAAAAAAAACACAAAAGGAAGCGACATCTAGTGACTCCAAAGAAGAAAACACAAATATCTGCTAATAAGATGACCAAATTTATAGGAAAACTGCAAAAGTAAAAACTAAAACCTAAAACCACCTTGATGCAAATTACATACTACGACAGCACAAAGATAATTCATTTCCCTAGTCCCTAAAATTTTCAACCTTCTCCCTGACCATCTAAATACCAAATCCTGACTTCCTACTTTCAAAAACATGACATAACGATATTTAACCTTACATCTGCAATACGTTTCAATCATAACACCCATACATTTTACACTCCATCCATCTAATCTACCTTCTTATCTTCCTACAATACCTCTCTAATTTTTTACAATTTAAATACTTATTTATTTAAACGCCATACATTTGGCTTTTACATTCAAGTGATACATGATACAATGGTTCACTGGAGCAAATCAGTATGTTAAAAATAACAGATAAAATAGTTAAGCAATGTTTAAATAATATGCGAGGTTTATATAAGACCTAACATAAAAAAATGTGAAGTTTGTATGATAAAAGCTAGTAAATGATACAAATATGTGTTACAACCAAACGAATAATGTGGGCATTAACATTATATTTGCGCAAAATAAAAATATGTAAAATAAAGGTGGCTTGTTAGCAAGTAGAATCGAGCAAAGTCTGGTATATCATACATTCATACATTCGCGTTTATTTGCAAATCTAGGAGTTGATTATAAATAGAATAATTTTGTAGAGAGTTTATTGTTACCTTAAAAATTAACTTTGCTTAAAATAACTGGGCAGGTATAGTTAGCAAATTAGCTCTATGATTTCAGGGCTGTCAGTTGGAGATTTGATAATAGTTATGGATTAAAAATAATAAATTTTATTAAAATAGTGCCATTATTAGCTATGACACTTGTGTCTTATGGTTAAGATATCTGAATCTCTAGTAAAATATGATAAAGAAGCCTTGCAGATAAATATTACCATGCCTCTCATTGATTATTATGATTGAGGTATGTTATTATAGCCTTCTTATAACTATATTCCATGCAGTTGAACATATCTACTACTTCTGAGAAAGCATTGCCAACTGCATGCAATCTAGGTATAAGCGAATATCTAAATGACTCAGTTCTGATATTGTTGTTGCAATTAAGGGCCGGGTTTGGAAAACATCGCTCCGCATTATCGGTAGCATCCGAATCTAGTAACAGTAATACTAGAAAATTATATACGGGTAGTTAGAAAAACGTGTAAAGTAACTAGTGATTAAACTTTTTTTACTGTAATCTTACAAATTCTATAAGTTATACATACTGCAACTTTAGTAAAAACGTTGAAAAAAGCCTTCGCCATTATCTCTCCTGAACCTGTTGTAAACGTTTTTAACAAAAATCCTTCCGTAATCTCAGAGTAAACATTATGTTAAAACACGCTATTAAATTTAAAGCAATTCAGTAAATCTAGATTTTTATTGTAATTCGCCTAAACTTTCTGAATTTTTCAACTATCCTCCGCCATACAAAAATGTATGGCGGAATAATACACCGCGAATGTCTATTGAATTTCACAGAATTCATTCAGTTGTGAGAAAGCGGTCACGGCGGGAGCACGCATATTTTTTTCGCGGCAATTTTGTTCGCTGTGTCTTTGATTTTTGAAGGAATCATTGAGGAGATGGGTGTTACAGTAACTGGGTAAGTAGAAATAAAATATATTTATTATTATCTAATAAATTATTTTTAACTTGATTTACAGATTTTATTTATTATTTTTTTTCAAAATGGGTAAAAATAAAGGAAGCCTTACTTACCGTGCCATAAAAATAGACCCACCCACTGGAAGAAAAGGAGAATAAGGTAATAATGTCAACATTTAAATTTTTTACTGATTTCTATCAAAGGTAGTTTGAAGGTGGACTGAAGTCATTTTGCATTTTGACATCTAAAAATTTAGGCATCCATCTTGAATTTCTCTAGTTATCTACCGATTTGGTTCAATATCAGAATTCTGGCGTTTAGAAGTGCACTGAACTCGGATCTAATGTCAAAATGCAAAATTTCGGCATCCATCTTGAATTTCTCGTGTTCTCTACCGATCTGGTTCAAAATCAGTATTAGGGAGTATTGGCGAGCACTGAACTCGGATCTAATGTCCAAATGTAAAATTTCGGCATTCATCTTGAATTTCTCTAGTTATCTACCTATTTGGTTCAAAATCAGGATAAGGGCGTTTGGAGGTGCACTGAACTCGGATCTAATGTCAAAATGCAACATTTCGGCATCCATCTTGAATTTCTCTAGTTATCTACCTATTTGGTTCAATATCAGGATTCGGGCGTTTGAAAGTGCACTGAACTCGGATCTAATGTCAAAATGCAAAATTTCGGCATCCATCTTGAATATCTTAAGTACTTTGACGATTTGGTTCAAAATCAGGTTTAAGGAGTTTGAGGTTCACCGAACTCGAATTTAATGTCAAAATGCATAATTTCGACGACCATTTTGAGTTCTCTACCGATTCCGTTCAAATAGTCACTCAGTTTTATTGAAAACAACGGCTGTCAGATCCATTGAAAAATCGAATGAATTTCGATGTTGGGTAAATTCTGGGTTGTATTATTACAAATAAAGTTATTTTAAATGTTTTTTTAGGAAAGTGTTGGCTGCAATTGAAAACAAACCATTCCTAGTTTGCTTGTCAAAGTTTCCACATATGTTTAATTGTATAATTTTTATCTGAAACAAATTTATTATTATATATTATTATTATTATATGAACCAGAAATTTTTTCCACATAAAAACACCATGAGATTCTATGTCACATTGAGTCAAAAACTAAGAAGTATGTAAAGGTCCAGGGGCTAAAAAAAGTCTATGTATCCTTGCCCTTGCATAATATGATTTATAGTCTGTCGAGCGGTATCAATTATGTTGCAAATAAATAATTTTTTTATAAAGCAAGTGTATTTTTATTCCGTATTTTATCTAAATGTAATGAAATAGGGCTACTAACTATAAGGAAAAAAACATTACTGATGAAAATGTTCATAGTACACCAGAAGACTCCAGATACTAATATCTACAGGCTGTATGTCGGACGAATATCTACAGCTTATATGTTGGACAAATATCTATGAAATTCAGAGTGAAGACTAACATCTACAGAGTTAAGGTCGGATAAATATCTATGACGGTCCAAGTGGTGACGAATATCTATGGAGCGTTGGTGGGACTAATATCTACAAAGGGCAGCTGAGTACCTAACCTAATAACTAACCTAACCTAACCTAACCCAACCTAACCCAACCTCTGCCAGTGCTGTAGATATTCGTCGACACCTGTTCCATAGATATTAGTCAGCAGTTTGAGCTGTAGATATTCGTTCTCACTTTGGTTCCCATAGATATTGTTCCAACATACCTCGCATAGATATTAGTCAGAACATGGATTCTCATAGATGGTCCGATTTGTTCAGTTTTTGGAATTCCTGTAGATATTAGTAGACGCCTCCCACCAGAGTATCACTAATCGGTACAAGTTGGACTACGGCATTCTAAATAGGGGGATATTGTGTGTCGAAAAAGAGGTAATTTAGCAAGCAGTACCCGAAAATTTAAACCTTTGTAGATTCAAATAGCCGAAGCAATTTCAAGTAACGTAAAAACTGAGGTTACCTCCTGCAAAAAAATTGGTAAAATGCTCATTTTTTGTACCTACGTTGTATTATTACAAATAAAGTTATTTTAAATGTTTTTTTAGGAAAGTGTTGGCTGCAATTGAAAACAAACCATTCCTAGTTTGCTTGTCAAAGTTTCCACATATGTTTAATTGTATAATTTTTATCTGAAACAAATTTATTATTATATATTATTATTATTATATGAACCAGAAATTTTTTCCACATAAAAACACCATGAGATTCTATGTCATATTGAGTCAAAAACTAAGAAGTCTGTAAAGGTCCAGGGGCTAAAAAAAGTCTATGTATCCTTGCCCTTGCATAATATGATTTATAGTCTGTCGAGCGGTATCAATTATGTTGCAAATAAATAATTTTTTTATAAAGCAAGTGTATTTTTATTCCGTATTTTATCTAAATGCTGACCAGTTGTGCCTGAATCTAACCGAAATACACAGTAGATCGAGCGGCTGGCTCGCGGCTCGCGGCGGCCGACCTTGTTTGCAACTACCAAAAATACCTAACTGCAGTGAATGGGCAGTTTGACCCAGGCGCTATGAGCTATCTATGAGCTATGAGCTATCCACGCTATTCCACAATATGATTCTTAGTATGTTAAGCTGTATCCATTATAGTAGGAACTAAATTTTAATTTTATAAGGCAAGTATATTTTTATTTCGTAAGTCCGTAGTGTCTAGTATACCCACATCTCCTCTAGTCAGACGCAGGCGGCCAGCTGCGGCCGTGTTTGTCTACAAGTACAAGAAATACCTAACTCAGCGTTAGCGCGGTTTGATACCCTCCCCTTAAAAAGAATTTTGGATCGAGTAGTTCTTGTAGGTATATGGAAGGTAATTAGACTTAATAAATCAGGGCTGTCTATAATACCATTAACAATTTTAAAAATAAAAGTCAAGTCGGAAACAAGTCTTCTATCTGAGAGGTTTATTTTTTTCATCAAGCGATTGTAGTTTATTGATTCAATTGGTAGACCGAGTTTATAGTTAATGAATCTTAGGAATTTATGCTGAATTTTTTCAAGGAATCGGAGTGGATTTTGAAGTAAGGGACCAATAGAAGAATTATATTCAACTTGACTTCGAACTAGAGAGGAATACAAGATTTTTAATGTTGCAATATTTTGAAAGTCTTTGCCATTTCGAAGAATGAAGCCTAGCATTTTTAATCCTTTATTGGTTACTGTATTTATATGTGTAAGAAAGTTAAATTTGGAATTGAAAGTAATGCCAAGATCATTAATTTCACTGACAGAAGTGAGGGAAACATTGTTAATTTTATATTGATAGTTAAGGGATTGATTTGTTCCGAAAAATCTTATTATCTGGCATTTACTAATATTTAGATAAAGTTTGTTAGTTTCGCACCAATCTTGTAGTTTTTTTTAAATTTGTTTGAATATGAATAAAGTCATTTATTGTTTTTATAAGTTTAAATAGTTTTAGGTCATCGACGAAAAGCAACACTTCAACATTATTATCAAAAACAGTGACAATATCTTTATAAAAAGTAAGAACAGTATTGGGCCTAAATGTGACCCTTGAGGTACTCCGCTTGTAGCCATGAATTTGTGTGATAGTTTAGAATTATTTTTTTACTTGGAGAATTCTATTAGTTAAGTAACTCTTTATCCATTCCAATAGTTTACCCTCTATTCCCATTTTGCTAAGTTTATTGAGAAGAATTTTATGGTTATCTTTGACAAAGGCTTTTATAAAGTCTGTATATATATATATTTATATTTTTTTTAATTTATTTATCTATAATAAAATATATTTACAATGGTTTTATGTGTATGCCTGTCTCTCTAGGGTATACCTGTGTCGAGACAGGCGTACAGGTATATAAATGAATATTGTAGTTACAAGGATATTTAAGGTAAAATACATATCACTTTGAATAGAATTAAAACAGAAAGGTGATTGGAAGGGTGATAAATTTTTTAAAGAGAGTTATTTTATAAATGTTGGAGATGAAGTAGAGAAGTAAATTCTGCCTAATCTATTTAAAGGTCAATTTTACAGGATTCCATTATTTTCATTTATTTTATATGGGTTAGGTTGTATGTGCATAGTTATTTTTGTCTATGTGTGATTTATTTTACAGATGTTTGTAATAGTGAGGCGTCCAATACTGATAATCCATTTTTTAATATCTTGTTTGAATTTTGTAAAAGAGTCAGTTTGTCTGATAGTAGTTGGTAGTGTATTGTATAGTTTGCAAGCTATGTATTTAGAGTGTCTTTGCCCGAAGGTGGTTTTGAAAAAAGGAGTTTGGAGAAGTTCGTTGTTTTTGGCTCGGGTATTGTGTATTGTATATTGAATCAACTTGGTTTCTATTTTCAAGTGAGCATGCTATAAATTGTTAATACAAGGAAAGATTTGTTAGGGTGGATCTTCCCGACATAAAGCCATGTTGATTAGGTACTATGATGTTATTAATATGTGTGGAGATTTGGTCAAGGATAAGTTTTTCAAACAATTTGGGGATAGTTGACAGCATGCAAATGGGTCGGTAATTAGTGACATCATGAATATCTCCCTTTTTAAATACAGGTGTTAGATAACAGTTTTTTCCATAAATCAGGGAAGCAACCAGAATTTAGTGATTGGTTAAATATTTGACATAGTGGCTTGGCTAGTATCGATAAAGTCTTAATTAGAAAGGCAGGATTAACTTTGTCAGGACCCGCTTTTTTCTTTATGTCAAGTGACTTTATTTTACGTACAACATCCGGAATATTTATATGTAAAGCGGGAATGTGGACCGATTCCTTTGGATGAAAGGGTGGAAGTTGAACATTTGGATTATCCTTATCATAAACATTTTTGAAGAAGTCGGCAAAGAAATTAACGATATCAGTAGTATTACTACTGCTTTTCCCTTCGAAATACATGGTACCTAGGTAGGCTAGGTTTATTTTTTCTTAGTGAGTGGATGTGTTTAAATAAGTTTTTAGTATCTGAAGAAATAGACTTTGCTGTGTTGAGTATGTATGTTTGATATAATTTTTTGGTCAGTATTTTGCATTCAGTATTTTGCATTACTACTACTACTAAAATATTTTAACTTAATCTGAATTATATAATCGAATTACTATTATTGTCAAGCATATTATGCATAATTCCAATCTGTTAACATCACCTGCCATAACACAGGCACATCCCTAGTATGGCGGGTGAAATAATAAAAAATGTACCTTTTTTCCGTGAAATTAAAAAAAAAGGTGTACTGGAATTCGGCGACAAAAATGTGGAAAAAATCATCCTTCACATTAATAAAAAAATTACTTCGTAGTCTCCCCACTCTTCTCTATTTTAGTTTTCTGAAGGTTTCACTCCTATCACTTGTGAATCGCACACTCTATTTTTTTTTGTAAATGTCATCACATTGTTTATTCCAGAAATACATATTTTTTCATTTTTTTAAATAATAAAAACAGTCTCAGATTTCATGATCTTATAATAACACCTGACAGTAAAGTACAATATAACCTACAAATATATCCAACAAAGCAATGTTGCATTATTAGAAATACAGAATTTTTAATAGCGTAAATATTTCTTAAAAAATCGAAGCAATTCAAAACAATTTCTCAATATACCTTTGTTATTTATATGACACTAGCTTTTACCCGCGGCTTCGCTCGCATGATTTTAGGGGGAAATCTTTATATTTAAAAATCAAAATATGCTAGCTTCTAGGTTTGTAGTTCCCGGCATGCGTTGTTATACCACTTAATAGAGATGTTGTTTCTCCCTGCGTGTCCTTTCCCTTCGTCCCATTCTTCTTCCGCATCCCCTTCTCATCACGCGTTCCCACCCAGAATTAATTTCTATTAGCTCACTATGACCTATTATTCTAAAGACTTTAAAAATATTATTTATGTTTTCAAAAATGTATTTTTATCTATATTTCTGTAAAAAATTAAATTTTATTTTATATAATTGTAAAAATGTAACTATTAAATCACTATAATAAGATATTTAACGTAAAGAACCCGTTAGACAAACTGCTAAAAAGTAGTTTATCGGGACTTTTTATCTTGTATTTGTAAAGTGTATAAAACAAATAAATAAAAAAATAAAAACTCCTCTCTCCCGCTTCCCCTGTCCCACGAACCCACCCCCCCCCCCCCGATTTCCCCTCCCGCCTCCCGCATTCCACACATTCAGTTTTCAAACAGCTTGCGTGTCACCTATTGCAATTTTTCAATACAAATTACATAATGTCAGAGCTCAACGGTATATATATATATAGAAACCTTCATTGAAGTGCTCACAACAACTCACCAAAGTTTAATCGCAATCTGATGAAAGGCTTAGCAATGCATAATTTCATGATGCCAGAGCTCACTTTTTTTTTTTTTTTACATTAACTCCACACAGGAGACCCTGAGGAAAATAATTTCCCTCAGGGCCTATGTCATCTTTGGGGATGCTGTGCGGAGGGTGTTTTTGAGGAAAGGAAGGAGTTAACATGGGTCTTGAAGAGACTCATGTTGTAGGAGGGAGGAAACACAGAGACCGGTAAATCGTTCCACAGCCGAGCTGTTGAACTCAAGAACGAATCGTAAAAATGACCCGTTCTCATGTGACTAATATCAACCGTGTACAAATGTTGGGCGCGTGTTTGGCGTGTTTCCCGACTATGCACCGGTGCCGAGGGGATCAATGACGCTAGTTCCTCGGAGCATCTTCCATTGTAATACCGGTAGAACAAGGACAGCATTCCCACCTGACGCCTATGCTCTAAAGATTGCAATCCGTCTGTTAAGATGGGAGAATCTATCAAACGGACCGCCCGTTTCTGCACAGAGTCAAGGGTTTTTTTTAAGGTATTTTGGAGCTCCAGACCAGAGGAGGCTATCACTATTGTATACAAAAACCATCGCGGGCATGCACACATCAAATCCCCAAAGTTTCATTGCAATCGGATGAACGGTTTAGCAATGCGTAATTACATGATGCCAGAGCTCACTATTGTAGGTATACAGAAACCATCGCAGGCATGCACCCATTGCACACATCAAATTCACAAAGTTTCATCGCAATCGGATGAATGGTTTAGCAACGCATAGCGGACATACAAACATTTTTAGATTTTTATGTATAATAGATTTATAAAACAAAATAAAAATACAGGTATTACATACATAAGTTAGAAGTTAATTTTTAGTATTTTTTAAAGAACTGAAATTCCTTATCTTGATTTCATTTCACCAAAACTTCTGAAAACAAGAGAGGTTCAACATTTTTGTGTGTTGTACTTCAGAACGGTTTAAGGAGTTTGCCTTTTTATCTGTTTTATATGCCTATTCACAAGATTCAGTTTATAAATAATTTACGCATGAGATCGCTAGAAATACCGGGGAAAAGACCGTTATTGTTTCAACAGTAATGTAAAACAGTACACGAACGGCGTTTCAAAAGCCTCCCCATACATCCTGAGGGTAAACTGGGGTAAACGAAGTACATTTTTCCCTTTCACTCCGTTAGCTCCATATTTTGTCCACCTTTACCTACATCTTATTGGATCTCTTAGGGTCAACGATAAATTTAACAAACGGCCGCTGAGGCCCCGTTCGAGACCCAATGACCAAATAAACCCGTCTATTTTATATTAAATAAATCTGCCAGACGGGTTACGATGCGGTTAAAAACATCGGATATCAGTACGAATCTTTTAGCAATACGATATAATTATTTTTATCCGTTTTCTATTTTGAAATACTCTTATAGAGGTTATCAGAGGAAAATGTCCTGACTTTTAGATGTAGATGTACACCGTATACATAGACATACATAAATTGCCTTCGTAGTTGAGTGGTTAAGATCCTTTTCCAATGATCCGGAAGTCACGGGTTAAACTCCCGACGTACGCCAACAAATTTTGTTTAATTAATTAAAAATAATACGCAATATATTTGCGGCACGTTTCGGAGTGGTAGATACTTTCTGCGTCGCTCTGGTGAAACAACAAAATTTAGAATTTAACATTGCTTGAAATGGCTTTAGCCTTAGGTATTTGGTGACCATATTTGACTATCTAGGCACTTCCCCACCTTCCTCTTCCACATTATCTTTCCCTCCCCCTACATTCAGCATTAAAATATTCCCAAATTGGGGATGTCATAGTCTCACTAGCTCCTGACAATTTTTTACATTAGCTCCATAAAGGAGGCTTTGAGGAAAACTTTCTTTTTAATTTTTTTTTGGAAAATTATTTTTATTCCACAAAAAAAAAATTGACATTCATCTTAGAGTTGTAAAAAAGTCAATAGATGTCGCGTTTAAAAAATAAAAATGGATTTATTGATCTAAGACACTATCTAGGTTGCAATTAAATTCAGGTAGAACCTTCGCATACAAATATAGCAGCCATTCATAGCAGATATAACAGTTATTTTTGGACGAAGTATGTATAGTTAAAAATGACCGTAATTGATAGGGTTGATCTCAGTGATGAAAACAAAGCCCTGACAAAGCTGAGATCCTGGGTTCAATTTCTACATTTGACCAAATCGTTTTTTTTTTATTTTTCTTTTTCACGTTTTTAGTTTGAGAGTAAATTTGTTCATATTATCTCGATTGAATATTTTTTAAATTAATATCAGAAAAGTAAGTTTTTATAGCAACTGCCATGTGAGGAACAACTGACACGACCAAAAGATTTCGGGTGAAAAATAAAACGTGAAAAATTGTGGGATATTATAATTTCAATGTGAAAAAGAGAACTAAAATAAAGGTCTGTTATAATATTATAATACTATTGGTAGATACAAAATTTATCGCTTTTCTGGATTGTTACACATACAACCAGTTTCAATTTTGAAAATTACAAGTCATTGAACAAGATTTCCCGGGACGCGCCGACAATCGGAATTAGAATTTTTGATGTTACAATTTTATTATTATAGTCATGTAGGAACAGAAGATTACCATTAGCGTTGAAAAAATGTGAGTAGCTTTAAATTTCGTTCAAAACTGGACTTGCCATTGAAAAAAAATCAGAGTGTGCAATTCACAGGCAATAGAAGTTAAACTAGAAATTCGCTAGATGTCGCTTTCTTTTCTTTTGCCTGTTTATTTTAAAGTGGTTTGAAGACTAGATATTGATTTTACAAAAATAAAAATGTTTATTTTTTTTGGATTTGATGGGTTTCGAACATGGAACTAAAATCCAATGGAAGCGGCATACCTAACTCAGAATGTATAAAACCGCCAAAACCAGTGTAGCTCTAAAAATTTGTGGCCGCCGGGAAGTGGGGATACAGACGGGGTAAAGGGGCCAGCGTGCGGGGGGAGGGCAGCCGCCAGGAGATAAGGGCCGAATTGGGAATGGGCTACACATTTTTTTTTATTATTAAAAAAAACGTTCGTAAATTTTTTATAAATTTTGAACATATGTATAATAGTTGTTTTCTGAACAGGGAATGGTGGTGAAAAATAAGTAATGAAGAAAAGGGAAGTACTTAACAAAAGACTTTTGAGTAAGTTAAGTAATTTGAGACTACATTATTTAATTTTTAAAATGTCCTGATGTATGTTACTCATCCAGACCACAAACAATCACATAAAAAACAGACATATCGTGACAATAATTCGAAAAAAAAAACCTAACGGAAGATACGATTATCTGACCAATGTCATGTTGAATTATTCCGACTGATGACGAAACTTATTACTGTTGGATACTAAAAAATATTTTGCTGACACCAGATGTTCATCAAAAAAATTATTCAAAGCATCAAGAGTTTACACTGCTTTCATCAATTCAGGATGGTAGACATATACAAGTTCACCCTACAGGCTCGTCGGATACATAGATAATATATCATACTCCCAGGTTGTCATACTTCCTGGGGCCAGGGTGATACTGAAGCCACGTAGGGTCCAGTGTTATACTTCTGGTCTCCATAAATATGTCCCTCCCGGGGGGGGACAAGTGTTAAGCAGGCCCCCCGGGGGCCATATGCCTCGGCTTGGAAAGCTCAGCTCAGGGTGGTAGGGCTCCTCCGAGCCTGTCGATGGTTGACTCCAATGAAACAAGGTTTAGTCACAATTCAAATGTATTCAATAATGCAAGGGTGAACAGTACAGGCAACCAGGTAAGCAGTTTAAGGCCTAGCATTAGAGAGAGTGAGGCACTAGAAATACTACTGAATTTAGGCTCGGAAAGACTATAAGAGGGTTTAGAATCTCACGTGGCGTCGGACGGATGCAGGCAGCTTCCCTACGAAGTGGAGAGGTCTAGAGCAAAGCTCATAGACCGTGTGCAGGAGCTGGGCGGCTCGGCGGGAGAGGGCGGCTTCTCAGCGTCATGGTGGGCGGATTCGGCCAGCTTACCGAACCGGTGGGCGATAACGGTGAATTACGCGGCTATCGGCAATGTAGGCGGATTAAAAGCCGGGCGCGTCTGGGCGGCCATGGTAGGCGGCCGTGGTGAATTACTCGGCTCGTCGGCACGTAGGCGGATTAAAAGCCGGGCGCGTCTAATGTTATGGTATTAAATAGGCGGCAGTAGGATTATACAGGCGTCTGTGGTGATAGCGCCATACTTGGATCGTAGGTGAAGACTTAATTAGTCACGTCGAAGGGTGGCATACTGCCCCGACAGTACGTAGTAGTACGTACAACCGCTCGCGCTGCTGTCTGAAATATGTCTGTCGCTTCGGCGATCGGTGGCCAGAGCTGCTTGCCCGTGATGAGCGAGACGGATGACTCGAACGTGTGCCCTATAAGGTAATGTCTTCTGCCATTGGCTGGAACCCGCGCCGTGTGGCCATATAAGGTAATGTCTTCTGCTGGCCTGAGAGGGACAGCAATAATCATGCGAGATTGTACATGTACTGTGCACGTGACACAACTGCCTGCCGCTTGTATAGTCCGTTCGTACGATTTATGGGCAACCCATAACAAGGTGTCCAGCAGTCAAATGATCCCCGTCTTCATGATATTGTCGAAAACAAAGAAATTTTGCTGCCACCAGCTATCCAGCACCTAAATAATTTACACAACATTGTCGGATATCAAGATATATCTATAATTAAAAATGACAATTCCAAAACCAACATTGACCTTATTATGAGTAGAACTAAAATTCACGTGCAATATGTCAACAAAAAGTGCAATCAACAACAACTAAATATATATATTTTTTAATGTGATCACCTCACAAGAATCCCAACTGCTCCATTCTGGAGACTATGGCATCCCCATCCCCAATTGGGGTATGTTGTGAGGCTGAAGGCAAGTGAGGAGGGGGAAGACCAAACTTTCAGTTACATTTTTTACTCCAAATAATGTCAGGAATCACTGATTAGAGTAAGTCAAGTACGTCCCTTAACACCCTATATATACACACACACACACGCGTATATATATAACATAAAATTCGAATATTTATTTATATATATGTAAATAACAAATAATCGAATATGTACATATGAATAACACATAATCGAATATATATATGAGGGGAAGGAGATACGGAAGAAGAAGGTGGGGAAGTACCCGTCTATTCAGATCTTGTCAACAAAAATAGCTAAAGCCATTTCAAGCAACATTTCAATTATTATGGGTGGTCTTACACCAGGGCGATACTGATAGTATGTTCCACCTGGAACTTGACGGAAATATACTTTTTATTTTTAATTATTAAATTTTGAGAACACAAATCAATCTAATAAAATCTATCTGTGCGCACCGTGATTTGAACCCGCGACCTCCGGATTGCTAGTCAAGAGCTTTTCCCCTCGACCAGGGGGGCAATTCAATGTGAATTTTACATAACAATACAGTGATTATTTTATTTTATTTTATATACTATAAATTACAATTGTAAACATATGTAAAAGGAGTGATAAATTAGTAGGAAAAGAAATAAAAAAACAGTGCAAAAAAGACGAAGTAAAAACGTTTAAAAATGAATAAGCTAAACGATAAAAAACACGTACATACGACATGTGTAAATCAGAACTTTATATTTGTGCGTTATGATTTATAAAAAAAATAAAAGTTTTTTGGTAACTTTTAATTATTATAATTTAAGTTAACTGATTCGGCCCATTGCCATTCCGAGATCACGTGATAGCGACGGGCCGATGGCGGTAGCGGTTGAAATGAACACGTCGACAATTATAAAATGTATATTTAAGCGATGTTTAAACACTTATATGTGAAAGGTAAGACCGTCTTTCTTTTTAAAGGTTTCATAGAACTACTTTTACAAAATTTTACGGCGCATTGGACCATTTTTCTATGTTTTATGAACGTTTTACTGGGAGCTCTATACGCGACCGAGGTGTAAAAGCCAATGTCAACCGTCTAAAAACCGTTCGGTAAAATTTTTGAATAATCACACTTTGGGTCAGTGTGCACACTTTACATGCCGTCTCTCTAATATCCATACTCTTAGGTTTCGAACCTCCGTTCGCTGGATGTCTCTCTGGGCGCTGAGAGTCGGGCGCTTCATACCGCGGCGCTGTTGGAGGCCCGATCGTAGTCGTGAATTTACCGCATTATATTAGAACCGAGGACTTTCAAATAATATTTTTTTGTGACGCATTTCCGTTTCATCTGAATTTAAAATCGCTAACGGGGCTAAGAACTTTTATTTAAAAAATATTTGTTGACCTGTTTTCACAAGATTTGTTACAAAAATGACCTTCTCTGTAGATCACTTGTATGTAGAAAATTCTTTGCGGTCTATCTGATTTTTTTCGAAGACGTTACAAATTCAATTTCTAATGAAAGTATTGTCAAGCCTTACTGTGGCCAGTAAGATTAATGTTCGGGTTGATATTTTTAGGTCTGTTTAGATAACAAAAAAAAACCTCGATAGATAAGAAAGGGATGCTGGACGGTGGATTGAGAAAAAAACAGCTTTCAGTGGATGAAAGGGGAAAATACACAAATAGAAGCCTCTTCTTAGAAAAAAATCCAAATTAATTATTGTCAGGTAGACAGGTTGTCGATGTAAACCAAAGCATGTTTGTTTTTCATTTATTTAATTTTCATTTACGGTTTTTATATCCTGTAATAATACAATCCTTATACAACGTGGGCAATAAAGATTTACGCATTTCAAACCATTATTGTGGTCAAGCGAGTTATAAAAAATATAATTAAATAAATTTAACTGATAGTCCCATATTTAATTTATTCCGTTAATCTCCACCAAAACTGTTTCCTCCTCCCCCGCTACTTACCCGTAATAATTTTGTGTCCCTCTTTTCTATTTTATCTTTTTATTTAATTCTACATAGTTCTGGCACTCCGGCAGAAAAACGGCGATTGCCACCTTATCTTACTAAAGCCTTCGGCCATCATCGACACGAACGGTAATAGATGGTATTCTTCTGATAAATAACTCAGCTGCCATCTGATGGAATATGGCAGATGTTCGTATTACAAACTAACCTTTCAAATTGAAAGAAGCTGAACCTTCAAGGATAATCAAAACATTACAGTATATATATTTTACTTTACTAGAAATAAATTATCAGAACGATTCAGAAATTTAAATAACAATTTAAAATATTTTAAATTTCACATCAAAAGCACACTGAAAATATACACCGAAAACTATTTAGGTATCTATAACATAAAATTAAACAAACGCAGGAAAGGGTTGTTATATTGGCGTACCACAGTAAATGTTATCGTATTATTGAGGTACGCGAAACGAAATTAATATAGGGTGGACCATAACCATTTGCACTTTTGTAATCGTGCTGGCGGGGATTCCGAACGAGGGAGGAGAGCGGGGTCACTTATGCGTGGCTCCTTGCTTTTTGGAAATTTAGTCACAATGGACGCTTTACGGGAGAGCAACGCGCTTTCTGGGTAAAACATTTTTACAAAAACAATGATTATGTTATTTTCTGTTCAACAATGATTCTATTCTGTTTTAAAAAAAACAATGATGCACGCCGCTTGTTTCGTTCGCATCACCAATTACAAATTATTAATCAGTGCCTAAGTATTAATTTAATTAAATCATGGTTTAAAAATTTCGAAGAAATGGCAGGAAAACAAACAGAGCAAAAGAAATTGGTTAAAGAAATTTTCCGTAACAAACTGATCTCGCACAGAGGAGATATTCCATATCCCCGCAGACCTGATCTAAACCCAACAGATTTTTTTAATATGGTATATATGTATTAATATATATTTTATCTTACAAGTCGAGTCTCCGTAAATAAACCAGCGACTAAACTTCAATTAAAGGAGAACATCCATCAAGTAATGATCAACATACCCCGAAATTTATGTCTCAAAGTTTTCGACACTTTAAGGGCCATTTTGACGAAATAATTTATATGAAATGATTTTCCACTATTTTATTTTTATTTTTTTATTACATTAGTTACATTTATACAGCAAAATTACATAATAATAATAATATTTCAAATAACTGTCGATATTAAAATGTGTACAAGTGTTATTATGTCTTGTACGTTATTAGTTCCTAGCTAGGCAGATTGCCTGTTCTAAGGAACCAAATGCTGGTGAAAAATGCCAAAAATGTCTTCTGTAAAAAAAAAGAAAAAACAAAATATTGTTTTTTTTTTTTTTTTTTTGTAGATTAAATATACATATACTAAGTTTAAATATACTATACTAAGTTTTTACTGATTGTGTCATTAATAGTTAGCCATGTGTAATTTTAAGTTTTAAATGACATTATTTAATAATTTTTCAGACTCAATCCTACCTAAGTCTATCAACCATTTAGTTATTATTGTACCGATGCATGCCATTTTACATGTTTTAATATTTAATTCTGGTGGGATTTTATTATACAATTTCGGTCCCAGATATGTATATGTCTTTTGAAACTTTGCCGAATTGCTCCCTGGGACCACGAGATCCTTTCTGGTGTGACTTCTTGTTATATATTTATGGTCAATTTGCTTAAGATTTTCTACATTTTTATGTACGTGGATAATAACCTTTTTTATATAGTTTTGACGAACATCAAGTACATAAAATTTTTTGTAGAGCTGATCGCTAGAAAACCTATAGGGTTTACGCATAATGACTCTAATTATGGATTTCTGGGCCTTCACTAATGGATCTAAAATTGTTCTGCCTGACGCTCCCCAACCAATACAACCATACGTTAAGATGGGGTTGCATAATCCGAAATATATTTTTCTTAAGTCTTGTTGTTTGATTATGTTTCGTAATACAAAGAATACATGAATCAATTTTCTTACCCTTATTGAAAGTTTGTCGATGTGAAATTTCCACTTAAGATGATTGTCTATAATAACGCCTAGATATTTGATGTTTTTCACACTCTCCAAAGCTTCACAGTTGCAGTTAGAATCAATATTATCGGAATTACAGTTAGTCTTATGTGTTTTTATTGTGTATGATGTACTAGGTTGTCCTATTATAGTTGAACTGAATCTTATGTATTTAGTTTTAGCTATATTTAATGTGAGTAGATTTTTGTCAAGCCATTGTTTTATCGCATTGATTCCACTTTCAGCATGTTTATGTGTTTGAGTCCAGTCGTCTCCTTCAAATATAGCTACCGTATCGTCAGCGAATGTAATAATTTTTCCGCCTACTTTTAGGTCGCATAACTCATTTATGTAGATTATAAATAGAAGAGGTCCCAATGTGCTTCCTTGCGGTACCCCAAAGTTAGTGTCTAGTGAATTACTTACTATTTTTCCAATTATACATTTTTGTTCTTATCAATACACATTTATTTAAATACAATTTGTATATTTTTTTCTTAATTATTTCAAAAGTGCAAATGTTTATGGCATACCCTAAATTATTTCTCTTTCAAGTCGATTATTTGAATAACTCATTAAATAGTGCATAACACTCGAGCATCGTATAGTCGGAGGTGAGTAGTATGTTTGCTCTCGTTATTAGATTTCATCTACATATTTCGTCAAGTGTCCCGGAGTAATTCTGTAGAATTTGAGCATCCTTGACAGAACTTAGAATCACTCTCCTATCCTACATTTCTACACTTCCACACTCAGCAGCTCTCCTTCTAATCCGCTCGGGGCTTCAAAATCCACAACCCACCCTTTCGCTTAAAACACTACTGGCTGTAGGTAGTTTATATCGTCTTATACCTTCCACACAGCATACCAAATGTATAAATGTATGTATCTGCTTCTTAATAATATTAAAGGCAACCGTTTTTAACATAAAAAAAGTTTTATTTCAATTACGAGTAGGTACTTCACAAAAACACAATTTTCCCAAAAACAGTGACATAGAGGTATTTCGTTTGAAAAATACTGATTTTGTTCAATGGTTTTCCGATATAACATTTTTTTTCTGCCCTTGGTTTTAACCTTTCTTACATTTCTAGACAGTCTAAGAATAATAATTCCTTCTAACAACTAATATTATTTCAAGATATCACCTTGGGGCAGGCTCGGCCTAGCAAGATGTTTTATACTAATCTTAATATATTATATAAAACAAAGTCGCGTTATTTACACCTCAACTTTATAACTCAAGATTATAACATTTATAACTCAAGAATGGCTGGAAAGATTTATATGATCTTTGATTTGTTGTATTTGTCTCCGCCCGAATATCAGAATAGCTACTAAAACATCGGAAAAATTCACGAGAAAAAAATATGTAGAAAATTCTTTTACCTATACATTTTGTATGGAACGAATTCTCATTTTCAGAGCTGCAGCAACAATGTGATAAATATAATATTGAATAGTGAGTGAATTCCAAAAATTCAAAAACGTCAAATGTCAATGCGCTGATGGTTTTGCTTTTGTTCTTAAACATATAATGCTGTCCCTCTTTCTTACACACTAAAAGTCAACAGTCGAAAATGCGACAAACGGTGAACGCATGTCTGCACCCCTCCGAAGGAAAAATTCAATAATGATACTAAATCTCTCTCACAAGTATATACAAAATGAAACGCCATTCCCGTAAGTAAGTGGAAAAGTAAGAAAATCACAAGAATATAAATTCGTACACAACGCCATCTCTGATACTGACAAAGCAAAACACAGACCGTTGCACATTGATAATTGCTTCATTGTATAATTTTTAACAAAAAAAAAATAATTCAGCTAATTAACACAACAGTTACTGAATCTGAGGTGTAACGAAGTTCGCCGGGTCATCTAGTAAATAAATAAATTATGTATTTCTTAAAGTTAATAGTGAAAACAATGATAATTGAATCATGTTTTTTATTACTATGTATTTCCACATGCGAAGGCTGAGAGGATGAACCGCCAAACAATTACAACTTGCTTCATTCACATTCATATGTGATATCACACGTTCTTCTCTGTTATTTTGATTCTTGACAAGATCTCGATCTCTAGTATTTTTCACTTGCAGTTTAAGAAATTAGTTACAATAAAAACACATATAAATTTGTTGTAGACCACTTTTATTTTGTAAACACTCTACCGGTTTCGGAAGCACCCTTCCTTCGTCAGGAGAATATTATAACTAACCTATTATACAGAATACAAATTTTTATTCAAAAGAAATTAGTGTCTACAATAAATTGGTCCACATACTCTGATTTTTTTTGTGAGTACCGCACAAGGGTCCTGCTCTACAGTAAAGAACTGTAATACCAAATCCCCAATGTAGGTATGATTCTGAATCGTAGTACTTCGCCAGGGCGGTACTAAAAGTATATACCACTCTGGAACGCGCCATGAATTTACTGTTTTAATTGACTATTATTATTATTTATTTTAATATTTTTAATTAATTTAATTTCTGAAAAATTACAAAATAATCAAATAAATATTACTTAAGCTCGCTGGGATTGGAACCGCAATCGCCGGATTCACATCCAAGGAGAGGATTCCATTGGATTAATCATTGACTATTTATATATTCCTATATTTCTTTTATTATATTTTTTTAAATAGGCAATACCCCCTAAAAAGTAGTGTATTATTATTTTGCTTATGAACGTATATCCGCCACCCAAATTGTAAAATAAAATATAAAATAGAAATGTTCTATTTTATATTTTATTTTACAATTGGGTATGATATAGGTTCCGCAGCTCCGGGAACCATTTATTGGATAACCAACACCTCTGCCGTAGGTCACCCCGAGTAGTTCGCGATGATTGGTGTCTTAGGAGGTTTGGTACCTCATTAGTGCCCGGTTTCATCGGTTGGGGCGTGTTCAGGTCTTGGTGGCGGATGCACCTGGCCACCAGCTGCGTGGCTGGCCGAATCGGGAGATACTGATGTGACCTCTCCTGACTCACCGTCTTACACCACAGTGGGAGGGATGGATTTACACGACCCGTCACTCCTGGACACACGACCTCTAGATCACTCACTCCTCATACCTTTTCCTTCCCAGAACTTCCTGCCCTTTCTTTCCCTAAAAAGACCCTCCACACAGCATACCCAAAAATGATCTATGTCCCGAAGGAAAATGTTTTTCCCAGGGCCTCCTGTGTAGGGCTAATATAAAATTTAAAAAAAACGAGTTGACTGAATAGCGGGAAAGGGCGTATAATATATATAAATAATGACCATGTTCCTACTTATGGGATATGATGATGATACAGAGCAAATAAAGCCTCCTCAACAACCAATAGGACAACTCCAGTGTCTCATTATTCATTCATTAAAACTACGCCTTTAATCACTTAATTTAATTAAAATTTCTACATAAAAACCCACCTTTCATAAAACAAGTCTCTAAAAACCCTTCAATTAATTTCAAAATGTTCTGCAATGTTGAAATATCTCAGCTTAAATGAATAAAATTGGTTTAGCAAAGAGGCACTAGTGGAAGGCTCAATGAATTGAGGGCCTAAATAACAGTTTAAATGGCCCTGGCAAATGAACAGGGTGTTCCCAACTAAACTAATGCTACACAGTAAAACCACACAACCAGAAGTTAAGCCACAGGACGATTAGAAAGTTAACCCACGGTCGAGGGAGAGTTCGATCGCCGGTTCCCCTGGTTCCTGTACAGATTAACCAGGACGTAGTTTAATGTTTATTTATATAATATATGTTCACCGACGTTCTGGTTGACTTTACAAACAAGGGATATCTTTAGCTACTCTGGAGTTTACTTAAGTTAATAATAACGTAAAGTTTACGTAGCGCTGTTTTGTGTTATTTTACTTCAAGTGCGCTTAACTATAATTGTTGGTAAGTACCTAGCATTCATCCTTGTACCTTTTTCCAAAATTGTAATTCCTACCCAAAACATTTTTTTCCCTACCAACCTTATGCCGACTAAATATAATATTATTTATGTATTGAACCGCTTACTCGTTAATACTGAATATTTTGTATTCAAACAGTTAGATTTAGCATTATTATTACGAAAAGTGAGTATTAATGTCGGGGGAGACAAAAAGCTTGCAATGAATATGCATTTATCATTTTAATTTTGTTTAAATTAATTCACTTACTTATATTTATCGTTTTTATTTAACATTTCATAGACAATCAATCAATGCTACCAATCATAGAAAAAAAATTATTGCCATATAAAACAATAATGTCCATGTTCTTACATGGAAAGAAAGGTATTAAAATAATTACACATACTCGTTAGACAAACCCTGCTTTGCCAAACAAACCATTCAAAACCTAGGATTTATATCGAAATGATGATGACATGAAGCTTTTGCAGCTTGAACCTCAACTATTAATGTCAGGATTAATTCGAAGTAGGTACTTTATTGTTATTATTGTGACGACAATTTATTTTATAAGGTACTTACTTCCAAGAAATGTCATATTTGATTGTCTACCGGTTAAAAAAGGAATATTCCGTATTATCCGTGCATATCCGTGTATCGAACTTCGAACGAACGTTCCATATTATCCGTGAAGTGGACTGCATGCATATTTACCAATATAATCGTGTGTCATCATGTTCACTCGAAAATTAATAATCGTCCTATCAACACATATTGTGAGTGTTGATAACAGAGCCCTTGTTTGATCGCGTCGAAACAGATAAGAACCATCGTGAGCTCGCGAGTTCAGTGGAGAATGTGATGAACTAGCGAAGGAAGAAAACGTGGTAAGTCAGCAATCCTTCATTATCCCCATTCCTTCTGCTTTGCGGGTATCTCTTTTAAGTCCCCAACAATATAAACTAACCATTTACTCTACCAGGTATTTATTTTCATAAAATTTACATGCAGAAACAGTGCCGACTTTGTAAAAGTAAGCAAAAAAAATGGAGAAGTGTATTTAAATTATAGTGTATAAATTTGACATTTGTCAAATCAAAAGGAGTCGTTTTACTGCACAGTTCCTGTCCCAACATCCCGGGTGTTGAAAGTTGCTGAATTTTGTGTTTCCTCCTTCTAACGGTACAGGTTTCTTCATGTCCCAGCTTTACACCTTCCTTTCCTTAAAAAGACCATCCATAAGCAACCTCAAAGATAACATTGAAAAATCTCAGGGCTTCTCAGTGTCGACATTAAAAAGATAATGAATTCTACAGAACTGCACATTTGCTCAGTAAAATCATTTGTCACAATATATGCCTACTAACCTGTCTTAAAAGTTCTCCGTTTTTTCATGTTTTTTTTAAATTCGATGGTTCGTATAATTGTTTATCCCTTTTAAAGAAAGACATTCTCGGGTTACGAATTACCAGACAGCATTTGAAAATCTCCTACTACCACCAGACTTTTTTTACATTATCTTCACGAAGGAGGCCTTTATGAAAATAATTTACCTCATGGCCTAAGTCATGTTTGGGGAAGCTGTATGGGGGTTTTTTTTGATGAGAAGAAGAAGTGAAAATGGATCTTGAAGAGACTCAAGAACGAGTCGTAGAAGCGACTCGTTCTCATGAGACACATGTCAACAGTGTACAAATGCTTGGCGCACGTTTGGCGTGTTTCCTGACTATGCACCGGTGCCGAGACTGCCGAGGGGATCAATGACGCTAGTTCCTCGGAGCATTTTCCATTGTAAATAATAATAAAAGGAGAATGTTGCTTGTGTCGTGATGGAGGACTTATCCAGACGAGAAATTGAACACACGATGCCTAGGTGGTACCTTAAAGCGATGCCAACTCAGCCACTGATAATTTACACCTCTAGCTATGATTCTTGGACGTTTCCTCAGAATTTTATGATTACAATCATTCCTGCTGTAGGAAATTTAGAAATCGATTGGTTACAAGTAATTAATTATGTGAAAAAATAATGTTTATGAGGAGAGTGAGTGAGGGTTTTTTTCATTTTTACTCTCCTGTAATTTTTTTTCGCATTGGAGGGATCTATTACTTGCAGTGACGATATTTGTGTACATAGTTTCAATATATTTTTTTTTCTGTAACTATTTCTTTTTCCAAAAAATTAATATAGTTTCGAGATTGCTCGAATAAATGTTATATTTAAAACAACACGTTTAGGTCACGTTGCGACCCCATGAAGCGGAATAGTCTGTATATTAATGAAAAGCTTTCGTTTTTTAAATGCCAAGAATTTTTTCATTGATATTTGGAATTTTCTATCTCCATTAACCTTGTAACCTTTATATTTAAAAAAATAATATGCGTGTTTGGAAAAACGTTCATAAGACACACTATCACATTGATCGTTGAAAAGCGATTCTTTTAAGACGGATATAAAACATTCTGATATTACTACTCAAAATGGTAGGCGGGTATGGGTACCGCCGCCCTGGGAACCATTTATTGGATGACCAACACCTCTGCCACAGGTCACCCCAAATGGTTTGCTATGTTTGGTGACTTAGCAGGGGTGCCCGGGTTCATGGGGTAATGTTTGTCTGGGTCTTGATGGCGGGTGTGTCGGCCCACCTTCTGCGTGGCAGGCCGGATTGGGAGATGCTGGTTTTTATTTTATTTTATTTTATTTTATTTGGAAAACCAACAGTTTATAACAATAATGTTTGATGAAATACATATGAATAAAAATTTAACCAATAACAGGTTTTCACTGATGTATATTAAATTATTAAGTGCGTAAGTATAAAGAAAAATAGTTAAATTAGGTTATGTGGATGGGATGGTGGAAGGGAGGGGAAAGGGATGGATCTATTCTGTGTAAATAGTGGTATGTATGTTTAAATGTTATTTATTCATTTTAGATTTGAAAATGTTAGGTGCTGTGTTAAATAAGTCGAATTCACTGTATGTCATGTTAAAGATGAGTGAAGCGCGGTGAATGAATGTATTTTGTTTAGAGTTAGTGTTGCATTGAGGAATGTATAATGCGTGGTTTTGTCTTGTTTGTCTGATGGGCACTCTTAGTTGAATTCTTTCTAGTAATTCCGGGCAATCTATCATAGAGGTAGCTATTTTTCGTAGAAATAGTACGTCTGCCAAATTTCTTCGACTTTCCAAAGAATATATCTTGAAGAACGTGGCTGACTCTTCGTGGCTTAGATGAGGACGATAGCTCCGAAAATCAAGGTATCGTAGAAATCGGTTTTGCACTTTCTCAATCCTTTCTATGTGACATATGTACTTGGGATTCCAGATTTGAGAGGCGTACTCCAGAGAACTGCGTACGTACGCAAAGTAAAGCATTTTCATGGTTTTTACTTTTTTTAAATCTTTGCAGGTTCTAAGTACAAAGCCTAGAACCTTGGAAGCCTTTGATACCATGGATTCGATGTGGCGGTCAAAAAGTAGTTTCTGGTCTAACACTATTCCCAAGTCCTTGACCTCCGTCATTTTTGTAAGTACTGTACCGTTTAGGGCATAATTGAAAGTGATCGGGTTTTTATTGCGGGTGAAACTGATGGCGCTGCATTTTTTAACGTTTATTTGAAGGTTGTGCTGTGCACAATAAATATTGAGACGATTAAGATCTTCTTGTATGCCGGTACAGTCGTTGGTAGACGTGACAGGGGAAAATATTTTCATGTCGTCTGCGTACAACAACGTCCTGGAATGGCGAAAACATTTTCCAATGTCATTAATGTATATATTGAAGAGTAATGGTCCCAATAATGAACCTTGGGGTACTCCCGACGGTATGGTTACCCAGTCTGACTTGTAGCCACCAACAACTACTGCTTGGCTGCGGTTTGCTATATATGACGAGAGCCATCTGAGGAGGTCTCCATGTACGCCGATTTGTGAGAGTTTGATCAATAATATATCATGAATTACTAAATCAAAAGCTTTACTGTAGTCTGTGTATATTGCATCTACCTGTATGCGCTGGTCCATATTGTCTTGTAAGAATTCGGTGAACGCCGTTAAGTTCGTTGTTGTAGATTTTCCCTTCATAAATCCATGTTGGTTGATATTGAGTGATGATCTCAAGGCCGAAAACATCTGGTTATACACAATTTTTTCGAAAACTTTACTGAAGATGCATAGCTTTGATATTGGTCTATAATTTTCGACGTCAGATTTTTGGCCATTTTTGAAGATAGGAGTTATAAAGGCTGTTTTCCAGGTGTTTGGCACTATCCCCTCTTTAAGGGAGCGACTAAAAATTATGGATAGTGGCTTAGACAGGCTGCGCGCACATTTGCTTATGAAGATAGGGGGAATTTTATCTGGGCCTGCACCTTTTTTGGGATCTAGATCTTCAAGGTGTTTCTGTATATGATGCTGGTCGATGTCAATATTATGAATGCTAGCAACACAGGGCTCGTTGGGGTTATCCGGTAGAATCTGGGTGCTTCGAGCGTTATTGTTGTAGACAGAAATAAAATATTTAGAGAATAAGTTGCAGATGTTAGACCCATTTTCAGCTTTTTCGTCTTTGAATGTCATGATATTTGGAACACCATGGGATTTGGACTTGGATTTAATGTAATTCCATACTTTTTTTGGGTCGGAGGATATGTCATGTTCGATTTGAGTTAAATATTTATTGTGGCATTCCCAATTAAGTTTTTTATGACGTGATCTTAGAAGAGAGAAAGAGGCATAGTCTGAGGAGTTTTTGTAAGTCTTGAACTTTTTGAAGTATTTGTACTTTTCTTTAGTTAATTTAATTAGGGCCGAATTATACCATGGTGGGTATTTAGAATTCCTACATAGTTTATTCGGAATATAGGCGTCTATAAGTTGATATAAAAGTGAATAGAATTTTTTTAAAACCGTGTTCATATCACCAACCGAGAGAAGATCACGCCAGTTTACCTGATCGAGAGATGTATTAATTTGCTCATAATCGCCGCGCCTAAAGACGTAAGCCCTTCTAAGCTCCTCCACTAGTGTAACGGGTTCAGAAAATATAACTTCCATCGTTAAGGAGGTGTGATGAGAATCTTCTAAAATTAATGGTTCGTCACAAGCACAGACCGTAAGGAAGTCATTACATAGGACAAGGTCGAGAAAGTGACCATTAGTATTTGGAATTCCATTATATTGATACAATCCAGAAAAATGCATGCAGTCAATGAATGAAGCGCTAATAGGTGATAAGCGATCACTAGGTATAAAGGACGTGTTAGTGGGAGACTTACTCCATGAAATTTCAGTGAGGTTGAAGTCACCTAAGATAATAAATTTGTCCGAGGGAAACTGCAACGTAAGTGTAGAAATTTGGGTGAGAAAGCTTTCCATATTTTCACGATATGTCAGTCCTTTAGGGAGATAAACACAACATATATGAAGATGTGTGTGTTTAGGTCCTTTGGATTCTAATGTTATCCAGACGTCTTCAGCTCGTGAGTGCCACGCCGGGCGCTCGCGAGCTACCAGCTCACGACGAACAGCGAGTAAGACACCCCCACCCAAGCGCTGTCCTGTACGAGCGTAGTCTCGATCTCGGCGGTGTACGTCGTAGCGATCATCAAATAGTTCTTCGTTGCGGATTCCATCAACGAGCCACGATTCAGACAGAGCGATAACATCATATTCGTTGGACCGAACAGCCGTCAACAACGTATCAGTTTTAGTGCGAAGCCCTCTTACGTTTTGGTAATATAAATTCAAAGTCATTGGCTGAGGCAAGTGAATCTATGATTAAGTGCAGACTTGAAATCGATTTGAATCCATGCTTGTATTTTATTATTGACGGATTTATGTTCGTTTTTATATAGTTCCCAAATAATTGTACATAAAATTGACACAATAAAAGAGCGTGTTAGAGTGAAAAGATCCGTAAGGTAGGTACTGGGGATGAGGGAGGGAAAGGAACATTCTAAGTATGATGAGATAATATGAAAAATTAAAGTGAAGTTAATTTCAAGAAATACAATAAATTTTAATAGCCTTATCTTGAGGCTTTGCTCGGCTGAGGATCTTCTGCATCTGCTCGGTTGGGTCCTGTTGCTAGAGGCTCGCGGTCCATCTTCTTCAAGTCTGCCTCCTTTGAGATTATGATGGGCGCTGAGGTCGTATTTCGTCGTGCGTGAATTAGGCAGTTTTTTGTCCAGACAAATTGGTAACCTTTTTGTTTAGCGAGAAGCCTAGCGCGGTAAAACAGATGTTTGTTCATGCTAGTAAGATGGTTGAGGGAGACCCTTTACAACCGGTTTCCGTTGTACGGGCCGCTCGGTAGTACAGGGGCCCGACCCTCAGGCTCACGACTAAGGGTGGTCTGCCCCATCAACGAGTGCAAAAACCCCACCGCTGCTGTTGTGCCGGTTCGTGACCGGAGGGGACCCAGCAGTAGCGTTTGGGGCGCATTGGGTGACCTCTCCAGCCGGACTCTCCCAGCCCATCGCCTTGCACCGCAGTGGGTGGGTTGGACTCATACGTCCATCACTCCTGGACACTCTGATCCCCAGCTTCCCACCCACCCCCCAACCTTCCTTTCCAGACCTTCCTTTCCCCTCATAATTTTTTTTTTTTTAAATATAAATAACATAATATCATGAATAACATCAAATAACGTTATTACAACGGCGAGAAGCAGGAGTCCCCGGTGCAGGCCAAAACTGTTGGTGAACTTCACCAACATTCGCGGCCTGCACAAAAATTTAACCACCTTCACCTTCTCACCCAACGTCCCAACCTTCTCTTCCTTTCCGAAACCTTTGGGATGGTCCGATGCTCTGTGGGGAACCCGCTTGCACAGCGCGGGTGTAAACTGTGTGCCCTAAAGTTAAAACTTAGACTTACGGATTTCAATACTTCGTTTGTATGGAAACACTATGATATGAAACAAAACATGATTTTTAATTCAATGGCGTAAGCCAGAGATGAAACGCAGATAGCTGAGCCTACAGACGCCTCCTATCTGGATTGCCCTGGTTTCACCCTCATTGGCAAATTCAGACCCAATGGAAGTGTCTGTCTCTTCAGCCGAGTTGACGTCAACTGTGTGCGACTGTTGAATCTGGAGAACTCCAAATTCGACGTAATGTGGGTGCGCGTCAATCTTGCCAGTGCGGTAAGATTTTACGCGTGTTTATACCGCTCACCGAACCTTAGCGTTTCAGATACGTTCGAACTCTTCAAACGTCTAAGCAATACCGTTGATGACCTCTTGCCCCGCTTCCCTACTGCAGAGTTTGTGGTCCTGGGTGACTTCAATGTTCATAACGAACCTTGGTTAAAGTTCTCAGGACCAACGGACTCGGCTGGACGAGAGGCGTAATCTTTTGCCCTCTGCTACGGACTGGAGCAAATGGTTCAGGAGCCTACAAGGGTTCCTGATGTCCAGACTTACCGCTCCAATCTGTTCGATCTGTTTTTAACCACTGTGCCACACGGTTACAAGATTGAGGTCACAGCGCCTCTAGGATCGTCCGACCACTGCCTGGTGACGACGTCAATCCCCGTAACCTTCAGACCGCCAAACGAGCGGCTGAAGAGAAAAATGTGGCACTATAGATCAGCAGATTGGTTTGGTCTGCGGGCTCATTTCAATGCTTTCCCGTGGTCAGCTGTCTGTTTTCGGACTTCGGATCCCTCAAGATGTGCCCAGGAAATTGGTGAAGTCATCACATTCGCGATGGATGGTTTCATCCAATCCACTGTTAAAGAAACTGGTGTGGGCTCGAAGCCGTGGTTCAGTCGACAATGCTCCGAAGCAGTGCGACAAAAAAACGCGGCTAACCGAGCCTACAACACATCTCGAACGTCCGAAAACAGAATAGTATATAACAAAATGGCAAAGGAATGCAAGGGGATCACTAACAGGTCAAAATTCGAGCACGACCTGTAGATCAGCAGAAAGCTGGCTACCTGCCCGCACGGCAGCAGAGCGTTCTGGTCGCTTGCGGGTTCAATAGGTCGCAATTTCTGCAAACCCAGTCTGCCACCTCTTACCAGACCTAACGGCTCTCTAGCAAATACCGCCGCCGAAAAGGCTAACTTATTAGGCAAAATGTTCGCGGAAAACTCGACCCTCGATGATCAAGGTGCTACCCCGCCGTCGGTTCCTTATTGCGGTTTTCGTATGAAAAAGCTGAGGATCGGGCATCGGAATGTACTTCAAGTCTTACGAGGGCTTGATATTAAAAAAGCTAGCGGGCCTGACGGAATTCCTGCCCTGGTATTGCAGAGGTGCGCTGTAGAAATAACTCCAATTTTGACGAAGCTTTTCAAGATGTCCCTGAAGTCTGGCTCTGTGCCCTCTGGTTGGAAAAAAGCGATCATTCACCCCATTCCAAAGAAGGGTGACCGCTCCAACCCAGCCAACTACCGCCCCATAGCGATCACATCTGTTCTGTCAAAAGTGATGGAACGTGTGATCAACGACAAACTGCTCACATACCTCGAGAAGAACAAAATTATTAACGACCGGCAATACGGATTCCGGCGGAACCACTCATGCGGTGATCTTCTCGCGTATGTGACGCATGTTTGGGGACGGTGCCTGGAACGTTTTGGTGAGACACAAACGGTTGGACTGGACATTTCAAAGGCCTTTGACCGGGTTTGGCATCGAGCGCTTGTCAACAAACTGCGTTCGTACGGACTTCCCGCATCCTTGTGTGCGTGGATTGCCGACTTTTTGAGGGGGAGGTCGATTCAGGCGGTTGCTGACGGTTTCACCTCTTCCTCGCATTCTATAAATGCTGGCGTCCCACAGGGATCGGTTCTGTCTCCGACTTTGTTTCTGTTGCACATCAACGACCTCTTGTCATGTGCACCGATTCATCGTTACGCGGATGACAGTACAGTCCATGATAGCTTTTTGTTTGACAAGCCTCCAAAGAGCACACAAACCCCAATAGCTCGGAGGGCTTTGAAGCAGAGAATGGACGGCTACCTCGAGAGTGTTTTCTCTTGGGGTAAGAATAACCTCGTCGAATTTAATGTTTCAAAGATCCAATCATGTTTGATAACGTCTAAAAGGGATCGAAATGATAATCTAGTCTCCTTCAACGGAAGCATTCTTCCGAACAGGACCTCCATTGATATGCTTGGTGTAACTCTAAGTGACCAGCTCAGGTATGGGGGCTCCATCGAAACCAGAGTTAAATTAGCCTCTCAGAAACTGGGCGTACTGTACAGGGCCCGCAGATACTTTAATAGTACACAACTGCTTACCCTGTACAAATCGCAAGTGCGCCCTACGGTTGGATTTGGCAGCAACCTCTGGTCTGGAGCTCCAAAATACCTTAAAAAAAACCCTTGACTCTGTGCAGAAACGGGCGGTCTGTTTGATAGATTCTCCCATCTTAACAAACGGATTGCAATATTTAGAGCACAGGCGTCAGGTGGGAATGCTGTCCTTGTTCTACCGATATTACAATGAAAAATGCTCCGAGGAACTAGCGTCGTTGATCCCCTCGGCACCGGTGCAAAGTCGGGAAACACGCCAAATACGCGCCCAACATTTGTACACGGTTGACATTAGTCACATGAGAACAGGTCGTTTTTACGACTCGTTCTTGAGTTCAACAGCTCGGATGTGGAACGATTTACCGGCCTCTGTGCTTCCTCCCTCCTACAACATGGGTCTCTTCAAGACCTATGTTCACTCCTTCGTTTCCTCAAAAAGACCCTCCACACAGCATCCTCAAAGATGACATAGGCCCTGAGGGAAATTATTTTCCTCAGAGCCTCCTGTGTTGAGTTAAATTAAAAAAAAAAAATTAGAATTTAGTGAAATAAAATGTTATTTATTTATTTTTTGGAAAGTTAACAGCATAATTGAAAAATGATAATAACGTGTGTATAATATAATATGCAATTAGATCATAAATTTTCCACTGAAGATGGAGAATGATAAAAGATTGACAATATATTAAGTTAGTGAACCGGTTCAATGACTTCTGGAGCTGGAATTTGCTTTCATTTTCAAAAATGGAACTCATTTGGTGAGGTTTACCTACGTCTTGGCGGCGGATACGTTTGCCTAACAACTGCGTGGCGGGCCGAATCGGGTGAGATTGTTAGAGGGAGACTTTTTAATTTCTCCAGCTGGACTCTCTTGACCCATTGCCTTGAAACGCAGTGGGAAAAATGGAACCATATGTCCATCACTCCTCGATACATCGAACCCCAGATTCCTATCCACCCCTCATAAATTTTTATTTCCCGGATCTTCCTTCCTTCCTCTCCCTAAAAAGACCCTCCATACATCATCCCTAAAGATGACATAGGCCGCGAGGGAAATTGTCTTCCTCGGGCCACGTGTGTGGAGCCATAATATATATTTTTTTATTTTTTTATTAAATCATTAAGTAAGTGATACATTCATCAGTTTTGTAGCAATCAGCAATATGTAAGCGGTTTAATATTAATTTTGATTGAAGTAAAATGAGTACTAGTGTAAAGTAAAATATGTAACGAACTATTTTTTGTCATTCCTTTTTAATAAAATGAGTGCTTTTCATAACTAACCTGTATAAATACAGTTGGTTTTTTAGTGAAAAGAAATATGTTTTCTTATCTGAAAACATAAATGCTTTCCTTTTACCGTTTATTTAATTTCGTCTCTTGAAACCAACGATGAATACAGTTGATCCCTTATAAATTGAAAAACCTTGAAGCAAGGACGGAGTAACTTCCTATAAGGGTAGGAGTACCAGCCCACCCCGTGGCAACACTGATGCGTGAAAAGTAAGGAAGATTCATTCAACCCCTTTGCTTAAAGTATCTTATTTCTAAAGTACGGCCTTAAAAATAGATTCCTTTCATATTACACGAGTATTATCAGCCTTCGGGAAATCTTTCGATTGAATGGAAACAATAAATTGGTGAAAATAATTTACTTTTGTACTTAGTTGGAATTTTATCTTAGCGACCATTTTTCTGAATGGTTTTCTGTAACACAGAATAAATTTTAACTAAAAATCCTACAATTTATTTCGGTTTTAATTTTTCAGCTTTTGAGTTAAGATGTCTAAAATATTAAAAGTCGTTCACAAAATTCTCAATTTTTCCAGGAATATGTGTAGTTAAACATAAAATAAAATCAGTAACATTATTTGTGACCGATAGAGAAAGAATGTATATAATATGTACTGCTAAAGCAGTATAACATTGCAAAACCGATAAAGACAATTTAAGAAATATATATAGTTGGCATAATAAACATATAACATATTTTAAAAGTTAAATGATATTCGTTCTTAAACTTTTTGAAGGAAATGTGGAAAAATATCCGTATAATTCCGCCGGGGCAGTCAATAAATCTAGTAAGACTAGCATTTTATCAGTATAGGTAAGTTAGTTCTATACCTGAGAAGAAACAGAAATCTGTGTTGGCGGCCTTGCGTGAAATTATCCGGGACATTACCGTTCAGAAGCTTACAAGCCATCAGCCGTGATGCAACATCCTAGAACTAAGGCAGAAAAAAACAGTTGTCGACGCAATCGCAATCAACCTCTTGAACAAAATCGATATTTTGTACTCTAAAACTTGACAGTTCGTGAGCAGTGCTGGTCGCCGCGGCAGACGAGTTTCAGTTGCATTGTTGACAGATTTACATGGTAGTTGCTCACGAACTGTCAAGTTTTGTGATGTTTTGACAAGTCAGATCCATGAAAAATTTAGATTTGGTTCAGGAGGTGGATTGCGATTGTGTCGACAACTATTTTTTTCTGTTTCTCCATACGCGAGGTTCCTAAGGATGCAGTTCCGAGATAAATGCTAGTGGAAACAGTCATGGATAAAAACCGAATTCGATTAAAAAAGGTACTTTTGGCCATTACTTCATTGATTTTGTTGATTAAACTGATCACTAAATAATCATTTTTTAATAGTTCTGCTCTTTACAAGTGCTCCAGAGTGTGTTCCAAAATTGAACGCAACGATTTTGCATAAATCAATATCTACCTTCATGACTTCTGAAAAATCTGTAGATTGGCAGATCTTAGTAATCTGCAACATTTAAAGTTTATGTTTATTTACATGTACTGAAATTTATGTTAAAATTATGACTCAAGCAACCAGAATAAGCAAAAGGGTTATACCGCAAGACAGAAAATGGCAAATTATAAGAGCCAAATCTATCCCAAACAATGACAGATTTAACCAAGAGTCAAAACAATGCGTTTTCTTGTACGTTTAAAATGCGATGGACAGATTTGCCAGGATACTGAGAAATGAAAATAAAGACTGTCTTCAGAACTACGACTAAAATACAAAACCTTCTTAGGCCTGCAAAAGCCAAGTTACCTCTTGAGACAGATGGGGTTTATAAACTCAGCTATTCTGAAAATGAAAAGTTTTATATAGGTCAGACGGAACGGACCATCTCCAAAAGGATATCAGAACCATCTGGGGCGTGCGAAATCAGCCATCCTGCCAAATCAGCAAATGCCGAGCATTTTTTCCCAAACTGATTATTAGTTGTCTGACCCAAAACGAATAGAGCACGCGTACTTACGGAGACAAATGAAATTCATAAAAAAACTTTAATATTAATAATAATAAAAGTTTATTCCAGAATGTATGCAGGGGTAGTGCAATGCAATACATTCCATATTTTGAAACAAAAAATGGATTAATGTTAAAAATAAAGTAAATAACAACATATAAATAAATAAATAAAAAAACGAATAAGCATGAACAATATGAGAAAAATAATAATAAACAGTAAAATTAATTCATGCAGCTGTTTACGGAGGGTATTTTATCGTCTCCCGTCTCCAGAGGGCCATCAGGGGGGACTCCAACCAGGTAGTCATGGCGGTGATGATTGCATTCTTCGATTGGCGTAGTCTGCGCCATAAACTTCCCATGCGGTAGCGGAGAAGTGCTCGGAAAGTGACAAGAAATAAAGACAAGGGGGCTAAAGTCAATATTATTATTTGGTAATTAACGGATACATCAAACCAAACAAAGAAAATTATTTTAAATTATACTGTAATACCAGTTCTCAGAGGATCGCAGCTAAAAACATGGTACACGCTCATATGAAAGCACATTTTTTCATCACAATCTTTGATTACCCATTTTTCTTGATTATGGACATTGTACATCTATCCGAAACATTGGCTAAAGAAGCAGGTAGAGCAACAAGGTATACTATCTCTACTCATTCCATGTATTTGTGTTTCCACTCATGGAAAATCTAAATATCAAAGTATTTTGCAAGAGCCTACTGTTTTCCGAAAAACAAAAATTCTAATGGTTGAAAACTTAATTTTACCTACGTTATGCCACATATGCTGGAGTTACCAAGTATCACTGGCGTTCGGTATATCACACGTCGTTGTCCTTGGCTCTCAACGCAACTCAGAACCTCGAGAAGTAGATAAGTCTTTCATTTCATCATGGAAATTAGAGTAGGGGTCACGACCTTCAACAATGAGGAACAGACTTAAAAATAATGCCAAATAAAAGTTATTTGGTTTCTTTGTTATTTATTTATAAGTGGTGTTTTCATTTTATATTACTTTTATTTAATATGCTGCATTTGTACACGTTTAAACGTGACTGAGAATAATAATATAATAATATATAAATAATTTCTGTTCACTTTCAAACCTATTTTAAGAATTGATCGGTCTCAGCGATTTCATTAATTTGTTAAATATAAGGGCAGAAAAAAAAACACATCACACGCCATTTTTTTATATTGAATAAAATTTTCGATTGTCCGAAATCTCTTAAGACAGGAAATGCTTCATTTTTATGTTACCTAAAATTAAAATTTCAAGTTTCTCCCTAAGAAGAGTAATTTAATTATGTAAATTTGTATAAACCTTTGAATTGAAAGGGTTAAACGATTCTTTTCCTTGTTCAACCCCTTCAGGTTATTTTAAAAAGGCAACCCTTTGTTGTTGCCCAGGGCTCACGTACCTAATATTAATTCAAGTTCCTAAAGTTGTGTTGGAGTATATACCGTGATAAAGTGAATTTGTTTGAAACAATAAAATCGATTAAACCTTTTCATTTGATTTAATTTTAAACAATGAAACTCTTTCATCTACTCAATGTTCAAAATTGTTAAATAAGTTTTAATACTTTATATTATTGCTTTTTAATTTTGTTGTAAAATGGGGAGAGATTTTAAGGAACAAAACTTGAAAACTGATTATAAAATGTTTACAAAAAACAATCAGGTCTAAAGATCGCCTTGCTAACTCAGTGGTTTAGAGAAATCGCTCACTGAAGATACGGTGATCGGACAACTCAACAATATATAACTCCTTTAAAAAGTCATTAAAGGTGATTAAAAAAACTTGGTGAAATGGATTACATTGGTCAGATTATAAGCTTTTTGTAACTTCATCACTTTTAATGTTATATAAAAAATAATTTATATACGTTAAGTGATGAATTGAAGATGTCCGCTGACTTGGCGATAACTATCTCCATATATTATTAAATGGTTATCAAACTCGGAATAGTTATTATTTCCTAGACAAAGTTCATGTTCCCTGATTCTAGTCTCAACTTTGTCTACCAAATAACTATTCCTAATTTGCTAACCATTTAATAATATATAGAAATAGTTATCGCCGAGTCCCGGACATCTTCAATTCATCACTAATCGAATATAAAATTTTTTTGCAGATGCGGTTTTCTAATGATATATTAAATACAAAACGATATAAAGAATGATAAAATAATTATCTTCTTATTTAAATTCCCATGTATCTAAAAACCCTAAAGCTTATAAATAAATAACATTGGGTGCATATTTCTCTAAGAAAACATCATCTCGTGTCAAATCCTTTCACGCTTAGTTACATCTCCTTCCCTTTTATCACACTTCCTACCTCCTTCGGGAACATTCTTAACTTTGTGAAACCGATAAATTTTTCGTATAAAATTGACATTTCAAATACCTTGATGAAGTTAGTCAAGTTTTGGCTGACCCGTTTCGTAGATTGGAGGAAAATCAGTCCTCGGGGACGATTTACCTAGAGACTGGAGACTAGAAGTTTCCTAAACTTTCCCGGGAAGGATTTTCCAGAACGGGGTAAAGCTACGACAGCACTTTTCTTAGAACAACCACTCTTAACGCTGTTTGGATGGGATTTCTTATATTGTATCGTTTTAAATTCATGTTTTCCGATAATTTCAGGGGAAAAGAAAATACATTGCTTTGTTCCGTACTAGATAATACTGTCAATTTCGAAACTCTGGAAGAAGAATAAAAACACAGAAAGACAATTTAAAAATAGCGTTATATAACGTGATAACATTTTTTAGCAATTTTCTTGATAGTCGTTTACGTTTCTTAGTTATTAATAATTATTTTCCTTGCTAATAAACGTATTTTAAATTGTACCCAACTGATAAAGAAACATTTTTGTATGATAAACGGTTGTTTAACAGTTATGTATAATTTTATAAGACCGTAATATTTACTTACGCGGTGTTTTCATCAAATCATTTAATGTAAAAAATTTAAAAAAACACATTTTCAAATATAAAAGGTAATGTTTATTTATTTATTTCAACGACATAGAATGACTTTTACATTAAAGTGATAACGTGTGATTTTTTTTTAGATTAGCTACACAGGTGGCACTGAGGAAAACAATTCCCCTTAGGCCTTATGTCATCTTTGAGGATATAGTGTGGAGGGTCTTTTTAGGAAAGGATGGAGAGGAAATTCTGGGAAGGAAAAGGGTATTAGGGGTGGCTAGGTATCTGGAGTCAGTGTGTCCAAGAGTGACGGACATATTAATCCTTCCCTCCCACTGCGGTGCAAGGCGATGTTCCGAGAGAGTTCGGCTGGAGAAGTGAAAGCGACTCCCTCAATCATTCTCTCCCGATTCAGCCTGCCACGCAGCTGATGGGCAGACCGCCACCAAGACCCGGACAAACCTCACCCCCCATGAACCCTGGCACCCCTGCTAAGTCACCAAACGTAGCGAACCACTTGGGATGACATATGGTAGAGGTGTTGGTCATCCAAAAATGGTTCCCAGGGCGACGGCTCCCATACCCGCCTACCAAATTAAGTGATTGTTAGTATACAGTGGTGCACAGCAGGGTATCAGTTTTATATTAAGAACAAAATAAGAAAGAATCAGTACACCAACATATTTTTCAGAAGTGATACAGTTGTTATTAGAAAATATAAGTAAGCACAATAAGATTTCATTGAAAAGAAATATGTGCTTGTGTAATAGTTAATTAATATTCTAGGTTTATATAAGTCCTGACATAAAACAAAGTATGATTTATGTGTGATAAAAGCTAGTATTTAGGTATAGGATATAATTATTTAATACATGTTTCAACCAAAAAAAAATATCTTATTTGTTTATTTATTCCTCATCCAAACCATCACCTTCTGACACATAGCTCGTTAATGAAGGCACCTTAATTATTAGCCATGCCGTCAATGAATTTTATGCTTTATGTAATGATGGCCCGTGGCCTGTTGGAAACTGGAGACTGGGTTGTGGGTGGACAGGTTTCCACACGTTTGTTAATGAACGCTAATAATTACAAAAAGAAACGCTTCGGGACAAATGAAGACGAGTTCCATGATGACTGATGAAACTCTTATAATGGTTTGGTCTCAGCACAATGACTCTACTTTAGTCTGCAGTGTCAAGGATTCAGTGATGATCTTCATGATGTTTTTTTACGTTCTGGTTAGAGGTTAACACGAAATGGGAATCAGGAAATATTTTAATATTTTACGAGTAGGTTGGACTGCTGCTTTCGCCAATCAAAAGTGAGCCAAAAATTTCTTCAAATGACTTATTAATTTCCCGCGATTTACAAATTATTTTACAGTCAAAGTAAAATTTTAGTAAGGAAAAAATATACTTGTATGTCGTAGATATTCGTTGTGAAACGTTTTAAATTTTTTGGGAAACGTAAAATAATTTTATTTATCAACGATTTGTAACTTCTGCTAACTACCGGTCAGTGATTGAGCGTTTGTGCGATGTCTCCCAGGCGTCGTGTGTTCGATTCATAGGCTGGCTAAGTCCTCCACCATGACACAAATAACATTTTCCGCTTACTGTGGTGGTAGTAGGAGATTTTCAAATATTGTCAGGTTATTCGTAAACTGGAAAATTTTAAATGTGTGTATTTTTTAAAATTAACTGACCAACATTAAACCGTTCTGCAGGGATAAGCAGAGAAGACAAACGACCAAACACCAATGTCCTGCCATAAACTCCTTGCTTCATTTACATTTATAAACCGTCTCAAACATACCCTTCTATTATTCTGACTCTTGACAAAGTCATCAAATATTTCATTCACTTAATATGGTGTCATGTCATCCTTCGGCGTCCCTGACTTTTTCATCATTTACATTCTCGATCATTTGTAAATACTTTAATTTTATTTTTATTTTTATTTTATTTGGGAGACCAACAGTTTACATTCATAACAGAGCATAATAGTAATTAAGTGACAATAATTGAACCATTTACAGGTTTCCACATGGGTTTTGTATACAAGTGTAGTGGTTCCATAGATATAGAGAAAAAAAAATTATATTTCAAGCGACAAGTTAATTAGGGGGGAATAGGGAGGGGGTAGGATGGGGGGGGAGGGAGAATGGGTTAGGTTGAGGTATAGTAATAAAAATATGAGTAAACAAAAAATTAAAAGAGAAAAAAAAAAGAATTTAATATAATAGTAAATTATGTCTTGTAAAAACTACACGAACTTCGCTATAACAATATGGCTATAGCAGTATAAGTAATATGGCTAAATAATAATGATTCCTTTAGAAACATATACTACTTCTTGGATCATCCTATAAAATATGTAGATACACTTTCAATAGTGTGAGTTGTATGAATATTCCTGTCATACGCGAAACAAACCTGTTTTTCTAAAAACTGGCTGAATTCTTAATAAATCTATTTTGGTAAAAATAAAAGTAGACAAGCTCCCCACGACGACGGTTGAACAGAATAGAGGTTTTTCAAATCACACTGCATTTTGTGGATTCTTTGTGCAACATTGTTAGAGCAAGTATTGGTGGCACGACCGCGCAAATCGGTAAACGATGTTCCCGTCCCGTGTTCGGCATTATTCCCGAATAAAACCAACAAACACGTGCTATGTACCCTGCACATGCAAGCTGTACCTACCCTGTACACTATACACGCCATGCACTACGTACTGAATACGACACATACGTGTATTCTTTGGTACACGGTGTCCAGCCATCCGAAATAATGCAAAATCATACAAAATCATTATTTTTGTTTTGAAAATTTGATCGCTTCGAAGTATTATAGATGCTACAATTAAATACCGCGTGTAGAAAATATTTAGTTTTTTCATTTTTTTATGTCTTTTAATAAGTCTATAAAAAAACATTTTCAAGTGCAAATTCTCCTACTTATAAACCCCTTTTCGGATATGGTTTTATTATTTAATGTAGCAAATTCGGTTTCTTTAAAAAAAAATGATATTTACGCCCGAACTTCACAAAACAAAATAAAATATGCATTTTAGAGTTGTTATTTCAGAGTATTGCCGGCAGTCCACGAATTATTTGGATTTTCAAAGTGAACCTTATGCCGTCCACCCAAGGACACTGACGTCACTGACTTGCCACACCTATTTTGTATCAGTACGGCCCCGGCCGGAGTGGGGAATGGACGTATTAGGCTCCGCGTCGCTTGGTTCCGTGAAATCAATTTCCTCGTTATTACAATAAACAATGCGTAAAAACTGAGTTAATATTTTTTACAGGCCTTTACGAAATCAACCTGTAAAAAAAAAACTCAAATACCTTTTCCAACTTTTCCAAAAGCTTTTTCTCAAGTATTTTCAAACTCCTCCCAAAAGGGGCGTGAATTCCAATTTTGATTTTTTCCTGGACTATTGGATCGCCTTAAATACATCATACTTAAAACCAAAGAAGAAAAAGAAATTCGATTTATTAATTTTGTAAACTTTGTTTCACGCATTACGTCGAGATTTTTTTCGTAGTACCTTCCGGTCGTCAACTCCCCACATATTTAAAATATAATTTTTGACCTTTTGAAATTATAAATTTTGCACAAATACACGCAGAGGGCGTAGCCAGGTTTCGATTTAGGGAGGGGCAAAAAATAAAAATCTAGAGTAGATATCGAAAAAAGCTGGCTTCTACAATATATAAACACTTTAGGCTCTATGAATGTAAAATAATATGAACGGAAGAAGGAAAAACCAATCTACGAAGTGCTGTAAATTTGAAAACGCGACTTGGTCGACAATCCCAGAGGTCCAGCATTGGCCAGCCAGGGTGGGGCAAACGCCCCACCGTGCTCCACCGTGCCTACGCCCATGCGCAAAATATTGTATTTTTGTTATTTTTCAAGGTACAATCCCGTTAAACTGCATTTAAGCAGATTGTCAACTACAGGATGTTAAACTTGATAAATATACGTACATAATATTATAACTATATCTCTACAGATTATCACAATTAACACACAGACTTAATATAAACCATCTATATTTAGTAACCATATTTTCAGCATGTATATCAACTTGTTCGTATAATCGCAATTTTTTACATTAATTAGGTACTTGGTAACATGTTTAATATTTTGGGCACGTTGTGTTTTAGGGTTCGCCGTCCGTTGTTATTGTTATATTTTGGAATAAGCATTCCTTCATTATTTGTGAACCTAGTTTTATGTTCATGTTCCACTTTCTCTTATATTCAGACTCAAATATACGCTGAATCAATGTTTTTTACCACAATAATATCTGCAAAAAATTCGATGATATAAAAATATCTACTTACTAAAATTTCTTTCTTTTCTGTTGCACCCTTTACAGAATACAGTGTAGTACGAGGTCGTCTGTACACCGCGCACCGCCCTAAGAGGTACCATACACGAAGCAATGACATCGTAAATTCCAATCGATGGAGTTTTAGTGCGGGGGACCCTCATGATCGCGTCAGATTATCCAACAGACATTCGTATGGGAGACCCGGCGGCCATGACAGCTAGGTGCATCCACCGCTACCAGCTCCACTGAATACAGAAAATCCTTAGATGTGTGATCTACATTCATAAATAAATTAAGTCGTCAAGTTACACTTGAAGTTCTGTGAACAGTAGGTCTCGCGTCCGAAAAATTACGTTGCTAATTTTCTCTTATTAAATATCTTAAATAAAAATCAAAATTTTCCCTGAAATCTTAAGATTTTTAAAAGGGTGTATTTAATATCTTTAATATATCTATTATTAATAATTCAAATAATAAGGCACTTTGGGGATAAGCAAGTAATTTTAATCTTAAGTTCTCGTTAAAATTAAAGATGCGACCTCGGTGTTGGATTAAAATTTAACCCCTCAGTAGTCGCAGTTTAATTTGGTTTAATTAATACTACTTGTCGATAGTCACAAGTGTTTTTTTAAGACGATTAAACATGAGAAAAGCTAAATAAAATAAAAAATATTTCAACCCAATCAAACAAACAAACATTTTTTTTGGGACTGCAAATATTACCACCGCAATATTATTTATACCAGTGGCGAGAGGTCCATAGAAAAATAAACCTACCCGCTTTTCAAGATAATTATTTATCTAACTTTAACCGCTAAAAATCTTAAATATATGTACCTAATACATACAATACTGTAGACCCACAGTTCTCTTCTTGACAATATTAAGGAGTATTCTGTATTTTTCTTATTTCGACAGAATAACACTTATAATCCTAAACATGCGAATACCTCAGCACAGGTTCTCCCAGTGAGGTGTTCACAAAATGCTACAACTAACCTTTCTACATACAGCTACTGAACATTTTTTTTTACTACTATGTTAACCATTGTATTCATTTTTAACCTGTATGTCCAAGAATAGATATAAATAAATGAATAAATATAGTGGGGTGAAGAGAACAATTTCTAAATAAAAAAAAAACATAACCTCTCTAAAAGGTTATATATATATATATATATATATATATATATATATATATATATATATATATATATATATATAAATAAGCTAGTAACCGGCTATCCTGATTACACAATTTGGGTAAAAAGAGATCAGAGGTCGCCCACATTTGAGATGGGCTAAATATTTTAAGATAACTGCGAGCTACGGATGGGTGAGAGCCATCGACGATCGGAAAATATGTAAAAATGGGGGTGACGATGAAAAATTTTACATGCAGGGCGCCACAAGGCTCACAAAGAAAAATAAGATTTGTGAATATCTTGGGCACATGGACACTGGACACACCCACAACACACTTCTATTTCTGCATCCGTTCAGTGACGGCAAGATTCACGGTGGCAAATAAATGTTTCGGTTGCATGTGTTGTCTGTTGCCTTGTTTATGGACGCGATAACTTTTTTACTAGCAAATGAGGGGACTTGATGCGCTTGCAAATTTGAGACGTGTGCTGCGGGTTTTAAGTTAATGGAGATTCTTGGTAAATTTTATTTTTACTTCAGAATTTCATATAACAGCTGCGAACCCGTAATTTGATGTCAGGTCGGGTAAGCAATTATTTTAATCAATGAAAATGTTATTGTCTCTCATAAATAGTATTAAAATACTATCAGGTGCAATATGGTCCCTCTCAATCTTCTTCTTTCTTATTTCCTTATTCTCCCCATTATCTTTAACCTGATAACATTTATCGTCCAGTTGATTAGTCAGACATCTCTGAAATATCGATTTTTTTTTTCAGTTTGCAGTTATATGAAGCAGTAAACCCTCTATCTGGTAGAGAACTCATAAACTAGTGTATTACATTTTAGTTTTGAAGTTCATGTTTTGTCCTATGCTATTATTATTGCCCTGTGCTTATAACAGCACTGTTATTATTATTTTTTAATTGATAAACTAACGTTTTTTAAACAAGATTTTTATGCATAGCACAAAGGGTAGATAACAAATATTATAATCAATAATTATCCCTTTGTGCTATGCATAAAAATCTTGTTTAAAAACGTTAGTTTATCAATTAAAAAATAATAATGAATATTTGACAAGTTAAAGTATTTCAGCAAAAAATGCAGACATAATTAGTCTCGACGCCACCTAGCGGGAGATTTAGTATTAAAAATACCTCTCTCACAGAAAATAAAATTGGTTGTTTTCAGTTGGAAAAATGTAATAATAAGTAATTGTCGAATGAAACGCTAATATATATTGAATTATTTGGCGGGTATTTGATAAGCCGCCATAGTTCAGTGGTCAGAGCTGCTGACCGGCAATCAGATGGTCACGGGTTCAATTCCCGTTGGCGGCCAGTATCTTTTCTCGGAAGATTTTTTCAATGTAGATGAGTGTTTCAGGCTGATAATTATTGATTATAATATTTGTTATCACTGTTATTGTTAATTTTTGTTCTAAATACTGTATATTCTTTATTTCACATTATTTTATCAATATTTTGCAAGGACTCGTAAGGAGCACTGTAGGATTATTTTTAATTTTATTATAGTTAAGCGTACTTGAAGCGAAATGACCCAAAACTGTGCTACACAAATAAAACGTTATTATTATTATAAATCCACCAAATAATTCAAAAAAACTTGGAGTGAAATATAAAAAATAAAACACGTTTTCTGGGTTACTAGTGGGATATTTTAAAATATCATACTAATATTCCTTACCATTATGCTTCCTGAAATTATTTTATTATAATTTAATTTGTAAAACACAGTCACCTGAAATAATATTTTATTTATGGTGGACATTCGAATATTGCTTTCCTCGTATTTGGAGATGTCTGATTAATCAATTGGAACACCCCTTAAAGCAGAAATTGGATATTTCCTGATGAAATGGTGATCTTTTTAGATGTTCATAAAAAGCGGAAAATTTCTGTCTACATCTGACTTCGAAAAACTCTGCTTAAAGCCCGTGCAACGCCGGGACAATTAAATATAAATGTAGATATTTCAAAGGAAATTGGCGCTCCACTTCAAGTTGACGCACCACTTCTATAAATTATTCCCACGAAGGAAACTTTAAGTTTCGCGTAGAAACTACTATTTGCGTTCAATCATCAATCATGTGTAATAACTTAGAACTATAAAGTGATTGCTTCCTTCTAAAATATTAAATTTCTATTGATTGAAATGAAATTCCAAAAATTGTTAAAATAGTGCCTAATGGCTTTTATCCATTTCTTCTTTGTCACTTGAATAAATAATTTTTTTCTACTTGCGTGTCCTTTCCCATTCGTCCCCGTTCCCCTCCCGCACTATCCTACCACCCCCTCTTTTCCCTTTTATTTCTCCCTCTCTCCCCCTTCCACTTGCAAACCCCCCTCCCTCATTCTCCTCCCTTGTTCCCCTCCCCCTCTCAGATTCCCCTCCCCCCTTCCCACCCTAACGCTAAACTACATGAAACAGATGCTTTCAAACAACTTGCGTGCAAACTACTACAAATTATAAGTATTTCATAACGCCAGAGCTCACCAGTATCGCGGGCGTGCGCACAACAACTCACCAAAGTTTCATCGCAATGGGATGAACAGTATAGGAAGTAATTTCATAAAGCCGGAGCTCACTATTAAACATAGAAACCATCGTGGGCATGCGCAATAAATCCCCAAAGTTTCATTGCGATAATATGAATGGTTTAAGGACGCATTAAGGACAAACAAAGAAACATTCATATTTACATACGAGTATTAAGATATAATCAATAATAATAAAATAAACAGCCTTTTATTTCTTGTAAATAGGTATGTTACAAGTAAGAAAAAGAGTAATTAATGCTATTTACGAAAAATCTAAAGTATCTTAAATTTTTCATAAGCAAGAACCCTTCTCTCAGGTGAAGGTGGAGGCCTCCTCTTAAGAATTCCGTGTATCTCTTGTTTTGTTCGTAGGGTTAAGCATTTCTTGTGTTTGTGTCACTATTATAGTAGTAAAGAAACAATAAAGATATAACTTACGGAAATTACCACTTAAGTTGTCATACACAAGCTTAGCTTAGATAAAGACTAAGAAAATAAAATTTATTTTGTTTTTTAATACTAAATTTATAAAATAATAAAATCTCTCATGCGGTTAACCCAGAAATGCATGCAAGTCTAAAACCCGTATGATATTCCGTTCCATAAGATTACCAATGCATTGAAATATGTTGGACCCGCAATGATATTTGCACAAGCAATATGCACATCTCATTATTTCCCGTGCACTTGCTCGGGCATGAAGTCGTAAGAGCTCAGCAAAATAATATCGATACGTAGCGGGAGTATTTGAGCAAAACTATGCACAAGTATGTTGAGACTTCGAGAGTATACGGCGAATAGAAAAACTCAGCGAATGCTAAGAGATGAACTTAAAGAGATGGTTATCTTTTGACATTTGTAAGGCAAGATATTATAAACCATGATAACAATTTTCGCAATCTCATGAGAATTTCTGTTGGTAAATAGATTTATGTATTTGTTGGCTTTTGAAATTCAATTAAGTTTTTTTTATTAAAAGACAAATAACTTTATTTACATACTTTATTTTACACACAATCTACATGTTTCGTGAACAATGTTCATCAGGATTAAATGTACACTGAAGTCACAAATTAAATACAGATTAGATAAAGGGGAAGGGGAAGAAAGGAGGGGAGGGGTAAGAGTGGGGGAAGTTTATTGGAATTAGGGACTACAATATCATTAGCAGGGAAAGACCCTGTTAAGTGAGAAAATATTCAAAAAAGGGTTCATAATTTTTTTATGCATATTAATTATATCTGTTTTGGTATTACCATTTTTCCTTATTTCTAAGATTTCAAAACTATTTATCTGCGATACCTTATAAGATGTATGCAATATTTTTAGGCCAAGGGTTTGATACAAATTTATTATCAATAAAGTTTATAAACTCAATTGTTAGAATTGTAATTGCTTTTACATGGGTAAAACTAACAAAAAAATTGAGGTAAGTGTAAAGAAACATATCAGGACCTTAAATGGTAATAGCAAACCTAAGTTTGTAGATCATTTATAAAAAAATGATCATACATTCGATTCAAATTTATTAAAATATTACATACGGGTTATAAGGCATCGCAGATAAATAGTTTTGAATTCTTAGAAATATGGAAAAAAATTTAATACGAAAACAGATATAATCAATAAGAAAGAAAAAAAATATGAACCCTCTTTTGAATATTTTCCCACTTTACCGGTCTTTCCCTGCTAATGATATTGTAATCCCTAATTCCAATAAACTTCCCCCACTCTTACCCCTTCCCCTCCTTTCTACCCTTTCCTTTTTGTAACTTCAGTGTACATTTTCTCCTGACAACATGTACATTGTGTATAAAATAAAGTGATGTAAGCAAAGTTATTTGTCTTAACAAAATAAATAATGCCATCACAAAGTGAAAAATTTTCCGAAGAAGTTTTCTTTAAAAAAATAATAATAAGTTTTAGCGCCAATTATGAGTTGCTGCGCTCGGCGAATTATTTTTGTGTTTATTTGGGAATGAACATTTCATTGAATTTATTTATTTTTATTTATTTATTTATTCAACGCCCAGAGGGCTTTTACAGTAATACAGATATAACAGATGATTTTTCAACAGATAGAGAAATGATAAGAATAAAATTAGATAAAAATGCACACAAGTCACAAAAATACAAAAATACAGCGATTTGATAAGTTTACAAAAATACATTTATGTTAAGGAATAGTTTTGGAACAAGTTTTTTACAAGATCCACAAAATTCGCCAAGTTGATGTTGAATATGTCAACATCACTTAAGTACTGATTTCCCATAGTGTGAAATCTTTGTATCGGAGAGTGGGCAATGTAGTTCCGCTTATGAATGCTGCAGTAGAATAGTGTGTTTTGTCGTGTGGTTACTGTCGGTATTCGTAAGTTTATGAGTTGTAGGAGTTCGCAACAGTCGAATTTAGAGTTAAGTATTTTGAATAAAAATGTCAAGTCGTTTATTTTACGTCTGTCTTCTAGTGTGTGTATTTTTAGAATATTTAGTAATAGATTACATTTTAAGTCTTCTAGTGGGATATTTAATTTAAAATTTATAAAACGCAGAATTTTTTTTTGTATTCGCTCAATATTATTAATGTGAATTTTGTAAGATGGAGACCAAACTACCGAGTTATATTCAATTTGGCTTCTAACTAGAGATACATATAATAGTTTAATGGCTTCTATGGAATTAAAGTTTTTAGTTGTTCTTAAAACGAAGCCTAGTGTTTTCATACCTTTGTTCATAATTTGGTGGATATGATTGGCGAAACTTAGTTTTTCATCCAAAATGATTCCAAGATCCCTCATTTCCGTGACTCTTTCTAAAGCTGTGTTATTGATGGAATATTCGAATAAAACAGGATTTTTATTTCTGAAGAAAGTCAAGGTTTTACACTTTTCTACATTTAAAAATAAATTATTTTGAATGCACCAATCATTAAACTAACTAATATTTGACTGTAATATTTGGCAATGATTTATATCAGTTATTTTCTTGTATAGCTTGATGTCATCAGCAAAGAGCAATACTTCGACATCATTGAAGCAATTGGTTATATCATTGATGAAAATGAGGAACAAAACCGGGCCAAGGTGACTGCCTTGCGGTAGGCCACTAGTAGCCCAGAACGCTTTCGACATCCAAGATTTTATTTTGACGAACAGTTTACGATTTAATAAATAGCTAGTAAACCATTTTAGCATGTTACCCCTTATTCCTAGAGCAAATAGTTTTTGGATTAGTAGTTTATGGGATACTTTGTCAAATGCCTTCGAAAAGTCTGTATATATGCAGTCGACTTGTTTATTTTCTGCAAAAGATTGTAATATGAAGTTTTGAAATATTGTTAAGTTAGTTGCGGTAGATCTACCTTTGATAAAACCGTGCTGTTTTTGGTCAATTAATTTTATTAATTTGGGATAGATTGCATCAAGGACCAGTGATTCGAAAAGCTTAGGTAGTACTGACTGTATACAAATGGGACGATAATTGGCTATATTAGTGTCGTCTCCTTTTTTGTAGATAGGTGTAATGAAGCTAGATTTCCAGCGGTCTGGAAAGTGTCCAAGGGTTAAGAGACGGTTGAATAATAATGTGAGTGGTTTAGACAATGTATTAGAGCATTTTTTGAGGAATATTGGTGGAATGTTGTCTGGGCCAGCGGATTTGTCAGTGTCCAAGGAAAATAATTTCTGTTCGCAACATTTTTGTGTGATATGGCAATTTGTTAAGTGTGTGGTCTTGCTAAATTTGTATTCAGGTATTTTGTTATCTGGGGTTTCTTCATCATATACATCTTTGAAGAAGTCCGAAAAAAGGTTTACAATGTCCTGTGTATTGTTTGCACTGGTTCCATTCATTTGCATTATTGGCGGGTAGTCTGTGTTTTCATTGTTTAGTTTTTTAAGAAATTTCCAAAGATTTTTGGATTTAAAGACAGTGTCCTCGATAGAGGTTATATACATTTTGTAACATTGTTTGGAAAGATCTTTACATTTTTTCCTGGTTTCGCTAAAGATTTTATAATCACTTATGGATTTGCTTTGTTTGAATTTTTTGTGTTGACTCTTTTTTTGCTGAAGAGAGGCAGTAAGCTCTGATGAGAACCAAACCGGGTAGGTATAGCTTCTCGGTGTATAAAAAGGTACATAGGATTCAATAATATTAGAAAAGTATAAATAAAGTTGGTCTAAAGATTCATCAATGTTTTTATCGGATAAAAACGACCAGTCTGTATTTGAGAGATGGCTGTTAATTGAGTCGAAGTCGGCTCGTTTAAAGTTTAGGACTCTTTGTACAGGTATTTTTTCATTTTCGCGTGTAATATTTAATTTAATTAATTGAATTATTAAAACACTTTGTTTTTACCACAATAATCTTTATTTAAAAAGTCGACATGTTTCGAGAACGATGTTCTCTTCATCAGGACAATATATGTACTAAAACTAAATTATCAAGCATAGAAAGACTGGCGTGGGTGGAAATGAAATAGTTGGAGGGGGGGGGGGAGAGGGGCGGAAAGAGGAGGAGCTTAGAAGATAGACAGGGGGGAGGGGGTTGCTTAGAAGATCATAGACAAAATTACAATGGAAATATGTTTAAAATAGGGTTATTCACAAAATTAATTTGGTTATTAATAATATTTAAATTACTATTGACATTTTTCCTAATTTCTAATATTTCTAAAAGATCTAATTGAAAACCACTAACGTTAGTATGTAAAATTTTAAAACCCGTATTTATATCAAATGAATGGTTAGATTCAATTAGATGGTTAGCAAATTCCGAATAATTATTGCTATTTAGACATCTCAAGTGTTCCTTAATCCTCGTTTCAAAATTTCTGCAAGTTTTACCTACGTAAAAATGATTGCAATCAATTACTACAATATAGAAAATAAAATCTTTAATAGTTCTGCCTTATTACTTAAATATGTGTATTTTTATAAACGTTACGTAGATGATATTTTTTGTATATGGACCGGCACCAAAAGACAACTTCAAGTGTTCCTTAATTTTTTGAACAAAATTCATAAAAACATTAAATTTACATTAGAAATAGGAATTAATTGTAGCATAAATTTCTTAGATTTAAACCTAACTGTAATTAAAAATAAGATTGAATTTAATATTTTTAGAAAAGAAACATACGCTGATATAATTATACACAACTCATCTAACCATCCATTTTCACAAAAACTCTTAGCATTCCATTATTTGATCAATCGATTAATTAATATCCCGCTATCCCCAAATAATTTCAAAGCTGAACTTAACACAATTAAAATAATTGCATCTAATAATGGTTATAACCCCAAATTAATAGACGACATATTGAACAAAAAATATAAGAAAAAATTTCATTTGTCCTACATTTACCCATTGCTTAGTGATAATATCAAAAAACAATGGAGAAAAATATTGTTTGTAAATCATCAAACCTCCAATTTAATCGGGAAAAAAATCCCTAATACAATACAGCCAGCTTTTTATACCAATAATAAATTGAAAAATTATATTTTAAATAACAAGGACAAAGACCAAAAAATGAAAAAATCCGGAGTATACCAATTGAATTGTAATGATTGCAATCATTTTTACGTAGGTAAAACTTGCAGAAATTTTGAAACGAGGATTAAGGAACACTTGAGATGTCTAAATAGCAATAATTATTCGGAATTTGCTAACCATCTAATTGAATCTAACCATTCATTTGATATAAATACGGGTTTTAAAATTTTACATACTAACGTTAGTGGTTTTCAATTAGATCTTTTAGAAATATTAGAAATTAGGAAAAATGTCAATAGTAATTTAAATATTATTAATAACCAAATTATAAAATTGTAGATGGAGACGAGGGTATATTTAGAAATTTCAAAATTGAAAGTATGAAAGGGGGTGAGGTTTATAAATATTTAGGATATCCGCAATCAAATAGATTAGATCATACTAGTATTAAAAATGATATTAGGATTAAATTTAAAACTAGGATCAGAAAAATTTTGAAATGCAATCTATCTGCTAAAAATTTAGTAAAGGCGATAAATACTTGGGCAATACCTCTATTAACTTACTCATTTGGCATAATTAAATGGTCTAATACAGATTTAGATAGCTTAGAACGATTAATTAGAACTACATTAACTAAATTTCATTGCCATCATCCAAATTCAGCTATAGAACGTATTAATTTACCCAGAAATTTAGGAGGTAGAGGTATAGTCAAAATAACATCTTTAAAACATAATCAGGTAGAAATGCTAAGAATTTTTTTCCATAGGAAAGCTGATAGTTCAGAAATGCACAAAATAATATGCAAGGCAGATAGAAATATTTCACCATTAAATTTATACGACGAGAATGCCAGCATTCTTATAAATACCAACCAGGAATTATTAGATTCCTGGTCAAATAAAATTCTTCACGCAAAACACTTCAATTATCTCAACCAAACATATGTTGACAAATTTTCGTCAAACAAATGGTTGAGTATTGGAGAGTTGAGCGCAGAAATAGAAGGCTTTATGCTTGCCATACAAGATAGAGTCATTAATACTAAAAATTATAGGAAGCATATCATCAAAGATGCAAATCAAATTGATGATTTATGTAGAAAATGTTTGGCTTTTCCGGAAACTATAGAACATATTATATCGGGATGTTCTGTATTAGCGCCGTCCGAGTATACATTTAGGCACAATCAAGTTTTAAAAATAATTCACCAAAGTTTGGTAATTAAACATAACTTGATTGACTGCCGTAATGTACCATATTATGAATATGAACCAAATTCATTTTTAGAAAATGAATTTTATAAAATTTATTATGATAAAACTATTCTGACAGACAGAACAATTAGTCATAATAGACCCGATATAGTTTTACATGACAAAATTAAGAAAATAACTTATATCATTGATGTCGCTATACCAAATTCTTGTAATATTCAGAAAACTGTTTCTGAAAAAATAAGAAAATATACAGATTTAGGAAATGAAATTAAAAGAATTTGGCATTCTCAGACTATAAAAATATTACCATTTGTTATTCCGGCTACTGGCATTATACCAAGCTCTCTCATTCAAAATTTAGGCGTATTAGATTTGTCAAAAAATTTGTACATAAAAATGCAAAAGTCGGTCATTTTAAATACATGTAGGATTACGAAAGATTTTTTAAATATTTATATTGAGGGATCAGTAGGATTTATCGGACCAGTTAGGATTTCATCAGAGCCGAACCCTCTGATATGAAAATATCTGGAGTCGGTGAAATATTTTCCCATTATGTTTCTGGTGGATTGACGTATTGTTCTTGTATTGTTTTATTCTTATATAGTGCAATTACATTGCGTTAATTTACTAGATATTCATTTGTGGAAAAGTGTGTGGAAGGGTTTAGTCTTTCATTTGGGAAAGATTCAACCCGGACATGAAATCTGGAGCACCGTAAAATATATTGTGAATAACCCTATTTTAAACATATTTCCATTGTAATTTTGTCTATGATCTTCTAAGCAACCCCCTCCCCCCTGTCTATCTTCTAAGCTCCTCCTCTTTCCGCCCCTCTCCCCCCCCCCCCCCCTCCAACTATTTCATTTCCACCCACGCCAGTCTTTCTATGCTTGATAATTTAGTTTTAGTACATATATTGTCCTGATGAAGAGAACATCGTTCTCGAAACATGTCGACTTTTTAAATAAAGATTATTGTGGTAAAAACAAAGTGTTTTAATAATTCAATTAATAAAATGGTGCCACAAAGTGAATTTGCAAAATTTGAAGATTTAATTTAATGTATAGGGGAGGATGGTGATTATCTATTGGTAGGAGTGGATCATTTGAGAGTTCTACAGATATTTTAGGATAGTTTGATAAAGCTAAGTCTAATAAGCGATTGTTACTGTTATAAATAAAATTATGTTGGTGAAAGTTTAGAAAGTTTACCATGTCCAAAACTTCACGTGCACGATCGTTTTCACTTTCGTTTGTGATGAGACCACAGTTTTTTGCTTTCCATGTTAGGTTTGGTAAGTTATAATCTCCAAGGATAACAATTTTCGAGTGAGAATATTTTGATGAAATTGTTTCGATGTCTTCACAGTGGTTTCTGTATGTTTGAGTGTCAGAAAGTGGTGGTAGATAGGCCGTTCCAAATATAATTTTCTCGAGAGGAGTCGCTACTTGCACAAAAAGATGTTCGATGTTATTGTGTTTCGTGGTTAATTTTCTAGATGACAACTTCTGTTTTATAGCAATCAAAACTCCTCCACCTCTTGACTTGGAACTTGATCTGGCATTTCTGTCGCAGCGAAATATTTTGTAGTTTATAAGACCGAGTTCAGTTGATTTGATGTCAGAGTTTAGCCAGGTTTCCGTAAGTATAATGATGTCATGATGATGAGAAGGCAGGGCTGCTCGTAGGTCATCTAGTTTTGATCGTAGTCCTCGGATGTTGAATGGCAATGATTTGTTCCCTTCCGCTCTACCCTTCCCTACCCCCCGAATTGTTCGCAATAGTTCAGTTTAGTTCAGTGTAAAAAGGCAGTGCATTTCACGCAACACGCATTTTTGTTATTATTCGAAGTAACAAGCGCTCCTCGTGGATTTTAAATCTTATAAAACACGTGTCGCAAGATTCCTTTAGAAACGACCTTGATACGAAGTGAAAACAATAAAAAAAAACACAGTGAAGAAACGCCGAGAGGAATCACGCTTTCAAATTGCTGAAAATCTATCCTACTTTTATCCCTGTGAGTAATTTCCTTGTAAAATACGATTATTGCCAATATAAGGACACAGACGTCATTTTGGCGTGCATTATAAAAACCTCTAGCTGAAACAGTATGTGTGCATCCATTCGCAAAACTAAAACATTACTTGACAACATTGACATTCACGCAAACTGAAAAATAAGTCAACCTCAATCAAGTGAGATTGACCTGTTAGAAGCTGAGTTCCCCCCAGGCTTCGTGGTTTCAGTTCCTCTGCTAGCCTCCATCGCACTAGCAACATTCTCCGCTTATAATGATAAAACGAGAATTTTTTCAACTATTTCGACTATTTCGTAACCCGGAATTTTTGTCTTTACTTTTACAAATGTTGATCACTTGCAGAAACGGACAGTTTGTTTCCACGTTTCGTAAATTTTAAACTTAACATCTCTTTAGAGCACATAAATTACTCATCGTTAATGAATATTTTAAATATTCCAACTTTAGAAAACAGACGAAAAATAAACCTAACTTTTTTGATAAAATTATTTAACTCTAAATTCGACTGTTGTGAACTCCCGCAACTAATTAATCTACATGTACCTACACGAACAACTAGAGTTTTTCTTAACCGTATTGAAAGAATCGCCCCCTTTACCGCAGTAAAATTATCCAGCGCCCCCCCCCCCCCCCCTCCTGAAACGAAATAAATAAAAAAATCATCCACTTACGCAGCAATGGATTTCCTACTACAAATTAAAAAAAAAAATAAGGAGAAGTATAAATAAAACACGTTATTATTAGATTGAATTAAAGTGTAATTTATTTAAGCGAAATTGTCAAATTGTTGCACCTTAAGAAAGTGTGTCAATGTGTCAGTGTGCATAGATCGTGAATGAGCTTATTTTCTATTTTAAGACAATGCCCATTCAAACTTCTGCAGCGCCCCCCAAATGCAAAAAATTTAAAAACGCCCCCCCAGACCTCCAAAACGCCCCCAGGGGGGCGCTGGCGCCCCCGTTAAGAATCAATGAAGACGTTTATATAGTATTGATAACAAATACTTAAAAAATATGGATATATTTGACAATAATTTGAACTTAGCAAACTTCAAACGCCATATGTGCCAACTATGTATTTCTACCTTTCCCATAAAATAATGTGAACAACAATTTTAAACATTAGATACCTATTTTATGTCAACTTCTATATTTTATGGACTATATTTTGTTTCTTATATTTTGTGTAACCTATATTTTGTTTTTAACATATATTATGTTACCTGTATTTTCTAAACTCATTATTTTCACTGTAATTAAAAAAAAGGAAGGTACCTACTGCATTCTTTGTAAAAGCCCTATCCTGAAAGGACACGCAGGGAGAAACAATTTCTTTATTAAGTGGCATGAAAACGCATGCTCGGAACTCGCTAATAACTTAATAACTAATATGCACAAATAACAAAAGGATTTTATTCATAGAATACCTCTTCAGAAATTTTGTCTGTTGAAAAACATAATAGTGCACGCCTGTCCAAAAAGACATCAACGTGAAATCCTCATTCCTTATTGCATTTCGTCGCTGCAATATTGATGGAGCCTTCCTTATCTCTGTTCTATGGCGATTTGGACCAACTGTGTCTGAGTAAATCCTGCTACCCACATCTAGTCAGCGAGATATGGGGGTTGCTGGTACCTACGTCAAGACGGAATCCTGGACTTCAATGCTTGGCTGATCGCTTAATCCTGATTGATACATTGCAAGAATATTGGGGTGCTTTGCGGTAAGGGTAGGATCCCGTCTACTCTAGGGGAAAATCCTCCCTTACAGCCCGATCGTCCGTACAACTGTGATGGAAACTATGAAAAGTGAGCGTTTCAAAACACGTAAAAGTACGAGGAGTTAATGGAGGATGAAATATTTCTGGACGCATCGTTCATGTAACGTATTGCCTTGTCATCGGCTCATATAAACAATCCTTAAATGTGTTATTTTTTTAAACAATAAAAGCTGTATTTCGTTCATCTACATCCTATACTACCGCAGACCCGTTAAAAATTACATTATTTACGGTGCTCCAGATTTTATGTCCGGGTTGAATCTTTCCCAAATGAAAGACTAAACCCTTCCACACACTTTTCCACAAATGAATATCTAGTAAATGAACGCAATGTAAGTGCACTATATAAGAATAAAACAATACAAGAACAATACGTCAATCCACCAGAAACATAATGGGAAAATATTTCACCGACTCCAGATATTTTCATATCAGAGGGTTCGGCTCTGATGAAATCCTAACTGGTCCGATAAATCCTACTGATCCCTCAATATAAATATTTAAAAAATCTTTCGTAATCCTACATGTATTTAAAATGACCGACTTTTGCATTTTTATGTACAAATTTTTTGACAAATCTAATACGCCTAAATTTTGAACGAGAGAGCTAGGTATAATGCCAGTAGCCGAAATAACAAATGGTAATATTTTTATAGTCTGAGAATGCCAAATTCTTTTAATTTCATTTCCTAAATCTGTATATTTTCTTATTTTTTCAGAAACAGTTTTCTGAATATTACAAGAATTTGGAATAGCGACATCAATGATATAAGTTATTTTCTTAATTTTGTCATGCAAAACTATATCGGGTCTATTATGACTAATTGTTCTGTCTGTCAGAATAGTTTTATCATAATAAATTTTATAAAATTCATTTTCTAAAAATGAATTTGGTTCATATTCATAATATGGTACATTACGGCAGTCAATCAAGTTATGTTTAATTACCAAACTTTGGTGAATTATTTTTAAAACTTGATTGTGCCTAAATGTATACTCGGACGGCGCTAATACAGAACATCCCGATATAATATGTTCTATAGTTTCCGGAAAAGCCAAACATTTTCTACATAAATCATCAATTTGATTTGCATCTTTGATGATATGCTTCCTATAATTTTTAGTATTAATGACTCTATCTTGTATGGCAAGCATAAAGCCTTCTATTTCTGCGCTCAACTCTCCAATACTCAACCATTTGTTTGACGAAAATGTGTCAACATATGTTTGGTTGAGATAATTGAAGTGTTTTGCGTGAAGAATTTTATTTGACCAGGAATCTAATAATTCCTGGTTGGTATTTATAAGAATGCTGGCATTCTCGTCGTATAAATTTAATGGTGAAATATTTCTATCTGCCTTGCAAATAATTTTGTGCATTTCTGAACTATCAGCTTTCCTATGGAAAAAATTTCTTAGCATTTCAACCTGATTATGTTTTAAAGATGTTATTTTGACTATACCTCTACCTCCTAAATTTCTGGGTAAATTAATTCGTTCTACAGCTGAATTTGGATGGTGGCAGTGAAATTTTGTTAATGTAGTTCTAATTAATCGTTCTAAGCTATCTAAATCTGTATTAGACCATTTAATTATGCCAAATGAGTAAGTTAATAGAGGTATTGCCCAAGTATTTATCGCCTTTACTAAATTTTTAGCAGATAGATTGCATTTCAAAATTTTTCTGATCCTAGTTTTAAATTTAATCCTAATATCATTTTTAATACTAGTATGATCTAATGTATTTGATTGCGGATATCCTAAATATTTATAAACCTCACCCCCTTTCATACTTTCAATTTTGAAATTTCTAAATATACCCTCGTCTCCATCTACAATTTTACCTTTCTCTAAATGGATCGTTCTACATTTATCTAAACCAAAAGTCATTTTAATATCATCTGAAAAATTTTTAACTACTTTAATCATTTTCTCTAAATTTGGTTCAGAATTCGAATATAATTTTAAATCATCCATAAATAATAAATGAGAAATTATATTTCTCTCTCTAGTATTACCTTTAATTTTTATTCCAAACTTGCTTTTAATTAACATTTTAGATAGAGGATTTAATGCTAAGCAAAACCAAAGAGGACTCAATGAGTATCCTTGAAAAATCCCTCTTTTTATTGAAATGCCCGGTACTATAATTTTCTTATCTTTCAAATTCAAAAGCAAATCGGTATTCCAAAATGCCATAATTTTTTCCAAAAAGCTAATAATAATTGGGTTAATTTTGTATATATTTAAAACTTTTATCAGCCACGAGTGCGGGACACTATCATAAGCTTTTTGGTAATCTATATAACAAATATGTAAATTACGTTTTTGGGTTTGAATCTGTTTTAGAATTACAGAATCAATAACTAATTGTTCTTTACATCCCATATGTTTTCTGCGACAACCTTTTTGTTGTTCAGATAAAACATTTTTTTTATCTAAATGAGTGTATATTAAATCTGTCAAGCAAGAGGTTAAAATTTTATATATTGTCGGTAAACATGTAATGGGTCTATACTGAGAGGGATTATTAATATGTTCGCTTTTAGGCAACATATAAGTAATGCCCTTAGTTAGAAAATTTGGAAAATTTTGAGGTTCTCTGACAAATTTTGAAAGATTTTTTGCCAAAAGGGGATGTAAAGTAGTCAGACGTTTATACCAAAAATTATGTATCCAATCGCAACCCGTGGCTTTCCAATTATGAGTACTTTTTATAATTTTGGCTAACAATTCAACCGATATATCAGAAAAACTCATTTGTTCAATGTCTGAACAATTGAGTTCTTCATTTTCTATCCACGGACCTGACTTGTTATGTTTTATATCTTTACTCCAAATATTTGTCCAAAAATCGCGCATATCTGATTCAGATGGCAACGGATTATTATTATTCGAAATAATATTTTGTTTATCGTCAAGTTTGGAATAAAATATTTTCTCATTTTTCTGAAATAATCTATTATTTTTTTTTTTATTATACGTATAATTATATCTTTTTAATCTACTAGCTTTTACACCTAATTTTTGTTTTAACAAATCTAATAAATCATTGATTATATTTTCATTATTATTACTACCAATGCTATAACCAAATTTTCTCCCAATTACATCTACATGTCTCAAAATATTCCTACTTCTATTTCCGTTTTTATACTCTATTATTCTAGCTATGCTACTTCTTAAAAATACTACATCATTTTCTAATCTACTCTGCTAAAAAAAAAAATTAAAAAAAAAATTAAAAACTACATTAAAATTTATATTATAATAATTGAAGAATTTGCGAAGCTTGGGATGGGTTATTTCAAGAACAGTTAATCAATTTTAAGAGCCATTAACCAGTGGCCGAGAATTTAAATTTCTTCGAACGATGATCTTGCGATCGTACCCTTGCAACTGTACAGGGCGGTTCCGATGAGAAGGATTAATTATCCTCCATATCAGCATTCTAACATAATAACTCAATATCGATTTTATTTCATTCAAAATTTGCTTCAATTTTATTCAATTTTATTTTATTTATTAGCGTTATAAACAGTATGCATAAATTCATAAATGACAGTGATAATAATATGTATGTCATTGACCAATAAAATAACGACAAATAGAAATTTGGAACCATAATACATAATACGCAACAATACCTATACCTGGTATAAACAATTATGATAAAGTGCATCTTCTTACTTAAATCTACAAAAAGTGTTAAATGAAATTTTTCAAGGGTTTACATTTAAATTTTGATAAATAACAATAATATCTTTCAGGAAATAATTGTATTTGAATTCGAACTGCTAAAGGTAGGAGAGAAAATGTGGTTAACTAAAAATAAAAAATAAAAATACAGAAATCAATGAAAAATTAAGTTAGTAGTTAAACATGTGGCATTCAATAGAGTGTTATTTTTTATGCATGCTGTGAATTTATCAAGGTTCGTGTTAAACAGATCGATATTCGGGCATAATCTGTTAAATCTGCCACTCTTAGGGATATAAAATTTGTGTTGCTCTTAGGGATATAAAATGTGTCCGGAGATCGAGTAACTCTTAATGGACATCTGAAATGAATATTTTTTAGTAAGTATGGGCTATCAATGAAGTTATGAATAATCTTATAGAGCATTAATAGGTCTTTGATATCTCGGCGTTGATCAAGAAATTTAAGGTTTACGGGGACATAGTTTTCATCATTTCGCACGCGATAAGAGACATATTTCATAGACTTTTCCTGAACTCTTTCTATATTTGCTTTATATGTAGAACAATGAGGGTTTCACACTATCGAAGCATACTCAAGGTAGCTTCTAACATAGGATATGTAGAGAGTTTTAAATACCTACATTCAAAAATGCTCAAACTCATGATGATAAAACTATTAAAATTATGTACTTTTTATAATTATTTTTGTTCAAAAATATTTATAATTTCTTAATAATGACAAAGCAAAATAAGAATGTATTTTTTTTTATATATGTTTTTTAAGACAAATAGACAAACTGAAGTATTTTCGTTACAAAACAAGGGCGAGGACGATGTTATTTGTTTAAATTTTTATCATTTTATTTGAACTAAAATTAAAATTCTGAAAAGTAGCTTTCCCAAAAAATGTATTGAAATATTTTACTGCATGATTATATGATATGAAATGTATGTTGTAAATTACAAAAATATGTTTGAAAATTTAAAAAATCTTCAACGACCTGCGATAAAACCTTATTGTACTAAGCATAAACATATTTTCTCAAAATTTAAAACTTAGCTTTACTAGATAAAAGAACAGTCTTTCGAAATCAATTTATAATGCTCAGAGTCAATACGTCTAAAATTTGATTTCAAAATGAAGATCTTAACGTTCTGCGAAAGTAGAAGCAACTGGCCTATTATTGTATTTTTCCTTTGGAGGGGTGCAGACATACGTTCTCCGTTTGTCCCATTTTCGACCGTTGACCTTTAGTGTGTAAGAAAGAGGGGCAACATTTCATGTTTAAGAACAAAAGCAAAACAATTAGCGCATTGACATTTGACATTTTTGAATTTTTGGAATTCACTCACGACTCAATATTATACTTATCACAATATTCCGGCAGCTCTTTCAAAAGATGAGAATTTGTTCCATACAAAATGGATGACGTAAATAAATTTCTTCATAATTTTTTTTTTGTGATTTTTTCCTATGTTTTAATAGCTATTCTGCTATTCGGGGCGGAGATAAATCCAACAAATCAAAGACCCAAACAATTGGTTCAGACGTTCTCGAGTTATAAATGGTGTAACTAACCCGACTTCGATTTATATATATTAAGAAGATTAGATAGTAGAATTCCGTTTTTTTTTCAATTCAATTGAAAAAAAATCTACTTTAATAATGATATTGTTAAGTTCTGCAAGTAATTAACTTTTTATTGTATTGACAAACTGTTTCAGCGTTTAAAGCCATTATCCAAGTATGGAGGCCGCATGGAGATGACTAATTTATAAGATTTCATTGACTGTTAATATTTTATTTATTTGTATGCTGTTTAAAGTGATAAATTAACTTAATAATTAATTACTTGCCGAACAATGCTTTAATTTATATATATTTTTAAATTATTAGTTAATGAAGACGACCATAATATTAATAAATCTAAACGAAACATGTAACAAGATACAGAAAATAAAAAGGTAACGGTCCCAGCTGTGAATTACACTTAATTAGTATCTATATATTTTGGGCGAATGGTCTTTGGTTATCGTAATGTTTTTCAAACATGAATTCATAAAATACGCATAAATTTATTTCATCTTAAGTCATTGGTGAGCAAATGAATATCCTATGGGGTTAAGTAAAGTAACAACCCCTCTTAAGGCTGTAGGAGCTGATAGCCTGATGCTATTCCTTGGAGCTTAAGTAACTACTACATACTTTATTATGGAGGCTTTCGTGAATAGTTATTATCTCCCCTAAAGAAAACCTTCGTAGAGTAATTATTCACAAATGGAAATTAGCAGTGGCGGGTTTATAAACGGCATTAATATATTTGTACATCTGATGGTTAATTCTAGAGGTTCCTGTCAGTTTAAGCAAATTAATCTAGGTACCAGAAAATATTCTAAAATCCTTATTTCAATGCTAAGCATTGAGGTGCTCCATATTGATTGATTAGCCTATCTATTGCAGAAGTCAAACTTTTGATTCAACTTTTTTTTTTAATTAATTCATTTTACTGTAGATAATTTTCAGATGTCGTATGGCTAGATACAAACGTAAACTATTTTACTTACTAAGACGATTAAAATTATTCGGGCCAAAAGTATTATCCTGATTTATTTTTGGGTTATTACGCCGTGTTGCGTTAGCTTCATCTTTATTATACATCTGCCTTGATGTCTGTGGTTATACGATGGCCAAAGAAGAAGGTAGCGCAACACGGCGCAATAACCCACAAACAAAACTCGATAAATATGACTGACTGTTCTGAATTAATAAATATAATTGATTTCTTCTTCAATATTTGCAAAATAACTTTGTGGCATTATTTATTATTTAATTAATAACATATAACTTTGTATAAACCACCTTTTTAATGAACAATATCGACATGTTTCAATAACAACGTTATCTTCTTCAGGATATGTTAATATTAATATTAATATTAATATTAACATATCCTGAAGAAGATAACATTGTTATTGAAACATGTCGATATTGTTTATTAAAAAAGTGGTTTATACAAAGTTATATGTTATTAATTAAAAAATATAATTGAATTGAAAGTATCTTAAAACACTATAAAACAAATTCAAATCAAATCGATAACGGAATTTTCAAATGATGTCAAGGGCAAAATGTTAATTTTTCGGAAGAGCAAAAAAATCTTTTTTTTTCAAAAAACCTTTTCTCATTTTTTGTAGACCTATAATTATGATCTTTTATTATAAAATAACAGTGAATAGATTTTTCAGAAAACATAACATTTTATAAAATTGCTTTAATGACAGAATTTAGTTACTTAATTATAATTTTCCTTGAAAAAATACTCTTAAAACCCACGTCGTAAAGAACACACTTATTTTCCTAGAAATATTTCGACAGCCCAGATCGAAAGAGAAAAAAAACGGAGAAAAATTACATATTTAACTCATTTTTGGATTTCTTGTTCTTTGTAGCATTTCAAATTTCTGCTACCGAAAAGCTTGCTTTATAAGGTTGTGTTCTTCGGTTGCAACGAAAATAAATATTACATCTCTATTAATAATAATCGGATTATTTGTAGAGCGCCGTTTTTGTGAAAATTCACCTCAAGGGTGCTGTACGATTTATAATGATAGTTGTGATTCGAAACCCGATGAACCGAGAAATAGTTACACTAAAAATAGACAAAAACATATATCTAAAGGATTTAGCCTGCGAGAGAATGATATAGACAATCGGTGTACTCTTTGTGCGGTGCTTCGTAGCCTGTCGGTCTCATTTAAAATAGCGACACTAAAAAGACACAAACACATACATCTATAGGATTTAGCCTGCGAGAGAATGAGATAGATAATCAATTTCCTCTTTGTGCGGTGCTTCGTAGCCTTCCCAATCTGTCTACTTTAGTTTTCTGAAGGTTTCACTTCTACCGCGTGTGAACTATACATTGATTTTTTTACAAATAGACACAGAAAACATATTTACCTGGCAGGTCACTTCCAACGAACACTCTCTTATTAGAAGAAGACACGCTTTTATTGGAGAAGACACACTTTGCACGCGGAGGACACTATTTTTAAAAACACTTATTATTGCATGATTTTATATTTGATAATACAAATATATTTTTTTATGTTTATTTAGGAAACATACAATTGTGTATAACGTAATTGTACATTAAATAGTGAACATAATTTAAACCAGTTAAGTTTCATTTATAATATATAGTTGTGGTTAATGATTATGTGATTATGAATCAAGTGGTTATTAAACAATTATTTTTAGTAGGTATATGGTGTAAGTACGTTGTAAAAAATTATCAAAAAGGTGATAATAATCAATACAGAAATAATAGTTGCAAGTAGTTGTTTAAAATAATAGTACATAGTGTTAAGTAAAAAGTTATTAAAAATAAAATAATAAACAAGAAATAATAGTTTCTATTTAAGTGCATTGTACTGCTTGTTTGATTTTAAACGATTTAAGGGCATAATGGAAAATGGGCATTTCATCGTTTTATTGTACACATTACTTTATTTGAGAAGATTAGTGCCAAAAGTAGAGTTAATATGCCAAAAGTAGAGTTAAGTTTTGGATGACTGGAGAATACACGATACTTTCAGGATTGTAGAATTTTTATGAAACGACCTTTACAAAAATGAAATGACAAACGTTAAAAATATATTCACTCTCCAACTAAACCAAAATAGATAAAATGTAATGGAGTATTTGTTGTTGAAATATATAATATATAATTACAAAATGTATGAATATTTCTTCAATCTCTGCAAAATAACTTTGTGGCATTATTTATTATTTAATTAATAAGAGATAACTTTGTATAAACCACTTTTTTAATAAACAATATCGACACGTTTCAATAACAATAGAAAAAGATAACTGAAGAAAATAACATTGTTATTGAAACTTGTCTATATTGTTTATTAAAAAAGTGGTTTATACAAAGTTATCTCTTATTAATTAAAAAATGTATGAATTTATTCATTATATTATGTAAAATATGAAAAACATCAGTATAATAAGGAAATAAATCGTTGGTTTCTCAGTTAAGTAATTTGCACACGTATAAACCAAACTAGTTGCAAACTATTGATTTCCCTAAAATAAAATAAATAAATTTACGGAGAAAATCAGACAGTTCTTAACAAAATAGAAGTCCATAAACAAATCTTTCAAAACTTGGAAGTTGTAACACAGGCCCATTTCGTCGAAGCAAGCTTTTGATAAAATCAGAGCAGGGAGTCGGTAGTGTTTCTCAACGATGAAGAAGTAACAAGTACTCGCAAGTAGCTGCTGCGAGTAGTAGCCCAGTGATATTGGAAAACTCCACTCGGCTTTTATACGCCGAACTTCTTACTATAATATTTGTTTATTACCTATCTTGAGAATTCCAGCAGATGGTTTTCGTTTTAAGAATTCTGCCCCTAAGGCCTCAGGTCTTAGAAATGCTAGGATGTTAGAAAATTCTCTCTCTTCAGTTTTATCAGAATTCTACACTGAACTAAATATTAATTGATCATTTAAGAGCTTGTCTAAAAAAGTAACTAAATTCTTGCTAGTTTACAAGATAGGACAAAACCCTAAAGTTAAAAAGGACAGCCTAATAATGTTATTATTAATTTATTTTGTAACGTCTCTAATGTGCATAGCTGGTACCCCTCTCGTGTAAACAATGTTAGTTACAAAATCTGTTATTAAGGGGCCGTATCTCCGCTCAAAAAGAAGAAGATGGAGAGATATGTAATTACGAATGTTGGAGAGAGTTCGCTAAAATTTAAAACGTTAAAATTGAAGTGAAAATTTTGAAAATGTTTAATAAAACACGACTCGTTTAAAATAGAACGAAATCTCTTAAGGGCTGTCTAAAACAGCATTTAATGAAACACTGTGAATTTTTTCAAACACATAACTCATAAATTAACTGATACAGACTTGAAAATAATAATTTTAGGAGCATACTTTGCATTTTTTTTTACCGTGGGAATTTCACATAATTTGCGTTTTGGCGTGGGGAATGAATAGATATTATCTTAAAAAATAACATATATTTTTTTGAGAGCTTAAAATTTTTAAATGAGGGGGATATGTTAGAAATCGGTGGAAAATCGGGTAGCGGCTTATTTAGAGATGTTAGGGAGTATTCCTGTACTTTTCCTAATCCATACCTACACCTAGTCCCTTTGCTTACATTCGTGAAATCATAAGGTCAGTGCATTGACAATCGTCAACATTCAAGCAGTATTTCGATGATTCAGTGTCTATTATATATTTAATGCGAATGATAAATTACGAGTTAGTAAAAACCTTCAAAATGGTTGAAATATGATGGTGATGAAATATAAAATCGGTGCAAAGTGGAAAGTTTAATGTGGAAAAGGGACACCAGTATCCTGCCCTTCAGTGAGTTTTTATGCTTCCTTTTCCTACCCAGAAAGTTCTAAGAAGAGATTTATTTAGAAATATTCCCGCATGACAAACAATTTCTAATTTTAAACATTGTTATACGCGGTAATCTTTTAAATGCAGAGATAAACCTTGGTGTTTTCTCTTTTAAAAGTATTTTTTATCATCGTAAATAAGGATGAGTTTTATGAGGACATGAGGAAGTGTCGTTTGGTGATACATATGGCACAACGTGACTCAAATGCGATTGATGTTTCGTGGCGAAAACGCCACTACGTGACCCGATGCGACGGGGCTAATTTTTTAAACTAATATTTTGTTTTTTAAATTATCCATTTATTTTATTTTATTTTATTTATTTATTTATTTGAGATACAAACAGGATATTTACAAAACAATTTTTCAGGTAATATAAAATAAATTCTAATAAAATATAAATATCCCTAGACTAATGTGTCTGCAGTAATAACATTTGCGTATTCACAGAAGCAACATGAAAAACAATGTAAGTATTATTTATAGATAACTTAAAAACTAAAATACAAAATTTGAAAACTAAAATACAAAATATTGAAAACTAAAATGAAATATTTATGAAGAAATTATTGAGAAGTAATGAAACAATTTTTTTTTTTCTTTTTTTTTAGGTGCACTATTAACAAGATTATTCACTGAAGCAATCACAAGAAAAACAATGTGAAATATTTATGAAGTAATTATTGAAAAGTAATGGAACAAAAGCATTTATTTATTTATTTTATTTTTTATTTTTTTTATTAGTTGCACAAATCATGGAGATATTTTTTGAAGCTATTTATATTATTTACAAAAATATCTATGATGGTGTGTATTTTAAAAAGATCGTTGTACGATCGAGACATTCTAGATATAGGATCTTTGTTATACTGTTGAATTGCATTCTTAAGACAACTATTCAATAAATATTAATTAACAGTTTTTTACAATGGCTTCACACAAGAGGCGTATGTTATCTTTGGGGGTGCTGTGTGGAGTTTGTTTTATGGAAATGAAGGTGAGGAGTTCTGGGAAGGAAGAGGGTATGAGGGTAGGTAGGAATCTGGGGTCGATGTGTCCAGGAATGACAGACGAATAAATCCATCCCTCCCACTGCGGTACAGGGCAATGAGTCTAGTCTAGAGAGTCCAGCTGGAGAGGTCTAGATAAGATCCCTCTGAACCAATCTCTCCCAATCCGTCCCGCCATGCAGTAGGAGGGTATACGCGTTCACCACCAAGGCCTAGATAAACCTCACTTCATGAACTCGGACGCTCCTACTAAGTTACCAAACGACGCGAGCCACTTGGAGTGATGAATGGCAGGATTGTTGGTTATCCAATAAGTGGTTCCCGGGGCCGCCCATAGCCGCCTTCTTGTCTTCTTATTTGACTAAACTTGTGTAGTTTCTGTTATAAACTGTTATGTCATACATATTCTGTTAACTATCTGATCAATAACTTCCTTCTACGATGCAATAATCAACATGTAATTAAGGTAATTGGAAATTATCTTGAAATTAATCTATTCTAAGCCAGTACCTAATTAGCGTTTAATTTATACGCATCTAAACTTCTAAATCAATACCAGTTTTAAATAGTATGGCCGAAATCTGACAGCGAATCGATCATCGCGAAGATAATCTGCTTTAGTTAATTTTGGGAGGCTGTTTGGTCATTGACTTCCCGGAGGCTTTATTCATCATTAATCTAAAACACGTTATGTCTTTAATTAACCGTAAAGTTAGATCGTAAATTTTAATTAGCGTTGTTAATATAAAGCAGAGCGATTAACTACCCACACTTGATTTCATTTTCTAGCTCCCGGTCGTACACTCGTCAGTGGAATATTCATTTATTAGCGCTAGTGTGGTCCAAAAATATGACGTTTTATAACATTGTTTTGAAAGGTAGGAATTGTGCTTAGATGACATACTTTTTGTTTGTTGGCAAATATTTGGTTATTCAAAGGTGATAACAAAATAAATCTTAGGGTGCATATTAAAAACGTTTATTTACAAAGCACACAAAATTACCTTGACGCTAAAGAAAATTACATAATTAAAATAAAATTTGAAAAACACCGATCATGTCCAAGTGGGTAAGTTGACACACATCAGTTTAAGTTGACATTCCTATTAATCGGTGTATAATTCTTCTCTTTTTTACTTTATCATCTTAAGCCATTGATATATATACATCTCTATGTCTGGTTGCTATGTCATCTTACCCTGCGAGGTAATATTTATATTTGCCGCCTTTTGTGACCAAAAACTTTGAGGTTACTTAAATCGTTCCTCGATATTCATTAGCAAAACAAAATATATGGAAATAGGCAATAAAAAGCATAACACAGGGTTAAATTTGACAATTAATGGTGAAAAAATTGGAAAAGTAAATGAAATCAAATACCTGGGTGTAATACTCGATTCAAAACTGACTTTCACAGCAAACTTTGAATATGTGCTAAAAAAGGTGTCAAAAAATGTAAATTTTCTTAGAAGACAAAGACATAAATTAAATAGAAACACTTCGGAGCTCATTTATAAAACTATTGTTGCTCCACATTTGGATTACTGCTCTACGATGATATATTTGGCCAATGAAGGAAATTTAAACAAACTAGAAGTTATTCAGAACAGAGCTATGAGATGTGAACTGGGAAAAGGCAAATACTCAAGGATTAATCAAATGAGAGAGGAGCTAAATTGGATTCCAATAAAAAAAAGACTACTATTTAATGTGTTAATTTTTGTGCATAAAATTATGAAAAACCAAATGCCAAAATACTTTAAGAATGAAATTGTTTTTAATAGAGACGTACATAATTATGAAACAAGAAATATAAACAGATTTCGATTGCCACAAATGAAGAAATCAAAATCACAGAACTGCCTAATGTATAAAGGACTAAAGATGTATGATGAAATGCCTGAAAGTATGAAGAATGAAGAAAGAATGAATGTATTTAAAAAAAAATGTTATGCTTACCGTAAAAATATTTAAATTTATCAAATGAAATGTTACATTGTGCTTATTAGTTTATATTCATGTAGTATAAACTAACTCAATAAATAATTTTTAAAAAATTCATAGTCCATAATAATCACAGTTCATAACAAAGTAGTCAATACAATAAAAAACGTACCTGATGCAAATTTATTGGCAGAAACACTTTCAAAACAAAAATATGTTTGTGTCACGAAATCTCAAAGTTGCACACCACATCCAAACAACGCGATCGGGTAGTCATTAATATTTTGAGCGGTGACGCCATCTATGAGCCGGCATGAAAACGACATCTTGGGACTTGTGGCGCGTATAGTTTCACAGATGTAAACACTGTGTCATCTTACCTATGTATGTCATCTTAAACACAATTCCCCTATTTAATTATTTGACCTTTGAATTTCATTCCTGTAGTATGAAGATTGATTTTTGGGGTTAATTGTAAAAAATAAATCATTATTCACACAGTTTCTGGTAAAAATGTGTACAACGCGGTCATTGAATAATGCGTCAAATACTATTTATTACATCATTCTGTATCTTGTGTCTACACCAAGCAGATACGAGTGATGCCACTTCAGAGTTTGTGTGAGGAAAGGCTAGGCCTGCCATGGACGAAGGACTTCGAAGTAGTACACGACAGGGATAGCTGGAGAAACCTTTTATAAATAAAAAAATAGAAAAAATAAATAAATACTTAATGATGATAAATCACCTCAAGACTGCTGACAAGAGACCTTCAGAAGGGGAGGAATTCCCGATCGGAAAAAATAATGAGATGAGATACGAGTGTTCAGCTTCCTCTTCCTTTAGCCAATGTTTTAATGAATTTGACTCCCAACTGCTCCCATACGTCTGGAGACAGTGAGACTATGGCATCCCCAATTATCAGGGTATGTTGTGAGGACGAAGTTAGTGGAGATGGGAAAGAGATGGGGAAAAGGAAGGTGGAGAAGTAACTGACTATTAAAATCTGGTCAACAAACATTTTAGAAGGCGATTTGGCGAACCATTTACAGGATTTTCGTTATTTGTTTTTGAAGTGTTATGCCATGTTGCGCTACCTACGTCTTTAGCCAATGTTTCGGACAGCGTTGCAGAGTCCTTCATCAGGGCAGATACGGCAGATTCGACAGATGTGAATTTACTGGATTTGTTAGATTTATTGGAATACCAAATCCTCTGCCATAGGTCACCCCAAGTGGTTCGCTACGTTTGGTGGCTAAGTAGGGGTACCCGGGTTCATGGGGGTGAAGTTTGTCCGGATCTTGGCGGCGGATGCTAATACCCACCAACTTTGTGGCAGGCTGGATCGGAAGAGAGACTGGTTGGGGAAGATCTTTTGACCTCTCCAGCAGGACTCAGCAGGTTTTGTACTGCAGTGAAAGGGATGAATTAATTTGTCCGTTACTTCTGAACACACTGACCCCCAGATTCCTACCCATCCCTCATACATTTTTCCTTCCCAGAACTTCCACTCCATCCTTTAAATAAAAAGATTCTCCACACAGCATTCCCAAAGATGGCATAGGCTCTGAGGGAAATTATTTTCCTCAGGGCCTCCTGTGTGGAGATAATGTAAAAAAAAGGCTAAAGCTATTTCAAGCAAACTTGCATTTTGTTTGGTGGTGGTTATCAGGGTGGTACCAAGAGTATATTTCACTCTTTAAAATTCCGCAATACTGCATATTATTATTTTTTTGTTTGAATACTGCACAAGAGTCCCATCACGCTCTCAACTATCTGAAACCGGTGAAGCGATGAACTTGTGGAAAGTAAGGAAATAGGGAAGAGGAAAGTGGGAAGTACCTGATCACCAAACACAGGAAAAGTCATTTTGTTGAAAGACACAACAGTGGTCTTTCGCTATGGCGATACTAAGAGTATCTTCTACTCAGTAACATTCCGCAAATCAACATATTATTTTTAATGAAACAATTGTGAATAATTTTACTAAATTTAGTTGCGCACGGGATTTGAATCCGCGACCTCTGGGTAATGGTCTTACCCCTCGACCACGGAGACTGACAAAGCCAGAAAGTTGATAAACTTGCAGTATTGACGTTGATAATCTTGACGGCCGGCGTAGTCTAGCGGTAAGGCTTTTGACTAGCAATCCGAAGGTTGCGGGATCGAATCCCGGCGTGGACAAATTAATTTTATTGATTTTTTTTTTTTTTTTTTTTTTTTTCTTTATTTTTTCCCAATTTTTACATTTGGCATATACAATATTATTAAAAAAACGTAAGAATAATGGGAACCCACTAAGGCGCAGCCTGTTCGTGGGTAATATGGTTAAATACATAATATTATTGTAGGTACCTAGAAAGAAACAATACAGTGGGGATAAATCATGATTACATTTTGTCTGAACAGCTTGTGTAAAAAGTGTATACACTAATAATTATGTGCTACAGGTACATATTTACATTCTTAGATATTAGGTGGGAAGGTAAATTTTGGAATACTGTGATAAACATATTTTTAAATAAAATAATATAAACTTAATTTCGACAGATTCAAGAGCTAGAAAACAGTTGTTAAAGTGAAAACAAAATAATAGTGAAGTCCTAATCAAACCAAACTTTATAAACAAACTAAATACCAGAAAATATTAGTTTTTTTATATTATTTAAATTATAAAAGATAAAATTTTCCCAATATTTAAAAGAGGAAACTTTTCAGTTATTATTTTAATAAACAGATATAAAAAAATATATTTGAGTATCGTTGTTCTGCAAGGTAACATATTTACAGCAGTGGTATGTCGTTTTTATCTTGTATGCGAATTACTGGAGAATCGTCGCTTTTCCTTAGGAAAACATGTCCGTTCTTGGTCCAAATATATTTATATCCAATAGATTTCGTAGACTTGGCTAGCCAGAGAAGTTCCTTATTTGATGGTGTTAGTTTTTCATTAATGTAAATATTATCTGTGGAGTCCGAGTACTTTATTTCTTTTGGGCTCAATAATCCTTTAGTTTTTTTTTATTAATAACCCGGTCCTTTGATTCTTTTGAATTGAATTGAATACTTTTTATATTTTTAGAAGGGTTGTTGTAATAATTAATTATGGAATTGTTTTTTACTAGGTCACTGCAGTCAAGAGTCTTTAACAGAAGTTCTATAGGATTAATTTATGTTATTTCACGATTAATTTATTTAAAATAGCTTTTACCCGCGGCTTGGTATAAGTGGGAAATTACTGTATAAAGAATTTTCCCATGTTAATGAATTTTTTTTTCGTGATAAAAAGTAGTCTATGTCATTTCCCATTCCTCCAATTTTCTCTGTTTAAAAAATATATAAAGCCGTTGTTATTCGCAAATAATGTAGCTTTCGATTAGTGAAAGAATTTTTAAATTCCATTCGATATTTATTGCGTGAAAGAGTAAGAACCATCCAACCAACCATCCATACAAACTTTCGCATTTATAATATTAGTAAGATAATATATACTTGGTATATTTGCGCCACGTTCCAGAGTGGAAGACACTCTTATTATCGCCCTGGTGTAAGACCACCATTCAGAATTGAAAACAGCCAGGTACTTCACTACCTTCCTCTTCCCCATCTCCTTCCTTTCTCCACTACCTTCAGCCTCACAACACTGATTCACTGGCTCCAGGAGCAGCTGGGACTTTTGTGAGGTATTCATATAACAATTTTTTTTCTTTAAAGTGTCGTTTATTAGTGCAATTTTGATGCAATGTATATTTTGGAGAAGAATGTGTAGAATTGGTGGCGTATTACCTTCGTTGATTCACTTTATTATGTTTTTAGGGATTTAGTTTTGGAATAGCGCCGATAGCGATACCTGAAAGTTCTGAATTTGACGTAACTTTGGGCCGTGAAAATTTACATGTGATTATTTTAATTTAATTTATCTTAGAGACTGTATTTGCAGCATTTTAGTTAGAGTTAAGAACTCCTAACCAATGAATCGTAGTACAATATTAAATGATTACACTGGGAACCAACTCACTGTAAACTTAGAGTCACGATTCTCAGTAATGAGGGAACGCCTAAGGAAGTATAATGTATGACCTACGCACGTTCTGAAAATTCCGAAGTATTTTCATGATTATTCAATCACTTGACAAATTTAATTAATATTTAACCACCTTTCACAAGATTCCCGGTAAAAAGGATGATATTCAATTTATGTTTAATTAACGAAACTCAAATCAAAAATCTAAAACAGAAAAATCAGAAAAAGATACAGTCACATCCGGGACCGTATCTTTTTCTGATCTGTTTCGTTAATAATGTGTTCATTAATTAAATATTACAATTAATGTTTTACTCATTAAGTTAAAAATAAAAATAAACAATCATTTTGTAAATTTATTAAAAAATTACATTATTAATAATTGTGATTAATTAAGTTAAGAATAACGTAAGTAAATCGGTGCTGGCGTCATGGAGTACGTCCTCATCGAGGTATCCCATCTTATGGATTTCGGTATCCAAATTATCACAAACAAAACTGCAGGAAATAAGTATTATTTGCACCATCAAATACATTAATTTTTAGATGAGTTCAAGATTTTGAAAATTCGAGTATATTATAATCGTAATTTCGTAATACATATTCGTAATTTCGTAGAACATTATTATTTTTAATTGATAAACTAACGTTTAAACAAGATTTTTATGCATAGCACAAAGGGTAGATAACAAATATTATAATCAATAATTATCAGCCTGAAACACTCATCTACATTGAAAAAATCTTCCGAGAAAAAATACTGGCCGCCAACGGGAATTGAACCCGTGTCCCTCTGATTGCCGGTCAGCTGCTCTGACCACTGAGCTATGGCGGCTCATCTAATACCCGCCAAATAATTCAATATATACTAGTGTTTCATTCGACAATTACTTATTATTACATTTTTCCAACTGAAAACAACCAACATTTTCAATGTAGATGAGTGTTTCAGGCTGATAATTATTGATTATAATATTTGTTATCTACCCTTTGTGCTATGCATAAAAATCTTGTTTAAACGTTAGTTTATCAATTAAATATAATAATTAATATTTGACAAGTTAAAGTATTTCAGCAATAAATGCAGACATAATTAGTCTCGACGCCACCTAGCGGGAGATTTAGTATTTAACAATACCTCTCTCACAAAAATAAAGTTGGTTGTTTTCAGTTGGAAAAATGTAATAATAAGTAATTGTCGAATGAAACACTAGTATATATTGAATTATTTGGCAAGTATTAGATGAGTCGCCTTGGCTCAGTGGTCAGAGCAGCTGACCGGCAATCAGAGGGACACGGGTTCAATTCCCGTTGGCGGCCAGTATCTTTCCTCGGAAAATTTTTTCAATGTAGATGAGTGTTTCAGGCTGATAATTATTGATTATAATATTTGTTCATAGTACATATTCGTAATTCTTCCAAAATAAACAATTGTATTCGAAACTCGACCAAAAGATTATCGGCAAATCGAAAACAGTAACGTTATATAAACGTAACTCCACAACTCAAGATTAAAACCAACTTAATGGGATTGTGTGATTTGTATTGAACAAGTTTTAATGGCAACAGTTAAAAATCCAATCAGCATTTTAAAATAATTTATGCTTTGGAAAAACAATAAAAATGCTAATTATTACGATTTACAACTACATATGGATTTATTGAAGTGAAACTTATTTAGCCCCGTTAGTGATTTGAAATTTGGATCAAACGGAAATGCGTCACTACAATTTATTATATGAAAGGTTCCTCGGTTCTAGTATAATGCGGTAAATTCACAACTCCGCACGAGCGTCCGGTGGCGCAGCACTATAGCGCGTCGCAAATCTCAGCGACCAGATAATTCCAGCGATCGGAGGTTCGAATCCTATGAAATCCAAAAAAACATTTTTATTTCTGTAAATCAATATTCAATCTTCTAACCACTTTAAAATAAACAGGCAAAAGAAAAGAAAGCGACATCTAGCGACTTTCTAGTTTCACTTCTGCCACGTGTGAATAACACATTATGATTTTTTTCAATAATGTTTGTTATTGTGGAGTTCTAAAACAATTGTTCCAAATTCGCCAATTTCAATACTAAAAAAATTATCGTTTTTTTCTGCTCAGCGATTTAAAAAGCACACTGTAATAAGAGGATATAATCAGAGAAAACCAGAAATATGTCATTTTTAAATCAGATTTTAGCCGTATTGACTCTTTTCCAAAAAAAATATAAATTGATTTCGAAAGATTGTTCTTCTATCTAGTAAACGCTTGTTTTAAATATTGAGAAAAAACGTTTATTTTTAGTTTAATATGGTTATATGACATAGGTCGTCGGCAGATTTGTTAAATTTTCAAACAAGGTTTTGTATTATACAACACCCATTTCAAATCATATAATTATACAGTAAAATAAATGAATACATTATCTGGGAAACGAATGTTTCAGAATTTTAATTTTAGTTTAAATAAAATCATTAAAAAAATATATACGTACATGTATTTCTTGACGAAAATTGGTCCGTTTGTGTATTTATTTGCGCACTTACAAACTAATATATTTCAGATTTTTTTACATTCTTATTTTGCTTAGACATTATTGAAAAATGATAAAAAATTATGATCAAAAAATAATTACAAAAAGTACGTGGAATAAAATCGATATTGATTTATAATTTTAAAAAACTGATACGGAGAATAATTAATCTTTGTCATTGGAACCGCCCTGTTCGATCTTTCGACAAAATGTGGATTTTCGGCCGCTGGCTGGTTAGACGCCTTTAAATAGACATATAATAAAAAATTGGTATGAATTCTTGCATATTTATTATATTTGGTCATGGCCTCTCCTTCCACAGCATATCCAGCCTCTCCTCGCACAGTCTCTGGAATATTTACAGAATAAGATAATACTAATAAATCTAAAAGAAATACGAAGCAGAACAAGACACAGAAAAATAAAAAAGTGACGGTCACATCTAGTACTCGAACCCAGGATCACTTGTCTTACCGGACTCGTCTTGCGGCTTAACCAACTCGGACAGTGGGACAATGGGACTTTTTTTTCGATCTCATATTTCAAATTCAGAATTAAAAAATATTTTCCTGTTTAAGTAATTTTCCACATAAATTAACTTTCTGCAATTATTGTTTATCCAAAATAAGAATTATAATTAAGTATTAAATGGTAATTATTACTTTTAATTGATAAACTAACGTTTAAACAAGATTTTTATGCATAGCACAAAGGGTAGATAACAAATATTATAATCAATAATTATCAGCCTGAAACACTCATCTACATTGAAAAAATCTTCCGAGAAAAGATACTGGCCGCCAACGGGAATTGAACCCGTGACCATCTGATTGCCGGTCAGCAGCTCAATTCCCGTAGGAGGTCGGTATCTTTTCTCGGAAGATTTTTTCAATGTAGATGAGTGTTTCAGGCTGATAATTATTGATTATAATATTTAGTATTAAATGGGTTAAGCAAGCATACTTAGACTTTTAGTTTAATAGATTACATTATTATTGCACAATTTTTTTGAATAAAATTATTATCAACAGTGCCCTCTGAATGATTTTACGAAAACCGGAACTTTAAAAAAGCAAACAAATTCTAATTGGTTCTTATATTTCAATGGAATATTATACTTTTTAATTTGGGGTGAAACTTTTCATGTTGTTTTCAGCAAAAATTCTGGCAATATTGTATTTTTCGAAAAATCACCCTTTTATACATACGCGGTTTCCGGAAACTCGTATTAGAAGCGGGAAACTGTTGAATCTATCAGTGTACAGTTCACACGCGGTAGAATAGAAACCTTCAGAAAACTAAAATGGATAAGAGTGTGGAGTCTACGAAACAACCCACAAAGAAGAATCCGATTATTATATCTCATTCTCTCGCAGGCTTACAAATGTCAACCATGTACATATATGTTGGGCACGCGTTTGGCGTGTTTCCTGACTATGCACCGGTGCCGAAGGGATCAATGACGCTAGTTCCTCGGAGCATCTTCCATTGAAATACGGGTAGAATAAGGATACCATTCCCACCCAACGTCTGTGCTCTAAAGATTGCGATCCGTCTGTTGTGCAAATGTGATGTAGATTGACAAGTTTTCCGCTTATACTACGAGTTTCCGGATACGTATATATGAATACCTATCCAAAATTAATATTATTCTAATGTTTTCCATCGAGGCTTGTTCCTTTTGTTATCTGCTCCTGGGCTATACACAAATAGCCCCCCGGCGTTAGGGGTGATCTGTATGGGGGCAGGAGGTGGAGCTGGTGGGCTGGGAAGGGGGATATGTCCGTGGAGGATTTACGGAGGCTTTTCTGCCACCGTGAGTCTCAATTGAACGTTTGAGGATATATTCAATATACTATTACACATTAAAATTTCACGCTTTCGTTTAAAAAACGTTATAACAACATAATAAGCATTCCAATTTCCAAAATTATAAATATTAATTTGATTGGCGGAATATTGCCATCAGTTTATAAGAAATCAATTGTGTTTATATTTTTAAATCTGGCAGCCATTATTAAATTGTCAACCTTTATCTGTGATTAAATTGTCAACCCTTATCTGTTGTCTCCAATATTGAAAAAAATACTAAAAAGTCGTTAGAAACCAAATCACGCATTACATTGAAATTAAGAGTAAACTTTGTCCTTAGGATTTTTTGGGTTTAGAAACTAGGCACGCACGACACTATGGTAATAATTATTAATATTGAATGATTCCTACAGCGCCATTTTCGTGAGAAAATTAACGGGCGCTTTACTATATTGCAGAACTTACATCATCGATTTACCGTACCTTAGACAAAAAGTTTCTAGATATTTTTATTGATTTGCGAAAAGCTTTCGATTGTATTTCACATTCAAAATTAATTAACAAATTGAAAGATTTTGGCCTTATGGGGTGAGTTCGGGTCTTTGCGGCGGATGCGTCTACCCAGCAGCTGCGTGGTAGGCCGGATCGAGAGAGAATGGTTGGGGAGTCCCTTTGACTTCTCCAGCTGTACTCTCTCGGAATATCGCTTTGCGCCGCAATGGGAGGGATTGAATCACTCCTGGACACACTGCTCCCAGATTCCTACCCACCCCTCATTTTTCATACCAACCCTTTTCCATTCCAGAACCTCGTAACCCTCCACACAGCATCCCCAAAGATGACATAGGCCCTGAGGGGAATTATATACCTCGGGGCGTCCTGCTAATGAAAAAAAAAATTATCCACGCCTTCAAGGCATACATAAATTAAAAAAAAAAAAACAGAATGTGTAATTCACACGCGGTGGAAGTGAAACTAGAAAGTCGCTAGATGTCGCTTTCTTTTCGTATGTTTGTTTTTTTAAAGTGGTTTGAAGATTGGAAGATTTTGAATATTGATTTCACAAAAAAAAAATTTGAATTTCGTAGGATTCGAACCCCCGTTCGGTTGATGTCTGTCTTTCTGTCAGCCCCCTTGCCCACTACGCTATGGAAGGCACGCGCCGAGGTGCGAATTTACCGCATTATATTAGAATCGAGTATTTGTGTAGAACTGAGTTGTGACGCATTTCCGTTTCACCCAAATTTCAATTCACTAACGGCGCTAAAGAAGTTTCACTTCAATAAATAAATTATTAAATTAACGCATTGGTGCTGTGTGCATATTGTATGCATGCCTAGTAATAAATAAAAAAAATTAGGTAATGCAGGCAACTATATAGACTACCTACCTGTTATTGGAAGGTGGAACTAGGATTATTTTCAGTTGGTTTATTTTCAGATCCTGAAGTATTCACAGCCGGCGCAGCGGTTGAAGCATTAGCGTCGCCAGGAAGTCGGCTGGCTTTTTATTTCCAAGTAGTTACTTGACTGCAAGCTTTAAGCGGGTGCAAAGCTAGCTACCGGGTACAAATTTATGGAAAATACTCAATAATTTTATTAATATCATTAATGTTTTTATATTCACGTTCAAAGGAGATATAATTTTTAATTTTCACGGCCAAATGAGTTTCTTGTCAGTCGTACCTACATACTGTGCCCCGAATTCATTAGATACATTCTAAAAAATTTATCCAGTTTTTTTTCGAATTTGTTAGAAATGTCCTCGTTAATTACATTTTTAACTTAACCTGTGGAAAATAAGTAAAATTAAGTGACGTATATACATAATGTAAATAAAACTCTTCAAAACAATATGTGTAGAAATTGTTACGGTGTTAATTCACAATATATACAAAAAAGTGATTTCTAGGTCCTGGACACACCCTTTAGGTTTTTTTGAACGAATGCAAACAGTGTACATAACATACATCTGTGTCACTTAATTCAATGTTCAATATGAGAAGCTTAACTAAAATCGTGTACAAAGTGATAATACTGTTTTAATGTGAATCATTCAATCTCCACAGCGGTACTCCTTCAGGGAACTGGCTTGGTGTGTACTGTGTATGTCGTAATGTATTAAACAGCTTCAGACCTGACTTCCATGAACTGCTGGAATTCAATAAATCTTTGGTTAGAATAACCTGCAACATCGCTACCGACGCTCTCTCAATGCAATAGGGATGCATTGCTAGATTTTATATATTAAGTTCTAAAAGAGTTATAAACTATTTTGATAACTTTAATTAGTTTTGATTTAAGTACATTTTAAGGTTAGTTTGATTTTAATCGATTTAAGGGTACAATGTAAAATGTCAATATCTCTTTGGGCATTATTAGATTTGCAGATATTCCCGAGCAAAGAGTTTTGTGCGTATTTCGATTTGAAATATTGTATTGAAATAATGAATTCGATCTGGTATTGCATTCAGGGCAACGAAATGCAATCTTTTCTAGCAGGGCTGGGGAGTCAATGAGGCTGTTCGCAATTTTGTACAGAAAACAGTACATTAAACGATTTTCTTCGTTCGTGAAGAGCGATAGGGTTACACTGATGATTTTTCAAAATGATACGACAGTTCATTAATCAATTCGGTAATATAAGTTTGGTATTGAGTATCCAAAATGACAGATGCAAATTCGAGATGAGATCTTGCCCAGTTGTTTTTTGGCTTTTTCTAAGATGTGTTCAATATTCGATTTGTAGTGCAGCGGTAAGGCGCTTGGCTAGCATACCGAAGGTCGCGGGATTGAATCCTGGCATGGCAAATAAATTTTATTTAATTAATTTGTGTTATTTCACAATTTATTCATTAAAAATAATTTAAATCTAGTATATTTGCGGTACGTTTTCAGAGTGGAAGATACTCTAAGTATCACCCTGGTTTAAGACCACCGTTCAGAATTGAAACGTTGCTTGAAATGGCATTAGCTGTGTTTGGTGACCGGATCTGAATAGCCAGGTACTTCCCCACCTTCTTCTTTCCTATCTCCTTCCTCTCCCCACTACCCTCAGCCTCACAACATACCTCAATTGGGGATGCCATAGTCACACTGGCTTCAGACGGGAGCAGTTGGGACTCTTGTGCGGAACTATATAAAAAATTAATTTAAAAAAAATGATCTTTAAATAGTAATTTATAGTCAAGTAACACTCCAAGGTCTCTGATTTTTCTACTGTACGTTGAAGAGGAACATGGTTCAGATGCTATGTATGAATGATTGGGTGGCGTTTACGTGAACATTTTATCGCATTATATTTATTTATGTTTAGAAATAATTAGTTTTCCTTGTAATATTCATTAATTCTATTAATGTCATCTTGTAATTTTTTGTAATCATCTGCTGAGCTTACGCATTTGTATATTTTCATCAGCGTAAAGAATGAAATCGGAATTATTGATCACGATGACATGTTTGATGTCATTGAAATACAAAGTAAAGAGTAGGGGCCCTAAATGAGAACCTCGCGGTACCCCTGAGGGAATGCTTATTATCTGAGACATGTAACCTTTCAGCGCAATAGCTAACTTTTATATTTAATGTTAAGGCTTGCTTATTATTTTCTTATACACTGCAACACTGTGTACGTAATAAACTTTAATTAATTACTTGAAACTATTATATCTCTATTGATTACTATCTTTTTTTTAAATATTTTTTTATAACTTGCTTACACCATGTGCCTACGATAATTGTTTAATAACCGCTTGATTCATTATCAGTAACCTTAACAAAATATTATAATTGGAACTTAACTGGTTTATATTACATTCCGTATTTAACGTACAATTACTTCATATACAACATCTGTATGTGTCCTAAATGAACTTAAATTTAAAAAAATAACATGCGATTACTTGAGATCACAACAAGCGTGATGTTTTTTCATTAGATTGAAAAATTCTTTATAATGGTGACGAGCGTATGGACAGCCGGGAGGCAAATGACCGATATCTTTTAATGTTAACATATGTTTCAGTTACTCAGGTGGCAGTTTTAATAGTACAATATCTAGATTCCTTGTTCAAATGTGAAATCGTTGTGTTTGTTTGGTCTTTGTTTTTTGAATTTTTGAATATTATGGTACCTATCTACCCTAATAAGATTTAAAAAAGAAATATTGCCTTTGAAACAGTGAAATTTCTTTGGACAAATTGTACAATTCCTTGTTTGAAATTTAAAAAAAAAATCGTTAAATTCTTTCGGTATAAGGTTGAAGAATCGAGGTTATTAGAGCCTTGTTAAATAATTGTGTAGATATATTTTTTAAATTGTAAGTATCTCATTGTAAACTATCATGACAAGAATATTACAGGGGAAGTGTGGGGAATAATTTTATTCATACGAGGATTCGTACGAGATAATTTCACTATCGCCTTGGTGAAAAACTACCATTCGGAATCGAAACGTTACTTGAAATGGCTTAAGGCTCCGTTCCCGGCCCCAAAAAGAAGAAGACGGAGAGATATGAAATTACGAGTTTTAGAAAAGCGCGCTAACATACAACTAGCGCGCTAACATTTATAACTATAAAAACGATGCACAAATCATGAAAATCTTTAATAAAACACGACTCGTTTAAAATAAAGCATAAATCTTGCGATAATTGTCTTAAACAGCATTTAAAGAAACGCTGTGAATTTTTTCATACATATAACTTGTAAAATAACTGAAACAAACGTGTTTATAATAATTTTTGGAGCATACTTTGTGATTTTTTTCTATCGAGGGAATTTTATATAATTTGCGTTTGGGCGCGACTAATGTCTAGATATTATCTTCAAGAATATAATCGATAGAAATTCGAATACCGGCCTCTTAAGCCGTATTTAGTTGCCATCTGTGAATATCCAGGAACTTCCTCATCTTCCTTTTGGCCATTTCCTTCCCCTCACCGTAACGAAATAGCCCAAACTCTTTTCATCATCCATGTGGAAAAGTTCAATTTATTTATTTACTTAATACAACATAATTATGCGATATACTAGTAAGTGAAATTTTAACATGAATAAAGAAACAAATAATTCTAACATAAACTTTATATAAGAGGCCGCCTCGAGGAAAATAATTTCCGTCAGAGCCTGTCATCTTTGGGGATTCTGAGTAGAGGGTATTTTAACGGAATTTTCTATGAACCTTGCCTTTGGCTTATATGAATAATTAACTGAGCGTCCTGTTTTAACTCGACAATTTGTCATTTCAAGATGGTGGCCGTGGATAAAATACCTACTATTCACAGAACTGCCAGTATCATTTTTTTTATTTTAGTTTAAATTAAATTTGATAATTATTATCAAGAAGTTCTTATTAGGTTGCCGTGTATACCGGTCGATTAAACTCCAACCTCCTTCCTATCCTCAGAGCATGTGTTCCAAGTCCTAACCAATCAGTGCCCCCTGGTGTACCGGTCTCACCGGGACAGGAGTGCTCCTGGCTGGGGTGGTACAATCGTATCGTTTCGTATCGTATATCAAGTTCTGCAAGTAGTTTAGTTTATATTTTTATTGACTGTCTCCATTGTTTTTTCATCAAATTGGTTTACGGTAAAACCGGTAATAAATCAATTAAGACACGTTAAAAAATCATAATTTAGAATCGTATGAATAAGTCGTCTCAAAGTGGTTTAACCACAATTTGTAAGCCGAACAGCTGTCACAAAAATAAAAAATAAAATACTTGCAGAACTTAATAATAACATTATTAAATTTAATTTTAAGAAAATAAATAGAGTTAATTAAACACAAAAATAAATAAAAAAGTGTTATTATTGGTTTGTTGCATTAAACGAATTTCAAGTAGTGGCTCTAGTGTAGCCACAAGCTTTCCCAAAGTCTTGTACGTCACGTAAGGCCAATATCATAGCGATCTGGTTCTGCAGAGCACTAGACTACTGTAGCAACCACTGCGGGCAGGTTCTACTACGGTAGTAGGTAGGATAGTACTGCGGGTGTTATCGTGGGTAGAAGACTACTGCAGGTGAAGGCGTCCCACCGTTCAATATTTCCCTTCAAACAGATATTCCGAGTCATTTGAGGTGACAGTACTTTAGGGGGGTGTGCCTGGTGATGGACGGTGCCATACATTATGCAGTCTCAGGGTGCAGAGTCCTGCAGGAAGAAAACAGTTTAAATCAGGATTTTGAAAAGTTTATTTTATTTGTTATAAAAATACATTCAGTATAAGGACGCTTTGACTGTCCAACTAGGAAGGTCTCCCGTTCTAGGACAGTCAAATTGACATACTCATATAAGGTAGGTAGGTACATGATGATTCATGTAGTATTAAGTAAAGTAAAGCTTCACAAATTGCATTTGTTGATAGGAATTTAAATACGTACTTACAAATCTTTTGATTTCGGAAAAAAAATGGTTCTGATTAACAACGCCATGTCTACGTTACCAAAACTACTAGTACCTAAAACATATCACTGCCTGGATCAAAAATCAAGATATTAACTTTATAGAAAACATTATTATTTCTAACCAAACCTAACAAAACCATAAAAAGTGTAAAATTAAATACCTAAACCTAATAATTAAGTAGTTTTCAAGTATTCACCAATAATACATGCACATACAATTTGTATATGTGTGTGCATATGCATGTACGTTTTGTATGTGTATATATGTATATCTGTTTATGTAAGTGTATGTTTATATATATCTTATATATTTTTTATTGTATATATTTTTTTTCTAAAAACCAATGTACCATTAAAATAAAATAAAAATATATAAATGAAAAATGACAAATAAAAAATAAAAAAATAAAAAAAACTTTCTACTACAACACATAAATACTTGTCACACTTAATCGTAAATAAACACGTCAACACCTCAGCACAGGTTCTCCTAGTGAGGTGTTCACAAAACATACAACAATACTCATTGTATAATGTAAGAAATTTATAAATTTAAATATAAATTGTCGTTATTAATTATTATTGAACTGACTTTTTCGTTATCAACCTGCACCTCTTACACTGACTTGCAATAGCGAACGCCTTAGTAAATAGTTGCAGAGCAGACGTGATATGGGAGGAACTGATGGATCGGTCATAATGGTTGGAGGAATCGATGACTTTAATGCAAACAGAGGTGTGGTTAGACCATTACGTACCTGTGATTAATAGTTGTGTTTTACAAAGTTATGGTATTCATTTAATTAAAATTTATGTATTTATATAAGACTAGCAGTTAAAAACCAACTCCCCAGGTTTTTCTGCTAGACCCTGCGGGCGGCTTTATCAAATCCCTAAGTTTCATCGCAATCGGATGAACGGTTTAATAATGGATTATTTCATGATACCAGAGCTCACTATTTTATACAGAAACTATTGTGGGCATGCGCACATCAAATCCCCAAAGTTTCATCGCAATTTGATGAACGGTTTAGCAATGCATCATTTCATGATGCCAGAGCTCACTATTATATACAGAAACCATCGTGGGCATGCGCACATCAAATCCCCAAAGTTTCATCGCAATCGGATGAATGGTTTAGCAACGCACAGTGGACATACATATATACATACGTACAAACCCAGAAACAAACATATTTTGATTTTTTTTTATATATAGAAAGATAAATAATTTTTATATGAGAAGAACCAAGAATTGGCAAGAAGATCCATGAAAAGAAAAGAAGAGCAAAGAAGAGATTGTAACGGACGTGTTAAGCATTTGACCATGTCACATGAAAAGATTCGAGCCCAAGGCGCGGCTGAACGCAACATATTATGTGTGTAAAATGTATGTGGCAACGGAAGCTGCCGTTGTCACAGCCCCTATATAAAAAGGATGCCAAGCCCTTTTTTAGTCAGTTCACCAGTGCTACAACTCTCTCCGTTTGCCCGCCCAACCTCGCTCTGACCCTGTATCCATTCGCCTCATTTTTTACTGAACATCACATCACCCTGAAATACGGATACCCTACACTCTCTGGACCAGATCCGGTTACATCATAAGGAAGGAGCCACTTGATCTGCTCAGAACAGCCCTAAAGACAACCGAGACGACGTTTTCCCGACATTTGGCCCCTCCGTGGATTGGGTCCTCCAGCCTCTTACAGTTCTTGTGTACCTCACCCTGTCTGGCATTAAGAAAAAAGTAGCAAGAAGAACCAAGAAAAGACAAAAATATCGAAGAAGGGACAAACAGATCCAAGATGAGTCAAAAACATACAAGAAGAGCCGTTAAAAGGCAAGAAAAGCCAAGAAGAGCCGAGAAAAGGTAAAAAGAGCCGAAGATAGACAAGAAGGCCCAAGAAGAGCCGAGAAGAGGTAAAAAGGAGGAAAGCATAAACAAAACAGCGCTTAATCAATTCTCTTATTCCTGCCCATCCTAAATTCAAATATTGTCTTACATATACCCGTCGATTAAAATACTGCTTCCTTTCATCCACAGAACACGTGTTCCAAGTCCTTACAAATCAGCGCCCCCTGGTGTATCGGTCTTAGGACAGAAGTGCTCCTGGCTGGGGGTAGTATCTACAATCGCATCGTATTAATATTATTTTTTTTATCTTGGTCGCAACCTAATATATTCTTCAAAATATTAAATTAAATTAAAAAGCAGGCAAAATCATCCCAGGCTATTTATTTCATTAGTCATGGCGCTAGCTAATATAATCCAATTGTCGAAGACAGCGATGTTAATCTACTTTTCCTAGCCCTGTCGTTAAAATTATTATGGCGCATTATCATTTAAATTACAGCAATGAAACTAGCGTAGGCGTCACAATGAAATCGTTCCGATACATTTATATCTCTGGGAGCTGAGATCCATTTGATATCATCTCGCCTCCTCCGCTAAATTAAAATAAACAGTTTAATGACTTGGAATTAATTAAGAAAACATTGAATCGTTGTTCGGGCTGGCCCTGATACAATAATGAATATTAAAAAGAATGGGCCATAACTATCATCTTCAATGCTTTTTATGGGCAGTGTTTGAAGTTCGGACTTTTACAAGGCCTAATTTGCCCAGTTTCCTGTGTAGATTCTGATCGGTGTAAATAGAGGCCGGCTAATTTAATCAGTGCGTAATAATATGCTTTTACGTCTACTACATGCTGTAAATTAAGGAGGTAGGCTAGACTAATAAAAATATGTACAAATACGTCAAATATGAATGTCAGATTAACATTTTATATAATATTTTTTAATTTTATTTTTTTATTTAACACCCAGAGGGCCTTTACATGTTTGGTATTTGGTAGTATGTACAATTAATTCATGACAAATAGATAAAGAAATAATAAAAATAAAATTAGGTAAAAAATGCACACAAGTCACAAAAATACAAAAAAATACCAAAATACAGCGATTTGATAGGCTTAAAATACAGATATGTTTAGGAATAGTTTTGGAATAAATTTTTTACAAGCTCCACAAAATTCGCCAAGTTGATGTTAAATATGTCATCATCACCTAAGTACTTATTTCCCATAGTTTGAAATTGTTGAATCGGAGAATGGGCAATGTAGTTTCGCTTATGAATGCTGCAGTAGAATAGTGTATTTTATCGTGTGGTAACTGTCGGTATTCGTATGTTTATGAGTTGCAGGAGTTCGCAATAGCCGGATTTAGAGTTAAGTATTTTGAATACATATGACTGTTTCACTTTAATACCTACGCGAGCAAACGAAGACATTAATAGGTTTTGTTTTTTTTTACGTTAACTCCACATAGGAGGCCCTTAGTTAAATAATTTCCCTCAGGGCTAATGCCATCTTTGAGGATGCTGTTGAACTCAAAAACGAGATCGTAAAAGCGACCCGTTCTCATTTGACAAATGTAAGCTGTGTACAAATATGAACAATTTTAAAATTTTAAGTGCTTCAAATATCCTTTTCGCTGTTAAATCTAATCGACACCACCAAATTTTCCACTGTGGCAACCATACCACTAATATTCGATCGGATGATTTTGCAAGCAGTATCGTTATTTTGCATCCATACTATGGACATCATCTTCTTATTGTTCATATACTAGCACACGTCGCTTTGGCTAACGAAACACAACGCCATCTACTGACAACGCCATTACCCAACCTGTATTTTGTATATTATATATTTCAACCAATTTAGACAAAATCTTGACCAATTATATAACTAAACCTTCCTCATGAATCACTCTATCTATTAGTGAAAACCGCAAGAAAATCCGTTGCTTAGTTTAAAAGATCTAAGCGTACAGACAGCTGGAGCGACTTTGCTTTATATTATGTAAAGATTTGAGATCTCAGTTTTCGTGATTGAGAATAGGTGGTTCCGGTGACAGAATAACTACTCGGTATAATAGATTGTCAGTCCTTGAAATTGGTATAAGAGGCTATCTCAAGGTCAGAGAGACATTTAGATTACTAGAGAACTGATGTTATCCTACCAACTGTACACACACATAAAATAAAAAAATGTACACACACATAAAATATAATGTAATAAAATTTTAGGAACTAAATGTAAAAATGACTGTGATGAAAATGCTTCTAAATATCTGATGAAAGGTCGAACAAAAGAAGGTTTAATTAATGATTTTGTTGATTATTTCTCTGAAAGTGTTTACAATATGTTACATAAGTGCAACCATAAGACAACTAAATTTGAACCAGAGGCGATGCCTCAAAGCATGTACCTACCGAGGGCAACAACGGCGGATATAGAAAGCATTGTTAGACAAATGAAGAGTTCTTCTCCGGGAATTGATAGTATCAGAATGAGCAATATTAAAAAAACATATTTTAATCCTAGGTCAAATTATAACCCATTTTATAAACAGAATCTTATTTCAAGCAAAAATCCCCGATGACTTAAAATGTAGTATCATAAGACCTGTATATAAGGGAGGTGACCACACTGTATTGGGTAACTACAGACCAATTAGTATCTTGCCATCTCTAGAAAAAATTCTTGAAAAATATATTAAATTAAAATTAATAAAATATTTAGAAGATTTTTCTATAATAGATACTAATCAATACGGATCCAAAAAAAAAGAGTACAGAATTGCTGCTTCAAAAATTTGCCAACATGATAAATAATGAATTTAACTGTAAAAAACATACATTAGTCTTATTTATAGATTATTCGAAAGCTTTTGATACTTTTGATCATGGTAAATTACTTAAAATACTAGAAATTATAGGAATACGAGGAAAACTACTAAAACTTTTTGAAAATTACTTAAACAACCGATGCATGAAATTAAAACTCTTAAACTCTTTAAGTAAAAAAAAACAAGTTTTTTGCCGGCGTTCCTCAAGGTTCCATATTAGGTCCAATTCTGTATATTATATATGTATCTTTTATTAAATTAATTTTTAGACATGTAAAGTACTTTGTATACGTGGATGATACTGCTTTAGTGATTTCTAGCAGTGATTTGCAAACTTGTATAGATCTTTTACAAAAAGACTACATTGAACTCTTAAAGTGGTCTCATGACTCTGGCTTAGTCATAAATGCCAAAAAAACTAAATTGTTACATATAAGATCCCCTAATGTTAAGGTATATATTACACCTGAAATAAAGACAAATTTTTATTTTATTTTTTTATATTTTTTTTTTTATAAAGAAAGACAAACATTCCCGGGTTACGAATAACCCAACAATGTTTGAAAATCTCCTACTACCATACATCAGATTGCTTACACAATGGTATTCCTGCAACGTGTACATGTGAAAATATGGAACTAGTTAAAGAATATGTTTATTTAGGTGTTATTATTGACTGCTTTTTCAAGTGGGATATACAAATAAACAAAGTTTGTGCACGACTAAGATCAATTGTAAGCAGATTGTATAAACTAAATTTTTTTGTTCCTATCTGCACACTTCGAATAATTTATTTATCTCTAGCTGAATCTGTTATAAGGTATGGAATAACAGCTTGGGGATTTTCCTGTAAAACAAATATAGACCATGTTCAATCAGTGCAAAATTCATTGGTTAAATTATTAGCTGAAAAAAATTTATACAAAGAAAGGCATAATATTCCATAATTTTATCAGAGTCTCAAAGTTCTTTCAGTGAGAGCAATTCTGTGGTACAAAATTATATTTCAGCACATAAATAATCCTTTATATATTAACAGGCTGGAACACAACCATAATACTCGTATTAACTTTAATGAAGGGCTAATTGTACCTAAGCATACAAATAAATATGGACAAAGAACGTTAAATTACATGATTCCCAGTTGTTTAAATATGTTACCTGCTGAAATTAAAAACTGTGCCCAAAACAAACAATTGAAGACTTGGCTTACGGAAAGAATTAATTTGTATTAGCTTACAATGACATATTATTCTAAAGACTTTAAAAATGTAATTTATGTTTTCAAAAATTTATTTTTATCTATATTTCTGTAAAAAATTTAATTTAATTTTATATAATTGTAAAAATGTAACTATTAAATCACTATTATAAGATCTTTAACGTAAAGAACCCGTTAGACAAACTGCTAAAAAGTAGTTTATCGGGACTTTTTGTCTTGTATTTGTAAAGTGTATAATTAAATAAATAAAAATAAAAAAAAAACATCTTGCTTATTGTGAAGACCGAGACGGATTCAATTCCTATCAGAAATATCACAACAATATCATATTACCTATGTTATTACTATGATAATTCAATTGACCGAAAGTTTTTAGTCCAACTCACAGTGTTTGATGACGTGTAAATTTTGTAAGCTTCAGCGTTCAAAAGCTCTCTATGCCAGCTTCGCTTTGCTTACAAAATGATTAAAATCATCTAAATATGGAACTATTAATTCGTATAGGAATTTCATTGCGCCATCGTGATAAAGAGCACTTATTATTTTTTTACACTGCATTAGTTAGGTGGTTGCAAAATGAACTGAAAAAGGTAAAGGTAAATAGCCGGTAGCCCTAACCTAACTTAACCTATCTAACCAATTTCTTATATTTTTGTACCACCACTCTTAATGACCTTTCTGAGATGGTTCCGAGTTGGTTTCATTCTAAGTTGGCATGGAACCCTATTAACCATATCTCTAATCATTTTCGTATCTGTTACTGTGCGTACCTATCACGATATAAATTTCGATCTGTGCCTAGTAAATAAAATAAATATTCCGCTAATCATCATCATTACATAGGATAAAATGAAGTCTGCATCTTTTAAACTACGCAACAAATTTTCATGCGGTTTTTACCAATAGATAGGATCATTCAAGAGGAAGGTTTATATGTATAAAACATGCTTGTTATGATAGAGAAAAGCCGAGAAATTCAAATATTTATCATTACATAGTCATTACATAGTATCATTGCATAGTATAAAATAAAGTCGCTCAAAATGTTTGTGCGCTTAGATCTTTGAAACTACGCAACGAATTTCCATGCGGTTTTCACCAATAGGTAGGGTCATTCAAGAGGAAGGTTTATATGTATAATACATACTTATTATAGTAGAGAAAAGCCAAGAAATTAAAATATTTAATTCAGGCATCATTACATAGTATAAAATGAAGTCGCTCAAAATGTATGTGTGCTTAGATCTTTTAAACTACGAAACGGATTTTCATGTGGTTTTCACCAATAGATAGAATAATTCAAGAGGAAGGTTTACATGTCAAATAATCAATTCAGGCAGCGGGCAGCGGGCAGCTGGCAAGCGGATGGTGTGGATTTTATAAAGGTTGGGTAATGGCGTTGTGTTTCGTTAGCCACAGCAACGTGTGGCCGAGTCTGCTAGTATATTATAATACCTAAGTTTATTGCTAAGCCTAATTCCTCCCGCTACACAGCACATCAATCCGCGCCCGCCGCTTAAGGCTCTGCAACCGGGCTAGAAAAGAAGAAGATGGAGAGATACGAAATTACGAATGTTAGAGGAGAGCGCTAACATTTACAGCGCCAATATCAATGAGAAAATTGCAAAAAATGTTTAATTAAACACGACTCGTTTAAAATAAAGCAAAAATCTCTTGGGGAGCATCTTAAGTATCATTTAAAGAAACATTGTGAATTTTTTCACAAGTATAATTTATAAAATAATAGAAACTGACTTGTTTTTAATAATTTTTGCAGCATACTTTGCGATTTTTTTCTATCAAGGGAATTTCATAAAATTTGCGTTTCGGCTTGGACAGCATCTAGACATTATCTTCAAAAATAGCATATATTTTTTTAAGAGCTTAAAAATTTCAAATATTTAAGGGAGATATGTAAGAAATCGGTGGAAATTCGAGTTGCGACCCCTTAAGAAAGACTGTTTATAGTAATACCGTGTAATGTTAACCAAATCCAAAGAAGAAAATGCTGAAGAGCCATGCAGTAAGTCCTTTCTTCCTTACCTGTGTGTGGAGTATTTCTCCTTAGTAGAGAAGATACAAACCACTTTATACTCATCATACAAAGTTCATTCGGATACATAAAGTTTAAACCACATTACACACCAATAACTGATATAAATATATATTTAGTGTTGTATGTTGTGATTGAATGTATTTATTATTTCAAATATTTAACTTCATTTTAGCACTGAGCACTTCTTATTTTATCATTTTGCGTCATCTCGTTGTGTAGAGTCCTTTACCTAAAACTTTCGTGTCTCTGCCACCCTTTATTCATACATTTCAATCATTGACGTATGATACGTATGATATCATTGATCAATGATTTCAATGCATTTTGTGTTTATGATCTCTTTTGTCTGTGGCCGCGCTAACTTTATCTTAATTGTCTATAAAACTGGTTGTTGTCATTTTGGCTAGTCATTCTTTCCACAATTCTTATCTAAATTCTACAAATCGCAACTCCAGTGCTCAAAATAGAATCTATCTCGCTGTAAACTTATTCATCTGAATAAACTACGTTTTACAACAATATTCCCAGTAAGAAACAAAGTGTTTTTACTTTTAAAAAATACCGTCGAATTAATAACCTCCTCCTTTTCGAAGTCGTTTAAAAAGGGGTAACCTCGCAAAACATAACCTCTCTCTCTGTACTTTCCTAGGTTTGGAAACGAAATAAGTCCAACGACGCACGCTGCTCAGCTTACACCTGACTGTAGACTGTCCGGAGACCAGACCCTGGGACCCTACGCATTTAGTTCACCAGACCTAAAGTAACATGCATTAGCCAGCATTATAAATCCGCGTAATTACAAAACAACGCATAAAAAAATACAATTTAAAATTTTCTTTAAATACGTCAAGGGTTACTTAAACGCTTAATGCTAAAATTTAATACAATAACCACGAAACAATGCTTTCTAATACAACAAAACCCGCAAACAATATTTTTGATATTCAGCATTAATCACAGAACCCTTTCAATGGCAGCAATACAAACAACATTCTGATGGAATTGATGTGTCTAATTATTCAAATTCACACGTCAAACCCAACATTGCAAAATGCCACCATGTTATTAGTATCTCCTACTCCCTCCCACACCCCGTTACAGAACTACAGAACTATGAGATTACTCCTCCTCGTATTATAAAGGGGTGGACCGATGGAATGCATCGCATTACTAATGTGCAGAACTTTGTCCATGGTAGACCCATCCTCTCCTCACACAGTTTCTGGAGTTGCCTCGCCCAACTGTGTCTGGGGCGGCCCACTGGATGTCTTCCCTCTGGAATCGCACTCAGTATCTTCCTCGAAATTCGGTCATCAGACATTCTTTGTACATTTAGTACATTAGCCACCTCATTCTTAGTACATTAGCCACCTCAATTGTGATTTTTCTATGAAGAGTAGCAGTGGTTCAATGTTTAGATCATCTCGGATCGTCGAGTTTCTTATATTATCCCATTTTGTAACCCCTGCCACTCTTCTCAAGTATCTCATTTCGGCAGCTCTTGGACTTTGGAGCGTGTTCGTTCATTTAGCATCCATGTCTGGTGGCCGTAAGTGAGCGTTGGGTGGTATACCGTTTTAAACACTGCCATTTATTGGATTCCTAAAACCTACGCCGTAAGTCACGCCAAGTGGTTCGCTACGTTTGGTGACTTTTTGGGTGCCCAGGTTCATGGGGCGGATGCGTCTGCCCATCAGTTGCTGACACTCAGGTTCGGGAGAGACTGGTTGAGGGAGAATTTTTATTGAACATCGCCCTGCACCATAATCGGAGGGATAGATTCATTGGACCACTGGACACACTGACCCCTTGTACCTGTTTCCTTCCCAGAACTATATCTACTTTCCTAAAAAGACCCTCCACACAGCATCCCCAAAGATAACGTAGGCTCCAGGAGGAAGTGTTTTTCTCAGGACGTCCCGGAGCAAATTCAAAAATATATTTATATATACATGCCTACGGTTTTATACAATGTTGTCAATAGAGAAGAAATAATACTTGAGGAAGGTCCATAATTCGTCAAAAAAAGCAACATCTTCAACATAATAACCTTCATTTACCTTTGCCGTTGCCGAACAAGTCGTCCAAAGTACAAGAGAAATTCACAATACGGGAAATGTAAATAATTAACGTTCACAATCAGTAATAAACACATATTATGGTATGTTTAACAATGTCAAATGATGTTGGCTATTGTACGAAAAACGGCACCAAAATAGAACACTTCACTTTTTTGTTCCGAATCCATAATGATAATTATGATAACTGGATGAATTAAAGCTTCCCGTAAAACGCCTTGCGCCAAATCTGCTTATGTGAGTACAAATTCAAGTTTTTTGTTGTCGTATTGTCACATTTAGTTTTTTTTTTGTCTTTGACAATTCACCCTAAAAAGAGTGCTAAAAGTAGTTTTATCGTTGTAAATGATGCAAAAAGCGTTGGGGGCCAGTGTAAAGGATGCAAAGGAGCCCCCACGTTAGAAGCCAGTGTAAACGATAGGCGAACACCGGGGTACCTACCTTTTTACCAATCGACTAGCTCAACGTCATGGGTTTTGGGCAGGAGAACTTCTCTACATCAGGGTCGTAGGTCACCGCTAGATATGGGGGGGGTACATATAGGTATTTTTCCACTTTCGTCCACATATAAACCCAGTCAAATAAAAGAGGTCTTTAGGTAAATAACAGTTTGTATTGTAAGGAAAACAATAAACAGCAACCCGCCAAGGAATGTCGTCATACAAAAAAATTACAGTTTCCTAGCTACCATTACCCCTATCAAAGAATCTCTCTGGGTCCGGGATTGCGCCGGAGAATTTTAGTGAGCTTAAATGGGACACATTACATTAGGAGGATTGACTCACAGCGTTTGCAGGGTAGTGCGGCAGCTTGGGGGTCTCCATGGCTGGGTAGAGGGTGGGAATCGGGCGTTCCACTATCCGCGAAAAGAGATCATACCAATCTCAATCAAGCGTGCGGTAACTGCGATTCTATAACGGAACTCGAGTGCCCAAGGTAGGCAAAGGCGCCCGTCGGCCATTACGTACAGACTTCGTGAGTGAATTTAGCTAGACACGAGAGCGTGGTGGAGCGTGCCATGGGTGAATTTCAACTGAGCCGGGCGAGCGTAGCGTTCCGGCTCCTGACCGCGGCGTTTGGTGGCGCCACCTGTCGGCCGTCCGCAAATTGCCGTACCGGAAATACTTCGTGATAAAGAAAGCGACTATTAAATGTTGTGATTCAAAAAAGAACCGCTCTTTACCAACAATACCTTTAATCGTAAATGTGCTTCGTAACATCGTATAGTCGGCCGCACAAGTCAGGTTTTTCCATCCGATTGTCTGATTCGACAGTTATTATTGTTAAATGTACGCGTACAGGATTGGCCGGCCGGCGCGGAATAAAAATAGGCCACGCCCTTCCGCGCCAGCCGTCCAATCGGGTTTCGAATCGGATCAGACAATCGGATGGAAAAACCTGACGTGTGCGGCCGGCCTAAGCATTACACATATGTGACATTTTTTTGTAATGTTTACGACAAAACTTAGAAATTCGCTACATTTCTCCCTCTCAGAAAGATGAAATCTTTTGTAATCCTTGTAAACGTCCTCATTTATCAAGATACGTAGTCTTTTCAAATCATTGTCCAAGAAATATCAACTTTACCTGAATGAGGACTGTTGTGTTTATTAAACCATTTTGAAATTGATAAAACATTCTCTTTTTTAAGAAAAAAAAATCTATGGCCAATTACTGCCATTCTTCCAAGATAATACAATTATATTAGGTCCTTACATATGAAATTGGCGTTTTGTATGGGAGGAACTTTGTATGGGAGCTTATGGGAGTTTTGTATGGGAGCTTTTTCACCTTCCCAATTTGCTTCAAGTGGATTAAAACAGTTTTATCACTAACACCGCAGCCTGCAACTAACTCGGACGTGATTTGCGATGAATCCGCTTCCACAATAGCCTTCAATTCTTCATTATCAACTTTGGTCTCCGGCCGTCCACGGGGCTTGTTCTGCAGGTCGAAATTTCCAGGACGAAAACGTTGAAACCAAAAACGCACTGTGTTTTCTTTTGCGGCACCGTCGCCATACACATCATTAATCCTTCGAGCTGTTTCTGCAGCACTGGTGCCACGAAGTAACTCGTACTCGTAAATAACGCGATATTTCAAGTTTTCCATTTTGTGAACTAAGTGACGCAAAGAAAAAAAACAATGAAGGAAAAAACCAATGAATTATAATTTTCGACGAATTTGGAATTCCTAACCAAAGAGAAGATATTTGAGATCAAAGTTGCCAGTACGGCAAAACGCCAATTTCATATGTAAGGACCCAATATTAATTCATCCATGTAATTGCAAACTTAAACAAATTATTTTAATAAAATTAATTTCTCCAAGCGATTGCAGACAAATTTCAATTCACACACATTCGATAATATTTTCCTAACAACAAACTGCACTGCGCACTGCACGGGAAAGAATGCAAATATGAATTTTGAAGTGATTCGAAATTAGAGATTATGCGCCTTTGTTCACGAGCATTTCATTTCTGCCAAGTTATCAGACCATTAGGCAATTATGGTGCAAATATCAGATTTAACCGTCGTTGTTGCATTTCTCACTTACTGCATTTAAGAAATGCAAGCAAGATATATAAAAATAGCGTTCTTGGATAGCATTTAAAAATGTTGTTTTTGGAAATAGAACCTCTAGGAACAACGACGATAATGGCAGATTGACAATAAAAATTTGTAGGCGAAAAATATATTTCCTTGTAACGTCTCCGTATATATCTCCTTATTACCCCATATTATGTCTCTGCTGTGAAGAGAACCAAACCAATAACCATACTAGGTACTGAAAGTAAAACATCTTGTCATGTATGTGATAACGTGTTGGTTTACAACGCTCCTACAATTATTTGCCATGTTTTCTTAGGTATGTATAATTGAAAGCTTCTTTATAATACCTACGTGTTTAAAAAATAAAGGCATTGACACCAAATAAAAATCCTCGCCATCTCCGAGTATCAAGAATATTTTGACTGTCACCTTTAAAATTTTGATTTACCATAAAAAAGGTTATTTTTAAAAAATCCCGTCATCTACTACGTCAAAGAACTATTTGACATCGTTTCCTTTGGCGTGCGTCTTGATTGTTACTGACACAGAACAGAATCCGTTAAAGGTCGTAATAAATATTATGGAACCTAGTACCAATGCACAGGTTAAGGCATAGGAAAATGCCGATCAATGTCTTTTTCACATTCTGTAAGAAATTATGGGTAAAATCACAGATTTTTAAAAAAAATATTGCATGACGGAATAATTCTCCATTTACAATAAAAGTGTTTTTAACATTCTTAATATTTTTAAAGACAGGTAGGAAGGTGTACAAAAAACTCTTATGGTAGTTTAAAGAGCAGGTACATATTTAAAAATAACAGTTTTATAATAATTTTAAACGTGTTTTACTTTTTAATTGTTTTTGTGTTTAATTCGTGGAACCTAAATTTAATAGTGTCAATATCAAATTCAGTATTTTAGTTTTTATTTTTGTTTCAGCTAACAAGGCTATTTTCAAATTGAGGTTAAACCATTTGCGACGACTTATTCATATTCACTGATTGTGAACTGATAAAAATAAACAGTTTTATAATAAAACGAGAACTCCTAACTCATTGCCAATAACCACGCGTTACTTCACGGTGTTCCTCTGTGATTTCATCGTAGTTCCGTAGGTAAGTTTGAATAGAGGTACACACAGGAGGACCACCAGCGATTGGCTATTTCTGGAAATTGGCACTGAAGTATCATACTGTGGACATAAAGTAAATGAAGCATATTACGAGGTTCACATTTGATTAAGTGCATCCTTCACTTTTCACGTTTTTGCTTTCCTCGTTAATCTTTTTTAACCTATTAAGACGTAATGTATTTTTTGTAATATTTAGGAATCCAACAGTTATGCATAAAAATAAGTATATTGACATACACGTAGATACACCAATGAACTTTAATTAATTCATTAGTTGATACTTAATTAATTAAACGTTTAAAATAAAAACAATATAAAAAAATTTAAAAGATATTATAAAAACAGTAAAAATAAATAAAGTAAGTATAATTTTTGAAAGATAAATTCATTGCGTGTTTTCAAGGCACAGATGAAAATATATACATCTCGCTGTGTGTTTTGCAACTGTATAAATATACCATAAACAACAATTGCAATGGACAGTTAGTACAAGCACAAGAAAATATTGAATACAATTTTTTTTAAATAATAATTAATTGTAGCATTTGATGGTAGAATGCCATCAGTAAGTATAAAATAAAATAGAAACACTAGAAAAATATAAAAATAAGGGATTACAAGTACATGCAAAACATATAAGCAGCCTTAGGAAAAATTAATAGTGATGAAAGAGATTTGACAGAAAGACCTGCCTATATCTAGCTCCTCCACATCTGCGTAGGTATCTATTACTAACGTATGTAATTAAGTATATATTACATGTCTAATTGTGTAATACTGTTTAATTGTTACATTTGGTGACTTAACAGGGGTGCCCGGGTTCATGGGGTGAGGTTTATCTCGATCATGGCGTTGGATGCGATTGCTGATCAACGGCGTGGCAGACCGGATCAGGAGAGTCTGGTTGAGGAAGATCTTTTGACCTCTCCAGCAGAACTCTCTCGGAACACTATCTTGCAACGCAGTGGTAGGAATAGATTCATATGACCGTCACTGCTGAACACATTGACTCCAGATTCCTACCCACCCCTTATACCTTTTTTCCTTCTCAGAATTTCCCCTCATTCCTTTCCCAAAAAAACCCTCCACACAGCATCCCTAAAGATGACATAGGCCCTGAGGGAAATTACTATCCTCAAGGCCTCCTGTGTGGAGCTAATGTAAACAATAAAAAACGATTAAAAAAATAAAAACATTAAAAAAATAAAACAGGATTTTGGAATGAGTAATGTAACAACGATACGTAATCCTTTTAACAGATGTAATGAATCAACAAGACGCGGACGGTTCATAATTTTACATGAGGAGGTTTTTCTGCGTTTATATGGAGCAATGGGATTACACAGATAATTACAATTTTATTGACAGACTAGCGAGTTCCCGGCATGCGTTGCTACGCCAGTTAATAAAGAAAAAAATTCGTCCTGCTTATCCTTTCCCATTAGTACCATTCTCCTCCCGCCTACATTTCCTCTCCTTCGTCCCCTTCCTCTCACGCGTTCCCACTCCGCCTTCTCTCTCCCCAATCCCCACTCCCCTCTCCCGTTTCACCTATCAGCTTGCATGCCACCTTTTATACAAATTTCATAATGCCAGAGCTCACCAGTATATATATAAACCTTCTCGGGCGTGCTCACAACAACTTAACAAAGTTTCATCACAATCGGATGAACTATTTAGTAACGCATAATTTCATGACGCCAGACTCACTATTATACTCACTGAAACAAGCTTACTGTGCTCTCATACAATCATCACTTGAATATGGTATTATTAGCTGGGGAATGCCACAAATACTTGCCTGGAGCCTTTAGTAAAGATTCAAAAACTAATTTTGAAGGTTATTCTTAAAGTCCCGTTGAGAACGAGCACTGATTTTATTTTTAAGACACTAAATGTTCCTAACCTGCAAAAACTGTATTCAAAAAATATTTTGCTTCACCAATTTAAAAATACACACATGTTTGAGGAACGAATCAACACTAGAGCCCTAAGAGAGTCAAATGTAAAATCTTTTAACATCCCAGTTTGTCAATACTCTTATGGACAAAGAACTTTTAAATATAATGCAACAAAGCTATTCAATTCTCTACCTACTGAAATAAGAAACACTCAAAGCAAAATTGCATTTAAAAGTAGAATCATTGATCACCTCAAATAAACACATCTATCAGGAGTATTTAATAACATTCTTACCTTTATGCCTACTGTGTGTAAATATGTAACCATGTACCTCCTGGAATGTTCATATAACATACTTGAATTGTATATTACTTAGAAAAAAAAGATTTTATATCAAGCTGTCATGTTCATAATATTAATAAAACAAAATCATAGATTATAACCAATCTGTAAATTGCCATCTCAACACAGGTGTTTCACACCTAGTGAGATGGGCAATACGTCATTATTATAACCTAATGTAATATGAAAATAATTAAATAAATATATAAATAAAATAAAATACATAGAAATCATCGCGGGAATGCACACATCAAATCCCCAAAGTTTCATTGCAATCGGATGATTGGTTACCAACGCATCTCATGATGCCAAAACTCACTATTATATATAGAAACCATCGCGTATCGAATCCCCAAAGTTTTTTCGCAATCGGATGAACGGTTAGCAATGCATAATTTCATGAACTCACTATTGTATTATATATGTAGAAATCATCGCGGGCATGCGCACATCAAATCCCCAAAGTTTCATCGCAATCGGATGAATGGTTTAGCAACGCATAGACATCTCATATACTCACATACTCATATATAGGTATAGATACCCAGAAGCAAGCCTATTTTGATTTTTATATGTATAGATGATTTCACAGATGATGTTTTGTTTATTATTTATTTATTTATTTGATGCAATATATTTACAATTAATACACAATTCAATGATGTTGGCCTCACTGGGTGGTTTACCCGTGCTAAGGCCTCCATTTCATATACAAAATTTACACAATACATATAAATAAAAATATAAATTAAACTTAAAAATTAGAGATTTAAATTAAAGAAAATCAAAAATTTAAAAAAATAAAATAAAAAATAAAAATAAAGAAAAATCAAAATAAAGAAAATTTAAAAATATTATATATCTAAGGTTAAAAACGTTATTTTTAATAAGTGTTGTGTGTTTGTGGGTGATTGTGTTTTATGTTGTTTTTGTGTGTTACCTACTTGTAGATATGTTTTATTATTTTATGCTATGTTATCTTGGTAGTATTGTCTATTTTGGTCTTTGATCCATTTTGTAATTTTGTGTCGGAATTTATTTTTGTTTTTCTCAGTTTTATTTTCAAGTGTTAGTCTATTGAAAGCTTTTATAGCGTGATATTGGTAGTGCCTTTGTCCAAAGCTTGAATTTACCGTCGGATTTTTTAAGTTTTCTTTGTATGCTTGTCTAACTGGTCTGTTTGTAATATTTTGTATTTGATGAAGATTGTTTTTTTTTATAAAAACGTAATTTAGCAGCGATTTAACGTATAATTGTCGTATGTCTAGTACGTCACAACGGTTGAATATTTGGTCTGTATCAGTAAGTCTATGTTTTTTGAGTATTACCTTTAAGACAGTTTTCTGCGCAATTTCCAGGTGTTCGATAGCTGAGTTTGTTGCTCCTCCCCAAACAATTATTCCATATTCTATTATAGACTTACATAAAGCAAAGTATATTGTTTTCATTTGTTGTATTTTGTATATGTTTCTTATGGTTAGGAAAATGTGTATCGTTTTGAGGATTTTATTTGTGACTTGTTTGATGTGATGTGTCCATCTAAGGTTATGGTCAATTATGATTCCTAGATACTTTATTTGTTCTACTTTTTCTAGAGGAGGGCAAACGCAGATGTTGGTGTTTAAACATCCGTGTATTTTTATGGTGTTTGTATTATTTTTTGGCTGTCCTGTGCTATTTATACTGTACGTTGTGAATATTGTTTTCGATATGTTTAGTGTAAGTGTGTTTGAGTCTAGCCATGATTTCACTCGCGTGGTTCCTAAATTCGCTATGTTGTATGCATTTTTTGTTAGATAATGTCTACCTCAATTATTAATGTCTTCATTTATGTGCAATATTTAAAGAATGATTATGTTTGCCAACCAATGTAAATGTTTATATCTTTATAAAATATTTGCACACACAAAGATGTGAGCTAACTTAAGATTAATAAATAAATAAATTTCACCCCCAGCCCATCGAGAAGACCACAAGTTATAACGACTTGACTATTTAGAGTTATAGAAACAGCACAGAGCCGAGCTAGAAGCGGTCACAGGGCGCAGGCCACCACGCGGCCACGCGGCTACGGGGCGGGGATACTTGCCGGGTCTGGTTGCATACTATTTGTATTGACTCGCGGCGAATCCTTTGTTCTTTGCAAATATTTGATTGTCATATTTACAGCGGTCGGTCTAGAGCGGAGCGCTGCTATTTATGGTACCTATGTTTCTTGCAAGTTTGCATTTTAAAGATGAGGGGAAAAAGATTTTGAAATATTTTAAAAAAAAGTGTTATTAAGTTAAAAAAAGAAAGTTAAAAATAAAGCACTATTTTACATTGTTAGGTCGTGAAATTTTCGATAATACGTTAATAAGTTATTTTTTTCTTCAGCTCCACACAGTAGGCCAGGAAGATAATATCATGGGCCTATGTCGTCTTTGGGGATGCTGTACGGAAGGTATTTTTAAGGAAAGGAAGAAGAGAGAGAATAGGAATAAGAATAAGAAATGGAGAAAAAATAACGCATATGTGAATGGTAGAAGAAGTCAGACAATACGACCAAGTGAATCAGATACTTGAGTCGGCCCAAGTCAAGAGTCAGAATAATAAAAGAGTATGTATGAGATTATGGCAAGAATGATTACGAGGCAAGGAGTGTGTGCCAAGGCCGATTTGTTCGGCGGTCCTTCTTCTCTGCCAAGCTTGGGGGGAAACGGCGTGATGGTTAGTTGGTAAGTTAGTTAGGTTAGGTTAGGAAGAAGAGGAAGTTCTGGGAAGGAAAGGTACATGGGTGGGTTGAAATCTGATTTCAATAGGTCCAGGAGTGACGTAATATAGATATAATAATAGAATCCATCCCTTCCGCTGCAATGCAAGGCGATAGGTCGAAAGAGTCCTGTTAAAGAGGTCAAATGGTTTCTTTCAAACAGTCTCTACCGATCAAGCCCGCCACGCAAGTAAATTCACAGACATATCCGCCGCCAACACCCAGACGTCTCATCCCATGAAGTTAGGGTCACTGGGGTGACCTATGGCAGCGTTGTTGGTTATCCAATAAATGGTTCCTGGGTCGCTAAACCATCGAGTGGGGTCAGCTACGTTTAAAAAAACTGTCCGCCATTAGGCACTATTTTGATTAGCTGCATGACTCATGGGAATATTTCGACATTGCAAGTGCAAAAACTATTTTTACTCACCAAATTGAATAAGTTTGATCAAGGGATTTCAAATAGGAAAAAATATTTTTCGGGCAAACTAAATGTAATATGTATTGATCAATTTCTGGTAAATTCCATTTCAGTAAAATTTGTCCATGAATGTGGTTTATTGCCCGATTGGGAACATAAGTAGACTGTACTAAACAAAAGAACATACGATTGCGTTTTTTATTACTGGGAAAATGAGATACGGGAGAAAGCCCTACCTTCATATGTTCGACAATTTGGTCCTTCTTACACCGGTCACATGGCACAGTTGCACCCGATGGTTAGAAAGGCATCATATAAAACGTATATGAAAGCGATTTTCAAAGAGTTTCAAACAACTGATGTGGTCACGATCGAGACAATATTTCAACTGATTAATGTGGGTACTTCAAAATATTTTGAACTGGCATTGGTAGGTAGGAGGTCATCTTCTTCTTTCTTCTGATTCTCAGGTAAGGCTTTGTAAGGAAGGAAATGTACGAAGGAGAGGAAATGGCAAAAGCTGTTTCAATACTAAACAAGTGTTGTTAATATATATGTCTCGGGAGAGATGTTAAATTTTTGGAATCCTAATTTTTTCTCAATTGTTAAATAATAAAATTTTACTTAATGTTGCCGGTACGTCTGAAGATCAGTATTGTCCTCGGTCTTTCTATTTGGTGAATTTTCCAGTAAATTTCAGAGACTTCGTACACCAGTAGGTACCGGGTGTACGCACACCACCACATAAAATATATCAAGTAAATCAATACCCTGAGCATGTCCAGAGTTTTGTTACTTTCAAGTAAATTTCTTAGTCACCAGGAGGCACTCCCTTTGTTTGCGCACCAATGGTAGAGAGTAAATTAGGTTGGCGAACCTTTTTGACAATTGTGTATGTCTGTATCTTCCTCGGGCGACCCCGATTTCTTGATCCACCCACATGTGCCTTAAATCTACATGGCAAATCATACTCTACATCTTAAAATTATTTAATAGTCATTTTTAATCTTGTTACGTACATAGTGAGACTATGGCATCACCCAATTTGGATATGTGGTGAGGCTGAAGGCAGTGGGGAGGGGAAGGAGACGGGGAAGAGAAAGGTGGGAAAGTATCTGGCTATTCAGAAGCAATTTCAAGCAACGTTTCAATACTGAATGGTGGTCTTACACTAGGGTGATACTGAGAGTATCTTCCACTCTGGATCGTGCCACAAATATACTAAATTTAGGAGGCGTGTGTGGATACCGCCGTCCAGGGAACTATTTATTGGATAGCCAACACCTTTGCCACGGGTCACCCCAAATGGTTCGGGGTGACTTAGCAGGAGTGCCCGGGTTCATGCGGTGAGGTTTGTCCGGGTCTTGGCGGCTGATTCGTCTGTCCACCAGCTGCATGATAGGCCAGATCGGGAGAGAATGGTTGAGGTAGTCCCTTTGATTTCTCCAGCTTTGCTCTCTCGGAACAGAAAATTAATAACTTAACATTAGAGGTTATTAATTATTAACTAGAAGTAATTAATTATTGAAAACATTAATTACTTCTCTCTGTTACAACTACTGGGACTCATAACTACCAAGTATCATATACCTACAATCTACATACATATATACTAGCTTTTATCATACTTATATCATATTGCTTTATTTCAGGTCTTACATAAACCTAGTATATTATTTAAATTTTGTTTTACTATTTTATTTTTGTTATTATTATAATACTGCGTACGACTTTAACTTATATGTAAAAGCCATTTTATGGCGTTGAAATAAGATAAATAAATAAACCGCAGTGGGAAGGATAGACTCATATGTCGGTCTCTCCTGGACACACTGCACCCTAGATTCCTACCCATCCCTAATACTATTCTTCTTCCCAGAACTTCCCCTCCTTCTTTTCCTAAAAAGACCCTCCACACATCATCCCCAAAGATGCAATAGGCCCTGAGGGGAATTATTTTCCTCAGGATCTCCGGTGTGGAGCTAGGTTAAAAAAAATTATGTATTTAAAAAAAAAAAATAGTTCTTATCGGAAGGGTTAATCTAGCATAATCCATTTCAATGGCACTAGCGCAAGTCGTAATCAACCACGCAAACAGTTCGTACGCACAACAACAATTCATTATTATATGCTAATTTTCAATGCATTTAAAATCCTTTTTATGTACCGATACCAAGCCTCTACTATAATATTTCTAAGCATTCCTGTCTCACTCTTAAACAAACTCACCAAAGAAAAAATCCTGAATTGTGATTACATAACGTTCTGCTAAATGTTTCAAGGTCAACACAAATATTTCTAGTTTTTTAAGTCTCTCTTTTAAAATAAAATAACAGTTAAAATTTTTTAAATTAATTGATATCCGGCAAGCCATGCAGCTGGTGGACAGAAGCATCCTCTGCCAAGACCCAGGCAAACCTCACCCAGTTAACCTGGGCGCCCCTGCTAAGTCACCAAACGTAGCAAACCACTTGGAGTGACCTATGTCAGAGGTGTCGGTTATCCAATAAACGTTTTCCGGGGCGGCGGTATCCATACTCAATTCCCAAATTGATAAATAATTCAACAAAAACGTTAGGTGAAGGATATTATGGGTGATGGTGATAACGCTTTATCTTTATATTTTAATCTAGCAACTATCTTTATGTTATAGACGACAACACTCTCCTTTTTCGCCAACTTATACATGTGGCACTGTATATACTCGTAGGTGTTGTAACGAAAACCATTGCGATCCTAGGCTAGCGTCACGAGTGACATTCCAAAATGCACCCAAAGCAGTTATTTTATCAATACGATACAGCGTAACAGTTGACCTACGTCACAGGGCAATAGTACCAAGTTGTTACCGACTGAATAATGCATATGTGGTACCTACTGTCCACCGCTCAACACCCGAACCTATGCACAGTGAGCTAGAGAACAAATTTCTGAACTAAATAATATTTTTTCAGTCAACTGTAAAGGAGAATATAACTTCAATGAACATACAGAAATCTTAAACAAGATTTTATGTACTTACTTAATTTGTAATTGAAGTAGGCGTCCTGGCGAGGTCTCGGGAAGTCTCCGGTCAGGTTGAAAGGCTGACGCTGCGTTTTTGACCTCTTTCGTTTCAACGCCAAGATGGGCGTATTGGGAGAAGAGATTGTTGTAAACACTTGTGTTCTGGATGAATTGTAACCTTATTAATAACTTTACAATCAGAGGTTGACTGGCAATAAGTTAGAGCTTAATTGAGTCGATAAGCGGTTAGAGAGAGAGTGGAGAATTCGTGAATATATTAAAGAAAATTAGTGAGAGAATGAGTTTGCAAAACATTGACCCGAGTGTTTATCAACAACGAAACCTTTGACGTGACTACAGAGAAAGACAATATAGATGATGAATTGATGACAACATTTCACTATGAAGTAGCATCGACATAAAGATTTAAAGTAAAGGACTGTATACATCGAGATAAATACTGAGAAAGAAAAGTGTTTAGAAAAGAACGAATTTATATATGAAATAGGACAATCACAACACAGAAGACACAACAGTTATAACGGAAATACACTGCACAAACTTCACTCTTTAGTTCTCTTCCCGCACATCGATCACAGAGCTATATGTTTTTTTATTTACTGATGGCATGTTACCAATATACCTACTGGGTACACACATACAAGTAGTAATTATACGTACTAAATCGCTTTAGAAAGCAATAAAACTAAGTGAGTACTAAGAACTAAGAATCAAGAATCAAGAACTTGTTTATGTCAGATTCACTCAAGAGGCCCCGAGGAATATAAAATCCTTTAGGGCCTATGTCATCCTTAGTGAGGGTATTTTTAGGGAATTAGTAATAAGACGTTATTATTAAGGTTATCCTGAAAAGACCATCTACATTTTCTACTGAAAAAATCTTTTCAATATTCAAAGTATCTAAAACAAATTATTCAATACTACAAACTTCCAAAGGAATGCTATTAAAAAAATTACATGTCAATATATCCACAAAATATAAAAACAATATGAAAATCCCAAAATTTGATACCAAGCACATCCAAAATACCTATCTGTATCTAAGTATAAATTATTTCTACAAACTCTCATTAAAACTAAAAATTATCGAAAATAAATTCCAAATTAATTTTTTTTAAATTACCTGAAACAACTGTAAGAGTAATTTTTTATTTCAATGTATTCAAATCTTGAAATCTGTTAATTGATATATCTCAAGTTTCTCGTATCTATTGTTATTAGTTGCAATTCTATTATTCACTTACTCAAATGATAACATTCAAACTCAAATGATAGCATGAATTCACTCACCAAACACAAGAGCCTTGTCTCTTTATGGTGAAGAAAGGCTTTTATTATATTCACATTACAAACCTGTTAAGTATGTAAAAAAATGTATATTTATTGTTAAATCATACAAATATTAAATCAATTAAAAAAAAACCTTTTAACTAAATTTAAAAATGCCGCCGGTTTGTAATCTAACTCTTTGACATTTTTTGAAAAATTCATTCATTTAATCATTTAATTAATAAAATGAGCATAACTATTATTTTTCTTTCCAATGACGAATAAATCATATATCTCTGCGTTATATAAAAAAAAAGAAAAAAAAACCTTTTATAGTGTGTGGTCGCCCCGGTCAGGTCTGTCTTTCAGAGGCTATATTGGAATATGATGTTTGTAGTTAGTAATGTCCTTCCAAGGCTTGAGGGGTTAAAAACTTATTATTTAAAGCGTAATGGATTTTGTGCTTTCTAATGTCTCGTTCTGGACCACTGTGTGGCGCTGAGCGGTTGCGGAGGGCGCTTTAACTTCTTTAACCTGTCGGCGCATTTTTATTTGGCCATGGTTTATTCATGGGGCGCAACAATGCCGCTGCAACCAGCCTGCACAGTCTGCACAACCTGCAGAACGACCGCGGTGTGATTGGCCGCATTCAATTGGAGGCTTTCATCAATCTTTTGGGTAAAGATGGACGCGACTTCGGCGTGAGAGTGAAACTGAAAAAAATATTTAAGGCAAAGTTTCGTCAGACGCCCGCAGCGTTGGGAAAGTTACAAGCACTTAAAAATGTTGTGTTTTATTTTTATGGAAGTAACCTACAAAAGTTTAGGTTTTTCAGAAGAAACAGGCTACGGGTCTAAAGATAAAATCCATTGTTTGCAGAATAAGTTTTCGCCTCGTAGATCTTAATGTCATTTGAAGTTATAACGTGGTTGATATTTTTTTTTTCAGAACAATAAAATACATAAAATAATACTTTTAATATCATTTCAATAATTTTTCAATTTAATTACTTGAGCATTCTAATAATCATTACTATTTTCAGTTTTTTGTTTATATTTCTAGACGGTTTGAAATCAGATTTTACAAGGCCCAATAAACAAAATCATATCTATCTACTCGTATTTGTCTACTCCTGTAAGAAAAATCTCTTACAATATTGCCAGACATTTGACCATTATTTTTTTAAATCATTTTGTTACACTTTTGTTTGTTGTTTATTTTTATCGGTGTCAGCATTTAAGGTACATCAATATGGTTGTAATGATGATTCTAGTTATAGGTGAGCCACAATTATCTCAACATTATTTGTGTAATGATAAGTTTTATTTATTTATTTATTTATCTATAATAAAATATAATTACAATGGTTTTATGTATATGCCTGTCTCACTAGGGTATACCTGTGTCGAGACAGGCGTACAGGTATATAAATGAATGTTGTAGTTACAAGGATATTTAAGGTAAAACACATATCACTTTGAATAGAATTAAAACAGAAAGGTGATTGGAAGGGTGATAAATCTTTTAAAGAGAGTTATTTTATAAATGTTGGAGATGAAGTAGAGAAGTAAATTCTGCCTAATCTATTTAAAGGTCAATTTGACAGGATTCCATTATTTTCATTTATTTTATATGGGTTAGGTTGTATTGGTATAGTTATTTTTGTCTATGTGTGATTTATTTTACAGATGTTTGTAATAGTGAGGCGTCCAATACTTATAATCCAATTTTTAATATCTTGTTTGAATTTTGTAAAGGAGTCAGTTTGTAATATAATAATTAATAATAAATTAAATAACGAGTACATAAAACAAAGAGGTTCAACATAGGATCACAGCAAATATTAGTAAATACAAACAAACACATTTACGTATTCATACTTATATGCGTACAAGTGTACACTGTATGCATATATATGCATGTATGTACAACATATATGCACTCAGAGTGAGGAGATCGGCATGTACATGCAAGTATAAGTTCCTTCTGAAGGTAGTGACTGAATTCGAAAATTTATCCAACTCTTGACAATCGCAGTATTTATCTTCCTCTTATTATATAAAACAAAGTCGGTTTAGTTACACCATTTATAACTCAAGAACGGCTCGACCGATTTTTATGATCTTTAATTTGCTGGATTTGTCTCCGCCCCGAATATCAGAATAGCTATTAAAACATCGGAAAAATTCGCGAAAAAAATTTATGAAGAACATTTTTTTCCTCATAGATTTTGTATGTATCATCTTTTGAAAGAGCTGCAGGAATATTGTGATAAGTATAATATTGAGTGAATCCCAAAAATTCAAAAACGTTAAAAATCAATGCGCTGATTGTTTTGCTTTTGTTCTTAAACATATAATGCTGCCCCTCCTTCTTACACAGTAAATCTCAACAGTCTAAAATGGGACAAACGGTGAACGTTTGTCTGCACCCCTCCAAATGAAAAATACAATAATTATAATAAATCTCCCTAACAGTACCTGTAAAGAAAATGAAACGGAATTCCCGTAAGAATGTGGAAAATCAATAAAATCACAAAAATTATAAATCCGTACACAACGCCATCTCTTATACTGACAAAAACAAAACACGGACAGTTACGCTCGGTAGTTGCTTCATTGCGTAATTTTTAACTTAATAACAAAACTGAATTTAATTCAGCTAATACATAATTTAACCCAACAGTTATTAATTCTGAAGCGGTACGAAGTTCGTCGGGTTAGCTAGTTATAATATATAATCGAGTCATTCTTGACGTTGCGTTGGTTTGAAAAAAATTGTATTCATACGATAAGTATCTATCCAAAAGATTCCAGGGTTTGTCAAGAATTTCGGCCTTTTATCAATATTAATTTGATTGATTAAAGATCAATTAAACACATTGCTTATGATTTTAAACAGAGAGATTATAGATCTTATAAGTTAGTGACTTCTCTAATGTAAGTTTTTCAGCATAGTTACCTAGATACCGATGTTCCCCAGATTTGTAAGCTAGTGTATGTATTTTTTAACAGACTTCACTTTACTGCTATGAACTGCATAGTGTGTTGAATGTTGGCAGATTCGCGATTATTGTGGAGGAAAATCTACTGACGCAACTACTTCTCAGATTCCCACAAAACCTGTAGGATAATCTGTTTATTTTTGAGATGCATAGCATTACCTGCATCCACCAGTATTCACCTTCCACTTACAGAGTTAACCTTATAAGCGTTCAGTCAGGACTGGGTCCGGTCTCTGAGACCTTTAACCCCACATTTATTAAATACTACTTGATCATAACTTTCATGATTATCTTCTCTCATACATTAATTTTAACGGTAAACCTTAGGTTTTACTCAATATTTGAATTTGTGTTCTGGAATTTTATATCATTATTTTGTGATTACTACAGCATATATGAAACTTAGGATGATACGTACGAATAAATTTATAGCTCGCTTTTTAGTGGCGTTTCACCTTAGGTGTGATTTTCTTTTAAAATAAAATAAAGGTAATGTACTTGCGGCACGCTCCAGAGTGGTAGGTACTTTCAGCATAGCCTGGGCAAAACTACAAATCTTTATCAACGATGCTTGAAATTACGAAACTACGAGGCTTTAACTGTTATTATTATTCATTTTTTCATTATTTGTGAACTTTGTATTATGTTCATGTTCATGTTCACGACATATTAACCCAAAAATTAATCACTGTAATACCTTTGGCCGTGAAAATCTAAAATCATCTGACTTCAGCCGTGTTTGGTGACCAAATCTGATTATACGGTACTCCCCCACCTTCCTATTCTCCATGTATTTCTCCTCCCAATACCTTCAGCATTCAACATATCTACATATGCCATAGTCTCTCCGACTCCAGGCAATCGGAAGCTGTCGGGACTCTTATTTGCGTAAAAAAAAAGAATTTCTATATTTAGTTGAAAATACTTGATCATTTTTACATTATGGATCAACTTTACGGTATGGATTAACCACTAGGGAAAACTCTTGGAAAACTAATTTAAACCACCTAAAATCAGTACAAAATTTTATGGTTACGTTATTACTTAAAAAAACATTTTTTTTCACAGAGACGAAACATATCATTGTTGTATCGGAATTTAATAATATTACCTATGCAGGCCTTATTATGGTACAAAATACTGATTCAGCATATTATATCCGAGTATGATTATAAGAGGAAAGTGGAACATGAACATAATACAAAATTCACAAAGAATGAAGGAATGCGTGTTCCAAAATATAATAATAACTACGGAAGGCGAACCCTGGAAACGTGCCAAAAATATTTAACATGTTACCAATTAATATAAAAAATTAAGATTCTACAAATGGATTGATATATATGCTGAAACAATGTATACTAAATAGAGATAGTTTATTTTAATCCATGTGTGTTAATTGTGATAATCTGTATAGTACCTAATAATATTAGGTATGTATGTTTAAATTGTAATTGAATATTAACATCCTATTGAAAACTGCTTTATTGCGGTTTAACGGGATAGATGTGTGATTTATGTGTCTGCGGATATCGAATTACCTTGTATGTGTTTTGAAATGTATGAAAGTATGAATGCATCCTATTCCTTTATGTGCATTATTTTTACTGCACAAGTAAAAATAATGCACATAAAGGAATAGGATAAAAAGACTTACTCAGATTTCACTTCTCTTCTACCTCGGCTGGGTTTATTCATGCACTTGTATGACTATTAGTTGCGGAATTTTACTTGCAGAATGCGGGATTAAGTTTGCGGATGCGGTATGCGGAATATTAGAGATGTTCATGCGGCGAGTTTCTATTAACGACTGATTGTAGGTAAAGTTAAATTGCGGATATATAGGGATGGGTAGGAAAGGAACATGTTAGGAATGGGTAGAAAAGTAACATGTAACAATACATGTTACAAGCACAGGGTCTATGATGTATGTAGGCAAGTGAAGCTATGTATTATATAAATGCTCAACCAGGGATTGTACGTTGAAAAACAATAAAAACAATAAAATTGAAAAACTCCAGGCACACGGACACACCCACAATACACATCTATCGGTTTGTTTGTTCAGTGCTCATAATCATATAATAATATTATTAATAAATTGAATTGCTGTTTTATTCGTTTGGCAATAATTAGCATTACCCGTTAAGAAGAATGTTGAGTCCAAACATAAATGCAAATGACGATGCAAATGAGGGCGAGGGGGGTGGTCCCAGAAATGAACCTCTGCTAATTGCACCGCCCACCAAGGAGATCATTATCCTTTCAGAGATGCAACCTACCAACGGTTCTACATGTCCGGATTTAAATTACTTGTCTTTTTGCAACTGTGTTTACGATATTTAAAATTATAACCCACTTCCATAATTAACATATAAATACAACTCTAATGAGAATCCCGGTCTAATTATTTAATTATTCATAATTTGGTTTCCAACTTCATTAACAGACTTTTTTAAATTTCTATAGAATAAAGGCCGGGCAATTCTAGCTTTATTACATATTAGTTGAATTTATTTATTACAAAACTAACTGAAGTCCCCGGTTCTGCACGGTTTTGGAAAGATTTTTTCGAAATCAGACGTAGACGGAAATATTTATTATTACATCTATTTTTTTAAGATAAAATAAAAATTTAATATGAAGTGTCAAATTCAAGGGGTGGGAAAAATGAATGAATGGGTTTTAGAAATCTCGTGTAGATAATGTCCTTTTTTGTTTTGAAGGTCAAATTACACAAATCTCAGAATTAAATTGTAGATCTATATATATTTAAAAAACAAGGTACCGTGTATTTGTGTTATAATACATATAAGTATTATTTGTGGATGGTCCTTAGGGATCGGTATGGATCGATCAATTTGCATCGATTAGGGTCAATTTTGGTCGATTTGGGTAAATTTGAATCGATTTGGAACAATTTGATCGATTTCGGTTGATTTGGATCGATTTGAATCCATGTGTTTTAATTTGTGTCAACTTAAATCGATACGGATTGATGATATTGTTCGATATGGGTCCATATGAATTGATCGATATTGATCTATAAAGATCGGTTTGAATCGGTGTACATATTAATTTGGATCAATTTGAATTTATACGGATCGATTTGGATCGCTATGGATCAATTCGAATCAACATGGATTAATTTGAGTTAATTTGAATCGATTTGATATGGGTCGATGGATGGGTGGATGTATGGATTGATAAATTTTATCAAAGGCAGTATTTTTTAGAAAAATACCTTCTTCTAATTGAATTACCGTAATTTTAATTTGCCCCATGCCTATATTCCATACTTGTTACCTGAACCTGTAGCTTCACGGGAGACTTAACTTTGAAATGGTGAGGCAATTAACATGGCGAAGATCCATGTTAATTGCTTTACAACCCACCTTGGGCGATATGGGCACAGGTTCGCAGAGGTTAAACAAATCTATCGTGTCCTGCCTTACGGTAAGGGGAATGAATGACGTGCTGGATATTTCGTGGAAAACTTGCACAAGGGTTTTTAAAAATAAGTTTTGAACATTTAGTTTTCTATATTTAGTTCTTATATTGTCGCAAAGAAGAACATAGTCTATTATTAATGGTGACCGAACAGCACAGCACCTCTTCAGAAAAGTCATTAAAAATGTTAATAAAAAATATATTAAAAAAATTGGTTAAATAGGTTGCGTTAGGTTATGTTTAAGGGCAATTTTAAAATTATTTTTTTCATAGCTTTTAATGACTTTTTATAGAGGTATTGAGTTGACTTGATTCTGAGTTGGCATGGAACCTTTATTAATGCAGGATTTTTCGATATCAGATGTAGACAGCAATTTTCCTCTTATTTTGAACGTCAAGGGGACAAAACTTCATTAAGAAGAAATAAGATTCTTAAGGGGCGGGAAAAGAAAGTGGAGTGCTTCTAGCAATGTTATGTGGACAAGGACATTTCTCCTATTTTGAAGGTCAAGTGAGCAAAATTAAAAAAACAAAACTTTTTCTTAAATCTTTTTAACTACCTAAAGTGTTAAAAAAACTTTTGGATTTGGGTCATCCATTTTGTTTTTTTTTTTCAAATTTGACCCAAAAATTCCAACTTTGCATTCGATTACTTGAAAACGATAACTCAAATTAAAAAAATGTTAAACTAATCTTCAGATGTGGTGTAGATTAACCAATTTATACAGGAACATGTAAGTGACGTACTTTTATTCAGTTTATAGGTTCAGGAACATACAAATGACGTCCGTAGTTTTCTTTCCAACATAATATTTTAAGTAAAATGTGAATGAAATTATGATCTCCGGCGACTTTTTTAACGTTTTTAAAAAAAAAATTAAAACTAAACGAAAAAAATCTTGCTCATGATATTACTCGTCACTCAGCTGAACTCCCAACTTCCTAACCGTCCAATCCCGCAGTTTAACATAAACCGTCCTACACCTACTGATTTTTTAAATGTTGTAATGGGATTGTGCATCTGTTAAATTTAATGAATGCGGCAGAGCAGAGCACAGCTCAGGTTTATGGGAATATTCTCTGTCAAGTGGGTGGGAATTGGGAAAATCATAAAGAGATAAACTTTGATAAACTTATAATATAAGCAAACATGAGAGTGCACAATTAATACAACAACAAGGACATACCGGATGGACTCCTGAACATGCTAATCTAACTTATCGAAGCCTGAACGAAGAAAATTAACGCCGGATGACGACCGACATCATGGTTTGTCGAGCGAACGGTCCTGGCGGGTCTTCCAGCGTCAACCGCCGAGGACGGCGCGGAATCCAGGGAGCCTAGGTCCTCCTTCTATGTGATGCCTCCAAGGAGCGTCTCCCGTCTCGGATTGACCCATCGATCTCCATCCGAAAGGCACGTGGCGCAACCAGTCTCTAAGACTTACGGTTTCAACTCTCGGCAATCCGTGACTTCGCGATGCGGGGTCAAAAAGGCATAGTAATCTAGCCACAACAAAGAAACAATCACTTTACAACCACGAGTCCAAAAAAATTTCCACAAAATGGCCAACTGCCAACACGAGAAAAAAAAGTGGGATTCACATATCCACTAAAAATCATACCGTACACGAACCACTCGTGTTACGTAAAAACACCCCGCGTCCTTTTTAAGAAAAAACAAACTTCGATTCACATGATTTAAGTGACTAAAACACCTCTATGGTGAGTGACTAATTCCGCCGACGGCTCGCCCAAAAAACAGTCGGGGAGGAATTGCCCATAAACAAAACCACCATTTTTCTTCCCAAGAAAAATTGTCAGTCTCCAAAAAAATACTATACACAAAATAACCAAATAGGCAAGAACTGAACTAGTCACATAATATTTATGTGACAATGTTTTAAGTTGGAAGGCGGGTATGGGTACCGCCGCCTCGGGAACCATTTATTTGATAACCAAACCTTTGCCAAATGTCACTCCAAGTGCTTCGCTAAGTTCAGTGACTTAGCAGAGGTGCCCGGGTTCACGGGGTTTGTTTTGTCCGAGTCTTGGTGGCGGATGCATCTCCCACCAGCTGTATGGCAGGCCGAATTGGGAGAGGATGGTTGAGGGAGTTCCTTTGACTTCTCCAGCCGCTTTCCTCGGTTGGAGGGATTTATTCATACGCTTCCTGGAAACACTGACCCCCGGATTTCTACCCACTCCTAATACCCTTTTCCTTCCCAGAACTTTGTCTCCTTCCTTTCCTAAAAAGACCCTCCACACAGCATCTTCAAATACGACATAGGCCTTGAGAAAAATTACTTTTCTCAGGGCCTCCTTATGTTGGTAAAATGTAAAAAAAAAGTTGAAAAAAAACATCGAAAATGTCGCAGTAAAGCAAAATTTCATTTACATTATAATATGATGTCAGGAATCACTGGTGAAAGTTAGTCAAGTACGCCCCTTAACATCGTGTTTATGTAGATCCCTCCCCTACTTGTCCTTCCCCATGCGTCCCCGTTTCCCTTCCACGCCCCGCTTCCCTCCCACGTCCCCTTTCCCTCCCGAAATTCCCTTTCCCCCCTCCTACAGAACTTTCCCCTCCCCCTCCCGCGTGCCTCTTCTGTCTTCCCTTCCTTCCCCCCTCCTTCGTACCATTCCTACAAACCAATCTTCTTCTTCCCCCATCCCTCCCGGGTTTTCCTCCCCTCCCTCCTTCCCTACCTGCCTCTAAACTATATGAAATGCACTCATTTTTTTCAATCAACTCGCCCGCCACACATATTAAACATTTTATACCAATTTCATGATGCCAGGTCTCATCATTACATATAAAAATCATAGCGGTCATGCGCACATCAAATCACCAAAATTTCATCGCAATCGGATGAATGGTTTAGGAACCCATAAGGGACAAACAAAGAAACATTAGATACGTTTTTAGATTTTCACGGCCAAAAACATTTTCCTTATTTGTTTTTGGGATGTTATGCCGTGTTGCTTAGATGTGAACACATCTGCCGGATCTGCCAGATCTGCCCTGATGATAGATACTGCAACGCTGTCCGAAACGTCGGCTAAAGAAAGAGGTAGCGCAACACGGCATCACACCCCAAAAACAAATAACGAAAAAGAAACATTAATTATTATTAAGACGTTTAAGTCGGACGACACAATTTAATTGCGTTATAACAGTTACCGGCATAAGAATCCATTACAGTGAAATATGGATATCAATCAAATCAAGTATATCCAGAAAAATTTCATAAAAGTCTGATTCCAATGTTGTCATAGGAAAATTAAATTTCGTCTATATTATTATTATCAACCTTCACCATTTCAGCAATGGCGTTGACTAATGAGAACATAGAAGGAAACACGACCGTCATTAAAAATATTTGTTTCAATTTCGTAAATAATTAATTAACAACAGCCCATAGCTTGTAAAAAAACATGTCCATTACCAAAACTTTTAAAACGCTGCAGTGCAAGGCAAACAAAGTAATGCGTACTTCGTTAAATGTTCCAACTCGTGGGTGGAAAGACACGATTTTTCAGCATCTTCAAAACTAAAGCTTGTAAATTTAAAACCGTTTCCGTGTTGCTTAAATTGCCGGATTTTTTGAAGCTGTGTTAAGTTGATCTTACAATTAGTTGTAGAATTAATATGGGCACTATCATTCGGGTCACGCAATGAAAACAACATAAATAAAATACAGAGACATTTATCATGGTGCTCAGTTATCACATTTTATTGCCTTATAAATCATAAATAACCATTTTTCGTTACGTTTTTCCAGTCAGCGTGAATTTATGTCTTCTCTGGAGGAAGGACGGACAAAGAGAAGGATACGGCGATGCGATGGACGGATATGGGAACTTTTCCACGGCGAGCTTTGAATGAGAAAAGTGTATTTCGGAGAAGTTTGCTTTTGATAGGATATCAAGATATTGGATTCATTCTCCGATCAAATTCAAAGTCGAGAACTGAAGATAGGATTCTTATTTGTTTTCTTTTTTTACATTAGCTCAATACAGGGGGTCCGGAGTAAAATATTTCCCCTCAGGGCCTGTGTCATCTTTGGGGATACTGTGTGGAGGGTCCTTTTAGGAAAGAGAGGAAAGGAAGTTTTGGGAAGGAAAAGGGTATAAGGGGTGGGTAGGAAATTAAGAGTCACTGTGTCCACTGTCACGGAAGTATGAATCCATCCCTTCCACTACGGTGTAAGGTGATGTTCCGACAAAGTTCTGCTGAAGAGGTTAAAAGATCCGGACAAAACTCACCCCATGAACCCTGCCAAGTCACCAAAAACTTTCGCCTAGTCACCAAACGTAGCGAACCACTTAGGGATACCTATGGCAGAGGAGTTGGCTATTCAATAAATGCTTCCTGGGGCGTCCCAAATTGATTGTGTGACTAGTATCTTGAATAAAAATTTATTTTGGTATTATAGTAGGTAATTCATGTATTTAGAAAAACAAATAGGTTTGTTATAACACCGCTCATAATAATTTCTAAGATGGTAGAAAATATAGAAAATAGGTAAAGAGATAGGAGGTAAAATAAGAGAGAAATTAACACATTTCCGGAATACGAATAATCTGACAATATTTGAAAATCTCCTACTACCACCACAGTAAGCGAAAAATTTTGTTTGTCTCGTGCTGGAGGAGGAGGACTTCGTCAGCCGAGGAATTTAACACGCGACGCCTGGGTGGGACCCAAACGCCATGCCAACTCAGCCACTTTTAAAATCTGGTTAATGAACAACCGACCAATAGTTATTTCAGATAAAACAATGTTGCCGTTTTGGATTATCAAGTGGGTTTTTTTCAATGTTGCATATGGACCGCCATTATCTGTTAATTTAAAATGCAAGCTGATAGGTAATAGTATACCTAATATTTGCTTACGTTTTGAAATAGTATTTTTGTTTTTGAAACAAGATATTTGTTATGTTTTTGAAACAACATTTTTCTTATGTTTTTGATACAATATTTTTACATTGTAGTTTGGCCCGCGATTTTATGTTAATTTAAAATTCAAGCTAGTAGGTTAGAGAATAATATTTTTGTACCTCATGTTTGTGAAGCCATATTTTTTTTACATTTTTGTTTTTGAAACAATATTTTTATGTTTTTGTAACAATATTTTTGTAATGTTTTTAACCCTAGAAGGGTACTGTGCGTAAAATTTACTCACTTAAGGAATAGATTTGTTCGTAAATCAGCAGGTTGGTAACACTGAAAGTCAAGCCACCAGCAGTGCTTCGCCCACTCTGTCATTAGTCGGCTGCCGCAAGCATTGAGTGGCGCTTGTGGACAATTTATTAAAAGTTAGTGAGTAAAATTTATTAATTATTTTTGTGTTTAATTCGTAGAACTCCATTTTAATTTTTAGAAATTTAATTAAATTTGATATGTTATTATCGAGTTCTGCAAGGATTTAAGAATGTATTTTAGTTACAGCTGTTTCGACTTGTAAGGTCATTTTCAAAATGTGGTGAAGCCACGTATGTGACCACGCCGACTGTAACGCTACTTACATCGGACAAACGGGTAGGGCATTCTCAACTAGATTCAAAGAACATTTACGACGTTATAAAAATAAAAAACACCGCTTCAAAATTCGCAGAACATCTCTTAGAAAATAATCACGTTCCACTTAAAAACAACCAGCCAAAACCATTACATATAGAACGAAAGGGTCTTAGATTAAATTTGCTTGAACAATTAGAAATCATTAAACGAACGATTGACCCCAACATAACACTAATTAATAAAGTAAGGAAAATTATCTATTCTCCACTACTTAGTATTTTCACCAAACCTAAACAATATAATGCTCTTAAATGAGTCATAGAAATAACATAATTTTAAATCAATAAAGAAAACCCTTGCACTTAGTGCAAGTGAAACCAAAAAGGGAAAGATTCGGAATCCCACTTAATCACTCTCTCATTTAGTGTCTCTGCAAATTGGATTTACCGGTAATAAATCAATTTGGACACCTTTATAAATTGACATTTAAAATGTTATAAATAAGTCGTCCGTACGTGGCTTCATCACAGTTTGGAAATACATTCTTAAATACTTGCAGAACTCGACAAATAACATATCAAATTTAAATTTAATTAAATTTCTAAAAATGAGTAAAATTTTCTTATCGGTATCCTTTACGTACTAATTTGTGTGAGTCATATTTACTCATCAATACCCTTTACGTACTAATTTGGGTGAGACATATTTACTTATCAGTAGCTTACTACGTGTCAAAAATATATATTTTGTGCTGAATTATGACTATGCTATTGTTTTTTATTAGGTTACCGTAAAGAAAACTATGGAGCATATAAATGGCAGGTTGCGGGCTAACAGAACAAATTATTTTGGATGCATTACTTGAAATAGAATCTGAGGAAGAAGACAATTTGGAGTTGAAGCTCTGTGACTTTGATGAGGATACTTGCGACAGTGTTGCAGATCCGGAATATCTAGCAGAACCGGAAGAATTAAATGATTTCGAAGAAAATATTATACATGAACATGATCCTGGCTTTGAGAAAGTCCATTCAAAATATTTTAGGTGCAAGCCAAGAGGCCCATAGTGCCGGAGAAGACCAAAAGGGGCCAAGAAAGTATTGCAATTTTTGTAATTATACCAAACGTAGATACACCACCACTTATTGTAATTGTGGATTAGCTAACAAATATTATAATCAATAATTATCAGCCTGAAACACTCATCTACATTGAAAAAATCTTCCGAGAAAAGATACTGGCCGCCAACGGGAATTGAACCCGTGACCTTCTGATTGCCGGTCAGGTGCTCTTGACCACTGAGCTATGGCGGCTTATCTAATACCCGCCAAATAATTCAATATATACTAGTGTTTCATTCGACAATTACTTATTATTACATTTTTCCAACTGAAAACAACCAACTTTATTTTTGTGAGAGAGGTATTGTTAATACTAAATCTCCCGCTAGGTGGCGTCGAGACTAATTATGTCTGCATTTATTGCTGAAATACTTTAACTTGTCAAATATTAATTATTATTTTTAATTGATAAACTAACGTTTAAACAAGATTTTTATGCATAGCACAAAGGGTAGATAACAAATATTATAATCAATAATTATCAGCCTGAAACACTCATCTACATTGAAAAAATCTTCCGAGAAAAGATACTGGCCGCCAACGGGAATTGAACCCGTGACCTTCTGATTGCCGGTCAGGTGCTCTTGACCACTGAGCTATGGCGGCTTATCTAATACCCGCCAAATAATTCAATATATACTAGTGTTTCATTCGACAATTACTTATTATTACATTTTTCCAACTGAAAACAACCAACTTTATTTTTGTGAGAGAGGTATTGTTAATACTAAATCTCCCGCTAGGTGGCGTCGAGACTAATTATGTCTGCATTTATTGCTGAAATACTTTAACTTGTCAAATATTAATTATTATTTTTAATTGATAAACTAACGTTTAAACAAGATTTTTATGCATAGCACAAAGGGTAGATAACAAATATTATAATCAATAATTATCAGCCTGAAACACTCATCTACATTGAAAAAATCTTCCGAGAAAAGATACTGGCCGCCAACGGGAATTGAACCCGTGACCTGCAGACATAATTATTGACATAAACGGCGATTGGAATCTCGTGGTTCACATTTGGAGTCGATTTTTTTTTTCTTTACTTCTAAATATTCAGTAGTTTATTGTTTTTTAAACAATATTAAATTTTCTAGAATTCATCATTATTATTACTATCCCCAAATTATTTGGAAACGTATATTGCATAGAATATATACATTAATAACATCATTAATAATATTGACTACCAGAAATAAAAGAAAGATTCTTTTTTATTTATATATTTATTAAATTTTTCTGTGTTATTTAGTAAACTAAACAATAATCTTTTTTAACATGGCAGTAGTTGTCGTGCAAGGCTGCAGAAAACCATGACAAAACTGCAGCGACACTCACTCTATTTTAATAAAAATCATTTATTCCAGAACTAGAGAGTTCCCGGCAGAGCTCGCTATTATATACATATAGAAACCATCGCGGGCATGCACACATAAAATCACCAAAGTGTCATCGCAATCGGATGAACGGTTAGCAACGCATATTTTCATGATGCCAGAACTCACTATATATATAGAAATCATCGCGGGCATGCACACAACAACTTACCAAAGTTTCCTCGAAATCGGATGAACGGTTCATTAACGCATTTTCATGACGCCAGAGCTCGCTATTATATATAGAAACCATCGCGGGCATGCACATATAAAATCCCCAAAGTGTCATTGCAATCAGATGAACGGTTAGCAACGCATAATTTCATGATGCCAGAAATCACTACATATACATATAGAAAACATGCAGACATAATTAGTCTCGACGCCACCTAGCGGGAGATTTAGTATTAACAATACCTCTCTCACAAAAATAAAGTTGGTTGTTTTCAGTTGGAAAAATGTAATAATAAGTAATTGTCGAATGAAACACTAGTATATATTGAATTATTTGGCGGGTATTAGATAAGCCGCCATAGCTCAGTGGTCAAGAGCACCTGACCGGCAATCAGAAGGTCACGGGTTCAATTCCCGTTGGCGGCCAGTATCTTTTCTCGGAAGATTTTTTCAATGTAGATGAGTGTTTCAGGCTGATAATTATTGATTATAATATTTGTTATCTACCCTTTGTGTTGTGGATTAGCTATTTGCGGTGAACACGCACTAAAAAAGTGTCCTAACTGTGCTTGAAAAACAATTTTTATGTATTAAAAATCGTCAAAAATCAATAAAAATGTATTATGTTTGCTTATTTAATATATTATAATAAAAATTACACTTATATTATATCCTGGCTTTCAATTTTTTTCATTAAACACTACTATTTTGCAAAATAAATCGGATAATAATGTAAAAATTCTGAAGAGAGTAAAATATACTCATCGCCCTTCTAGAGTTAAACAATATTTTGATAGGTTTTTGAAACAACATTTTTGGTTACTTTACACCCTTACACATCATTATGACGAGTAATTATTGTTTGATTTAGGAAAACATACCTACACTGCATAGTCAAAGGTCATTCAACAGAAGCTTCGATAATGAGCAATGAGCAATGATCAATGTGCAAATTATGTTTACATTTTCAAAGCGATATTTGGTTTGTATTTTAAACCTGTAATCAAACATTTAATAAATAGGTCAATTCATTGTTTGGCAAAGGAGCATATGTGTTCATAAAATTACGACCTAACATATAAAGATGGTCGAAGCGCTCTAGTAATTTCGTCCTATGCATCGACGGTCCCGAAGAACAACGTCGGATCTGACAAAAGCTGAAAATCATTCGGTTGGCTTATTTATTGACTTATTTTGTTGATTTACAAGTCTGTTTTTCGAATTTTTTAATGAAACGAGATGAAGTATCAAAGATCAAAACAACACAAAATTTCTTATCCCAAAAAAATTAGGGGAGAAGTAAGTTTTGAAAGAACCACTTGCATTATTTTGGTAGTTTGGGAACGGATGTGGTTGGTAACTTTATTTTTAAGTAGCAACACTGATTTCCCATCACCCACAAACATTTGACAGTTCACCGAAACCAACGGACGCCGGTACATTGAGTCTAAGTTTTTGGCACTAAAAAATAAGTATTTTGCCTTATTTAAGTTGTTTTTTGGTGTTTTATTGTAAACTTATGTAGATAAATGTTTAATAGATTGAGTTTGTACATATATTTGGCATTGCAGCTGCGTAAAAGCTGAGCCACAAAAGTTTTGATATTGTTGTTATTTTGAAGGTTATATTTCTTTTACGAATAAGTTATGAAAGAGCCGGGTGAATTGGCCATGAAAGAGCTTAACGTTTTTGATAGAAGACATTATTTGTTACTTTGTTTAATTTTAGAAATTATTATTTATAAAAAATAATCCGCCTCTGATATGTTAAGATTTTATATATATACTAAGTATGACTGAATAATGTGTTAAGATTAAAGCGTTTGTTAGAATTACTTTAAATGACTGATGATGATGATGATGAAAAAATCTTAAAAATGTCATTACTTTCTAAAAAGGATTTGTTAGAATTGTCTTTTTGTTTTTATTTTTTTATTAGGGCAATTAATTTTAGTTCGTACAATTTTCCCAATTACTTTATAATATAATAGACTGTCTCTTTCATAACTTTTAGTGGCTCTTTCAATACCGAAATGTTATGAAAGAGCCAAAAGATACATTTTTTAAAAATGAATGTTTCATTGATTTTTTTATAGTTTTGAAGGTTTTTTCGTATGAAATTACCTACATAATAAAGTAAATAATAATTGAAGAAAAAAAAACATGATTTCTTTCAATACAAGTGTATTTTTTTCTCCGTTTAGTAAACTGGCTCTTTCATGCCACTTCACCCCTACACATACAGAAACGATACTTTAAAAAGCTCTACTGCAAAAATCGAAAATCGCACATCCGACATTGTTCTTCGGGACCGTCGGTGTATACTATTTTGGCTGAATGACTTCAAATATAAAACTTTCTCAAAAATCGAAAACATCTCATCATTAAAATGTTCGTATCTTACTAACATAAGAGTATTAAAAAATTCACCTCCTTCATATTTTAATTAAGATGTAAAAACAGAATTTTACTGTGCTGTGCTGACAGAGATTCAACATAAAATATTTAATGTAAAAATCTAAATTCCAACTCGGAATGTCGTGAGAGAAAAAAATATTTTAATTGAAAAAAAAACAGATTGGATACCATTAATATTTGAAAGAGTTTTACTTATTTTTGGATGTATTATATATCTACTTATTACAGAGTTAAAGAGAATAACTTAAATAGGTTCTATTTCTAGAAAAATAAATAAATGCATTATGATTGGAGAAGGCTACAAATTAAAGCACTTTCAAGTAAAATATTTAGAAAGCTACATAACAATGCTCTTTATGTAAATAAAATATAATTTAAAATATTATTACGGTTCTTACTAATCTTCTTCGTTTTAAACAACTGATAAACAACCATAAATGTATAGTAAATAATTGGTTGTCAGATGTGTAAAATTTAAAACTTGTTTATTAGTTAAGGGGTAAATGTTTAAATTTAATATCTTACTAAATACATCTATTAGAATTTCACGTTTGTTTTAATGACTGAGTGAATGTATGAATGAAGTGGAATATTCTAAGCGGAAATCAAACCGCTTCCCGACATCCGATCAAGCTGAAATTCTGCATTAGATTCGTTATCGATGACAATGAATTGCCTAACTTTTTGTGGCAATCACGCTTACACACAAGGATAATTGCATTTTTTTAAAATTGGTTGACATTATAACAGTTCATATACAAGATGTATTATGTCAGTCCTGTCCAATTGGGATTTTGTGATCAATGGTGAAGTCAACAAAATTTAAAAATAAAAGTTTTAAAAGACATTTTAAGGTAAATGTATGTATTGCAGTAAAAAAAAACTTAGTTTTTTACGGGCTGACTTTTAGAGTAAGTACTAAAAAGCGCGTCATTAAAAGTCGACGCTTTGATTTTACACGGCAGTTGAATGTTGTTCGTATTAATGCTTTAACACCTGTCCCGAACTTGCAATGAAACACTCTCAAAGCGATAAAAAAAACTTTTTCCACTTGGAGTTATTACTTACAACCAAATTGCAAATCCACCAATCCGAGGAGTAATTTTATATCTGTATTCCGAAGCCTGCGGAGGAATTTGTATTTGAAGCTTTTATTCCACGGCCAGGGTGCAAACGACATTACAGACACCATCTTAAGGCTTGCTGCAAGGTATGGCACGGTGCGTGTTTTGAATGGTAATTTTATTCATTGACATAAAAGGCACTGAATAACTTAACCGACGGAGGCAGATCCGACGGGATGACACCATGCCCGGCTGAAATTTAGGCGGACGCAAGACTTACCGAAAATGAAACGGTCGGATTATCAAATTATGAATTTGTTTGAAGATTTTAAAAGCTTCTTCTTGTTGGTGGCTTTAATCCCTGCGAGGGGGACTGACGCAGGTTGTCCTCGTAAGGGATTATCTAATGCTGCGTATACATTTGCGAACATAAGCGCGAGCCGAGCCACGAATTATGGGAAAGGGAATGAAGCAATCGCAAATCAGCTCCCAGTTCGGTTTAAGTGAGTATACGTAGCCAAAGTTGTGACAAGTATCTGGTAAATTATGGTGATAAAAGACTTGATGCTTGGTTTATTTATCCACTTTTAAAATTAGTTTTCGTTACCCCACACCCTTAACGCGGAGCAAGATAATTTCGTAAGACCTGAGAAGAAAAGAATTACGAAAGCTGAAAGCTGAAAGAAATATCAAAGACAAAGAATATAAAGACGAAAATTTGTTGTAACGTCGTTAACATAGGGCTCCAAACTTATCTATTCAGAATTATTCTCAACTCTCCTACCGGCTGCGCCAGTTTGTTGAATCTCCCCGAATCTTTAATACACAAAATACTGTTGTCCTTTTATAAGACGGAAATTATAATGAAGCTTGATAGAAAGCCGGTAGGCCAATGTCTCTTGAGTAATTAAGCTATTTAATGGTTACATGACAATTGATCCGGTGACAATTGGCCCGCCGGCAGTTGATCCGCCAGACAGTTGACCCGCCGGACAAATGATATTTCTACCGATTAACCCCTCGGTCTGTAGAACCTCTAAAAGATTTTTCTTCTGTTAAGTGTTATTTCTGCCATATAGGCTCACCGCGTGCTCGACTTGGAACTTGGAAGTATTGTTAGTAAAAATATTTGTGTCGCGGATTTCCACTCAAGACGCCTACAGATATAAGTATATCGACATGTTGTACGGCCGTATATCCTCTTTGTATACCTATTTACTTGAAGAAATAAAATCTTAGGGTATCAACTCTCCGAGGATTCAACTGTCCGGGGGATCAACTGTCTGCGGGCCAACTGTCGGCGGACCAATTGTCGTCGGATCAATTGTTGGGTCACCCTATTTAATATCCTATAGTTCTCTCTAAAATCGGTAGCTCGAAATTAATACCACCAGCGTCATTTGTATTTAGCACAGCTTCTTAATATGTAATACATAAATCACAGTTGTATTGGTCATCCTTATAGTTTGACCTCAAACGGCTATGTAGATGACAGAATACAAATCAAAGGTATTACAGTGCTAGGTACTGGTTAAACTTTAATCCAGCTTTTATTACGACAGTAAAGAAGTCAACATTCCAGCAAAATGTATACGGAATCTCCGTCTTCAACTCTCAAGCCCGGCCCCAAAGCTTCGAAGTAAGTTGTCAGAATGCATTAAGTTTTCCACGACAGGATAACTGGATTAAGCCAAATTACTGGAGTACGAATGGAGGCTCTGTTAGGAGGTTCTAGTCTACGGTAGTTCTCACCGCTGACGGTATGGAGGATTAAGCACTGAAGCAGAGCCTACATAAATAATGAAGCCAGACTATTAAGTTCAGCCTGGAGACCTGCTCTAATATGTAGTTCAAATAGTTTTGTATAAATTTAGGTTAGAATGGACTGTGAAAAATGTGGTTGGTCAAATTAGGAGTGGACGCTTCTGCTTGCGACCCATTTAAATACTGTATTAAAAACTTTTAAACGAGATTAGTTATTAATAATGGATACCTAACAACAATTTTTATTCCCACGCCATACATCTTGCAATGAGCGGGTAATCACGTAAGGTAAGCAGTTTTATTATAACTTCCGGTGTTCCACTTTCGGTATCTAAAAAAATATTAAAATTTATTGTTTAAGCTGTACGGTCAGTGGCTGAGATGGCACCGCGTCGTGAGTTCAATTCCTCGGCTGGCTAAGTGCTCTGTCACGACACAAGCAATATTTTACGCTGATTGTGGTGGTTGCGGAAGATTTTAAAATTATTAAAGTTATTAAAAGCTATGAAAAAATAATAGAAAAACAGCCCATTACCTAACCTAGCGAAACCTATTTAACCAATTTCTTGTAATTTTTTTTCATCACAAAATGACTTTTCAAAGGAAGTTTTGAGTTGAATTCATTGTGAGTAGGTCTGGTCACCAATAAAACGTTCATATAAATGGCACTTGTGCCATTAATCAATATTTATTATTAAAAAAAGTGTGTTATCATGTGCGGGCCGTTAAAACTCAGAAGCGCGACCCGATACGATCGAGGGTGTTTTATGATGTGATATCCCTCTTTCGCCATTCATGAAGAAGGTTCCCGTTTTTATCTGAAGGGCATGTTTTTGAAGATAAAAGGGTTGGAAGTTTTGTCCTCTAGAAATTTCTATGAAAGTCTAGGTCTAGAACATTCGAGAGTATTCGAGAGCATTCTACAACATTTCAGAACATTACGGAATATTCTGGAATATTCTGGAATGTTGTGAAATGTTCGGGAATAGCCTGGAACATTTGGAAACATCCCGGAACATTCCAGATCAATATGGAATATCCAGAACACTCTCGAATATTATAGAATGTTCTGGAACGTTGTGGACCATTCAAAGCCATTTTGTTCCGGGTGGGGCTACCCACTGTTAGTGGCATATAAAGACAGATCCGTCGTGGATTTGAACGTCGGTTCAATTTCGTATCAACTCCCTGAGCGAAGCCGGTTACCCCAGATAGTTGTAAATAAATCATGCCCACACTGATTTGCGCCAGTAATTGTTTTCAACTGGCCGTACTATAATATTTTCCCCGAAAAGTGTCATGTTATGTCAACTAGATATTTCCGAGATAATTAATTACCCATACATATTATATATGTTCCAAGTAATACCTTATTCATTTCCTGGGCATTTGCTTACGAGATGGGAATGGTTGATCAAATGTTCGACTTTCCGGGATCCTGAGCGAATGGGCCGATCCATTGCAACAACCGATGAAGTGTGAAATGCTAGCTATATTATCGCGATTAGCCAGGGACCCGGAATAATCCCCTTATCCGGGAATTTTTTAATAAATTTAACGGAAAAAATGTAGGCTTAAAATTTATTGAGTACTAGCGAGTTCCCAGCATGCGTTGCTAAGCCACTAATAAAGAAATAGTTTCTCCCTGCGTGTCTTTTCCCATTCGTCCGTTCCCCTTCCGTCTCTCTTTCCCCTCCCATATCCCCTCCCTCACACGCGTTTCCCCTACATCTTCCCCGCCTTCCCTCTCCACTCTCCCGCAAACCACCCTGCCGCGATGCCCTCCCCTCTCCCGCGATCAATATATTCAGTCCCGGTACATTCAGATTTTCAAACAGCTCGCGTGCCACCTGTCGCAATTTTTTTTGTAAATTTTTATTTTTTACATATTACAAACATTCATTTTTGTATATAGTAAAAACAATCAATCAAATTTGTCACCTAACATAGGTACCTATTTAAAATAATATAATTTTCAATTAGATTTAAAGTATTCGATTTTGATTAGTACGATAAGTGAGTACTTCGATTAAATTCATTAATCTAAAATGTTTATTCGAATATTGATTGAACAATTGATGTTTTAAAAATGTCATTTTCAAATTGTGACATTTTCGTAACCGATTTTGTAATGATAAAAAAAAACTTTTCAGATGTATTGTCATGTGGTTGTAATAATCCATAATCCTTCGCGAGGGTAGAAAAAAGGTATTTCGAAAGTTCCGAAACATTTCCTATGCTTAATATAGCAACGCCTAACGGACATACATACATACTTACAAACATTTTTCGATTTTTATATATATATATAGTTTTCTTGGGTACTACATTCATAGAACTTACTGTAAAGAGGTATTCATATTAATAATACATTTACTCTTATATTAAGGCATCAAAATTCAGACGTGAAAGTACGTGAATTTCTCTTACTTCCACCATTATAAACGGAAAATCATTGTCACAGAAAGATTTCACTGATTTGATATGACTGTATGAAATTTTTAATAATAGTCCAGATTTATTTTCATTGGTAAGTCTTCGAATTCCATTACGTAATACGAAGTCAAGCTCTATTTCAGTGCAGCAATTTTGGGACTATCTTTCATATTATTATGAACTCGTCATTGCCCAGAATACTAATTGAGGGTAATAGCTATGCCGAGACGATGGACATCTTCAATTCTTAACTTAATAAATACAAAAGATGGTTACTGCGGCAGTTATAATTGGAAATGTTTTATATTACTTTTTATTATTAGTATTTATGTATTACACAATATATTTACATTGGTTTTATTTGTATGCCTGTCTCACTGTGTCGAGACAACTAGATTACTTTATCAACATATTAAAGGAAATTAATTATCTTACTTTCTTTACACAGTATAAAATGAAGTCGCTCCCGCTGTCTGTGCGCTTAGATATTTTAAACGACGCAACGAATTTTCATGCGGTTTTCACCAATAGATATAGTGATTCATGAGAAAGGTTTTTAGGTATATAATTTGTCAAGGTTTTGTGTAAATTGGTTGAAATAGGGCTGGCAAGCGGGCAGAGGGCAGCGGGTGGCAAACGAGCGGTGTGGATTTTATTTAACAGATGGCATTAGTTTTAGTTATAAAGGTTGGGTAATGACGTGGCGTTGTATTTCGTTAGCCACAGCAACGTGTGGCCGGGTCTGCTAGTAATATTGTAAACGCGAAAGTTTGTATGGACGCATGTGTGTTTGTTACTCTTTCACGCAAAACTACTGAATGGATTTTAATGAAACTTTACAATAATATACCTCATACATCAGAATAACATATAGGCTATATATAATCTATATAAAAATTCCCCAATTCCTCGTGTATGTGCACAATATAAAACAAAATTTCACAGCATTGACGTTTTTACTTATAACCTAAAAAAATATAGATATGAAGTAACGCGTACGATCGATTATTAATATGATAGTATAGAATGTATCGGGAGCATCTCCTATCCTTTTCCTATATTCCTCTTCCTCTCTCCTTCCAACAATTCAAAATTAATTTTAAGATATTAAAACTTAATTTCCGATGTACTTTAGCATAATGAACGTCTGTGGCTTGACTTCAGTTCACTTGTATATTTATCACTGTATATTATGTAAAAGGTGTTTGTTTCTTAAATAATTTATATTTTTATAAATGAAAATGTGTAAATTTCATATATTTTAGCAATCGGGAGGAAAGGCAGGGGGAAGGGGAACGGGGGAGGTGGGTTTCGCGGAGAGAGAAGAGACGAGGGAGAGGGAAGGCCCGGAAGGTGGAAGGGAACGGGGACGAACGGGAAAGGGCATGCAGGGAGAACCAACTTATTTCTTTGAGTAGCATTGCAACGCATGCCGGAGACCAGCCATTATTAATATAATTTTATTAACTATTCCTATGTGAAAGTCCAAAAGAGACATTGTTTATATAAATAAAGGTGTTCTGGAGTGTGTTTGTTTTTAAATGAGATTGAAGAAATTTTTAACATTTGACCTTCAAAACAGGAAGAAGGTTACTGTCTGTAAAAGATTTCGAAAAACTACCTCCTTTTCCACTTAAGCAAATTTTTGATACCAGTTTATGGTACGAGTATTTAGCACCCTTTATTTTAAAAATGAGGATAAACACTGCCTACACCACATGATCGAAATTAATCCTTCCCTTTTCCATTCGTTTCAGCTTATACCTCAAGTATTTAGGATTCTGTATATCTTGCTGGCTTTGAGCATTTCTAACATTAAAAAATAAATATATACATTCGAAAAATATAGCACCTCTGACTTAAATAAGAAAAAATGTAGCCGGATCAACATCATCATTAAAGCAAAGCGAGATTTATTCGTTTAAAAAAACTGTGTACATTTTTAATTAAACCGTATTTGTGTTTAAAAAGTTGTTTTTTAACCTGATATGTTTACGACACCGCTGCAAGTTTATGCATTTTTGAACATGGAGTTTTAGCCAATCCCATTAGCGTTGCTCCGCGCAGATTTAAAAATGAAATGGAATTAAGTCACGTGACAACATGGAGGCCGGGAAAATGGAGGGAAAACGAAAACATAGCTGTCATGGCGTCAGGAAAAAAATCACTGGTAGCACATTGACAGGTCGGCCGACAGGCGCGATGGCCTCTCCATTTACTAGATGGAAGCATATTATTCATTGACTGAATATGCGAATAAGGGATGAACTCTGAACTCAATTGGTTGAATTCTGGATTATTTAATAACCTCATTGTGATCATTTGGGATGGGGAAGGGGAGGTTACTACTATTTCTGAAAAACTTTAACAAATATAAATATGTATTTGATTGCTAACCCCTTAGGCTAATTTGTTCGATCTTGGTAACTGCACACATAGATCTCACAGAAGTCGTTTTATCTCCCTCTCGTTTTGTCATGGTGAGAAATATATCCAAAAGGTATTGGAAAGAGAAAATACCACGCTTTATATTCGAATCTAAAATTTAACCATAGAAAAATTAAACTGTGCATCACTATGAAATCAAAGATTCCGACCGCAATTCGAGAAAAATTTATGAAAGTTCGTAATTTTTTCATTAATTATTGTTTTATGAAACGACATAATGTGAGGTGATAATAACGTTTATCATACATTTATAAAAAAAAATTGCGTATTTTTGTTTATCAATAATTCAAGTTTGGAAAAACACAAGGTGACATTTTTAAAACTTATTTTTTAATTTTTAATATTTATAAAATTATATGCTTATTTAGAATAATAAGACTTGACAGCGTATTTTGTCATCTTTCAAAACCAGTTTTTAAATGCAATCAGAAATATTCAATTTATTTGGATTTTATTGTAAAGCGGAAATTTACTGATCTTCTTATATAGATTATGCTCGAGGTCTAGCTCGGTTGACACGGGCTGTTCGACCTCTAAAGCTCATCTCGTTAGTATGTTGGCCAAACATTTTTAACCATTCATTGGGTATGTGAAGGTACTCATGGGTGGATACAAATTATTTGAGTTTTATATTTAATTCTGTAAACTTTTTATCACTTTCAAACTTTTTTGTAATTTTCCAGATGCTATTTCGCCGATTCAAGTTAGATGATTTCTAAGATGAATTGGCCAACAAACAGTAATGCTACGATTTTCGAAGACATAACACAAATTTTCCAAAACATTTTGATATTAGTAGTTTTTTTCTGGTACAAAATAATCTGTTTTTAAAAATTCAAAATTCTTTATTGTTGTAACAAAGAAAGGTAAATAGAAAATATTTTTAACATTTTATTTGCTTTATTGAAGTGATAATCTTAATTTAATAAATATATAGATATATTTCCTAAGAAAAGCGTATATATGTCTGTTCCATTTCGTTTGTTGATCTACAATTACACTAAGGTTCCTTTATTCAGTTGTATGGTTAAATATGGTACATGAGTACAGACTTCTTTGTCACATTTTTTGTTATGTATAATTAGGGTAAGTTCTAAACATATTTGTTGTGAATATATACTGTTTTTTTATGAATTAATTGTAAGATTGTAAGTAGACTTGTATCGAATCAGTTTTTAAGGATTTGGATATCATTATTTGCATTTTCCTTTACAATTTTTGATATTATACATATTTTTTTACTTCTAATATTAACGAGTGTATATTGAGGTAGAACCTGCAGACAAGCATCCATGTGGCAGCTTCGGGGGACTACCGATATATTGTCTCAATTATATATTTATGTTAATTGTGTCTTTGTTGGAAATCATAATAAAAAATAAATAAATGCCAAATAAAACTTCTTTAGCACCGTTGTGATTTGTAACTCAGCGAAACGGAAACGAGAGACAGTAAAATGAGACAAACACATAAATGTAAAGGATTTACCCTGCAAGAGAATGAGACATACTAATCAGTGATCTCTTTGTGCGATGCTTCGTAGAATAAAATCGAAAATAATTTTTAAACTTATTATAATAAATAAACCCTACAATTATCCTACTCCTGATACTTTGTATTCGTCTCGTTATCTCGAAATTTAGTTTTCTGAAGGCTTAACTTCTACCGCGTGTGAACTGCACACATGATTTTTTTAAATATTATGCTTACTAGTTTCATTACTATCATCCCATCATCATAACAAAATATGATAAATTTATTAGTGCAATAGTTTAGTAATAAAAAGAATAATATAATAACGTTTAAATGGGCTAAAAAAACCAAAACGATTATTGGAAAAAGATTATAATAAATATCAATATCTAAAGAAAAAATTAATGATTAAAAATATTATTAAACTTGTATTTTTAATGCAGACAGCTATTTTTTCTTTGGAGTGAACACCGCACAATAGTTTCAACTGCTGCCGTCCGGATCCAGTGAGACTTTGGCATCCCCGATTTGGTTATGTTGTGACACTGAAGGTAGTGGGGATGGAATGAGATGGGGAAGAGGAAGGTTGTGAGACTCAAGGTAGTGGGAAGTGAATGAGATGAGGAAGAGGAAGGTGGAGAAAGCTAAAGCCATTTCAAGCAACGTTACAATTCTGAAAAGTGGTCTTACACCTTGGCGATACTGAAAGTATCTTCCACTCTGGAACGTGTTGCAAAAACAACACAAATAATCAAATAAAATTTATTTGTGCATGCCAGAATCTGAACCCGCGATCTTCGGATTGCTAGTCTTACCTCTCAACCACGGAGGCCGTCGGTTCAAGGAGGAATTTTAAACTTTTTTTGCAATAATGCTAGATGACGGCCGGAGTGGTCTAGCGGTAAGGCTTTTGATTCGCAATCCGAAGGTCGCAGGATCGAATCCCGGCGTGGGCAAATAAATTTTATTTAATTAATTTGTGTTATTTCACGATTAATTCATTTAAAATAATATTTGCGGCACGTTCCAAAATGGAAAATACTCTTAGTATCACTCTGGTGTAAGATCACGATTCAGAATTGAAGCATTACTAGAAATGGCTTTAGCCGTGTTTGGTGACCAGATATGAATAGCAAGGTACTTCCCTACCTTCCTCTTCCCAATCTCCTTCTCTTCCCCACTTCCTTCAGCCTCACAATTTACCCCAATTGGGGATGCAATAGACTAACTGGCTCCAGACGGGAGCAGCTGAGACTTGTGAGGTATTCATTCTCAGGTATTCAAGTTGCTTTGAAAAACGTCATAGCAACGAAAATGGGATAACCCATATAATTTTTAATAAATCATTTTATTAAAATCATCCCCTGATACCCCCCCTCCCCTCTCCCAATTTGATGTTTAATGTAATTATAATAGTTTAAAGAAAAAAATGTACCAATCTGAATGAAGATGGCCGCGAAAAGCTGAAACAGGTAACAACCAAAAATTTAAAATGTGAAAAAGTTCAATATATCATTAAATCTGTACTAAGAAAAAGATTTCCTTAACCGATATAGGTCTACAAAGCAGTGTTTTAAGCACAACAGAACGCAACGTCATATTTATTATTAAGCACCTGTATTTGTTTGGAATTTCGAAGTAGAAAATATTTTGCACGTAATACATTCTTTCACAACACGTGCGCGCTCAGGTAGCTCTGGTAGTAGCTCGTTACCCAGAATCCAATTAGCCGAACAACGTGAGTTTAGAGGGTGGGAAGGGGCTTGTTTGGAAAAGGTGTGGTATATCCAAGATCTGCGTGAACTTCGAGGGCAGGATCTACCCTCGCACTGATTTTAACTTCTTAATCTGGAATTTGGTTTGTTCTGGCTAATGCGTGAATTATTGAGTAATTTGTTGAGAGGGTTAACTGTTTTATAAACGATTGGTTGTAGTTGCTAACCAGATTCGGTCGATTTTCGGCATGTCTTTTTCTAATTGGATTTTCCTCTCGATGGAAATGAGAAATTACTTATTTATTTGTTTACGCCCTTGGTGCTTTATTTATTTATTTGATACAATATTTTACAGTTCAAAGAACAATCCAGTAATGGTGGCCTCACTGGGTGGCTTACCCGTGCTGAG